>CM070906.1:116250432-116850432 GCA_036417435.1 Inia geoffrensis | reverse complement strand
GAGGCCCGCGTACCGCTAAAAAAAAAAAAAAAAAAGAAGTGTGGACACTGAAATGGCCCCGGCATGCCCCAAAATGGGCTGAGGGGTCAGAGCAGCTCTAGGGCCTCCCACCCTGACCCTTTGATGCTGGGCCTGCATCCCCCACCAATGTTGAAACAACCCAGGGGCCCCAGGCTTGGCTCTGGATTTGGGGAGGACAGCTGGGTGGTGGCAGAGGCCTCTAGCATCTTAGGTATTAGAAGAGCCTGCCCAGGGCCCACTTGGAGCCCGTGCAGTCAGGGAGGGCTCCCAGGAGGTGATGCGCCCCATGGTCTTGCAAGAAGAGGAAGGGAGGTGTCATGCGTCTCTGTGAAACCCCCTGGGCAGACCCAGAGCTGCAAGGAACACAGGGCTGGGGCTGGAGGGATGGAGAGCACCTCCACAGACTCAGCACCTCCTCCGTCCCTAGGCTTGCAACTGTCACCAGTACCTGAAGGTCTCCAAGGATGTAATGAAGCAACTTGTGTGGCTCAGCGGCCACCCAGAAGGCCCTAGCGGTACAGGTGAGTGTGCCTCGCTCAGGAGAGGGCTCCACGGAGTCTGTGGGCAGTGGCCCAGCTGCTGGGTGCTCCCAGAGCTAACCTCCGGGGACGGCCAGGGAGGTGCCGGTGCCAGGGTGGGGGTGTGGGGGTGGACAGACAGTGTCCAGGGCCGGGACGAGGGCCGCGGCCTCTGCTCCCCTCTGTGTGGTGTGCAGGCCACTGGTCCAGGAGACCGGGAAGCTGCAGCACTCAGGGCCCCCGGGATAGTGTCCCCCACTTGCTCAGCAGTGGGCCCTGCTCAGTCACCCGCACACGGACCCATACGTGTATCTTGCACGTGAAGACACACACACACGCTCACTGGCACATGCGTTCTCACACGTGTGCCCGTGCACACTCGGTCACGTGCGCACACAGATGAACGCACACGGGCAGAGCGCACACGTTCACCTGCGTACACTTGCATTGCCGGCCTTGCCAAGCAGCCATCTGAACATAGGTGAGCCTGGGTGCACAGGAAGGAGGGCGAGCCCCGCTGTCCACCCCCACCAGGGCAGGTCCTATTCAGGGGCCCGGCCTCAGTTTCCCTCTGTGGAGCACGGGATGGGGTGGCTACAGAGGGCATCTTGGGGCAGCCGAAGGGGTGAGCTTGAGGCCGGGGTGCCTCCGGGCCCCTCTGCACAGCTGGTGTTCCTCCAGCTGTCTTCTCACTGTCCTTCCCGTCTCCCTCGGAGATTTGGGGCCACCCACGTAGTGGTTGAGCTGTCACGATGGCCTGTGTCCGGTCCTGTGCAGCTCTCAGCTCTCCACAGCATGGCCAGGACATGCTGGAGGCTGGGGGGAGGGGCAGGGCACGAGCAGCACCCCCCACAGGGCCCCCCCCGGGCTCCAGCCCCGCCGAGCCCCCCGACACCCCACCCAGAGGCCTTGTCCTGAGCAGCACTTGTCCTGGGCAGCACCCTCACGAGCTGCCAGGTAAGGGCTGGGGCCAGACAGGCTGTGGCGGAGCAGGGAGGCCAGACGGAGGTCATGGCCTCGCTGGGCTCCACGGGGGCGGCAGGGCTGGTGTGGGCGCCTCATCCATTCAGATCTGGCTGCAGTTAATCTGGAACCATCTGCAAAGAAATGTTTGCCAAGCAAATTACGAGGGTCAACGGGCCTGGGGGACGCTTCCCCCACCTGCTAGCCAGGGCTCCTCGGCCGTCGCCGCCTCCATCCCGCACTGGCCCCTGGCCGCTGCCAGCCTGGCCGTCACCGTGCCCTCAGTGCGGGTGGGGCCCTCCCGCAGGGTCAGGAGGAGGCTGCCTCCCAGGGTCTCTCCCACACCCTGAGCTCCAGCGGTCCCTTGGGCCCCTGCCCGCCCACCGACCTGGTGCTGGCTGGTTGCGAAACTCCCTCCTTGGCAGTGGGCTTATCTGCTCATCACCACCGACGGGCCGCCCCCACCCCACCCTGCCCGCCGGTTCTCAGGCCCCCTAGTGCCCTAATCGGCCGATCTTACGCCCAGAACATGGTTCCCAGGGACCTTTGAGCCCCAAGAACCTCCCAAGGTGTGAGTTCCCATGGGAGGGGACTGGGCTGGCGCCAAAGCTTCTTGGGCCCCTGCCCTTTGCCCTCTCTGCTGGGGGTGGGGGAAAGGCTGGGCACTTCAAGGTGCCCTGTGGGCGCTGGGGCTGCCAGTCTCTCCTTAGGACAGACCCTGACATCCTTGATTGACAGGTGACGAGGCCGCCCAAATCGAGGATGAACGGGAGACAGGTGAGCCCTGGGACCACCCACCAAGGACACAAGGGACCCTGGCATCTGGACCCACCCCAGGATGGGGCAGAGGGGACCACTCTGAGGGCATGGTCCCTGTGCCCTGGGGGTTGGGGGGCAGTGTCAGGGAGGGCTGGGAAGAGAGAGGGGTCAGTCACCTGTGACCCAGAGGTCCCTGGGTAGGAGAGGCAGAGGGTGGGTTGGCTAGGGAAACGGAAGGAGGGGCCCCTGGAGAGAGTGGGGTGGGGGCCGCATGCCTAAGGGCGGGGGCTCAGGGTGGCTGCTCCGCCTGTCCAGGCTCAGCCCCAGAGAAGGCCCCTGGGGGCTGCACCCACGAGCCCTCTTGCCGCTGGCTGGAGGAGGAGGACCTGCAGAGCCGCGCGCCGGCCACACTGGGCAACGGCACCCGACTGCAGCTGTCGGGGGTCCCGGCAGGCGTGCTGCGGAGGCCGGGGCTGCAGCATTTCTACTGCTGCACGGGCTGCGGCAAAGTCTTCTGGGAGGGCTCCCACCTGGGCCGAGTCACTGAGAACTTCCGAGAGGTTCTGGAAGGCGTCCCCGGCTCCCGCGAGCCGAGCAGAGCCCCCAGCCCAGCCGGCAGCCCCTCCTGAGGACTGGGCCCACGGCTCCGTGGCCTGCGTCACCCCTGGGGGCCCAGGCAGCCGGCAATAAAGTGGAAAAGCTGCACAGGTGGTGGCCGTGGACTCCCCCTGCTGGGTGCCGTTTCACCCCATGGCCCCGAGCGCGCTCAGCCCCTCGCAGCCGTCCAGGGAGGACGGAGCTTTCCTCGCGGTCAGGAGGCTTGGACCCTGAGCCAAGAACCGCCCAGCGCTCAGCAAGGAGGCATTTGGGAGGCATGCCTGGAGGAGGAAACGGCCTGGGCAAAGGCCCGAGGGCCGCACCAGGGGGCCTCCCCAAGTCTGCTGGCACTCAGCGGGGCTGGAGGGGTGCAGGACGGGTGGCTGGGCCCCATGTCCTGCGTGGTCCACCCACCTTGCTGTGGCGGTACGTGCCGGCCCCCGCACCACTCACTCCCCGCAGTGGGCCCAGGGCCCAGCCGGGCTGCCCTCGAGACCCTCCCGGCACTTCAGACTCCAGTGAGCGCGGATGGGGGCCCTTCCTAGGGAACAGGCCCCAGCTGGGCCATGTCTCTTTCCTTCACGCGGGCTCAGGGCTGGGTGGCCTCCTCGCGTGAGCGAGAGCAGCAGTCGGCACCGTGTTGGAGGGCCCTGAGCACATGTGTGTCTGAGCCTCCATCCTCCCAACGGCAGGAAGTAGCCGCTGCCTGCCCCCCCCCCCCGGCCAAGGGAAACTAAGGCTCAGAGCCAGTGCCAACACCCGGAGGGCCCACAGGGCCGGGCGGTGGAGCCGGGTCGGGGCTCCTGCGAGCAGAGGGCCTGGGCACAGACCCGTCTTGCCCTCGCCTGCCTCCTCCTGGCTCACCCCCAGGAATGCGCACCCACCCCGGCTCACATCCCTTTCCTGTCCTTTCTGCCCCAGGGCGGAAACCAGCTCAGATTTGCTGAGGAGCCAGGCGGAAGCCTCGGAGTGGCGGGGCCTGGGGGCGGGGGAGGGTGCTGCCTCTCCCCAGGGTGGGGCACACCTGCAGGCCCGGGGCACTGACTGTGCCATGCCGGCCTCTGCCCCGTCCCTCTGTTCCTGACCACACGAGGGTGGCCAATGCCTCTGAGCCCCCCGCTGGGTGCCGGGCACTGACCCACTCAGCTCCCCAGCAACCCAGGGGCCTGCCGGGCCAGGGCGTCGCCCCACAGATGGAGAGAGGAAGGCCAGCCCAGGGACGTGGGCTGCGTGCGAGGGCCAGCTCTGCCACTGCAGCCCTCCTCCATCCCGAGGCCACAAAGGGGCGGGCAGGGGAGCCAGGGTGAGCGGGCGCCCACCAGGGCGGGGACCCTCTGCGCCGGGGTGCCGCTTCCAAGAGCGGGACCTCCAGCCGCGCGTCCTGTCCTGGGACGGCAGCCCCGTCCACACTCCTTCCCCCCGTAGGGCTAAGAGGAAGCAGCCAGGGGCGCCGGACCCGCTCCCCAGCCCAGCCGCGCCCTGGAGACTCTCCTGCGACCCGAGGCCCTGGACAGACAGAGGCCGGAGCCAGGGAGAGGCCAGGACCACAGGCTCAGGGAGACGAGGCCCGTGTCCTTCCAGGCCCGCCAGGCAGGTCCGGCCCCAGCTCCACTCTGCCCTTCCCCCTGCGCAGCCCTCTAGGGAGAGGAGAGGACAGCTGACTGGGACCTGGTCCTCACGCCACGCCCGCCCCATCCAGCTGGGCTTCCCGCCTCCCCACCCCTCTGCTGCCCAGACTGGCTGCGTCTGTCCGGGGACCCTCCGGGCTCACTCGCTCCCTGCCAGCCCATCCTAGGCCCCAGCCCCCACCCTGGTCCTGGCCCATCGGGAAGTGCCTTCCTTGCCCCGTGACCGCTTCAGGCCCCTTTCTGGGCTAGGGGTCAGACGCCAGGCCGACAGGGTGGGCTGTGGCCCCGGTGCCAGGCCTGCCGCTGCAGCGATTGTCTGCCGCGGTTCCTGCCCCGGGCGTCCTTCCTCCGCTCAGGCCGCCGCTGGCCCGGGGCTGAGTGTTTGTTATTTGATCTCTATCCTCTCGGCCCTTCTACCAGGTGTCTGGGCTGCTGGGAAGAAACACTCTCCTCTTTCCCACGCTCCCCGACACATTTTAATGAATTAGCTGGAAGCCCCGCCCCCACTGCCCGCCTGCCCGCTCACCCTCCCACCCCTGCCGAGTGCTTTAAGGTGGCCACGGGCTTCGGCCCGGCTCTGGCCATCGCCCCTTCCACACGGTCCTCTCCCGGCCGCCCCTCCCAGACCTTCCCAGCCTTGGGGAAGGTCCCCAGAAGGAGGACCCCAGAAGGGGTCCCCAGAAGGAGGACGGAGCCCTCTCCAGCCCTGGACTCCATCCCACCATGGCCTTCCAGGCTGTCACCCCTGGGCCAGCTCCCAGGAGGACAGGGGTCCAGCCTTGTAGTCAGGGTTGGGTCTGTCCCCCCAGATCCAGGTTGAGGGCTTCTCCCTCAGAGCCAGCGAGCCCCCTGCCTGTTTGTGGAAGTGACCACACCACCGAGGAATGCCACGCACATGGGAGGGGCTTCTCTGAGCCCCAGGACCGGGTCTGCAGGGATGAGCCTCCTCCCCCCGCAAGGCATTTGGAACAAACGTCCTCCTTTTGGACATGTCCTTCAGCAAACATGAGCAAGTGCTTCCTGGAGCCCGTGCCCCACACGTCCCTCTCCCTGTCCTGTCCTTGAACAGGGCAGCTCCTGGCACATGGGGCGTGGACCAGAGCGACCCCGAGAAAAATTACCCTCAGCCGCGGTGGAGCAGAAGCCACGGGCCTTCCATCGGCTCCCCGTGGACAGGTGGACAGGGTGGCCATCGCCCCAGCCCCACAAACGAGCAGCGCGTTGAGGGGGAGGCCCAGGCGGTAGCCGGGGCTACACCTGTCTGACCCATGCTCCGAAGCAAGGGTGGGGCGGGCAGCGACCTCAGGCTACTCTCCCGTGGCCACTCCAGCCGCACCGTCCCTGCCAGGGGCACCGAGCTGACGATTTCATGGCTCGGGGTGGCGGCCGCGCGTTCCCACACTGAGCTCACAGGGGCCCTTTGTCTGACGCCCGCCAGGGGTGTCAATGGGACTTTTCTCCCAGGCTCTGCTCCCGGACCCAGCGGGGTCTCCAGATGCTCTTCTCCAGGCCAGGGGGCCTCAGCCCACCTGGGCTGGGGCTTCTCTGTGAACCTACCACCTTCTGGGGACGGCCCTGGGCACAGCCAGGCCCTGGCAGATTCACAAAAACCACAGACATGACTGGAAGGAGGTCCTGCCCTAGACATGTCCTCAGAGCTCCCTCCCCTCCATGCTGCTCCAGGGAGCTGCAGGCAGGGGCGGGTTGCCCAACAGGTCATGGCCTTGCACAGGGTCACACCTCCCCACTCCAGGGGTCCCTGCCCAGAGGTGAACGTGGGCCTGGGTGCACAGAGCCCAGGACAGCCTCGGCTGGGCCTCCCTCTGAGCCACGCCTTGACTCTGGTGCTGGGGAGGTGGTCAGGGACCCCACCCACAAGGTGGTCAGTTCAGCAGCCACTAATCCAGACCCCCTTACTGCGCCCAGGGACACGTCCCCACAGGGTGAGTGGGACAAAGGAGGGGCTCCCAATAGGGGCACCCACGGCCGGGCCAAGCACAGCCCCGGGCTTACCCACCTGCACAGTGGAGAGCTCCTGGGGGCGGGGGTGGGGGTTAGGGCTGAGCAGAGCAGCTGGACTACCTCCTGCCTCAGGAAGAGAAGAGCTAGTAAAGGGGCTCGGGCGGCCCCTCCCTGGCCACGGGAAGGACCCCGAGGGAGTCAGCCAGGGTCAGGCCTGAGGTCCTGCCCAGTGTTTCCTTCGGTTTGGCTGCAACTCCTCCCAGGTCACGGAGCAAGGTGAGGGCTCACCCTGTGAGTCTCGAGGCCTGGGGGGCATGGGGCAGACACCCACCGAGCTCATCCCCAAACAAGGCCTGACAGGGTGGTCTCCCCAGCTGAGGCCCTGAGCTGCTTCCCCGGGAATTCCCAGCAGCCTCTGAAACAATCCCAGTGCCTGCCTCAGGCCTACTGCTCCGGGATTCATTCCTCCTTAATTTCCAACGACCACAGCAGAGCTCTCGGCTGTTAAATCCTATCGAGGAAACGGGACCGCACTGTTAGAGTGTCAATAAAAGAAGCATTTACTGTTTGGAAATGAGTCATTTCAGAGTCTTTCAGAGCGGCATTGGCACCTTCCCTGGGGCTGCTCACCTGGCCAGGCCTTACCGGTCCCGTTCGTGCTGATGGGGGTGGCCCAGGAGAGCGCGGCAGGCCCCCACTGAGGAGCCCACTGCCAAGCCGCCCCCAGCCCTGGGCCCCCTGCACCCACAGACCTGCTGCGTCTCCGGGCAGGGCGGAAGCCTCAGGGCCTGGCCGCTCATGCCAGTCAAGTGAGGGAGCAAACTCGGGGTGACCCGGGCCGCCAGAGGAGCCGTCCTCGAGCGGGAGGGCCCCGCGTGGCTGAGGTCACACGCCCGAGCTCTTCGTGGGGGTGTCAGCCTCGTGGAAATGCGTCCCGCGGGCCGGGCTTGGCGGGTCTCGTCACCGCGAGCGCCCGGGGCGCTGGGAACGCTGAGGAGAGCAGCGTGAGACCCGGGGTCTCCACCCAGGCCCCCCGAGTCTGAAATGCCCGCGAAGACCCCGCCCAGGGGAGGCCGCCCTCGGGTCCCCTCGGGGTCGCGCTCGGCCCTGGGCCGGGGCTGGTCTTTCCTCACAGGGAGCTTGGAATTCCCCGGGTGGCCGGAGGGAGAGTGGGCGGGACGACGGTAGAGACGCGGACTCTCCCACCCCCCCACCGCCCCCCACCACCCCCACCCCCACCCGGCCACCTGGCTCCCAGCCCCGTGCGGCCGGCGACCAGCGCCCCCTGCCGCGCTGCACAAACCCCCGACACGCCCCCGACACGCCCCGCCCCGGCACCACCCCCACGCGGGCACCGCCCAATCGGCGGGCCGCCGGCGCGCGCGTCACGGGCGCCCTATTGTTATGCAAATATAAAGGAGGTAAAAAGTCGCCCAGGCGCGGCGGGCGGGTGGGCGAGTGCAGCGGCGCGTGGGGAGGCGCGTGGGGGCCGCGTGGGAGCCGCAGCCGGAGCGAGCAAGGACCGGGAGCGCGCGGCGCCGCCGCCCCGGCCCGGCCGGCCCCGCGAGCGCAGCGCCCGCCCCGGTCGCCCGCCCGCCGGGCGCGGCTGGATGTGGCGGGGGTCCCGCGGCGGCGGCCCCCGGCCCCCATTGCCCGGAGCGCCTAGCGGCGGCGTGCGGGGCCCGGGGGCGCCGCGCCCTCCATGCGCCGCGGCGCGCCCCGAGGCAGCCGGGGGCCCGCGCCGAAGCCGCCGCCCGCGCTGAGCCCCGGCGCGGCCTGCGGCCAGCGCCCGGCGGCAGCATGAGCCAGGCCGAGCTGTCCACCTGCTCGGCGCCGCAGACGCAGCGCATCTTCCAGGAGGCCGTGCGCAAGGGCAACACGCAGGAACTGCAGTCGCTGCTGCAGAACATGACCAACTGCGAGTTCAACGTGAACTCGTTCGGGCCCGAGGGCCAGACGGCGCTGCACCAGTCGGTCATCGACGGCAACCTGGAGCTCGTGAAGCTGCTGGTCAAGTTCGGCGCCGACATCCGCCTGGCCAACCGCGACGGCTGGAGCGCGCTGCACATCGCCGCGTTCGGCGGCCACCAGGACATCGTGCTCTATCTCATCACCAAGGCCAAGTACGCGGGCAGCGGCCGGTGATGCCGGCCCGGACCCCGACCCGCGCGCGGGCCCCGCGCGTGTCCTCCCTGCTGTACCTTCCCTCCAACTACCTCGGTGTGCGCCCGGCCCTCGGCGCCCGCGGCCACCACAAGTCCGGCGCGCAAGTCGGTGCCCACGGGAGCCGCGCCCGCCCACCCGCGGCCCGGGGTCGGCGCCCCCCGCGGCCGCCGGGGACCGGCCGGAGCGCTTCCCACGGCCCCGCCCGCCGCCGCGCGGGTGGGGGCAGGGCGCGGGCTCCAGCCCCTTTGAAATTTGAGTCTCGCTACCAGCAAGTTCGGAATCCCGAGACACCGGATCCTCCGCTCAAAATGTTCTCCTGAAGGTGGAAGGACCCGTGGCCGACGCGCGACGGAGACGACGCTCTGTTCTTCCCGGGGTTCTAAACTATTTATCACGTGTGTGCATATTTGTGGGTGATGTTTGTGCGCCTGATTTTTCTGTTTGGAAAATATTTCGCGTGGTCAATGTGGTTATGGGGGCGGAAGATGCATTTTTTTTTTTTTTCCCTAGTCTTAAAACTAAAAACTTGAGTCTGTCATTTCTTGGTTGCACTGAAATACCGCCCAGCCTGTTGGTTTCCCCGTGCTGCTCCGTCTCCCTCCGGCTTCTCTCCCTCACCTCTCTCCCCTCCTCCCCGCCCTCCCTTCCCTCCTCTCTCTCACACTCACACACACAAAATTCCGCGTGAGTTTTGGAAGCCCCCGGCCTCCCTCCGCCTTGTCCGGTGAGAGGCCACCATCCCCCAAGCCTGCCGGTTTGCAAAGCTTCCGCGGGAGCCTGGGTGCTCGGGTGTGGCGGTGATGGGGGGGTGGGGGTGGGGATCAAGCCTTTTCTAGTGAGTTCTATTATAGTTAACAGTCGATTGCACACTTTTTTTAAAAAAGTAAATGGATTTGCCACGATTAAATGTCATAACATTTATGACAGAATATAAAATATTAACATATTTTAAGCCAAGTTTTAGGTGTATTTTTTGAATCTTGGTTATAGACCCAATTTTAAAGGGCGTTGTATCCAGCGTTGTGAAGGCAACTGTACCCATATTTATATTTTTATAAAATGCCTATAAGACTGTGAATCTCTTGTGCTAATTGCTGAGTGAGCTGAAGGGCCGCTTTGCCCCTCTTCAGCCTCCCGGAGCTTCAAGGACCCGATTCGAATCCGAAAATCCTGCCACGGGGGAGGGGCCGCCGGGAGGGGCCGCGCGAGGACCTAGGACGGAGGCGGTGCTTCTGCGTCACTTTCTGTCCCGAAAGGCGCCCTTCCTGGTTTCAGAGGTTCCAATTTTCTATGCAACCCCACACCCCTTGTTGTTTTGATCCTGAGAAATAAAAGGGAGGCTGAATTATTCAAATTTAAATGAGGCTTCCCCTGGGTAGAAGTGCTGCTGACCCTTCGTGCAAAAATGGGGAGCACTTGAGGACACAGGTGGGTGGAGGCCCTTTGTGCGTGGCTGGTCAGATTTGGGCAGTCATCTGTGGCTTTTTATAAAACTTTGTGTGAGAAGAATATATTGATAATGTCAGTGAAACAAGCAGACATTGAAACTGAGGCACAGATTACTCCAAAAGGAGTTTTTCTGTATATTTTTTCTAGATGCAAATACCTTTTTTAATTATGTTAATTAATGTTAAGACTTTCTAGGCTTACATGGAAGCTGTGTATGGGTCCCGGTGTGATCACTTTTAACTGGATGAAGTCTGCAGCACATTCCTGAGTGTACGATATAGACTTGTAGCCCAGCGTGAAAAATTTATAAATAAATTTTTCATTGATCTTTTTATATTTAAAAAAAAAGCTTGTTGGTTCTTCTTGGGCTTGGCACCGGGACGAGGGTCAGGCTGCAACATGCTGTTTGCGGGTGACGGCTGTGCAGCGCTTGGCTTGTTTCCACCTGAAGACAGAGCCTGGTAAGCTGCCTCTTGGCTCAGCTCAAAGGCACCGCAGTGGCCACGCACAGGACTTGTGAGGGCCCGCCTGCCTGCTTCCAGCCATGGGAGTTGGGCACCTGAGGGCGCCCAGAACCACTTCCTCTGCTCCCTGGCAAAGGCCTCCACGTGGAAAGTTCTACTTGAAGCTCTTCCCGCCCTTCCCCCTCCCAAAGCCAGCCTGAGATGCCAAGGGTCTTCGGAGGGATCAGGCCCCTCTTGTCTCCCCGCTCCCTGCTACTGTGGGTTTCTGCTGGACCACCTGTTGCACAGAAAGGGTATCTTTTAAATTTTGGGGAACTTCTGATGAGTAAAAGGCCCCTTCCTCTGCTCCGGTCCCTGGTGGTGCCTGGGAGATGAGGCAGCCACTCCCGCAGAGCACAGACCCCGAGTTCGACTCTGGGTCCACCCCGGAAGCTTGCATGGGAGGGGGTGCAGGGGAGGACATCCCCCAGGGGCAAGAGTAGCCTGCCCAGAGGAGACGGGGAGCCAGTGGGCCAAGGAAGCTTTAACTTTACTGGGACTCGAGAGTTAACAAGATAACTTTCTCCTGTAAAGCTTCCAGAGCCCCGTGTGAGAAGCCTGAGGGTGGCAGCTTCCCCTCAGGGGGGTGCAGCTACATTTTGTCCCAAGACGGGAAGACAGACGCACTGCCCTCACCCTGCTCCTACTTTGCATCTCCAACCCTGTTCTGCCCTGAGGATTTTCCGAGTAAATTTTCAGTTGGTTACACAAGCATTTACTGACACCCAGCTGGCCCACTAGATGGACCAGCTCCCTCGTTAGACGTCACAGAGGTGAGTGGAGTATTTGATGCACATGAGGCCCCAGGGGAAGGCCTGACCTGAGCCTTCAGGGGGAGTGGCTGAGGGTGCAGGGGGTGCCTGGCCCCAAAGGGGGAGGTGCTAGAACTTGGACGCTGTTGGGGTATAAGGCCTGGGCACTAGCTGGACCCCAGGTGGGCCGGACCTCGTCTCCACTTCCCACCCCAGACACTCGCGCAGGAGAGGGGGTCATAGCGATAAACAAATGAGCAGAGGGTGCAGGCTCCCGCTCCGGGACCCAGTGCTCAGCGGTCAGGGATCAGCGTTAACGCTGTCACCTGGGAGTCCCCACCACCCCGCCTCAGGCAGGTCTTCAGGGGTGGGAACAGCTCTTCAAGCCTTTTTGTGGCCAGGGCGAGAAAGAAGGCGCAGCTGACCCTCTCTGAGGCTGGGGCTCTGGGACCTCTGGAGTGGCTGCCATGGAGGAAGCAGACAGACCAAATGGGCAAGGGCAGGGCCCGCCCCACTCCCCCGCACCTCCCACCCCGCCCCTCACCCCCCACCCCCCGCCAGGAGTGTTGGCGGCTCCTGTCCAACTGTCCATCTCTCTGAGCTGACCCTGGCCGGACGCAGGAAGTGTTTACTGTTGGAAGGGATGCCAGAGAGAGAGCAGGAAATGCAGGAAAATAGTCAGCCAGAAAGAGTGATGTCCAAAGCCAGCAGGCGTGGGAGCCAGGACAGAGCCGGCCAGAACGAAGGGCCAAAGAGACGGGAGGCGGGTTAGGAGGAGGAGAGGGAAGGGGCTGCCTTCTGGGTTCTGTCCCTCAAAGGCCCTGGCTCAGCACAGGGAGGCACAGCCCCGGTCGCACGCAGGCACAGGGACGCGGCCCTGCAGTTCTGACCTTCGGAAGGCCAAGTACCTCCTGACGTCGCAGTGGAGCCTGCGGAGAGGAGGCCGGCGTCCACCCGGGCCTTGAGGACAGGAGAGGAGGCCCGGTGCTGCGTGCAACTGGGAAACGAGGCCTGAGGCCGCGGAGCCTGCGGGTGCAGGCCCTGGGAAGTCTGGGAATCACCGACGGCTCCTCTCCTCCCGAGGCCTCCAGCGCAGCCCCTCCCGGGGCTCCGGGGTCTCGGGGAGGCCGCCCTCCCCCACCACTCCGCCTCGTTAGGCCTGGGCTCCCCGCTCGCCGCCAACACGCCCCTCCCTCTGCCCAGCGCATTCTTCTGCTTGGCTGTACGTCGGACTGTCCCTCGGTGCGTCCGTCTGTCGGTCTTTCTTCTCTCGCCCCCTCCAAAGCCGCGGGCCCCATTCATCCTCGAGGCCTCTGCCCTTTCCTGCGAGCGGGTTCCGCTCGGCGAGCAGCTGCTATGCTAATGAGAAGGGGGTGGGGGGCGGCGGGGGATCGGCGGGGGAGGGGGGACGAGGTGGGGGCACCCGCAGGGGGAAACCAGCGTCGGGAGGCCGGGGGCTCAGCAGTGGGGGCCCGACCGAGAGAGGGGAGGGACGGGCGCTCACAGAGGCCCGATCTCTGCATTCAGAACCGGCGGGGGCCACTCACGGGCGCTGGGAAAGGCCGCCGCCCCCGCCCCGCGCACCCACTCGCCGAGCGAGGGGTGCGAGGAATAGAGACCAGCTGTCATCTCTGTTCTGGGGTCGCGGCCTGGAGGGCGGCTCGTTCCGGAGGCCGCCGACCCCCTCCCCGCCCACCAGACGCCGCTGCGCGTGGGGCTTCGGTGCGCCCCGCGCGGGTTGGCGGGTCTGAGCCGGAGACTGAGGGCCGGACGCCCCCGCAGCTCCCCGGCCTGGGCGATTGGACGCTGGGGCGGGCGCGTGCTGCCCCCCTCCCGGAGGCGGCGCCCGAGGACCCCGGGCCTCGGCGAGACGGGGGAGGGGCGGAGGCGGCCCGAGCTGGACACGGGGACCCTGACCGCCGCCCACCCGGCGTCCTAGGGGCGACGAGGGATGAGGGCTCTCGGGGCCCGGGACGCCCCCCGCCTTGGGCGGGACTCCCACGAACGGGCACGGCGAGCAGCGCCCGATGGCAGGGTTCGGACCCGGGCGAGGACGCCAGCCCAGAACCGCGCGGTGCGGGCTGTGCTGCCACCCTGCGGATGCAGCGAGAACTGCGCCCTGGGGCCCAGGGGCCCGGGCGGCGAGACCCCCCCGGCGGCCCTTCGCTGAGCGCAGGCGCCCGCGCCCCCCACCCCCGCCGCCGCCGCCGCCGCCGCCGCCCGCTACGGACCCGGGCCTACTGGTGGCGCCGCCCCGCACCACCCTCGCGTGCGTGGGGCCCGCGGCCTCGTCTCCTGAAAAGTGGCCGGGGCCCTTGGGGGTTCGGCCGCGGGGCTCCGGGGCCGCGGCGCGAGGGGTTGGGCTTAGGGAGCCGAAGGCCTTTCGGATGGGGGCGCTCGGGCCCAGCTCGGGCCGAGAAGCTGGGTCCGCTTCACGCGGTGGCCGCCCCGTGCTTGGCGGGGCGAAGGTGCGCGCTGCGCAGAGGAAGGAGCCGGAAAGGCTGAGAGCAAGTCAGGTGGGCCCAGGCCTCGGGCGACCACGGGAGAGGACGTCCGGCAGAGCCTGGTCGGTCTAGGCTGCAGTGACAACACCGGCAATCTGTGGGGCTTGGGGGAGGGGGCAGGGCCAGAACTGGGGTCACCTTGCGGAAGGGCGGCCACAGAGGCCCGCTGCCCGGCAGGGAGGGCCCTGCAGCAGGGTGGGCGTGTCCCTGGAAGGGGCAGCCGTGTCGAACCTGTTGACTGACATTAAACATGCACAACGTAGGAGCCGTGAGCTGAGTTTTATTCCGGAGCTTACCGAGGACTGTAGCCTGGGACACAGATTCTCAGTAGCTCTGAGAGGCTGCTCTGGTGGGGGAGCGGCCAGGATCTGTGTGGTCTGGGCCAGGGGGGTGTGTGCAGCCAAGCACACGTCTCGGTAGAAGGTAACGGCTAGCCACCGGGGAAGGGGTATTTCCATTGATGATTTTAGCCCTTTTTTTCTGTGTATGGAAAGATGCAAGAATCCGGGTTCATTAAAATTTTTCCTGAAATATATCTACCTCTCTAAGGGGCCTGTTTTAGCCTGTTTTCCCAAATCACAAAGTGCCTCATCCCGTCTTCCCTCCTGAATCCCTTTCAGGGTGCACTGTAGGTCGGCGACTGCAGTGGCCAATGACTTAAGATCTTTGTAGAGCTGGCCAGTGGGCCACATTCTTGATTTTACAACCCATAGTGGCTCCTGCAGGCCCCGGAAGTAGAACCAAACCAGGGCCTGGGGAAGTGACCCCATCACGGTCCTCATGGAGCGATTGGCCGTGGTGCACTATTCTCCCATTTGGTCAAAAGGGGAAAGGAGGACCTTTCAGGGCCCTGGAGTCACAAAGAGTGGATGGTCAGCAGGACACAGGATGTGTCACAGCCCTGTGGACATGGCCACCACGTGACTCACTTCAAGACACAGACCACGTCCGTCAGAACCATCAGGGCCAGCAGTGGGGTGCTCCCAGATCACCCCACAGAGCCTGGAGCCTCAGCAGAGGGTGGCGGGCAAGGCTCTGATGGTCAGGTGAGGCTGGCATTGGAATTGCAGAGTCTGCCAGCGGTCTCCCCACCCCATCCCCCACCCACAGGAAGTGTCTGTGTTGGGCATGAGCAAGGAAGGGACTTCTCTCTCTGTCTGAGCTCTTGCCCGGCTCACAGGTGGGGCCTGGAGGCCAGGTTCACCCCCAGTACGTGTCCCCCCGGTGGATAAAATCCACCTCTGCCTCCTCACTGGTACCCTATGGACAAGAACCCCCAAGGGAGCCCAACCCAAAGTGTCCCATAAACTTTCCAGAGACATATAACAATATACAGAACAGCAGCCATGTAAACAAGATGGAATGTATTTCTCATCACTGAAGTTAGAATAGGTGGTCCGGGGCTGGTGTGTGGCATTAGGATACAGGCTGTTATTCTGCTGGGTGGGCCTTTCATTCACATGGCTCAAAATGGCAGCCCATGTCCAGCCATCAAGTCTACATTCCAGCCAACAGTGAGGAGGAAGAGGTGAACTAGGGCCTGGGCCCCCTCCTTCCAGGACACTTCCTAGAAGTCTGTTTTTGGCCAAATCTACTCACATCCCATTGGCTAAAACATAGCCACGTGCCCAACCTCATTGCAAGGGAGGCTGGGAAATGTAGTCTTTATGCAGTGATGTGCCCAGCTTAAAATGGGGCCATAGATGAAGAAGGGCTGCAGATTTGGGGGTGGTCTGTCCCTGCCCAGGCGACAGCAGCATCCAGGCCGTGTGGTCAGGCAGAGTTGTCTGTGTCTTATGCTCTGCCTTGTTTCCCCTGACGGGAATACACTCTACACTCTAACGTTAGAGGTTTGTGCTGAAGAACTTTCTTAAGGATTAAAACTGTCCAGCAATGGACTGAAAAGAATGCAAAGCCGAAGCACTCCTGGGTGCTTGTTTGCGCTGAGATTTACACCTCCCAGGCCTGACCGATTCTACGTGCACAGCCCCACGAGAAGCACGAGGCAGGGAGCACAGCCCGTCTGTGTAGTGATGGGTCCAGCAGCCATGCTGCTGTGCCCTAGGAGCCCCAGAGCCATTCTCCACGGGAAACGATGCTGCAGGTTAGGTGAACAAGGCCTTGCCGTGTGGTCGTCAGGAAACGGAGGGCCCAGGAAGCACTTGGGACACCCCTGCTCCCTGCACGAGGCGAGAGCAGGACTCGGTACAGAGGAGAGCCAGCCTTTGTCCCTCTGCTCCCCGTTCCCGGCTCTCCAACCTCCCTCTCCCTTATCTCGGAGCAAAGTAATAAGTAACCCAGGACTTGGAATTCTCAAGGTTATCTTGTCAATAAAGTTCTCCTTCTCAAGTGTCCCAAGATGTCTTTGGGGGCATGGCTTCTTTTCGTTTCAATCAAGGTCGAAAGAAAATCATTAGGTTTATCATTCATATTCCTAAAAATCAACTTTACTGCAGTATAATTTGTATACAATACAATGCAGCCATTTAGAGTGTGATGAGTATGGACTGGTGTGTATGCCCACAGAACCTACACCATAACCAAAGTATACGACATTTCCATCAGCCCCCAAAGTTCTTCCGCACCCCGACTCAGCTGGCTCCTCTCGCCCCCCAGTCCCGGGTCACCGCCGACCACTGCTATCACCACGGGTCATAGGATTATCTATAAAAGGACTGGTGTGGTTTGTACTTCCTGGCTTCCTGGCCCTCAGTGCCAGACTCACCCATGTTGCTGCAGTAACTTTGTGGGGGAGGGGTGGGTCTTTTTTTTTTCTGTTTTTTTTACCCTCACTAGAAAAATCTGGCTGGTACCACACAAAACACAGGATAGTTTCCACTGGTAGTTTTTCAGTCGACAGAATTATCCTCAGTAAATGTGCTGCCAGCACGGGGGACCTCAGAGAGCCCAGGGGAAGGGGAGCACAGGCCCACCCCTTACATTTCCAAAACACTCCATTCCCGTCTCCTGGGCACTGATCCTTAAGGACTGGGACTCTGACCCCAGAGTGTCTTTAGAAAATCATCTTATCAAATTAACGTTTAGAAAATGAAACATTAGGGGCTTCCCTGGTGGTGCAGTGGTTAAGAATCCACCTGCCAATGCAGGGGATACGGGTTCGAGCCCTGGTCCGGGAGGATCCCACGTGCCACAGAGCAACTAAGCCCATGCGCCACAACTACTGAGCCTGCGCTCTAGACCCCGCAAGCCACAACTACTGATCCTGCGTGCCACAACTACTGAAGCCTGTGTGCCTAGAGCCCGTGCTCCGCAACAAGAGAAGCCACTGCAGTGAGAAGCCCTTGCACCTCAACGAAGACTAGCCCCCACTCGCCGCAACTAGAGAAAGCCCATGTGCAGCAACGAAGACCCAACGCAGCCATAAATAAATAAACAAATAAATTTATAGGAAAAGAAAAAATAGAGTTTCCACATAACCCAGCATATGTATTACTCTTTTCCAAGCTTAGGTGTACACCCAAGAGATACTAAAACATACATCCAGGGACTTCCCTGGTGGTCCAGTGCATGGGGCCTGGTTCTATCCCTGGTCGGGGAACTAGATCCCACATGCAGGCCGCAACTAAGAGCCTGCATACCACACCTAAAGAGTCCTCATGCCACAACTTAACATGCTGCAACGAAGATCCCACGTGCTGCAACTAAGACCCAGCACAGCCAAACTAAATAAATAGATATTAAAAAAAAAAATACATCCACACAAAAAACTGCAAGCAGGGACTTCCCTGGTGGGCCAGTGGTTAAGACTTCACCTTCCACTGGAGGGGGCATGGGTTCCATCCCTGGTCAGGGAACTAAGATCCTGCATGCTGCACAGTGCAGCGAAAAAATAAAAAAAGTTGCAGGCAAAAGTTCATAGCAACATTATTCATAATAGCCAGAAAGTAGTAACAACCCAAATGTCCATCAGCTGATGAAGATATAAACAAAATATGGGATATATATGCAATAGAATATTATTCAGCCATAAAAAGGAATGAAATACTGATATGTACTTGAAAATTAACCCTGAAAATATTATGTTAAGTAAAAGCTGCCAGACACAAAAGGACAAATATTGTATGATCCAGTTATGAACTGCCTAGGGCTGGGGGGTGGGGTTGGTAAGAATAATGGGGAAACACAGGGTTTCTTTCTGATGTGACAAAAATGTTCTAAAATTAGATTATAGAGATGGTTGCACAACTTTGTGAATGTACTAAAAACCACTGAATTGTGCACACTGTATAGTATGTGAATTATATCTCAATTTTTGAAAGCTCTTTAAAATAAAAATAGGTTTTTATAACTATGTAGTTATAATCTGCAATTTGTAATGCAGACTTTAACAAGTACAGAGAAGAGCTAAAAAGGGCGCTTGAGGCTTCCCTGGTGGCGCAGTGGTTGAGAGTCCGCCTGCCGATGCAGGGCACACGGGTTCATGCCCCGGTCCGGGAGGATCCCGTGTACCGCAGAGCGGCTGGGCCCGTGAGCCACGGCCGCTGAGCCTGCGCGTCTGGAGCCTGTTGCTCCGCAACGGGAGAGGCCGCAACAGTGAGAGGCCCGCGTACCGCAAAAAAAAAAAAAAAAAGGCACTTGGTCCCTTGCTGCCATGGGTCTGGGACTCGTGGGGTGATGCATATACCCCAGTGATGCAAAGCTCTTCTATCTGGAACCAACTTGAGACACACTGGAATGTTAGTCCCATAACTTTACAACCTGAAATGCCCGAATGTGTCATCAGACTCGTCCTGAGTGACTTTGGATTATTTCAAAACCTGCAAAACTTCTTCACAGGATGATGACTTCTGACCACGAAGATATCATTCAAAAGAATGGGCCACCGGTTCTGAGGTTAATTCCGAAAAAAGTTCCAAGCATTTTGTACATTCCTGGGAAAAGTGTTCCTACAACGTTCTGTCAACTACAAATTGGCACTCGCCATTGTCACTTGCCAGCTGCCTCCACAAGGATTAAATCACGTGCTGCGGCAGCTGCTGACTTTCAACACCCCGAGAGGAGTTCAGGTGGAGGGCTGGACTGAGGCACTCTGGGCTCTGGGGAAAACTGGCAGAGCAGGTCTTCCGATAGATGGGTATTTTCAGGGGACAATTTTATGAGCCCAATCCTTGTATCTCCTCGTATCTAGACAAGCACTCAAATCGTTCCTGGCGACGTCTGCTCCTCATGACTGGCAGTGACATGCACGAGACGAGCAGAAACCTTCTACAAAAAATATGTGCTTGATTGCATGTACTCCCCCTTCACCCAAACCACATCTATACCGACCTTCCTCCCTGCCTCTGTGGAGCAGTTTCTCAGAGCGATCTGGGATGCTGTCTCCCGGGTTGCAGTCCTCATTTTGCCCCAAATAAAACTTAACTCGCAGCTCTCACGTTGTGCATTTTTTTAAGTCGACAGTTCCCATCACTTCTAGAAAAAACTTAAGGAACCCTATAGCCACCCAGTCACCTCCAAAGGCGAGAGGGTGGAGAACACCAGCTCAGACGCCAGGCAGTCCCCAGGCGCTGGGAAGCCTGCCACTCCTCTCCTCTTGAGCATCTTGTGGCAGGAAAGCTGCAGAAGGGCACTGACAAGACCCAGAGCAACGTGTGGTGGGCGGGCTTGCAGCTGAAGCCCCGGAAGTCTGAAGCCGGTGAGGGATCTGGCTGTTGGTGGCGCCTCTTCCCAAACTGTACTGACCCCTACTGGAAGCACTGAGTACTCTTGCCCATAAAGGCCTGAAGCTGCCCCACTGATAATTGCCGTTCTTCTATAACCATTGCCATACAGTCCAAGACCTTCCTCTCGTTCTGCAATCTTTTATGGTAGTCAGGATTTGTGTGAAGAACTTCACACTGGGAAGATCGAGATATGTCATAGGTTCCACTTCAGTCTCCGTCATTTTGGCCTCAATTGATTCTTGTATCGTGTAATAAGATGCATCCATTCTGATAGTGCAAGAGCTGGCCCCAGGTCTGGCATTCTACAGAAAAGCTTGCTGTGCAACCCTTCATCTCCGCCGCTGGTGTTTCCAGAGGCAAGTCTGAGGCTTCTCCTTTGGATCTTCAAGATACTTTTATAGACTCTTCCATCCCTTTCTACTGGCTGCAAATATTTCAATTCTTCAGAAAGAGAAGGTGCTTAGGTTCTAAAACTTTCAAGACTGAAAATAACGGTTTTTTGTAATAAAGCATGGCAAGACAAAAAATAACCAAATGGAAAAATCTGGAGTTAAAAAGCACAACAGGGCTTCCCTGGTGGTGCAGTGGTTAAGAATCCGCCCGCCAATTCAGGGGACACAGGTTCGAGCCCTGGTCCGGGAAGATTCCACATGCCACGGAGCAACTAAGCCCGCGAGCCACAACTACTGAAGCCCGTGCACCGCAATGTAGAGTCGCCCCTGCTCGCCGCAACCAGAGAAAACCCGCGCGCAGCAATGAAGACCCAACGCAGCCAAAAATAAAATAAATAAATAAATTTATATTTTAAAAAAGCTCAACAAATGAAATAAAAAATCCACAAGATTCTGGTCCTAGAGCAACTGGACATCCACGTGCAAAAAAATTAATCTAGGGGAGTGGGATGAATTGGGAGATTGGGACTGACATATATACACTACTATGTATAAAACAGATAACTAACGAGAACCTACTGTATAACACAGGGAGCTCTACTCAATGCTCTGTGGTGACCTAAATGGGAAGGAAATCTAAAAAAGAGGGGATATATGTATCCGTATAGCTGATTCACTCTGTTGTACAGCAAGAAACCAACACAGCATTATAAAGCAGCTATACACCAATAAAAGCTAATAAAAAATTAACCTAGACACAAACCTTACACCCTTCGTAAAAATTTAACTGAAAATGGATCAGACCTCAATGTAAAAGGCAAAACTATAAAACTTCTGCAAGATAACATAGGAGGAAATCTAGATGACCTTTGGGTGGGAGATGACTTTTGAGATACAAAACCAAAGGCAAAAAAAAAGAAAAAGAAAAACAAAGGCAAGATCCATGAAAGAAATAATTGATAAGCTGGACTTCATTAAAATTAAAAAATTCTGCTCTGGGAAAGGCACTGTCAAGAGAAAAAAAAGACAAGACACAAACTGAGAAAATATTGGCAAAAGACACATCTGATAAAGAACAGTTATCCAAAACATTCGAAGATTTATTAAAACTCAACAACAAGAGGGACTTCCCTGGTGGTCCAGTGGGTAAGACTCTGCATTCCCAGTGCAGGAGACCTGGGTTCAATCCCTGGTCGGGGAAATAGATCCCGCGTGCACGCCGCAACTAAGAGTCCGCATGCCAGACTAGAGCCTGCCAGCCACACTACTGAGCTGGGCACCTAGAGCCCGTGCTCCACAACAAGAGAAGCCACCGCAATGAGAAGCCCGTGCACCGCAACGAAGAGTAGACCCTGCTCACCGCAACTAGAGAAACCCCATGCACAGCAACAAAGACCCGATGCAGCCAAAAATAAATAAATAAATAAATAAATTTATTTTTTAAAAAACTTAGAAAAAGCTTTACGACCCTGGATTAAGCAGAGCTCTTTGATACAACATCAAAGGCATGATCCATTCCAGTAAAAAGAAATTTGACTTATTAAAAATTAAAAACTAAAAAAAAAACAAAAACAAAACCTTTTGCACTTCAAAAGACATTTTTTTTTTTTTTTTTTTTTTTGCGGTACGTGGGCCTCTCACTGCTGTGGCCTCTCCCGTTGCGAAGCACAGGCTCCGGACGTGCAGGCTCCACGGCCATGGCTCACGGGCCCAGCCGCTCCGCGGCATGTGGGATCTTCCCGGACCAGGGCACTAACCCATGTCCCCTGCATCGGCAGGCGGACTGTCTACCACTGCCACCAGGGAAGCCCCAAAAGACATTTTTGAGGGAACTATACTCACTATCTTATAATCACCCATAATAGAAGAGAATGTAAAAAAGAATACACATACATATGTATACACACACACACATATATATATAATTGAATCACTTTTTTGTACATCTGAAACTAATGTAACATTGTAAATCAACTATGTTTCAACAAAAATATTTTAAAAACAAAAAATACATTTTAAAATTATGAACATTAAAAACAACCTACAGACTGGGAGAAAATATATATCTGTATATCATATATCTGATAAAACACTTATAGCCCAAATATATAAAGATCAACTCAATAATAAGACAAACAACCCGAATAATAGAAATGGCTGTTAAGCACATGGAAAAATGCCCAGCACCGTTAGTTATTAGGGAAATGCAAGGTAAAACCACACATTAGTATCGCTGTCATAAAAACGACTGTTAGTAACAAGTTTTGGCAGGGATGTGAAGAAACTGTGACCCTCATACGCTTCTGGTGGAATGAAAAATGATGCAGCCACTTCGGAAAGCAGTTTGGCTGTTGCTTTAAAAATTAAACAAACAAAAAAATCTTTTTATATGACTCAACAATTCCACTCCTTGTTACTGATTCAGGATAAATAAAAACACATGTCCATACAAAGAAATTTTTGGCAAATGTTCCTTGCACCAATTATGCATAAGAGCAAAAAAATGGAAACAATCCAAATGTCCATTAACTGGTGAATGAGTAAACGAAATGTCTTTGATCCATTTAATGGAATGCTATTTAGCAATAGAAAGAAAGACACCAACTGCCAATATGTCCTAGGGCACGGCATGGGTGAGCCTCCAAAACGTGCTAAGTGAAAGAAGTCAGATGCGAAAAGCTACAAAAGATTCCATTTGTATGAAATGCTTTTTTATTTTTTTTTAAGTTTTTTTTTTTTTGATGTGGACCATTTTTAAAGTCTTTATTGAATTTGTTACAATATTGCTTCTGTTTTATGCTTTTTTGGATTTTTGGCTACGAGGCATGTGGGTTCTTAACTCCCCAACCAGGGATCAAACCCTCACTCATTGGATTCATTGGAAGGCGAAGTCTTGACCTCTGGACCGCCAGGGAGGTCCCCTGAAATGCTTTTTTAAAAAGGCAAACCTATAGGGGCAGAAAGAGGATTAGTGGTTGTCTGAGAAACGGGTAGGAACAGGGATGCATGGAAAACGAGCAGGATGGATCTTTCTGGATGATGGAAATATTCTAAACCTGAATTGTGGTGGTATTTGCACAGTTCTGCAAATTTACTAAAAATCAATAAATTAGCGGGACTTCCCTGGTGGTACAGTGGTTAAGAATCCGCCCGCCAATGCAGGGGACACGGGTTTGAGCCCTGGTCCAGGAAGATCCCACATGCCGCGTAGCAACTAAGCCCGTGCGCCACAACTACTGAAGCCCTCCGGCCTAGAGCCCGTGCTCTGCAACAAGAGAAGCCACTGCAATGAGAAGCCTGCGCACCGCAAGGAAGAGTAGTCCCCCTTCAAGGCAACTAGAGAAAGCCCGCGCACAGCAATGAAGACCCAACCCAGCCAAAAATAAATAAATAAATAAAAATCAAAAAAAAAAAAAGAAAGAAATTGTCCACTTAAAACGAGTATATTTTGTGGTATGGAAGTGATACCTCAATCAAGCTGTTTTTTTAAAAAAATAAACAAGAAAAAGCTACAACATAAAAAACAAACTAAACCAGACTGGTTAGGGTTATAAATTTAGGTGGCTGAAGTATGAAGAATACAAGGTGGTAGGGACTTAAGGTGCTCCAATGGTTAAGACTCCGTGCTCCCAGTGCAGGGGCACTGGGTTCGATCCCTGCTCAGGGAACTAGATCCCACACGCCGCAACTAAAAATCCTGCATGCCACAATGAAGATCCCGAGTACCGCAACAAAGACCCAGTGCAACCAAATAAATAAATATTAAAAACAAAAAACACCAAGGTGGTACTTATCTTGAAATGTGGGTGGTTATCGAGTGGGGCAGGGGAGAGGCACCAGGGAGGGGTGGGGGTGGGAGCCAGTGAGTAGAGGGGAGGCTAGGGGGCTCCTAGGAGACTGACCACGTCCTGTTTCTTGACCCGGATGGTGAGCACATGAGTGCTTGCTTTACAGTAAAACTTTTTAATTTCTGTATTTATTTATATATATTTTTTGCCACACCACATGGCTTGCAGGATCTGAGTTCCCCTACCAGGGACTGAACCTGGCCCACAGCAGGGAAAACACCGAGTCCGCTGGACTGCCAGGGAATTCCCATAAAACTTTAAATATATATTTTGTTTTATACATGTTTCTTGACATATGTTATATTACACAACAGTAACCCTTTACAATACCAACCAAAAAATGTATTGTTTCTGGGAATAAATCTAACAAAAACGAGCAAGACCTGTCTACAGCGAATTACAAACTTTACTGAAAAGCCTTAAATCAGCCCTTAATAAGTGTATGGTAGGGCAAAGGGATGATTATTCCCCAAATTGATTTGTAGAGTCAATGCAATTCTGATCAAATCCTAAAAGGTTTTTCAAAGAATTTAACAAAATCAAATTAAAAACAAGCCCAAGAAGAGCCACGTGACTCTGCAAGAATAATGATATCCCGCTAGCTGTTATGGCTTCTGCAGACTTATAAAGCTGTAACTATCAGGACAGCATGATCTTGGCCCAGAGAAAACAAACTGATCCACAAAAGGCAATAGAGAGCCCAGAACAATCCACAGGCACATACACAACCTGGAACACTGATTATAGAGCATCTGAAAAAGAAGGAGCTAGTTCATAAATAAATCTAAAATAAAATATCAAAATCAATAGAAATGAAATACAATAATAATATCTCATATGCAGGGTTGAAACAAAGGGACAGAGTTAAAGTATTTGGACAAGAATGGTCCTTAGGTTGGAGAGGGCTAAATGGGAGCCCATGTGATGGAAAGCCCCTTCACTGCTCCAGTGAGGATATAAGATGTGTTAGATTAGGTGTTCGTGGTATAACTGCCAACCAATTAAGGAGAAAAATGGAACACCGGGCGTTGGAGGTACCAGTACAAAAAGAAGTGAGAAATAAGAAAAAAGAAGCATAGAAAAAACTGGACAACTAAAAGGCACAAAATAAAGTCACAAGAAGTTGTTTAAGTTGTGGAATTAATTATAGAACCGTCAGTTAAAGTTGGAGTCAGGATGGGTCGGTAGGGAGCTCTCTCCACGAATATGCACGTCAATTACCCCAAACAGGAAGAGACTTCCGCCTACATCTTGGACAGGAAGGACAGGAAGGTGCCTCTACTTACCGTCAGGCAGGAGGAAGGAAACTTCCCTTCACCCCCGACAGCCCAGCCAATCAGAGACTGCAGGGGCCCAGTCACTGGGAAGACTCCATTGAACCCCCAGCTCCTCCAATGGAATCTTTGGTTATCACAGCCCCTCCCTACTCCCCCTTTTCCCTATAAAAGCAAGTTCCCCCTCCTGTTCTCTGGATTTGGCTTTTTTTGTCTGCCATAGTTTCCACATCCCAAATTGCAACTCCCCTGCTATTCCTGAATAAGCTCGCTTTCGCTGGTAAAATAACCGGCTACCATTTACTAAAGTTGATATATTTATATGGTGTCAGAAGTGGGATGTGAAGGAGGTGAACCCCCAAGAGATGACAGGCCCTGGAATGGAGCGAGGTACCCACACTGTGAGCCCTTCATGCTCATCACTTCCCTGAGTCTCTTCTTGTATTCCAAACTGCTTCTTTGCGTTTTGAGTTCTCTGGCTTTTTTCGGGATCTCAAAAGGCTTTGTCCTTTCAGGGGAGAGGTTTCATCCTTTCTGGTTCAAGGTTTTGCCCTTGGTGAATACTCAGTTGTCTTCTGGAGTGTGCAAGAGTGAGGGGGATCGAGCTAACTGGAATCCAATAATCTGCTTTATACCTTTTGGAATCTGGGCTAGGACTCCAGCAACTTTCTTGGGTTTCCAGGAGAACTTAAGGAAAAGGGATCCTGGTCATCTACATGCTCTGAGGGCAGCCCTCCCTCAGGGACTCTGGAAGGTTCATGTTTGAAAGCTATGGACGCTGACATGCTCATTTCTTTTTCCCCTGACATGCTCACTTTTAACTAAGTGGGCTGAACCAACTAAAAGTAATCCAGAATTATCATGGCCATTACAGGGAACTTTCAATCTTCCCAAACTTGTTTTTCTTAAGATTAAATTGGAGAACTGTGGTTCTAAAATTTTATTTTATTTTATTTATTATTTTTTAAATTAATTTATTTACTTTTGGCTGTGTTGGGTCTCCGTTGCTGTGTGGGCTCTCTCTAGTTACGGCGAGGGGGGCTACTCTTCCTTGCGGTGCGCAGGCTTCTCATGGCAGTGGCTTCTCTTGTTGCAGAGCATGGGCTCTAGGCGCGCGGGCTTCAGCAGTTATGGCACACGGGCTCAGTAGTTGTGGCACGCTGGCTTAGTTGCTCCACGGCATGTGCGATCTTCCCGGACCAGGGATCAAACCCGTGTCCCCTGCATTGGCAGGCGGATTCTTAACCACTTCACCACCAGGGAAGTCCCATGTGGTTCTAAAATTAAACAAGAATGGGGTATTTATTTTCATTGGTAGCTGGAAGCTTGCGAATGTGCACCAAAGTTTAAAATTGCCTCTTTGCAAGATACCATTTCTAAATTGGCGCGCTGGCTTAGTTGCTCCGCGGCACGTGGGATCTTCCCGGACCAGAGCTTATAGCCGTGTCCCCTGGATTGGCAGGCGGATTCTTAACCACTGCGCCACCAGGGAGGTCCTCTTCTCAATATTAAAAGAGCTAAGTTTTGCTTACAACTCTGTAACCTCTTGTATTTGCCTTTGAAATCTTTTATTGTTACTTTGGTCAGACAGATAATTAGGTATCATTTCATAATGATCTGTGGTCCTGTTTGGTCAAATCTTCAAAACCTTTTGTTACTTTTGACAAACTTATCCCAAGTCAGGTTCTAAATGAAGTCTTGCTGACCTTACACTAACTGGGCTCTTCCAGAGGGCCCCTGGAGAGTCTCAAAGGATGTGTCTCTCACCTGGTAAAATGCTGAACTAATCAGGCTTATTTGATGAGCTAGATTACATGGGAAGCTTGTAATAGGCTTCTAAATCAGAAGGAATTCAGAAGCTTTTAACCTTATAGTTGTATAGGTACCTATTAACACGTGCTCAAAGTCATATGAAATTGCTAAATTCTGAGATGTCCTGATATAATGTTATTGGTCATGATTTTTGTCTTGTTTCTGTTTTTTGGGGTTTTTTTGGTCGTGCTGCACGGCTTGCAGGATCTTAGTTACCCGGGCCCCAGCAGTGAAAGCGCCAAGCCCTAACCACTGGACCACCAGGGAATTTCCAACCGCTCACCATTTTAAACATGTGTCATAGCGATAAGCTGATCCCCTTGCCGCTCCCATTATAATGAATTCTCATCAGATTTTTAATAATGGGCATTTTCAAGTCTTTCTGTCATTATAGTTACTGCTTTACTCTGATGCTTCTCCAAGCGTGTTCCTCTTTAAAGAGATTCAAGGGAAGGGCTCTGACGGGTACTCTGAAACAGTTTTCTTTCTTATAACTCTAAGATCATACGACCGAACTGTGTAAGAATTCCTAAAAGTCTAATGGAAAACGAACTGCTTTAACGTTTTCTTTTCCAGACATAACGGATCCCCTTTTCTCCTCTCCTTTAAGCTGTCTATAACTTAAAGCAATTTGGTAAAGTGTACCTCGGCATCAAAGGTTGAAGCATTTACATCTTCTCCCTACCTGGTCCCTCGAGAGCTCTGAAACTCTTATTAAGCATTTTTGCTTTTCATGACAGTGGACGTATGCGCACACGTTCAATGGAGTCTATTGTCCCTGAACAGGACACCCAGAGCACGTGGCTCCTGCTTCCTCGATCCGAGCTGAGAAAGGGAGACATACTTCTGCACTGTAAAGGCCCCATTGCTTCTACTGAAAATAACCAGTTGGGCAATTCCCTGGCGGTCCAGTGCTTAGGACTCCGTGCTCTCACTGCCGAGAGCCCAGTTTCGATCCCTGGTGGGGGAACTAAGATCGTGCAAGCCACATGGTGTGGCCAGAAAAAAAAAAAAAAAAAAGTTTAAGAAAACAGTTAGGATTAACATATACACACTACTATACATAAAATAGATATTAACCAACTCAGTATTTTATAATAACCAACTCAGTATTTTATAATAACCTATAAGGGAAAAGAATCTGAAGAAGAACGTGTGTGTGTGTGTGTGTGTGTGTGTGTGTGTTAACGAATCACTGTGCTGTCCACCTGAAACTAACACAACATTGTAAATCAACTATACTTCAATTAAATTTAAAAAATCTAAAAAAGAAAGAAAGCAAAGCGCCAAGCTCTGGCAGAGCACTCCTTTGGCAGCGCACTCCCAGAAGACCAAGACCCCGAACGTCACAGCCCACAGCCTGGAGGATCTGGGTACTGGAAAAGGCACCTCCGAAAGGATTCTCTCCAGCCTCGCCGGCAGGGCCCCGCCAAGTCCCGTTGACTAACGCTTGCGCCACCAAACTCCAGAGAGGGGACTCCTGGGTTCAGTGTCACATCTAAAGGAGGCACCAAATCCCAACTGGACCTGTACACTCTCTGGCGACCTGAAGATAACGCCCAGTAGGACCCGAAGCAGAGGACATCTGAGGCCAACAGCTTTCCCAAAACGTCTGGACCAGGCCTGTATACCTTTACTTCAATACAGTCCCTCACCTCGTTCCTCCCTCCCTTCTATGGAAGGACAACACCCTCATTCGTATCTCCCAGTCCCTGAAGAAAGGGGGAAACCTCTCTGATTGCTCGACTTGCCGCTGGAATCCTCAGCTGGCCCAGCATAGCAATGGTCTTTTGGGTCAGCCTGTAAGTAATTTCACTGGGGTTCCAGATGCTGCTGTCTGTCCAAATTGTTCTGCAGGCCCGTTTTATAGAGTTAGGGAGCTAAGCCCACCTAAATTTATTCCTTGCTTCAATTTGACCCAACCCTGGGATAGGAAAACAAGATCTTTTGAATATCTGCATGAAAGTTCAACGGAGCTGGCAACGCAAGTTGAGTCATCTGTAAACTTGCTGACACATCTGTACATCTAGGTAATTTCCTGTTGTGTAACAACAAAACTTCCGAGCCTTGGCTAAGTAATGCCAGTGCCTCTGCGCCAATGAAGGAACCCATAGATTCCATCACTCGTGTGGAGGCTTTATGTGCGCCCCCTGGCTTCACCTTCATATGTGGAAGTTTGGGAGATGGCCTTTATGCTTGGGCAGCCCATTGTCTTGATGGCTGGAGAACACAGGACGGTGTGCCCTGCTGTATTCACTGTCCTGTTCTCCTGACGTAACTGAACAGAAGCCTCACGTTGATCCGTCCCATTAAACCTCTATGCCTGCCTTAAGCAAGAACTTCCAGCAGGCGTAAGAGATCCTGCCTTTACCTCTATAGGGAGAGCTTTCCTCCCATGGATGGGAATGAGCACCAAGGGACGTATGATGAGGAATCTCTCCCTGACACTAGGAGAGTTAGCCACTCCGGAGCCAAAGCAGTTTCAGCTCAGTGACGGTCACTTAACTCATTAGCCAAGGTGGTTTCAGGTAACCGCGAGCCTGCAATTACCTACTTGCTGAGCAAGGAGGTGTCTGCAGCAGCAAACCCCTCTTTCTGCAAGTGGTTAAATGCCCCTGGGGAAGCAGAGACCCAATGACATAAAATTAAAGAGCAAGTGCATTGATTAGAGCAATGTCACCGGACAACCCGCTGTCTTTTTGGTGTATTCAGCTGGATACCTGCAGGTCTGGCTCCTGGTTTAGAAGCGTCGTGCAAACTGGCCATCCCTCGCAGCCCCCAGGGAGCCCTGGAGCTGGGAGGAATCCAGCCTTTCCCAGCAGGACGCGCCCCCTCCCCACCCTTCCCGTCAGGGGCCAGGGGCCCAGGGGCTGCGTGCCAGCTTGGCAGGTCAGCCGCTTCCCTGCGCCGGGACAGGCGCCTCTCCCTGACAAACCTCAGCCCATCTAGGTCTGCAGCCGACCACCATGACCACCACGAAGAGAATGGACGGCGGCGAGGCGGCTGTGACCGTGCGGGACCCCCAGGGATGGGGCGTCTGCCAGGGTCTCTAGAGACACCAGCCCCCGTGGTCCTTGAGGTTCTGGGAGGGCAGGGGTCAGGCTGAGCTCGGCGGTGGGGGCCTGGAGCTCCTGGCACAGTCCACGCTGGCGGTGCCTCCACCCTGACCAGCGCTCCCCTCGGCCCCTAGCTGTGCTCCTGTCCCCCCACCTCCCAGGCCGCACCCTCCTCCCGGGTGGGGGGGGCTGTGGTGACCCGCGTGCCCACCACGAGACAGCACTCAAACTGCCTCGCCCCCCTTGGGAGCCCAGCCCAGGAGGGGCCCCAAGGCTCACCCGCCCCAGGCAGCCAGCGCCGTTCCCGCAGTCCCCCTCGGGGAGACATGAGCCTGCGGAGCCAGGGCTGCAGAGAAGCCAGGACGGCAAGCGTGAGGCCCCAGCCCAGGCCTGGGAAGCAGTGGACCTCTGCGGTCTGAGGGACCCCTACTCAGAGGCCTCCCCCGAGTTCAGCACCCGGGAGCAGGTTGGTGGGCAGCGCAGGGGGATCCAGGAAGTCGGGGCCCCCGGCTTGGACCCACCTCCTGCTGTTGTCACCCTGAGAGAGTCCCCCTTCTGGACCACTTAGGGGATATTCCACTGGACCAGTTCACTGGGTGGAGCCCCCCACCCCTCCCTTTGTCTCCCAAGGAGCTCCTGGGCCCAAGAGGCCGTGAGAAGTCCAGGCAGACCCACGGGATTCTTGCAGTCGTGAAGCATCCGGAACTTTAGGCCCCCGGGGTGAGCAGGTGTGTGTGGGGGGAGTGTGTGTTCGGCTGCTGCGGGCACCCGAAAGACTCGTGGTCACATGCGACTCTGCAGGGGACCAGCTGTGTGTCCCTGGGGTCTGCTCCCCCTCTCTGCCGTCATCTATCCTCTGTCCCACGGAGACAGACCTACCCACTCCTGGGGAGCCAGCCCTGTGGGACATACTAACGCTGAAGAATGCAGGCTGGATTAAGGACCCAGCCGGTGGCAGATTGGGGCTCTGAGGGAGGCTGGAATTGGCAGAGGAGCTCAGAGCTGACCCAGCTCCACCGGTCCCCCCAGGTCCCAGTGCGAACCGGCGGAGGGCCATGGACAGATTTATTGGAGGCTTAGAGGCCTGGGGCGAATCCACAGGGTCCCCTCCCTGCAACTGCCCCTGTCAAACTAACGTCCCGTCGTGCCAGTGGGCGTCCACTGCGTCCGGTGGCGCCTGCGCTACAAGAGGTTCACCGTGGCCACCACCTGCTTGCAGCCAGTGACGGCGAACTCGCGCCCAGCCACGCGGTAGTAGGTGAGCTGCGCGGCCAGGAGCTCGGCGCGGGCCTGCTCCGGGAAGAAGCCCTCCCCGGCCATCTCGTCCCGGAAGCAGTTGACCACGTCCCCCTTGTCCAGCAGCAGGAAGGGCACGATAGTCGCGACCTGCCACAGCGGGTGCTCGCGGACCAGGAGCGCCCTCAGGCTGGCGCGCAGCTCTTCCTCGGCCTGTGCCGCCACCGCCACGGCCCCGGCCCCGTGGGCGCCGTCTGCGCGCAGGGCCAGCACGCGGGACGCGTTCTGCAGCACGAAGCGCGTGACCTCCGCGCCGCCACTGCCGCTGAGGAGCACATAGATGGCATTGTGGAAGTGGTGCGAGCGCTGCGGCTGCAGGAAGCCGTGCAGCTCGTCCAGCAGGGCCGGCGGCAGGAGCTCCACGTCGTCCAGGACCAGTAGCGGGGTCTTCTCCTCCGCCTCGGCCCGCGCCACCACGTCGGCCACGCGCCGCGCCAGCTCCTGGCGGCAGACCTCCACGGCGCGCGGCTCGGGGCAGTGGTGCCGCGCGTGGTACTGCAGCACGAGCGCGCCGTCCTCGAGCACCGCGCGGAAGTGGCGCGCCAGCAGACGGCCCACATGGCTCTTGCCCACGCCGCTGGGCCCGTGCAGCGCCAGGAGCAGTGGGCGGCTGTGCACGTGCGTGGCCAGGTAGTCCCGCAGCAGCGCCACGATGCGCTCCACGGCCGCCGGCTGGCCGAACACGGCACGCTGCAGCGCCTTCTCCAGCCCGTCAAGGTCATAGCGCTGCGCGTTATCGTCCAGGTTCTCGATGGCGTTGAGCACCTGGAAGCCCACGATGGCCACGAGCAACAACAGGCAACGCTGCGCGCGGCTCCGGCGCTCCGCGCGCGGCCGGTACTTGCGCGACGTCTCGGGGTAGAGCACCATGCGGCTGCGCCGGCGCTTCTTTCGCGGCGGCCTCGAGGACAGCTCCACCGGGCCGTCGAAGGTGAAGAACTGAGGCTGGTCGGGGTCCGCGCGCGGCGCCCGGGTCTCGGAGTCCGGCCTCACGGCCGTAGGCAGAAAGCACCGCTTGCTCAGGAGGCGCACCCGGCGGCGCAGGCGGACCACGGCGCGCACGGGCGCGATCACGCTCGGGCCGGGGGCGACGGGGTCCGCTGCCGTGGGCTCCGGGCTGGGCTGGCCGCGGTCCATGGCGCAGGGGCGGCGCTTGGCATGCAAGTCACCCTCCCTGCAACAGGAAGACGGGGAGGGTCTCCAGACTTCCGCCCGGCCGACTGGGGACCCTCCCCCGAGATCTCAGTCCCCGCCCCCCCCCCCCCCGCGAGGCCCTCCGGAGTGCGGCCCGCTGCCCCGAGGCCAGGGCCTGGCACGGGCCTCGCCCCTCTGACCAGGAAGCGGCTCCCCCCCGGGCCCCAATGCAAATCTCTCGGATCCTCGCATAAACAGCCTCCGGCCTTGAGGAAGTGGCTGCAGGGGTGGGGTGGGGTGGGGTGGGGGGCGGGGGCGCATTTTATCTGGCGGCCGCCGCCCGGGCTTCCTGGAGGAGGAGTCGGAGTCGGTGCCAACCTGCCGCCAATTAGGAGTGGAGCAGGGTCAAGGTCGGACCCCGCCCCTGACGCAGCTCGACTGCCGGGCGCCGGGGCCCTCCGGTCCCTAGAGGGGGGCGTGGGAAGCAGAGGCCCAAGCATCCCCAGAGTTCAGAGATGCCCCTCCCCCACAAGCACTTGGTGGGGGGGGGGGGTGCGGTCTGGCCGGAACTTCTGCTTTCCAGAATGGGCCCCTATCCCCAAGCTGCGCCCAGGCCTCCCAGCATCGCTCTAGTGGGCACACTAATGGAGTTGGGGGCAGGGAGCCCCCTAGAGGCGGGTGGGGGTGGGGTGAAAAGAGCGACAGAAAGACAAGACCCGGAGAAGGAGAGATCAAGCCACTGAGGAGACAGCCGGAGAAAGGTGGGGTGGATGCCCCCGGCCCTCCCCGGTACCTGCAGCTGCGTCAGCTCAGGCTCTCGCTGGCCCGCCCCCAGCCCCCCCGGGCGGCCCCCCCGCCCACGCCAGAGGCTGGGGCCTGCGACGCAGGAAGCAGAATGTGCCGGCTTCCTGGCGGGGGTCGGGGTGGGGTCAGGGGCCTCACTGGGTCAGCTCAGGCTCAGAGGGGCAGCGACACCTCCTCCGGAGCGGAGGAAGCTCTGGGGAGGTTTCCGCTTCTTTGCAAAGGAAGTGAGTCAGGGGTGTGGCGCGGGCGGGACTCAGGCTGGACGGAGGCACCAGAGGGGGAGGCCTGGCTGACTCGCCCAGGTGCCCCGGCCGGTTGGTCACCTACCTTAAAGCCCTCCTAGCCCTCCTGACTCAGCCCAGGCCCAGGACACCCGGTGAGGCCGAGGGCAATGCCTCCCCTGGGGTCCCACGTGCCTTTGCTCCTCAGCCTGCCCTCCACAGGACCCCCACCTTCCCAGGGACATCTGCGCCCGACCACCCCCCGCCCCCCGCAGGGCCCACAGCGAGGGCGATAGGCGTGTCCAGGCTGCCGGTTAGCAGAGGCGGAGCGGGCGGGCAGGGTCCTCCCCCAGCTGGGGTCCTCCAACCCCCCCCCCCCCCCCCCCGCCCAAGCCCAATCTGGGTGCTCACAGAGTAGGGCCCGTTTCCTCTTCCTCCCCCTGTTCCACCAGGTCCCGGGCTCCACGGCGCTCCCTCTCTCCGCCTCCCCCTTTGTCTTCCCCTGTACCCCGGCCTAGAGCCCCCACCCCAGGACAGGGCAGGAAGTTCTAGAATGGGGGAAAGAACCCCACGCATGACTCAGGGCCCCGGTCGGAGGGCAAATTTAGAAAGAACTTGGGCCGAGAGTTGGCAGATGGAGACTCTGGGCCCTTCCCCGGCCACCAGCTTCATGTGGCCCCGCCCCCACCCCCGTTCCCATCTCTGTGGAGACTGGCCTTCCTGGATGACCCCCCCCCACCCCGCGGAGCGGGTCTGCTAACCAGTAAGGCCCCCAGACCAGTCCTGGCCCCGAGCTCAACTGTGTCCCGCGGGCGCTGGCAGTCCCGAGCCCCCATCCTCCCGCCTCCCTGTCCCTCATCCTCCACACTTCTGCCCGCACGGGCCCCTCTGCCGAGCATGCTATCCTTCCCCACTTCCTAGCTTCCCTCCACCTCCCCGCCCAACCTGCATCAGGGAGAAGTCACTCATGGGCTTGGGGGCTCCCGTCCTGCCGGGAATGTGGCGCTCCTGCCTGTCCGTGCGCGTGCGGCGCCCTCTGGCAGGATCACTGAGAAGCCGCTGTTTCTCCACTTCCTCCTCTCCAGCTGCGGGTCTGGCTCCCCAGACCCGCTGCCCCTCTCTGTGCTGGGCCGGGTGCTTAGGGAAGCCTCGGGCCTCCCCCACCATGTGGCCCCCTGCCCAGGCCTTCCTGGAGCCAGGACGGAAGTATACCTGCCCAGGTCGCTGCTGGTGCCCCACGGCCCCGTGTGAGGGTGGGGTCCTTCGGGCTTTCTACAGCCTCCCAGCGGCTTCTGACACGGAGAACCCCAAGGGGCCCTGACAGGCAGCCGCGGGAAAAGGTGCACAGGGGTGGGGGCGGGGCGCTGGCTGGCAGCTGCTTCTGCCAGATGCTGGTCCCAAACCTGCTGGGGTCCTGAGCCCCATCACTGGGTGAGGTGGGGGCCTGTACGTGGGGTGTGGCAGGAGTCAAGAAAGTCATGCCTCAGAGGGCCTGCCCCCAGCGGGGTCAAGGGTGAGCCTGAGCCCTGCTCCGAGGCCCGCCTCTTCTGTACTTTCTCCCCCATCTCCAGGGGTGAAGGGGGCCCCACCTATCCCTGCCCTTCAGGGCCCAGCCCACCACGCCCGTATGATGCCCCCCCACCCCTCCCTCCAGCCCGTGCCCCGTCCAGCCCTGTCCCCAGCCCCGAATTCAGGTCCACATCTTCAACCTGGTCTCTGCAGACCCCTCACCTCGCTGCCCACCCACGACCCCTCCACCAGCCCAGTGTGGGCTTAGGTTCCCAAACTGCTGGCCTGGAGGTGGGCAGGGCCCGCAACACACACATGCTTCCCTCCTCCCCGAATTCCCGTGTGGACGCTCCCTTCCTCTGACCAGACCTCCCGCCCCCCCCGCCTCCCCGCAGCCCTGCCCGGTCCGGCCTCAGGATTCCCGCCTCCCTCGCAGCCCCAGAGGGTCCCTGAGCTCAGCTGTCCCCTCCCACCGGCCCACCTGGGGCTCTCCGTCGCTGCAGCCCTCACCCCCACCCCGCCTGTCCTTGCAGCTCACGCCCTCCCCCTGACGAGCCCCGCCCACCGGGGGGCCTCTGGTCTCCGGTCCCTTCGTCCGGGCTGGGGGAGCTTGGCCTGGCCGACTGGTCTCTGTCCCCGTTGACCGTGAGCCTCAGGGGGTCACGCGGGCCCCGTGCGGGCACTTGCTCCTCCCCCGGCCCAGCTCCTTCCTCATCCTCTCCTCAGGCCCCACCTCTGCCCCATCCTGCCTCCCAGCCCGGACCCCGGCTCCTCCTCTGGAGGATAAGCGGCAGCTGGAAGGGGGTCCCCGCCTCCTCCCTGGGAACGCGCCCGCCCGCGTCCGCTCTCGCGGGGCCGGCCTGGGCCTGGCGCTGCCCCCTCCCCCACCTAGTGACACCCCAGCCGTCCCCCGAAGCCCCATCCACTTTTCATCCCTTGTCACTCCCATCATCGCAGGAACCGGGCTCCTCCTGACTGCTGACGCCCACGCACCCGGGTCTTTGCTTTCCTCAGTCACCATCTGTACCAGTCCCTCCCCGACACCTGCAGAGCCGCACCTGTCAAGGTCACAGTGACCTCCACACAGCCTGCCCCTCGGCAACACGTCAGCACTGGTGATGGGCACTGAGGCCCACCCAGGGCTGACCGTGTCGTCTTTTGGCCCCGAGCGCAGCCAGGCCCAGGCCTCACCATCCACAGCTGCTGTCCTGGACGGGGCTGGGCATCCAGACTGTGCCCACGGAGAAGGGCGCCGGGAAAGCGCTCGCCAGCCTGCACTGCAACCAACCCTGGGCATGCACAGACACAGCTCATCTGCTGGATTTACCAAAACGCCTTTTATTCACAAAAGTGAAGGTCTCACTATGAGCAGCAGCAGACCCTCACCCTGCCGACAGCGCTGCTCGGAGGGTAAATCGAGGCAGCAGGGGAGTCTGGGCTTTCCTCCCCCATGTGCTACACGGGACTGTCAACAGGGGAGGAGCTCCTTGGAGAGCTGGGCTCCACCTGCACACCCCCGCCCCCAGCAAACTCCTCGATTCTGCCAATCGGGCGCCAACCCTGCCGGCCTGCCCTCTTCCCCTCAGGCCTCGGACCCTGCCCCACCCCCACCCACCCACCCCCGCCCCTTGGAAAACGGGTGCCCTTTTCCTGCTGCCAACTACTGCCTGTCTGCCTGACAGCGGTGGAAACCCACACGCGAGGAGGAACAAGCAAGCAGCTGTCCACGGCGTGGGGGTGCGAGGGGCCAGGCGGGGGGCAGCAGACCTGCAGCAGGCCCGTGCTCCAGGGAGCCGGCAGGGTCCCATTCACGCAGGAGGCACACACCTCCCAGGACCAAGTTCCAGGGGAGGCTGAGGTGCAGAGCACTGGTGCCCTGCCCACAGGACGGTCCCCGGGGTCTCCGCTCAGCCCACCCCCAGTCCCAGGAACAGTCGGTCCACCTCCAGGAGAGACGGGCTCCTGCTCTCACAGGCACAGGGGAGCCTCTTCCCCTGGCTGATCGGGCCGGCACCACCTGGGGCCCTGCCCACCCCGGAGCAGCCCCAGGCGGAGCCTCAGAGTACAGCCGGGGCGGGCACGCTGGGGAGCGGCAGCTCCAGGGCTGGGCTCTCTGCGGCCTGGGCGGGGCTGGGCTTCCTGCGGTCCAGCTGCTCCAGCCTCTCACCGAGCTGGGAATACAGCTCCTTCACGGCCTCTCCACTCTGCGAGGGGGGGGAGCATGTGGCTTCGGGTCAGGCCCAGAGCACGTGCACGCAGATCTCCCTCTCCCTTTCTCTGTCTCTCTCTCACTCACGCACGCACGCACGCACACCAGCCAGGCTGGGGCGGGGCGGGGGAGGGCACCCACCTGGCCCGTGGGCTCCAGCGCCTTCTGCAGGGCCTCCAGCTTGGACGGGGCCACCCGGTGGTGCAGGTGGAGGAGGAGCCGCAGCACGTGCCGCTGCACGTTCTCCTTCCTGGAAGAGGCCGCGCTGGGCTTGCAGGCGGCTGCAGAGCCGCCCTCCCACCCCCTCCCCAGCTGTGCCCGGCACCCCCGACCGAGATGTTGACCGAGAGGACGGGCACCTCGGGGAGGCGGTGAGGAGAAAGCCGTCGAAGAGGCTGCTGCAGAAGTCCTCCAGGGCAAACTCATCCGCCAGCAGCGCCAGGTTGCCCGTGAGCAGGTGCAGGAAGATGTCCCCGAACGCCAGATCGCTGAAGGTCTCCACTGCAAGCACAGCGGGCGTCGCACAGCTCGCCCAACACCCACCTCCCCGACCCGGGCCTGAGGGCCAGGACCTGGGCCTGGACGGGGGGAAGCAGACGGTGGGGGCGGGGCTCCAGAGCAAAGGGTGGGGAGGGGACGAGAGCCCGTCACGGGTGGCTCTGCCCAGCGGCCAAGGGACTCAGGATGAAGTGGACTCCAGCAGAGGGAAAGCTGAACGGGCCGGTAGCGAGAGGAGGCACAGAAGTGCCGAGGGCCAGCCCGGCAGGTCTACCAGACTACATACAGGCTCTAGAGGAGACAGAACGGAGCAAGCGGGCCTTCTTTTTTTGAAGCCACGGCCATCAAACCTCAGAGGAGCGAGATGGCGAGAGTACAACTACCAACCGATCGCAGCAATCACCGGCAACACCACTGAGCGCACGCGGGCAGGCACAGCAGCTGAGACAGAAACGCCGACGCAACCCCAGCCACTGAGCCCCTAACGCAGCGGGAGACGCGACCCCACCGGACGCGCCCGGGGTGCGCTCCTGCTGCACGGCTGACCGGGGACTCGGCTGGCCTCGCGGCCGGTTTACAGGACACTCGGGCGGGCACACGGTCACTGCACCAAGGGAGGCTGCCAGCAAAGTCCCGACCAGGGAACAAACGCCCTGGTTGCCCCAGCAAACCCCACGTAGCCCTACAGACCACAAGACCTGAGAGGCAGCCGGAGAAGCCAGGTGAAGGGGAGCCCCTGTTTGACTCCTGACTTGAATAGACCAGCCGCACAAAAACGTTATATGACAACTGGGGCAACACAGCCACCGTCGGGACCTGCACCCCAAGCAACCGCGTGCCAAGGTCGTGGTTTTTAAGAGTCAGTCTTCTGTAGAGACACCTGATGCATCGTGCCAAGCCAGTCTGCCGGGTTTACGTACAGACCACTGAGCGGATGGGACGGCGGCCGCACGCGGACCCCCGTGCAGGTGGGCGATGGGCACTGGCCTTCACGATCCTGTGCTCTTCACTTGGGTTTCATCAAGAACTCCCACCCCAAAAAAAGTTTAAAAATAAAGAATTTTAAAAACCAACATCCTTTCTTACTAGAACCTACCAGTTACACCAAAGAACGAGATCACTCTCCCTGAACGTGATTGAAGACCTGCACCCCAGCCCCCCAGGCGGCAGCTCGTGGCTGGGAGACACTGATGCTCCCGCCTCGCAGGACATTCTGTGTCTACAAAAACGATTAAACAAGAAAGATACAGAAGTTCAAAAGTGAGTAGAAAGAATGAGGCAAATCCAGGTTCCTTATGACTGTGCTCCTGGAAGCCCCCGAAACAGACAGACAAGCCGGCGCCCCTGAGATCGCCACATGCTGGCCCAGGAGCCTGTGAACGCGCCACCTGAGGGGCACCGGGCCCGAGACGGAAGACGGTCCTGCACGCCCCGGGTGGGCCCACGGTGATCGCGGGTCCTTGGAAAAGGAAGGCGTGAGGTGGGAGTCAAAGCCAGAGACAGGAGGACGGGAGAAGCTGGACAGATGGACTGAAGGGGCCAGAAGCCAAGGACGCGGCTCCCGGAAGCTGGAGGAGACAAGAAGGGGCTTCTCCCTGGAGCCTCAGGAGCAGCCCGCCCTGCCCACACCTGACTTCAGCCCTGGGAGACTCACTGCAGACCTGTGACCCCCAGAACCGTAAGAATAAGTTCCTGTTGATCAGTTAGGTGGTGGCTGGGTAGAAACTAATCCCCACAATGGGCCGCTTTCCCCACGTGGAAAAGTCGGGAAACAGCATGCACCACTGTCAGACAGTGAAGTGTTTGAGATCCTCCCCGGGAAGCCACAATGCCTCCGACGGGACCGGGGCCGGGCCAGCAGAGGCCCCCGGGCCTGTCGTGCGCGGCAGGCCGGCCGGCGCTCCCTTACCCTTGAAGGGGTCCACTCAGATCCCTCCCTTGTCTTCCTGCCTTGCACCCCGCGCCCCAGGCAGAGCAAGGCTCCCGGGGGAAGCGGCCTCTTCACCACCGCGGAGGGGGGGCTCTCTCAATGGTCTGAGGACTTGAGGGGCTCCACACCTCTCACCGCTTAGGAAAAGATTAAGGTGGCCCTTCGCAAACGTGGGCTGCGGCGAGAGCCGAGGGCGTCTGTGAGAGGACACGGCTGGGCCCCGCCGCCCACGTGACTCACCGAGACCCGGGAGCAGGCGCAGGAGCGCGTTCTTGTTCCTCTGCTTGGTGATGTGCAGCACGTAGTACAGCCCCACCTCGCAGGCCACGCGCTGCTCCTGCAGGAACCTGCACCCGAGCACCGTCAGCCCCGAGGGAGCCCGAGGGGAAGACCCTCCCGCCCAGTGCCCGCAGCCCGTACTTGGTGAAAGTCTCTGGCAGCGCGCTCGGGTACGAGACCGGGGCCTTCTCTTCGGCCGGGAGCTTCTGATCCACGTTGAAGGCGTGGTCGTCCACCACGAAGGACATGAGCGTGGGCAGGAACCTGGTGACCAGCTCCACCTCCTGGGGCAGAGGCCCGAGAGCTGACCTGCGCTGTCCCTGCCCCTCGGCCCCCTTCCTCCGTTCATCCTCCCGGACGCGGGCCTGGGGCCCGTCCTCCTCCCCACCTCCCCAAACCCCACCCCACAGCCCCTTGAGGAGGCAGTAGGAAGGAGCCCGCCTGACCCTGTTACCATCTTGGGTTCCTTGAAGACCTGGCTGTCGATCATGTCCCACGCCCCCTGGCCCAGCGCCAGCAGCCGGAGCAGCAGGAGGAGATCCGGGCTGTCCTGTAGGGAGACGCAGGCCTCGGCCGTGCTCACCTGAGCTTCCCGCCCGGACCGCACTCAGCCAGGGGCTCTGGCTGCACATGCCCTCCACCTGGCGGGTGTGTGTGCTCTTCCCAGGACCAGCTGGGACCCGGGTGCCAGGGGTCCACACCCACACGTCCCCCAGAAGGCAGCGTGCGGCCAGCCAGGTGCACTCACCCTGGGCAGCAGCTCCTGGCCCACCAGCTCCTGCAGGTGCCTGACCGTGCTCAGTGACAAGGTGTTGATGGCAAAGGGATCACACAGGATCATGGACAGGTCCCTGTGAGGACGTGCCTGCGGCGTCAGTGAGGGGCGCTCCCGGCCCACCAAGCCACTGACCTGGGGAGACGGCCCTTCCGCGTGGACAATGGCCACACCGTGCAGGACCGCCTTCCACAAGCTTGTGGTTCGTAACTTGCCCTTAACTTACTTAACAAACTGAAACGTCAAATAGTTTTTTAAAGAATTAAGGTCCAGTCCTGGTTGAGAACCTGACCTAGACTCCATAAATTCAATCAGTTCCCACAGAGACAATTCCAGGCACGAGGAGCTGAGACAGGAGGCCAGGCGGAGCCCGCCCAGAGAGGGCCCTGCCAGGAGCCAGATCCCACCACCTCCGGGTGTGGCCGGCCTCTCAGCTCACAGGCAGGCCCCACTGGACACCCACTCTGGTGTCACAGGCTGCAGACACCAGAGCCCCAGCCTGGGCGCCCAGCTCGCCTGGGACGGCGACGGCCTCGCCCCAGCAGCCGAGCCTCTCAGCCGTGGGCACGGGCGCCAACCAGTCCTCCTAAAATGTACTGGAAGAAACAGCCTCCCCCGACTGCAGCCACAGCACGCTCGTCCGGACGCCCGTGGACGGGACCCGGCACAAGGCCGACCCTCACCCCAGGACCTGCTCCTGTCCCTTCTTCACTCCGTCAAGGAAGCCCTGCAGCTCCCGGGCCCTCTTGCTGTCCACGAAGCGCTCTCGGATGCAAGCGTCCAGGCACCATGTGAACTGCGGGGAGGAGGCGTGGTCAGGACTCGTCCAGAGACCGCAGCCTCCAGGCAGCACGCACCGCTGCCTGAGCTTTCTTGAGCCTTGGGCGAACATCGGGACCCCCACCTCGAGTCGCCGAGGCATGGCTTGTCCCCAGGAATGGGACAGCACGAAGGAAACAGGCTCAAGTGCCCACATCCCCACAGGCCAGGTGGTGCAAGAAAGAGGCAAAATGGGCGTTTTGTTCTGCAATGGGCCCCTCCAGGGCCCCCACTGTGCGAGGGGGCAGTGCAGGCTCAGAGCATGACGCTGCGAAGCCCCTGGGAAGGGACGCCGTCTGGGGCCGCACGGCACCTATGCCAGGACAAAGGCAGTGCAGAAAGCCCTGCTCCTGAACACACAGCTCGCCAGTGAGCAGCCCCTGAGGGCTCTGGGGCAGGGGAGGGCCAGAGGCCCCGGAAAGACCGGAGGGGGCGGGGCGCAGCTGGCTCTGGGTCAGGCGTCCAGGGGACATCACGGTCCCCCAGCCGGGTGGGCAGAGGAGGCACAGGGGCTAGGGCGGAGCCCACGTGCCTGGACCGCCACATCCAAGGGCAGGGGAAAGAGAAGGCGAGGGGGAGAGCAGCGAGGGCGGGGCGGGTGCCCACCTTGTGGCAGGGGTCCACGGAGCAGATGTCGCCGACGTCCAGGTCGTGCAGGGACATGAGCAGCTCGGCGCGCAGCGTGCAGTAGTGCACGTTGCGGGTGCGCAGGAAGAGCGTTCGCAGGAACTGCAGGACCATGTCATACAGCTTCACGTTGCGGCCCACCATCCGGGTCAGCCTCTGCACCACCTGCCGGGACACGGGCCGGCCTCGCACATGCCACGACCCTGGGGCGCTAGGCTTTCTCTCTCACGACACATCAACTTGTGCCGGGTGGCGACGTTTCTTGTCTTTAAGGAAGCGAACCCATCACACCCTGCGGCTCCTCTGAGAGGCCGTCAGCCCGGGTCCCAGACTCCACCGGAGTCGGCGGGCGGGGGAGCCGCTGGCGTGGGGGACTCGGGCCCAGATGAGGATGGGCGGCACCACCACGCTCAGCGTCTGCTCAAGGCCCTGCCGCAGCCACCCCACTCCCGCCTTCTCCCGGCGGCCGCCGCCACCCCCTCCACACCCTGCCCCTATTTGGGAGGCTCCTGCCGAGGTGGCAGCCAACAGGAGGGGGCCCCGCTTGGGGCACACTGGCTGTAAGGATGCACAGGGCCACCTGGGGTGACAGACACCAAGGCAGCCCAACAGGCTGCATGCAGCGAGTGGGGAGGTCAGCAGGGACGGCAGCCCACCTTAGGGCCCCTGCCGAGGACCCACCCGCAGGCCTTGGTACCCCGACAAGTGGGGCAGGCATAGAGCATCACCCGAGTCTCGGCACCGACGTACCGGCACCTCTAACACGGAGACAGGCACACACTCCAGCCTGACCACGGCCTGGCCTGCTGGGCACAGAACCACAGCCCCAAGGCCCAACCCACCCGAGGACGGCAGGGCAACATGTCACCTGCCACCACGCTCTCCCTTTACACTGGCAGGACTCCAAGGCGGACCCCTGGCCTGGAGGGGAGAGTGAAGAAGGGGCAGGACCACGGCCCAAGGCCAGGCTCCCCCAAAAGAAAGGGGAGGCAACGCAGGCAGGGCTCTGACACACTCAGCGGCCTGTCCAGGAAGTGGTGCTGCGAGCACCGGCCCAACATCTGAGAGAAAACATTAGGTGAGGCCCTACCTCAGGCCACACCCACAGAACCCCAAATGAGAAGGGCCGGCGGTGAAAGAACACGGCGAAACATCAAACGCTCCTCGGCCAACGTTCGGCCTCTTACCATCACCTCCCTCCCAGGTCGAGGGGTCATCCTGGAACCGGGCCAGGGACCCCCACCTCACCAGGAAAGGTCGAAGTGTTCACGGTGGCCTCCAGCCCCGCCCCACCCTCCCAATGCTCTGTGGCCCCCCGTCTCCACAGCCTTCCTCTACCCCCGGAGTTCTCAGGGACTGAAATGTGACATCTATTGCATAGGGTCCACCCCACATGAGCCTGCAGTACCCCCAGGCAGGTGCCCCAGTACCCCAGGGGTCAATGAAGGGGCCAGGGGCCAGGGGCCAGGGCAGTGAGTCAGCACCCTAAAAGCATTTGCTGGGCTTCCCTGGTGGCGCAGCGGTTAAGAATCCGCCTGCCAACGCAGGAGACCCGGGTTCGAGCCCTGGTCCAGGAAGATCCCACATGCCGCAGAGCAACTAAGCCCGTGCGCCACAACTACTGAGCTTGCGCTCCTAGAGCCCATGAGCCACAACTACGGAGCCCGTGTACCCCAAATACTGAAGCCTGTGCGCCTACAGCCTGTGCTCCGCAACAAGAGAAGCCATGACAATGAGAAGCCTGCGCACAGCGACGGAAAGTAGCCCCCGCTCATCACAACTAGAGAAAGCCTGCGCATGGCAACGAAGACCTAACAGAGCCCTAAATAAATAAAGACATTTGTTTAAAAAAAAAAAACAAAGCATTTGTTGAAGCAAGGAACAAATCAAACACAGAAACAGAGAAAAACTCCCAGGGCTGAAGGAAGACACAGAAAGCTTAGCTGAAGAGGCCGGCCAAGCTGCCGAGCTCAAAGTACGCACAAAAGACCACAGAGACCCAGACCCAGGCGCGGCGCTGCAATGCCCCTTGCCAGCCCCACATCCGAGCCCAGCCTTCTGGAAGCAGACAAGCCGGGCTTCACGGGCGAGGCCCTGCACACATCCCCGCCCCGCCTCACCTCGCCCTGGCGCCTTGTCTTGGGGGAAGGGCTGAAGAAGTTGTGCAGGACGGAGAGCTCCGTGCTGAAGAGCGCGCTCTCCTTCTCCACGATGTACTGTTTCAGCAGCGGGGAGACCTCGTCGCCAAAGAGCGCCTGGTTGTCCTGCCAGATCTGCCGCTTCACCTCCACGGCGCAGGCCCGGTACAGCTCCTTGTCGGCCACCACCAACCTCAGCTTGTTCTCGGGGACCTACGCGACCCCGGAGCCCAGCTGTGAGCAGCGCCTGTGCCCCTGGAGCGCCCCTCAAGACGAGCCGGCAGGCCTCAGCCAGCCCAGCCCCAACTGACAGCGGCACCCGTGACTGGCCCCCCAGGCTCTGACGGGGCAGGAGCCGTGCTGCCCACAAACAGCTTTTTCCCGGAAAGGGCGCCACGCTCCGGAGCTTGTGCCAAGGTTCGGCCGATGCGCGGCCCGGCTCAGGGAGAAGCCAGCGTGGGGAACGTGCTCCGGAGCTGCCGTTCCTGAGGCAGGCAGCTCAGGAAACCGCCCCAGGGCAAGCTGGTCCTGCGGCTGTTACCTTGGGCAAGTGTTTCATGACGCACATCACCACTGGCTGCAGAGATGGCATCTTCACCAGAGAAAAGCTCTTCTCCAGAAGGTCCTCGAGTTTCTTGTACCTGCAAGGACTCTCAGCACTGAGGGAGCAGCCCAGGACCAAGTCGGAAGCAGCTCCCTGCCTGTCCCCAGACCGGTGGGTGATGTGCACAGGCGGCCCCTTTTTCAGTAGGGATGTGTAGCCACCGGGGCACATTCAGTTCCCCGGCTGGGGAGGGGGCTGCCCATCTCACCGCCCACTTACCTCTCCTCGGCCTTCCCCTCTGTGGCAATGGCTGACACGCGCTCCAGCAGCTTGTCCCGAAGCTCATCAAACACTGACTGGTGGAATTCCAGTCGGGGCGTCCCGTGCAGGTCCAAGAAGGGCAAGGCCGACTGCAGGGAAGGCAGCAGCACGCCATTTTCTGTCTAAAGAAGCGGAGCTCGATTTGACTCTTCGGGCGACAAGAGAAACCTCTGCCACACCCCGGCTGGCCAGGCACTCCGGATGCCCTGAGTACACAAGGAGGCAGGGACAGGGATGTTCCCAGCCGCGCTGGCTGTAACTGCAAAAATTGGAAACCACTCAGATGTCCGTCGACGTAGTCCCAACTCAGGACACTTGGCTCCTCCAGCCGGGGGAACAGACGCAGCGATCGGAAGGGAGAGAAATCTGCCCGCTTTCCCACGCGACCTCGCCCCCCGCCGGACTCACACCCAGACGCTCGGCCTCTCCACCCGGCCCCACCTGGAACTGCTCGATGGCTTTGAGCGGCTCGGTGCAGTTGGTCAGCGTCTCCTTCAGGTCCTCTCCGTTGGCCACGCCCAGGTCCTGCAGCCCCGCGAACATGGCCGACGCCCCAGCCCCAATCCGGCTCGGGGCCCCATCTCCTCCGCGTTCCCCGGGCACCGCCGCGCTCGCCGCAGGCCCCGCAGCTGCCCGCTCGCCCGGGCCTCGGGGGCCGCCCGAACTCCGCTCCCCGGCGCCCTCCAGCTCGACCAGATTCCGCCCGCAGCACGGCTCCCCTCGGACCGCAGCCGCCCACTTCCGCCCCGCACAGGAGCCGGGTCCGCCCGCCAACCGGCTCCCCGGAAACGCTGCTGCCTCCCCGCAGAGGTTCCCGGCAAATGTGCCGCGGCCCGCGCCTGGCGGAGACGGAGCACGAAGGCGGGGCCAGGACGACGCACAGGGCGTCGAGGAAGCCCCGCCCCGCCCACCCGGGCCCCGCCCTCCCGCGCGACCCCGCCGAGCCTCGCGGCGCTTGCAGCCGTTTACAAGCAAAGGAGAACAGGGTTGGCGCGGAGGGAGGGCGGAGTGCTGCGGCGTCCCTGGGGGAGGGGGCACCGGAGGAGGGGGATGGAGCACAGGGGGCGGGGTGCCGCGGCCTGGCTTCAGGAGATTCATAGCTGCTATTTTAGCCAAGAGCGCTTTAATAATCATGAAAAATATTGTTGCTGGCCTCACAGCGCCCACCAGGTGCACGACCCTCTCTCATCCTGGAACTTGGTTTCTTCTTTGTCCAACCCGGCGAGGCTCACACGGCGAAGCTCACACCGTAGTGTTGTCGCAAAGACCAAAACCTAAATGTGGGAACTTCCTTGGTGCAGCGGTTAAGAATCCGCCTGCCAATGCAGGGGACACGGGTTCGAGCCCTGGGGACACGGGTTCGAGCCCTGGTCCGGGTAGATCCCATATGCTGCGGAGCAACGAAGCCCATGCGCCATAACTACTGAGCCCTCGGTGCCACAACTTCTGAAGCCTGCACGCCTAGAGCTCGTGCTCTGCAACAAGAGAAGCCACGGCAGTGAGAAGCCTGTGCACCGCAACAAAGAGTAGCCCCCCTGGCTCACCGCAACTAGAGAAAGCCCGTGCGCAGCAACGAAGACCCAATGCAACCAAAAGTAAATAAGTAAATTTATTTTTTAAAAAAACAGAAGGGCTTCCCTGGTGGTGCAGTGGTTGAGAGTCTGCCTGCTGCTGCAGGGGACATGGGTTTGTGTCCTGGTCTGGGAGGATCCCACACGCCATGGAGCGGCTGGGCCCGTGAGCCGTGGCCGTTGATCCTGCGTGTCCGGAGCCTGTGCTCCACAACGGGAGAGGCCACAACAGTGAGAGGCCGGTGTACCGCAAAAAAAAAGAAAGAAAACTAAGTTTGCCTCAAATAGGGAGCGCCTAGCAGAGACCTGGGCACGCAGTGACAGGGTGACAAAGGATGGCTGTCCTCTTGTCACCTTGAGCATCTAGCCCCCTTGCTAACCAAAAGTGTTAGGCCCTCAGGCTGAGGTCCAGCGCAACTCGCTGCACATGTGAGCCCTGGATTCCATGGTGTCCTTCATCTCTTGCAGTGCAAGATGCCCACACAGTGCCTGCAGCAGTCACTGCCTGCCCTGCACCCTCCGTGGGCTCCCCATTGCCAAGCATGCAAGCCCCCGGACCCAGCACGCAGCCCTCTGCAGCTTTTCCATCCCTCCAGCTCACCTCCTTCTGTCCCACCAGCCGGGGGTCTTCCCAAGCGTGGCCACACCAAACATCACACCCTCTCCCTTTTCATGTGCCTTGGCTTCTGAGGTTTGCTCTGCCATAAATTCCCTTCCTGCTGCCCAGCAAACTCATCCTTGAAAGCTCCCTCCGGAAAGCCCTCCCTCCTCAGCCCAGCTCGAGGGATTGCTGCATCCTTCCTGCTGGTCCCACTCCTGGCTTTGAGACCTAGGGATTGCTTGTGGTGCAGCTGAGAGGAGGACTCCCGGTCCTCCCACCCTGGGCCAGATTCCCAAGGCCAGAGTGCCACAGGTCTGTGCTGCCCGCTGGCTAAGCTGGTCAGCCCAGGGCTCAGGGCCAACAGTCTGCAGTCCCACTGCTCTGATTCCCGAGGGTGCTGGGGCTTGACCCCCAGCTGGTTCAGCCCTGGAGGAGGTCACAGGTGCACGACGCTCAGACTCCCTTGTCCTTGGCTTCCCTGCAGAAAGGGGTGATGCCAACACCATGGGAGCAGCTCTTGAGCGGTGACTGAAGGGGTTGAGCTTAGAGGAGACAGAGAATGGGGCCTGGCCCAGGGCTTGGGTGACACAGGGAGGACCCCTGGGGAAATTGGTGCAGAGACAGGAGCCACTACAAGCCACAGGTGAGGCCCCTGCAGGGAGGCAGTCTTGGGGCCGACCCCTGGGTAGGAGGGCGGGTCCATGGTGACGAGGAGTCCAGTGGCCAGGCTGCTGCTGTGGGCGGGGGCCGGGCCGCACAGTGAAGCCTGGGGAGTCTATCGGCTGCAGCTTGGCCTGCATGGCCCCGTGTGAGTTCACAGGGTCTTTGGGCAGGTGCGGGAAGAAGGGGGGCCGGGCCCTAACCACCTGGCCCTCTGGGCCCTACCTGGTGGCTGGGCAGGCTGACCTTACCTCAAGACTGCCCCCTGCCTCCACTGCAACGGTCAGTTCCTCGGCTCGGCAAGCAGCCTGATCCTTGGGTAGACTGGCAGCCAGACCGTCTCCTGGATGGCACGGCTAGATGGGGGTGTCCCACGGTGCCCGCAGGGCTCCCTCCCACACTGTCCCAGGCCACCCCACCCTAGAGGAGACAGCACTGAAGGGGAAGTGAAGGGGGATCCCTAGCCAGAGAAAGCCGGACATAACAGGTTAGCTGCAGGCCGCATCTGCAGGACAGCTCACCAGGCAAGGCCACCAAGCACACCACAGAATTCGGAAGAACCAACAGCATCTCTATATAACAAAGGGGGTGGGCAGGTGGGGCTCCAGGCTAGGGCTCCAGGCTGGGCTCCAGGCTGGGTCCACAGGTCAGAGGGGTCCGTTGGCCCGGAGGGTGGATCACGGGTGCCCAGAGGGTCAGAAGGCCAGGCTGGGGGCACTGAGTTCCAGAGGGAGGCCTGGGAAGGCCCCCAGGCCCGGAAGGCCAGGGTTTCATGTGCTAACTGGGCGGGCCAGCTGCACCCACTGGGCTCGAGAGAGCGCAGAAGGGGCCAGTGTCGTGGCACTTGGGTCTCCACAAGCCTTGGATGACCACCCCCGTGTGCGGAGGGGAAGTGCGAGTTGTAGCAGTCCTCCATGCCATAGGCAGCCGGGCCCAGAGTGCAGGCTGCAGAGGGAAGGTGGGTGCAGTTACCGCGCCCGCCCCCTCTGCCCGGTCCCCACCTCCCCCCCCACCCCGACCCCGCCCACCTCCTTACAGGAGCCCACCCAGGAGGCCAGCAGGGGCGAGCGGCTCATGCAGAAAGCGGGCGGGCAGGGGCCCGGCAGGCGGCGCCCGAGAAGGATGTCTCTGGGAAGGATGTCGCAGGCGATGGAGCTAACCCCGTCGGCAGAGGGGCCTGCAGGAGGGGCTGGGCCCGCAGCCCTGCACCCCAGGCCTGCAGCATCCCCAAGTGGGCTCGGGCCTCGGGGGGGCCTGGAGCAAGGCGACCCCGGAAGCTGAAGCCTGGGCAGGCAGGTGGGCTGGGCGGCTGGTAGTCGGCGGGCGAGGGCCACTGCAGGTCAGAGTCGCCGCAGGCCCCTCCCTCGGGGGCCCCGCCCCCACCCCAGGACCCGCCGGGCAAACCTGCTCTCGGTTGAAGTCGGCGTTCTGGGTGAAGGGGCTTTCGCTGGGGAACCACGCGGTCTGCCACGCCGTGCGGCCGCCACCCTCTGCGGTGGGGGCAGCGTCATGGGGGCGCTGGTGGCCGGGGTCCCACTCCGGGGGTGAGGGCGGACAGTGGGGGCTTTCGGGGAGGGCGCACGCCACGGGTGGGGTGCCTGCGAGCCGATGGTGAAGTGGGGCATTCGGGGGGGACTCTCGCGCCGAAGCATCTTCAGCCGGTAGCTGGTGGGGCCCGGGACGCCCAGATCGGTCACGACGGGAGGGCGTCGCTCCAGCCCTGGCGGGAAGCAAGCTCTGGGCCTGGGTCCTCCAGGCGGGCCTCCACCAACCGGCCTGCCTCCCCAGACCGGCCCGGGGCTGGGGGTCCAGGGCCCTCACTCACACAGTTCCCTCAGGTTGTGGGCACAGGTGGGCGGGCTTCCTGGAGGGGCCTGTTAGCATCCTGAGGCCCGCCTGGAGCTCTTGCACCCCTGGGGGCCACCATGCCCCCAGCCAATAGCCACCCTACGCCAGCTGCCCACCCCCCAGCCCGCCCAGCGCCCTGGGAAGTTACTGGGAAGCCACAAGTGGCTTCTGCTACAGGGGGCCATGGGTCCAGTGTTCGCCTCCATAGATGTGAAAATTTGCCAGGAATTTCACTGCCTTCTGGTCAAAATTCATTGTCAGGGTCTCTGGCTCCCTCCCCCAGCGATATCTTGAGGCTCTGTGACCTCATTGGCTGGTCATGCCCCCACCCCCACCCCATTGCCAGGGGCTCCCTGGGGAAGCAGCCCTGGAGGTGCCCCTCCCCTGACCTGCCAGGTGGGTTGCCCTGGGATCAGCCGTGGCCAGGAGGTCCTCGGCCGCCCCGCGCCCGTGACTCCTGGCTCGGCCACCTTTCCTCCCTTCTCCGCTTTCTTGCCCCAACCCTTCCCCTCTCCTGGACTTTGGGGTCTCTTGGGGGGCTGGGGTCCACTCTAGTAGGGCTTCGGGGAGGACTGAGGCCCTGGCAGAGGGTGGAGAAGGGGGCAGGGGCCAGGCGGCGCCTAGCTGTGCAGGGCCAGCTGAAGGAGGTGTGGGGGTAGGGTGCAGGGTCCAGGGAGACTCCCTAGTGCAGAAGGAGCCCCCGTGGAAAACCCAGCCCTCAGAAAAGTGGAGCAACAGTGGTTGGCTCTGAGTGGACCATGCCCACCCCAGAGGCAGGCCTGGCGGCCCAGGTGGGGCTGAGGTGGGGAGGCCTGTCTTCTTGGGGGCACAGAGGCTGGAGGGTATCACAAACGGTTGGGGCTGCTGAGGCTGAAAGGCAAAGGAATGACAATGACGAGGCCGGGTGAGCTGAGAGTCCATCTGCACACCGGGCCCTGCGGCGCCCTCCAGAGCTGACCAGCCAACCAGCTCAGCCCTGGCCTTGGCCTTATCCAGGCGGGCCCGGCCAAGAATGTCTCCTCCTCCGCGCCCCCCCCCCGCCCCCCCGCATCTCTTCCTCTCCAGAGCTCTCCCATCTGACGCTGACCCTGCCTGGCCTTGGGAGGTGCTCCAGATGGACAGGCAGACAGATAGAGACTTCCTTGAGGAAACACACCTTTTATCAGGGCGGGGGGGCTCCCAGTCTGTGCTGCGGGGCCCTTCCTGTGGTGCATGGTGTTCTCTGAGGGCATAATCACCCCCAGGTGTAGGTATAGCTTGTCAGAGCCCTTGTCACTGGGCGTGAGTAGCTGGGAGTTCCCCCTATAACAAATACTGCCATCCGCCTGTCTTCAGCTAAACGTGGATCATTTCCTCAGGATAGACGCACCGAGTGGAAGCGGTGGGTCAAAGCCTGTGCAGCCTTTGTGTTCCCAAATTAGAGGCGGTCCTCATGCTGGCAAGGAGCATCCGAAACTGCCAGCGTCAGCGTTTCATCAGCATTTGTTAGACTGAGGCTCTGCCCTCGTTGACTATAGGCACATTTCACATGTATTTTTCTGTTGGGGTGTTAATTTTTCATAGATTTGTTTTGTAAAGTTGTTTCCACTGATATCACGTCTGCACATAACACTTGTTGCAAACTTTTTCCCCAGTTGGTCATCTGCCTTTTAGTATTGTTTATACTGTTTTTTGACACGTATTTGAACCTGCTAATCGTCCCCTTTATGATATTTTTCTTCGTTTTTATGGTTAGAAAGTCCTCCCTACACACACACACACAGATCAGGATTTCTTTAAAATGGAAAATAGTGCCCAGCTCCAGGGGAAAGACCCTCCAGGACAGAGTCCCAGCAGCTCCCCGGCTTAGGAACCTTGTGGCAATGCCTCCAAAGCGTCCAGGGCCTTACATCTGAGAAGGGGGCTTGGGGTGGGGCTCCCTTAGCCTCACCCTGGGAGGCTGCCCTTCAGTTGGCTACTGGCCCCCTGCGGGTAGCAAGCGTTCAAAACAACCCTGCCTCTCACTACCTAGCAGGACCGACTGGGCTGCAATTACAGTCCCCGTTTTCCAAGCTCTAGGTCTGTCCTCAGTGAGACGCCTCCCAGGGACTCCCGTAAAACGGGAGTGCTCACAGGGTGTGGGAAGGGGCCCAGCCCAGGTGCTGCCCAACAATGCCGGGCCTCTTCACAATGGTTGCCAGGCAACAAGGACTCCTCTCTGGAAGGAGCCAGGGGCAGGCACGAGAGGGGCTGAAGGCAGCCCAGGCAGAGCTGAGGCGCGATGACAGCTACTCAGAAGCACAACCTCTTCCCGCCGGAACCTCACTACATCCCTGGGTAAGCGCCGGAGCCCTGCGGGGAGGCTGGGGTCCCCGAGGATGGGGGAGCAAGGCCGGGGCCTAAGGGCTGAAGGTTGCTCGGCTGTGAGGGGGGCCCCAGAGCTGGGTCTCCAGGAAGCTGAGGCCAGAGGGTGAGGCCCTTGAGCAGGAGCCTGGGGACCCGGAAGGCCAGGGAAATGGGGGTGAGGCCGAGGGCCGGAGGGGCCGGGCGGGAGGGCCGGGGTGGGCTCGAGAGGGCCCGGCCGACCTGCCCTGCTGGAGCAGCCGTCTCAGGTGGCCAGCACGTCTGTCGAGAGCAGAAACTGGGGACAGCGCGACAGCTGGGGAGGCTGGCCTCTCCTTCCATAGAGCACTCCGCGCTTTAAAGAGGAGATGAACTGGGGATTCCCTGGCGGTCCAGTGGTTAGGACTCTGCACTTCCACTGCAGGGGGCACGGGTTCAATTCCTGGTTGGGGAACTAAGTTCCTGCATGCCGCGCGGCTGAAAAAAAAAAAATTAAAAACATAAAGAGGAGAGGAGCATGTGGAGTAAACTGGTGGGTACCGATGCCAGGCCACCTTGCTAGGTGTCCCGCATGCCAACAACAGAAACGGGGGGCTTCCCTGGCCGTCCAGCGTTTAAGACTCTGAGCTTCCACTGCAAGGGCCACGGGTTGGATCCCTGGTCAGGGAACTAAGATCCTGCATGCTGTGCAGCACAACCTAATAAATAAGCATAGGAACAGGCCTCCGGAGTGTGTGTGCACACCAACACACACTCAGACCACGTACAAGGAAAAGGCTGGGAAGAACCAGACCCAACTCTGGTGACACTGCAGAGGCTCGTCTCACCTTCAGCCCCAGCCTCGCGCAGTTTGTTGACTGACAAACCTGCACTCTCTTGAGCAGTTTTTAAGAGGAAAGCAACGCACCCCCCTTGGATGTTACACAGGCCCCGGGCAGCAGTGGACACCAGCTGCCCTCGGGGCTTAGCCATGGTGCCCACACCACTTCCCCACAGGCCTCAATGACGCTCGGCTCAAGTGCCACCTCCCGCCAGCCTCCCGGGTGGCCACCATCTGGGCCCAATGCCCACCATACCTTCCTGGTGGGACCGACTCGTGTACAGTGGGCTCCCCTGTGCCTCAGACCACCCCTGCAATGCTTTCGGGGGGGGCAGAGCTCCCCGTTGCCTCATCTTTAAGACCCTTGTTGTTGGAAGAAGGCTGGGTGGATGGGACCCCGATGGTGGTGATGACAGAGCTCCCCTCCCGTGGGCCAGCCCTGTTCTCAGTGCTTGGCCTGTGCTGCCCATTCAAGCCCCGAGAGCCCCGGACGGCAGGTGCTGCCGTGACCCCGTTCGGTAGGCGGGTCGCAGATCTTGCCTGTGGCCCGAAGGCTGGGTCCACGCCGGCTCCTCTCTCCTCCACAGCTACGCTGGCTTCTACCCGCAGCTGCGCTACCAGGTGGGGAACACCTATGGGCGCACCACGTTGCAGCTGCTCACAGACGCCAGCGTGCCGAAGAGCCCGTGCTCCGTGCTGTCCCCCATAGCCAAGCCCAAGTCCATCGAGGACTTCAGCAAGTCCAAGCTGCCTTTTATGCCCTGCCGTGAACTGACAGAGCCCTACGTCTCCCAGTACACCAGTTAAGCCGCCGCCCGCCCACCAGCCCTGCAGCCCCGGGGACGCCCCCATGCCCGCTGTGGCTCAAGGCTGCCCTGTCCATACAGGTCTGACGCCCTACAAGAACTTTGAGATCCTGGGCCGGTTCCCACCCCAGGAGGTGGATGCCCAGGGGCCGCTGGGAGGAGAGAATGTATCCAGGCAAGTCCCACTGCCTGCAGGCTTCATGCCCTACCCTCCCTGCCCACCGGGCAGGAAGGGGGACTCCAGGGACCTTGGACACCCGGGCCTGCGGTTGGCATTAGGGGAAGAGGCCTGGATGAGCGCCACCCCTGCCCGTGAGGCCCCCACGCAGTACCAGGTAACCGAGAGACACACTGGGAACACTGGGATCAAGCCTCACCCCAGCCAGAGGCTGGTGGGGGCTGGGGCGCTGACTTGCCCTTCCCCATTCCAGCTGTGCCCCTGCAGGAGGGAAGAGCGCCCGGCCCCAGCCCACCAGCGGGAGACACTACATGTGGGCAGCTTCCACAGGCCGCCCCAGATGGACCACCCCGACCTGATCCAGCGCAAGGCCATCTCAGGTGGGGGCCTGGGGCCTGGGCACAACACGCCCCCGCAAGGCTCCAAGGGCCCAGGCAGGACCTGCGGAGAGCAAGTGAGGCTGCCCATGGGCCCTCCCCAAGGCTGGGAGCTCCTGCTGGCCCATTCCTGTCTGTTTAGGGAGAGAGAGGAGTCCAGACAGACTTCCCTAACCTGCCAGGAGCAGGTGCGAATGCCCGGGCTGGGGGAGATGGGCATTGATTGGGAACGGGGCCCTGGCTCCTCCTTCCCCAGGTTATGCTGGCTTTGTCCCTCGGTTTGCCTGGGTGATAGGGATGAATTTTCGCGATGGGGTCGCACAGGCCACGGATGAGTTTGACAAGATCCAGGTATGTGGACACCATCCCTGGGCGAGCACGGCAGTCTCCACGCTCTGGCTTCCTTGGAGGGAGGGGGCTCTGCCTGGCCCAAAGAGGCTGCTCCCCCTCGGCCCGCCCATGCCCCCCAAACATCTTTCGGACTAGGTCTTGGCTCTCTGCCCCGGAGTGTTGGGGACAGATGGGAAGAGACCCTGAGCCACTCATTCCCAGGAGAATGCTAGCCTTGCACCCACCGGGACATTCTGCTCACTGGTTCCCAGTTGGGGGCGGCAGCACATGGCAGCGCCTGCCTGTTTCCGCAGTTCCTGCTCAGAAATCCCGTCCGTGCCCCGGGCGAGAGGCTGCCCAGAGCGCAGTGGCCTGGCAGCACCATCTACAGGAGCCAAGGCCTGATACCTTTCTACATGGGGTTCATACCATGTGAGTGCAGTAGGCTCCCCGCCCCCATCCCAGACAAGGTCACGGTGACAGGTCGCTGTGGGGAGGCGTCTGGGGCTGGGCCCTTACCCGTTCTGAACCTCAGGCAGAAGCCAGCTGTGTGACCACACGATTCCCTTGGGGCAGGTCTACCCACCGTCCCCTCTTCCCCAGTGCAGAAGGGTTTCACAGCCCTGACACTAAAAGTCAGACAGAGGCCAGCTGCCTGCAGACCACGCTGGCCTTCTAGGTTTCCTGTGCACAGGCCAGACCCACCTTCAGGAGGCAGGGGCCCAGGGCAGCCCCAAGCTCCCAGGAGTCTGCGTGTTTGCAGGCCGAGCTGACCCCTCCAGCAGCCACTCGCATGCTCACCCTGCGCACATGGCGAGCCGAGGGGCTCAGCTGCGGTGGTGCCCCTCGCAGCCATGCAGGACAACTACGCACTGACGTTTGGCAACAGCACCCGCAAGGCCTATCAGAAGGAACTGGAGAGGCGCAACCAGACACTATGAAAACGCTTTAATGGTGGTACCTGTACAGCACGTGATGTCAAGACAAGAACAAATACACACACAGAAAGACGGGGCTATCAGAGAACAGGCTGAGTGAATAAAGAGTTCCCACGGCTCCCATGCCTCACCCGGTACCGCAGCCCTAGGCCACCTCCTCCTCGGCCTCCTCCTCAAACTCCCCCTCCTCCTCGGCCGTGGCGTCCTGGTACTGCTGGTACTCGGACACCAGGTCGTTCATGTTGCTCTCGGCCTCGGTGAACTCCATCTCGTCCATGCCCTCGCCCGTGTACCAGTGTAGGAAAGCCTTGCGGCGGAACATGGCAGTGAACTGCTCCGAGATGCGCTTGAACAGCTCCTGGATGGCCGTGCTGTTGCCGATGAAGGTGGCAGACATTTTTAGCCCCCGGGGTGGGATGTCACAAACAGCTGTTTTCACGTTGTTGGGGATCCACTCGACAAAATAGCTGCTGTTCTTGTTTTGGACGTTAAGCATCTGCTCGTCCACCTCCTTCATGGACATGCGGCCCCGGAACACGGCGGCCACGGTCAGGTAGCGGCCATGGCGGGGGTCACAGGCCGCCATCATGTTCTTGGCATCAAACATCTGCTGGGTGAGCTCGGGCACCGTCAGTGCCCGGTACTGCTGGCTGCCCCGGCTGGTCAGTGGGGCGAAGCCGGGCATGAAGAAGTGCAGACGGGGGAAGGGGACCATGTTGACAGCCAGCTTGCGCAGGTCAGCATTGAGCTGGCCTGGGAAGCGCAGGCAGGTAGTGACCCCACTCATGGTGGCCGACACCAGGTGGTTCAGGTCACCATAGGTGGGCGTGGTCAGCTTCAGGGTTCTGAAGCAGATGTCATAGAGAGCCTCGTTATCAATGCAGTAGGTCTCATCTGTGTTTTCTACGAGCTGGTGGACAGAGAGGGTGGCGTTGTAGGGCTCCACCACGGTGTCCGATACCTTGGGCGAGGGCACCACGCTGAAGGTGTTCATGATTCTGTCTGGGTACTCCTCGCGGATCTTGCTGATGAGAAGGGTGCCCATCCCGGACCCGGTGCCGCCCCCCAGCGAGTGGGTCAGCTGGAAGCCCTGCAGGCAGTCGCAGCTCTCCGCCTCCTTCCTCACAACATCCAGCACCGAGTCCACCAGCTCCGCACCTTCTGTGTAGTGCCCCTTGGCCCAGTTGTTCCCGGCACCACTCTGACCTGCAAAGGAGAGCAGCCAGTCGCTCTTCGGCCAGGCATGTGGTCACCACCGGTCACCCGTGCCAAAAGGCCAGATGACACGGCGTGAGGTGACACACAACCCCCCCCCACCGCAGGTACAGCATGTGGACCCCCAAACGGATAACGTAACGACGTACCCGATTAAAAATAAAGAGCTCAAGCTAAAGTAGTTGAACAACAAGCCGGCTGCTCCCAAGGGCAGCCTACGTCAATTCCCAAGGGCAAATGAACCGCCACCGCCTCTGACTCAGCCTGCACGGCTGGCAGATTACATCTGCCTGCTCCTTCCGCGCGTGCAGCCAGTTGGGCCTTCCCCCCAAAGCCGCTTTAGGAGAGGGGATCGAGCGACTCGACAAGGAAGGAGAGTGTCCTTGAACCCTGCTTCTACGGGGAGTGCAGAGTGAATGAGGACCTCGGCTCCGCGGTCCTAAAAGCGGCGATCTTGGGCACCCCTTGACCTATGAGGCGCCCTGGCTATCGAGCCACCCCCCAGCCCGACCTGCAGCTCACCGAAGACGAAGTTGTCCGGCCTGAATATCTGCCCGAAGGGCCCCGAGCGCACGGAGTCCATGGTGCCCGGCTCCAGATCCACGAGCACGGCGCGGGGCACGTACTTGCCGCCTGTGGGGCGGGGGGGCGTCAGCGAGGGGAGGGCCGCGGGGCGGCAGGGGGGTGGGGAAAGGGCGCGGGGGTCTCACCCGTGGCCTCGTTGTAGTACACGTTGATCCGCTCCAGCTGCAGGTCGCTGTCCCCGTGGTAGGTGCCGGTAGGATCGATGCCATGCTCATCGCTGATCACCTCCCAAAACTGCGAGAGACGCGGGCGGGCCGGGCTGCGGCTGAGTCACGCCTGAGGTGCCCGGAGCCGGCCCCGCCCCGGACGGCGCGGCCCTCCCCTCCCCCGCCGCCGCCGCCGCCGCCGCCGCCGCCGCCGCCGGGCCGTCCCCAAGGGCCCTCGCTGCCGCCCCCGCCCCGACTCCGGTTCGGGCGCCGCGCGGGGCCGCAATGCGGGGCCGCCGCAGCCCGCCCGCTGCCGCCATCTTTCCCGCCGCCCGCTCGCCCCGCCCGGAAGACCTGCGCCGGCCCCGACGCCCCCGCTCACCTTCGCGCCGATCTGGTTGCCGCACTGGCCGGCCTGCAGGTGCACTATCTCCCTCATGGCGTCGGCGGCGACGGCGTCGGCGATGGCGACGGCGGCGACGGCGGCAGCAGTAGATCAGGAGCGGGAGCCGAAGAGCTGGCGCGCAGAGTGCTACAACTGACTCGCCGCCGGTGCTTATATAGCCGCCGCGCCCGCCCCCGCCAGCCTCGTATTGGGTTTCCAGAGCGAGGCTGGCAAGCGTCCTCATTTGATTGGCTGCAGCTCCGTCAATCGATCCGCCTAACGCCCGCCTTCCCAACGCCTTTGGCCCTTTATTGGTCCGCCGCGGCCTCTGCTCTCCCTATCAAAATACCCCCCTCTCGCTCTGCGGTGCTCTGTCTATTGGGTGTTTCAAATGATTGATTTGTTCTTTCATTGGTTGGCTCCGGAGAGCACGCCGACAGGCCGGCGCTATTGGCTACGCTGGGCCAGCGTCCTGGTAACCGCCGCAGTGCCGCGGGGACCCACGCGGGCGGGGGCGCGGGGGAGGGAGGGGCCAAGCGGGGAGGGCGGGGGAGGGCCGGCCCGAGGCCCGGGCAAGGTGGGCGGGGCGCGCCCCGTGGGCGACGGCTTAAGCCCGGGCGCGCCTTGCGCCCTGTCGAGGGCGGCTGAGCGCAGGTTGCGGGGTCTCCGAGCCGAGGAGGGACGCGGAGCCGTTCATCGCAGAGACATACGGGGCTCAGGGGCCAAGGGGCGGCGGGGCGGGTGTGTCGGTGGAGTCGGGTCCTCCCCCCAGAGCGGCGGAGGCCTTGTGGCTCCCTGCTCCCCTCCTTGGTCCGCACCCGTCGCGGGCAGGTGGGGGAGCACGTGGGGCCGCTGCGCCGGGCCCGGGGAGAGGGGGCAGAGGAGGGGAGAAGTGGGCCAGGTGGGGCGGGGAGGGGAGAGGAGAGGAGGGCAGGGCAGGGCAGGGCGGGAGGGGGCCCTGCCTGGCAGCGGCTTGTTGTGGAGACCGCGCTGGCCCTGCGCCCGTTGCCTTGAGGCCTTGGCCCCAGAAGAGAACAGAGCTGCGTGGAGACGAGGGCAGCGCCCAGGCCTCTGGGCAACCACGGACCAGTACACCTGGGTGGACAAATGTTTTTACTCGTCCTTGATTTTTGTTTGGGGCGAAGAAAAATTTATGAAGGAAAAACAGCTAAATCACACGTGGTCACACCTTTAATCAGTCCTTTTACAAACAGTACACTTGCATTATATTTGAGTAACATTTAAGAAACCAGGAATCACGCCCTTGGGTCTGCCCTGGACAGCCTCCATTGCCGTGGCCACTGGGTCCTCTCTAGATTCGGGTTTTCTCAGTGCGGTTCTTACCCTCCTTTGCTCACCAACCCAAGGGTGTTGGGGGCGATACCTGGTTATTTCTACCTAAAGAGAATGCGCTTCCCTCTTCACCGTGTAATACATGACACTATGATATCATGGCATACTGCAGCCTTAGGACACGTTATGCTGTACTTAATCTGTGGATGGAATTGTTGGGGCAAGCAGCATGCTGGCATAGAGATTAGCCTTTGCATCCCCTGAGAGTGGTCTGCAGCTGCAGTCCTGACCTGGAGGGTGAGTCAGCGTGTCAAAGTGCTGGTCAGTCCCCTCCTCCATGCCAGTCCAGGAAGGTGGGCCCGGCTTCTGCTGGCCACAGGCATGTGGGGTGTGCAGGGTCACCGCCTGGCATACGGGGTTCTCAACGGTGCCCTGCAAAGTGGCTTAGCTGCCCAAGCAGCAGTCTGCAAGGCCCTGGCCCTGCAGCAGGGAGGCTCTGGGGCCTGGTAGCATTGAGTTGTCACAAACCCACAAACTGGTGAGAAAGGGAGAAGCTCAGATATTCCTCCAAGCGAGCCAGTGAGCGGTGCTCTTTGAGATGTTTGTCAAAGCCTTCTCTCCTTGCCCCCCACCCTTGGCTGAGATCCCCACTGGCAAAGGTCCCTGTTTCCTGTGACCAGTGCCCACAGGGCTGGGAGTTCAGCATGGCACCCCTACTTTACAGGTAACAAAATAGAGGTTGTGTCTCCCACCCAGGTTGTGAGCCCCAGAGCCCCCCGTGGCACCAGGTTGTTCACCTTGCCCTCCCAAAGTGAACACTGGGAACAAGACAGCAGGAAGCTCCCCGTGGCCCTCGGCCAAGGACCACAGTTGCCACTGCTGCCCAGGGCTGGTGGAGGTAAGCCCTGCAGGTCCCCACCCTCAGCCAAGGGTGTTCCTGCTGCAGGGTGGAGAGGTTGGGCTGGGGGGCCGGTCTGGGCCCAGTGCGGCTCTGTGGCCCAGCGGGACGCAGGGCAGAGTGGGCAGGGGCTGTGGGAGTGCTAGGCGCCTGGCCCTCCTGCCCCAGCCTGCAGCTGTCGGAGGCATCCACAACGACGGCTCTGTTTACCGGTGGCCATGGTCCCAGCGGGAGGGTGCGTTACCGCCAGGCAGGAGCAGCAGGCAGACAGTCGTTCACGGCCTCAAAGGACCCAGCAGTCAGCCTTTGTGGGCGGCCTCACCCGCCCCCGGAAGGAGAGGTGCATGGGGTACTTTCTTCCCCTCTCACTGCCTTCCCACCATGGGGAGGGGGAGCTGCCCCCTCCATGTCCCCAGGGAAGCAGCCAGGCCCAGTCCCTCCTCAGGGGACTTCCATGGGAGTGAGGTTGATGTCAGAACCACAGGTGTGTCCTGAGGTTACAAAAGTGGGGGGAAGCCAAAAGGGGGTAATGAGCCTGCCCCAGGGGTCTTGTTCCCATGAGGCCCCTGTGGCTCTCAGAACGTGTGGCTAGCTCCTTCCGAGGCCAGGGTGAGCCCCAGGCTCAGGAGACCCAGGAGCGTGTTGGCAGGGACAGGAGACCTGGAGGGGTTGAGAGGGACTAGGGGACACGGAGTGGAGCGGAGAGACCTGAGAAGTGAAAGGACGTGATGCTGGACAATAATTGGTCCTGGGGTCCCCTGGTCTCATCTTCCTGACGATTCACACCTGTCCCCCCGGGTTTGGTTAGGCAAAACTGGGGGCCAGGGAAGGAAGGCGCCCCCATCAGGGCAGCATCCACGGACCGGGAGGCGGTGACTGGCCGCAGCAGCTAACGGGGCAAACCAGACCCCGAGCGGCCCGCTGGTCTGCGCGTGCGCGCCCCTCTCCGTGCGCGACTTGTGCCGGGAGACGTGATCCGCCAATGCCCTCCTCTCATGGTGGAGGCGTGAGGTCGGGCTGGGGTTGTGGGCAGCCCTGGGCTGGAGGGGTGTCCGGTTACCGCCCGGCCGCCGGACAAAAGCGGTGCTGTGTGGAAACCCGCTGCGCTGCGGGGAGGAGCAGGGGGCGGGCGGGGGCGGCCCCCTCCCGCACGCTCCACCCCCAGGTGGGCACCTGGCCCACAGGCCTTCGACCGCCTCGCGGCCGAGGTGTTTCGCGTAGGTGGGGGCCTCCAGGTGCGAGTGGGGCCGGGCGTCGCGGGCAGGACCCACTTCCTGGGGTGGGGGGCACTGAGCACCCACTTTGCCCAGGCCGGCGGGGTGGCGCCCCTGGCGGCCGGCCAACTGTAGGCCGGCGGACCCGGGAAACCGCGCACTGGCTCGCCTGCCCCGCGCTCCCCTCGCCGCCGCCGCCGCCGCCGCCGCCGCCGCCGCCCGCAGCCCCGCGCCCGCCCACTTCCCTCCCCGCAGGGCCTCGCCCCCCGCCCCCACCCCCACCCCCGGCTCCGGCCACGCGCCATCCCGCAGCCCCGTGCTGTGCAGCGCCTGCGCCACGCTCTGCGGAAAGAGAGATGGAAGCAGAACGGGGACGGAGAGGAGTAGGGCGCCTTGGGGCCACCCGGTCCTACCTGTCCCCTCCCCACTCCCCGACGCACCTGCGGAACTCGGGGCCCTGCCGCGGCCACATGACGTCCTCCAGCCCGACCGCCGACAGGGGGGCTGGACGGCGCAGGAGCTGGCCGCGCGCGTCCTCCGCGGCGGCGGCGGCGGCGGCGGCGGCGGCGGCGGCGGCGCGTGGGAGCCGGCCGCCCTTTCCCTCCTGTACCCACAGGGAAGGCCCCGGCCGCTTCCAGCCTCCCTGGACCCTGAGCTTCTTGCTGCGGGAAGTCTCTACGCTCTGGATTGGCCACTACTTAGGGCCTTCTGTCCCCAGTGGCCGCGGAGAGAAACAGAGTCACAGCTTGTGCCTCGGGGATCAGCAGTGTAGCCGCACCTCCGGGGAAGGCCAGCTCCCGCGAGGGCTCAACGTGGGCCCCCGGTGTCCGCTGGGGGCAGCAACGGCGCTGCCGCACTCCCAGCTCCCTATGGAGGCGGGTGGGGCCCTGCCCACGCAGTCTGGGGTTGGGGAGAGAAGACCACCCACACCTGGGTACAGGCTTGTTTATTTGCAAAGAAGGTGATGCAGATGTCCGCAGCCACTAGGATCCCTCAGGGCACCCAGAGGTCAACGGGGTTGGGGGCGTCCGCTCTTCACAACTGCTGGGAGGCCAGGACCTCGGGGTTCTCATAGCAGTGGGCCTCCTTCGCCGCAGCCTGAGGGGGGCTGCAGGCCTTGCAGGGGCAGCAGTGGCTCACCAGGCGGTCCCAGGGCTCCAGAGAACGGAGCCACAGGGGCAGCCAGGCCCAGGAGCGCAGGCGGCGGGGCAGCCAGGCTGGCTGGTGCCGCTGCAGGATGGCGACCAGGACGATGAGGAGTACCAGCACAACCAGGGGCCCCCCAACTGCAGCCAGCACTGTACTCCCCGCCAGGGAGAGCCCACAGGCGGCCAGCGGCAGCAGCAAGAAGCTGAGCAGCAGGTAGGCGATGGCCACCCAGCGGTAGCGGGCAGTCAGGTCCCCAAAGCGCTTGGCCAGTGGGATGGGCAGCCGGAGGACGGGCACCACGTACCACAACAGGATGCCAGCCAGGTTGAAGAAAAAGTGGATGAGGGCGACCTGGAGGGAGGGCGGGCACGCAGGGTTCAGGAGCCTGGGCTCTGGTACGGGGCCCCCTGGGCTCCCCAGGCCTGCCCCTCCCTTTCTTGGCAGAAAGGGGACTAAGCCCAAAGGCAGTTTGGGGTCCCACTTGTTAGCCGAGACAGCGGCCTGGGAGGGCTAATTCTGGCCAGCTGTGTCGGGCCCGCTCTTCCTGCACCCCCAACACTTTGAGGGTTGGGGCCCTAGTACGGCAGCCTCGTGTGGTAACTGCGTCTGTGATGAGCCCGTGGATTCGACCTTCCCCTGAGCTGGCTTAGCTTGCCAACGTGTCGTCCGTGGTGACCCCGCTCATGTCATCCCTGAGCGGGTTTGGCCACCCAGCCCTGGGTTCTGGCCTGGCTCCTGTGAGGAGGAGTTGCAGGGCCATACGTGGAGGGAACACCACTCCCTCCAGGGGTTGCTGAAGAAGTCGAGGAGTCGGTGTGGTGGGTGCAGTCCGGAGGGCTTCCTGGAGGGGGTGGGTCAGGGCCCTGCACTGGGAGGTTCCAAATGGACAAAGAGGCAAGGCAAGAGAACAGGTGGGAGTTGGGGAGGGCTGGGGTTCACCTCTTCTTGTGGGCAGCAGCCCAGCAAGATCCAGGCCTTCAGGAGCTGCACCTGTTAGGGTGCTGGGACAGAAGCAGTGGAGCACAGGGGATGATCTGAAGAGAATCCGCGGGACTGAATGGGACTGGGCGTGGGGTGCGCAGCTGGGGGAGGCGTCCCGGAGGCAGAATTGTGACCAGGCAGGGGTGCACGGAGGAAGATGGTGAGTCGTCCATGTAGGGGCCTGTGGGGTTTAGGTGCCTGGGGGTGGGGGACATCCTAGAGGTGTTGGCATAGAGAGGCTTGAGGCCCCCGAGGGCCGGGAGGCCTCAAAGGGACACAGCCAGCAGTACGCAGTGGTCCCTCAGGAGAGGTTGGGGGGACCTGCCGGCGGGAAAGGAGAAGAAGGCACCCTGGGACTACAGGATCCTGGAAATGATGAGGCTGCAGGGGAAGAGGAGAAGGCCTGGGACCCTGAGAAATGCCCACAGGGCCCCTGGGGTCCCGAGAGATGAGGAGGCTGCAGGTTTGAGCAGGCAGCCAGAGGTGGGGCCCAGGAGAGCTCGAGCCTGAGGCCCCAGGGCAGGCCTGCCGCCTCCAGCCCACAGGGCTGGACAAGAGGGGGCTGAGCCTGAGCCCGAGCGCAAGCCCCAGGCCTGTGTTGGGAGTGGGAGGGGCTTAGGGGCAGGGGAGGGGTGCGGGAGGGTGGTACCTGGACGGCGCTGATCAGCATATCCGAAGGGCTGGCCAGGGCAGCCAGCAGGGCCGTGGTGGTGGTGCCGATGTTGGAGCCCAGGAAGAGGGGGTACGCCCGCTCCAGGCTGATCACCCGGGCCCCTGGGGGAGCCAGGGGTCGTCACGGGCCCCGCGCCCCCTGCCCCCTCGGTCAGGTGCCACCTGTTGCGCTCACCCACTAGCGGCACGACGGCTGCGGTGAAGACACTGCTGCTCTGGAGCGCGAAGGTCAGGCCGGCCCCCACGAGGATGGCCAGGTAGCCGCTGAGCCAGCCGAATGGGGCGGGGAAGTCTGCGGAGGGGAAGCCGGTCACCCCCAGCCAGGCCTCCTCGCCGCCACCCTCACCGCCTCCCCAAGGCCCACCGGCGTTGACGACGGTGCTCACGGCCTGTCCCACGCGGCCCCGCAGAGTGGAGCTGAGCAGCTTGACGATGAGGGCGAGGCAGGCGCAGAGCACGAGCAGGGAGGCAGCCAGCAGGATGAAGCCCACGGCCAGGTCCGCGAGCGCTGTGCCCTCGAACAGGTGGCGGCCTGGTGGCAGGGCGGGGGAGGGGTGAGCTGCGGTCAGCACGCAGGATGGGCGGGGGCTGGGGCGGGCGCCGGGCCTCACAGGGCAGCTGCTCCTCGGCGGCAGAGCTGTTCCTCGCAGGGCAGGGGCCCCCAGTGGCCGCTGCACAGGTGCTGCTGTTCCCTGCGGTCTGGGGAGGCAAGGCGGGTTGGGCTCAGGACAGGCTCAGAGTAGCCAGGACCGGCTAATTCAGTGGGTCGGGGGTCGGGGTCCAAGGCACCTCACCGTCTGCGCCTCCGTGCCACACCGTCGCTTAATGAGGCTACTGTTGGTAGCGTTGCCTGTGCCGCTGCCCGTAATGACATCAGCGTCCAGCTGGGGGACAGAGGAGTCTGGGTCTGGTGTTGGACTCCCCGGGGGCTCAGAGGACCACAGCCCGGCCCACTGTGCTCTCTCTTCCCCCAGCCGACGCCACCCTGCCCATATCTGCCGGGGCTGTCTGTCGCCACCTCCCCAAGAAACCCCTCCCCGCCACGCCTGGTGTGTGGGTCCTGCCGGAAGCAGCGGCTGGCCTCACCTGCACGATGAGGCGTGTGAGCGGCCGTGTCAGCACCTTGAGGATGTCAGGCGCGCGCCCCCCGGGCTGCAGGCTGGCAGCGCCCAGGGCCAGCGCGCTGAGCCTCTCCAGGGGGGCCGCAGCGCTCTCCAGCGGCAGCAGGGTCAGCGCCGTGAGCCAGTTGAAGACGCCGTGCACGGCTGAGCCGCCAAAGGCCCTGAGGCCACACGGAGTTGGGTGGTCGTTGGGCGGTCGGAAGCCTCAGCCGCAGCCCCTGCCCTCCCGCGCACCTCACTCACCTCCGAAACGCGTCCCGGTCCCCCGACTGCGCCATCGAGACCAGGGTGCTGGTGACGGATGTGCCCACGTTGACGCCCATGATGACGGGCACAGATGCCCGCACGGTCAGCACTGTAGGGGGCACTGCGTCAGCTTGTCGCTCTTCACCCCGCCACCACCATCCCGGGGTGGGGGAAGGGGGCACTCACGCTTGGAAGCCACCATGCTGACCACGATGGAGGAGGACGTGCTGGAGCTCTGCACGAGGACCGTGCCCAGCACGCCGATGACCAGTCCAGCCACAGGGTCGGACAGCACCACGTTGTCCTTGAGGATGTCTCCAACTACTTTGCCTATGCCCGGGAGACGGGTGCCCTGAGGCTGGGGAGGGTTGGCTGGCTGCCCCACCCCCAGCCACCTAGCCGGTCACTCACTGCCTAGCAGCTGGAAGGCAGAGCTGAGGATGTCCAGGGAGCAGATGAACAGGTAGAGGCTGCCCAGGAGCCCACAGGCCTTGAGGAAACCAGCAGCCCCCTGGAGCACCCTGCCGGCCGTGCTGAGCTCTGAGGACAGAGGGCAGGGCTGTCCTCAGCCAGTCCCCACCGGCTCCCCTTCCAGGCCCCTTCCTCTTTTCCCCACTCCCAGCACAGGGCCAGGGTCCCTCTCCTCTGTTCCTTTGCAGAGTGGCCAAGCAGACAGCCCCTTAGGGCCTCCGCGGAGCCTCACTGCTCGCAGGAGGCGGGGGGGCAGGTGAGCGGGCAGGCCGTTGAGCCGAGGGACCAGGGTGCCCTGGCGGTGGTCTGCTGGCGGGTTTCCATGGGGCCCGTTGGGGCAAACCCCCTCCTTGCTCTCTCTCCCCAAGAACCCTCTCACGCTCACACCCTGGCAAGTCCGAGCCTCGTTTGTCCAGTTACCCAGCATCTCCAGACCTACCTTTCCAGGACTGGCCAGTGTCCTTCAGCTGAGGGAGGGCCCAGGGGTCCACATCCCCGTCTTCCAAGATGGGGGCAGGACCGGAGGTCCCTGCAGGGGTCAGGGTCAGGTAGGGCCAGGGACCTAGCTGTTTCCTGGACACCTTTAGGTGGTGGCCAAAGGGGGTGGGGGGACTGCTGCACAGGGGCTTGGGGTGAGGGACAAGAGTGGGAAGGAGGGGGGCCCCTAACTGTTCTGGCCCCTGGGCTCTCCTGGGGACAGATGGTCTGGAGCCCCTCTCCCAGCTTCCCCAGAGCAATGGGTCAGGGGCCAGGTGGGTGGGCAGGGAGGCAGGCCGAAGCTCCGGGACCCCAGGGCTCCTGGTACCTGCATTTCCCAGCCTCTGGTCCACCAGGCCAACTGTGTCCAGCGTGGCAGGAGGGGCCTGGGCGCAGGTGAGGGAATTCGGCATGGATTTTGAGCAGGGACAGGCCCAGGCCCAAGTCTAGATCTGCTGGGGGGAAGGGCAGTTCAGACACAGTTCCTCCGCCTGCCCGCCAGGTCTCGGGGTCCCCTGGCCTGAGACCTCACCGCTGTCCTCCCTTCCCACCCGCCGTGGGCCTTGGTGACCTTCCCCGTCCTCCGTCCGCAGGGGGATGGCTGTAGTGACCTCAAGTGGCTGTCAGGTGAGCCAGTCCAGTTTGGGGGGACCGAGTTGAGGGAGCCCTGGCTCCGTTGCTGGTCCTGGCTGGAAGAAGGCCTGGTGGGTGGCCTAGGGTGCTGGGGTATGGCCGGAAGTGGTCGGGAGCCGGGGACTCGGGGACCTCTCCTATCAGGTGTCACAGAGACCACTGCAGCCGGTCGCGGCTTAGACTCTGGCATTTGGTACCAAACGGCAACATCTCTGCTTGATAAGGGCCCCACCTCCAGTGATGGGGGGCAGGACAGGGGGCTTGGTCGCCCCCACCCCACATCAAGGCTCCCTCCTCAGCCTGCTGGGTCTGGAGCCGCCATCGAGCCCCGTACCTCAGCTCCCAGTGCCCAAGGCCCGCGAGCTGGAGAGTCTGCTGCCACCCCTCCCTCCTGCTGCCTCCAAGCTGCTCTCTCACCCTCAGCTCCTAGACAGTGGGCCGGGGGGGGGGGGGCCCGCTCCTAAGCCCTGGAGGTCACCCAGCACTGACCCCAGTGTCCTGGGTCCCCACCTGGTTCTAGAAGCTCCTACCTGTGTGGGTTAGTGAGGGGCACCTTCGGGGAGGACACACAGACCAGGAGCAGCTGCAGGTCAAAGATCTGCTGGGTGCACACATGACCTGCTGTGTACTGAGCCCCATTAATGTTTACCCAGGAGCCGAGGCCCCTGAGGGGTACCATTGCAGCCCCGGTACCTGCCTTGTCCAGGCCCCACTGTCACTCAGGAGTGTTGTGGGGCTGGGCAGGTGGCCCTTAGTGCTGGACTTCCACGAATGGATGTCTCAGTGACACTGCCAGATGCTGCATGCTGCCTGCCCAAGGCAGGGCAGGATGCGGGGGCTCTGGCTGGCCAGCCTGGGGACCCCTTGGGAAGTCTGCCCTGAGCTCTACGGACCTCACTGTGGTATTCCTGTCCCGGTCAGATAGCCAGAGGGAAGCCCTTTGCACCAGGTAGGTGGGGAGGGAGGGCAACAGCCCCTGAGGTCATCCAGTTCAGGTCTGGGCTTGGGGCAGGGCTGGGCCTGGCAGAGCTCCCTGCGGGCTCAGCCCCAGTGCTGGACAGCAATGGTCACGGTCACGGGTGTCGTGCCTTCATCAGCAAGGGGGAGGGTGGGCGAGGCCCCTCCCCCAGGCCACGTTGCTGCCCAGCCCACTGCCCAAGCTCACCTGGACCAGGAGACTCGGCCCATCCTGTTCTCTCTCCAGCTGAGCCCTGACCGGCTCCCCTTGCCCATGGAGTGCCTCTTATTGGGGTCAGTCCCCTTCCTGCTCCTGGGATGTGGGGAAGAAGAGCTGCCCGGCTGGGGCCGGCCCCTCCCCGTCAGGCCCCCTGCTTGCTGCCCACTGGTCGCTGGTGCAGGGGGACTTTGTCCCCGGGAGGGAGGAGGTTTCTGAGTGTCCTCTCAGCACATTCTCTTGTCCGTCCCTGCCGCCCGCTGCCCGGCGCGGGCCCCGCGGGCCCTCCCAGGGGCTCCTTCCTGTGCAATTGGTGGGGTCTGCGTCCACTGTCTCCAGCACATGCTCTGGTCCCTCCGAAGGGTCTGTCTGGTGGCCACGGGGAGGCAGAAGGAAGCTGAGGGCCTGGCATGGGAGCGGCTGTCCTGAGCAGCCCCTCAGGCAGGTCCCCCCACCCTGGGCCTGGACCTCCTTGGACACCTGTGGCAGCAGTGACTGTGCCTGTGGGGGACCCTCCCCAAACAGCTTCCGACACAGCGGGAGCTCAGTGAGCGGACGAACATCGCAGGGCTGCCTCACAGGCCAGGGGTGAAGGGAGAGGCCCTCCCTCCCTCCCTCCGGGCTCACGCCTCTGGGCCGTTCTGTACAGGAGGGGAGACCTGCTCCAGCAGGACCGGGAAGAGCCTCTGCCGGGCCCTGCCACTCCGGCCTGCAGCCCAGTCCCCGGGGTCTGGTCCCCAGACCCTTTCAGGAGCCACCCTCTGAGCCGGGTCCGGACCGGGGCTGGGCTTGCAGGCGACTCTGACAGCAGCACCCCTCCCCTGCACACAGACCAGCGCGGGGCCTGGGAATCCTGGCTGGGATTCCAGCTCCCGCAGGGGCTTATGGTACTGTGGGCACAGCGCCCGACCTTTGGTTGTGGCCCCGGGGTGAACACGCAGAGTGGCACCCGGGACACTCTGCCGCCAGGCTGTTGTTCTGGTCAGGCGTGCTGCAGACCGGCCGGAGCTCAGGCCTCGGGGCTGCCCGGGGGGTCCCAGCAGAGGCCGCTGCAGCCCCAGCAGCAGCATCTGGGCTGGGGGAAGTGGGGCTGGGGGCCCAAGGCGGGGCAAAGCCTGGCCGGCTGCTGAGTGATGGCGGTGCTGCCTTTGAGGGGCGTGGGGGGCTGGGGTTCTGTGCGAGGCAGCTCCCGCTCGGCCCTGACGGCCAGGAAGGCAGCCAGGTCGAGGTCCAGCATGGCCACCCCTCCGCGGGGCGTGGGTGTGCTCTGGCGGCACTGCGGGCAGGGGATCCAGCGCTGCTCGTGGGCTGGCGTGTCCAGCCGCCGCACGCACGCCTGGCAGAAGGTGTGACCGCAGTAGAGGCGGCGGGGTAGGTGCCCAGTGAGGTCATAGGCCGAGTAGCAGATGACGCAGTCACCTCGCTGGGGCCCAGCGGCTGTGCCCTCTTCGGAGGCCCGGGGACCCTCTGGCGGCAGCATCCTGGGGGAGGCATGCAGGGGGGTTGCAGCCCACCCATCCCAGGCTGCCCGTGCTGTCCTGCATGGTTGGGGCCTCAGCACCAGAAGCCCCCCCCGCCCCCCGGAGGACAGGAGCCCAGGAGCCCAGGCCTCTGCAGACACAGGAGGGTGGGTGGTGGCCAGTGGGCCTGGTGGACACCAGGCTCTGGGCACAGCCTGGGTCCCTGTGACTGCTGCTGGGCAGCATCCTGCCCTGCTGTCTGGTCTCTCTCTGTGGCTCTCGTGTGCCATCCCAGGCCCGAACCCACCCCAGCCTGCCTGAGCCCCAGGCCTCTCTTACCTGCATCCGCTCTGCTGGGTGGCTATGTCCAGCCAGAGGGTGACTGGGCGTAGGGGGGACCCAGGGCGCCCTGCGGCTCCCTCCTTGGGGCTCGCGTTACTGGCCTACCACGGACCAGTCAGCAGGGAGGCAGGTGGTGGCTGTGGGCAGGCGTGGGCTCCCCTTTCAGCCACAAAGAGCTTGCAACTGGATCCACCGGCACCACCAACTCATCAGGAGATAAGGGCCCCCCCCACTCTGCCTGCCCCGCCCCCTTCATGCGCAGACCCAGCTTCACTAACCCCTCACCCAGGCCTGGCTTTGCCACTCAACTTTGCCCATCTTCCTGCTTAGTCCACCCAGACCTGTGCCCACCCCACCCGCACTCATACTCCACCTCCACCTCATGATGGGAAAGCTTTTTGGCTTTGACCTGGCTGATGCTTGTTATTCAGCTCTTAGTTCAAGCGTCACCTCCTCCAGGGAGCCTGCCAGGACCCCCACCAGCTCAGAGCTCTGAGGGGTCCTTCTGCTCTGTGGCTCAAGCACAGTCACAGTGTGTGTGTCCATGTTGATTTGTCCCATTGCCTTTGTCCCTGTCTGGGCTAGGCCTGTCATGTTCCCATCACAAGCCAGCCAGCCCCATAAGGCTCCAAGGAGGCCCGCAAGCACAGGAGTGGAGATCCCCACTCATACAGAGACCACCCAGAAACTCTCTGAGGTGCAGGGCACCGTGGGCAGCTCCGGATGCCCTCCTCAGAGGCCACCTCCCCCTGGCCTCTGCCTGGTCAAAGCCCTGGGGCCAGCCCAGTGACATAGCAGAATGGGGTGTGTTGAGAAGGGTGGGGTTGAGGTCAGGACCCCAGAACCCTCTCCGTCCCGCTAGAGGAAGCCAGGCCCAGAGGGTCCCCTCCTTACTCCTGCCATCCCGGCAGGCCCCCGCCTCCTGGGCTGGTCAGACGGGTTTTTGGTGGCTGGCCCAGGTGGGGTCATCTTCCTGTGCGGGCCAGTCATGGGGCAGGGCCGGGAGCCTGAGCCCCGTGGCGTCAGGCCAGTGACACACCTGCCCACGCCCAGGGACCAGTCCTGCCGTGTGGCCAGTCACCAGGGGTCGGGGGAGGGCTGGCACCAGGACACGTCCATTATGCGGGGCCAGCTTGGCCTCCTCTGGCTCTCTCTTCCTGGTCCCGGAAACATCAGTGTGCCTGGTACTGGCCTCGCTGCTCAGTCTTCACACCGGCATCTCGGCCTCACCCCCGTGCCAAATGGCTCAGCTCCCCACATGCCTCGGACGCAGGTGCGCTGTGCTGCTCGGACAGGTGGGGGATGGGTCTGGCCCAGCGCCTTCTCTGCCCACCTCCACGAAGCCCAGGCCCCAGAGGCAGAGAAGCACACGGCAGATGTTCAGGAATTGGATGTTCTGTGGGAAACCAGAAAAACACCCCGGCCGAGGCAGGGCAGTGACTCACGGGTGGGCAGGCTTGGTGCTGGCCACCTGGGCTCCCACTCCTGGAAACCTGCCCGCGCTGGTCCCACCCACCACTGTGCTGCCAGCACGGTCCTCCTCCTGCAGGCTTCTCTCGGGCTCTACTCCTGGTTCCAGGCACAGCGTGCTCCTGCTGTCTGAGCCACAGGCTCACCCTCGGCCCCAGGGAATGCAGGGCAGCTCAAACCCAGGCCCGACCAGCCTTCCTGTCTAGCCTCTGGGCCAACCTGAGAGTACAGTGCAGGTTAGGTTGTCATGAGGCTGCCCCAACCCCGGAATGTCCCATAGCGGCTGGAAGCCTGTGGTGGCATCTAGCCTGGGACCCTCCCGAAGCGGGTAGCAGCAAAGAAGAGTGGCCGGGACGAAGCTCGCTTTGCTTCATTGCCTGGCCCTGGGCCTTGAAGAGGTGGTCAAGGGTGTCCCCGGGGCTGCCATTATGGCTAGCGCCCAGGGCTCTGTTTCAGGGGTGGGGGCTGAGCTGTCAGCCTTCTCGGTCGTAGGTGCAGCTGTCCAGGGTGGGGAGCGGCCAACACCCATGACAACAGGCCAGTGGCTGTTCCAACTGTCCAGGCACTGCCGTGGCCACCTGAGCAGAGGCCCGGGCTTGCCGTGTGGGGGTGCACCGCAGCAGGCCCTGCGGCCCAGGGGCCAGGCTAGGAAATGACACAGCACCAGCAGTGACGGGCAATGTCGCCACCACACCCCATCGGCGGCAGGCCAGCATAGGTCAGTCCTGCCTGGTGCTGCCCACTGCCATAGGGGGTGCAGGGCTGCTGCCAGGCCTGCTGGCCCTGGATGGAGGCAGCCCCCTTGGCACCCTTGGGCCCTGGGGCCTCCTCGGTAGGCTCCAGGGTGCAGGACCCCACGGGCAGAGGCTGTGACTCCAAGGAGGATGGAGCCGCCTCCAGCTGCTGCCCCAGCTCGGGCCGCAGGTGAGCCCTCGGGATGCTGACATGGGCATACGGGTCCTCGATGAGCATCTCAGGGGGGTCCATGGCTTGGCCTGGCAGGGGTGGGCAGAGGAGACAAAATCAGCTCAGCGGAGGGGAACCCAAGAAAAGCCAGGTAGTGGGAGCGCCTGAGTGTGTGCATGAGGCCTACGTGTCAGTTTGCGTGCAAGGTAGCGGAGTGTAGGGACAGTGAGGGCCAGTGCCTCCTAGCTGCCCCCAGGTGTCCCCCGCCCTCCCTGAGAGACAGGGCCCTGTGACGGAGCTGGGAGTGGGGTGGGGGGCTGGGATATGCAGCTAAGCTGGTCCTACAGGGGGTGCGGAAGCCCCTCAGCCCAGGACCCACCTGAAGTGGTGACGGCAGCAAGCTGTCGTGTTCTCTGGGCCAGGTCCCAGTGCCTGTGAGCTGAGCGACTGGCGGCTGCCTATTCCCTCCTGGGGAGGGGTGGGGCTGTGGGCGGGGCTCCAAGATGGGGTTCCCAGGATCCCAGGAGGCCCCAGCTCCTGGAGCACAGCGGCCACCCACCGTTCCTGTTTTGGATGGGCGTTGACTGCGGCCTGGCCTCCCAGGGACATTGCCAGCCTGGGTGATTCAGCCTCAATGCATGTGGGGCATGTCCTGGCCCTCCAGGGACCTGCAGCTCACCAGAACGCAGGGCAGGAGGTGAGTCTGGGGTCAGGCCTGCAGGTGGGCTGGGGGCCCAGCCATTACTCACACGTCTCAGAGCCTCTGCTTTGAAGCAGAGGGCAGAGGTCCTCACTGTGACCCAAGCCTCTACCCCGCAGGCAGAGACCAAGATGTTTGCGAACACACGGCTTGGAGGTTTGCTGGTTTTTTTAACTGTTAAGAAATGCTTGGTTTACACACCTTTGCTGATAAAACTTACTTATCTTACGATTGGCGACATGGGCTTCATACACAAGTCCCGTTTCTAGCTCATTTCTGAAACTACAGTTTCCCTCTGGTTGGTGGCCTCGTGGGCCACAAGCCCCCCGATCCCTCAGCGTCCCCATCCTTGGCGCTTGCATCCCCTCCCATCTGTGAGGTGGCACATAGCACCTGCCATACAGGGTCGCTGTATGTGGGGGGGTGGATGTGAGCACTGGGGTCTTGCGTTTGGGCCTGGCACGGTGAGCTCCGCTTGGGGCAGCCGGGACAGTAGGTGCGGCCTGGACACGCACCCCTAGTCCTTGGCGCTGGGGGGAACCCCCAGGAAGGGCGGGATCGAATCAGACACGGCCCAGAGGCCAGCTGACCAGAGTGGCCTGCATGGGGCCGGTCAGACCGGTCCGGACATGAGTAGTACCGATGCGGCACCAGATGTAGGGGCAATTAGGCCCAAAGACGGGGAAGTTCGGAGGCGGACAACAGAGGTCCAGTGCGCAGGCGCCAGAAGCCCCGCCCACAGCCCCTACAGGTTCTGCCCCTTGCTGAGAGGAGGCTGGCGCATGCGCAAAACAGGACTGACAGGGTGGGGGTGGAGGTGCGCCCGGTGGGAACCATATTCCCCAGAAGCCTCTGCACTCAAGGGTTTTCCTAAACACCAGGTTCGGGGTCGTCTAGGACCCGGCTTGGGCTGCACCATCTCTGAGCCGCCCGGCTCGGGAGGCGTGGGTTTGGGCGGGCTCTGGGCGGGAGCTTTGCACTGGGTGGACTTTATCTCTAGGGGCGGGGCCTAGTGGCCGGTACCACCTTGGGTGCGCGCCTAGGGAGTTGGTGGGGAGATGAGCAAAGCCCTTGCCTAGGCTGGACCCCCAGTCCTCCCCTGGCCGGGGCTGCCGCAGGTACTCTGCCTTCACGCCAGGGCCCCATAAGCACCCCGCTGCCCCTCCCACGGGGCACCCGCACACTAGCACACATGCTCTCGCTGAATGGGGGAGGGCCCAGAGGCGCAGGCAATAGCCTGAGATGGCAAAGAGCGGCCAAGTCAAGGCCTATGGGCCAGGGACGCCTCTGCAGCCTGTTTTGCCCGCGTGGGGCCCTTTATCAGGAGCGCCGACCTTTCCGGGCTCTTCTGCCTGCAGGACTTGGGGCTATAGGTCTATAGCCAGGTGCAGTCTGGCCTGTACACAGCAGAGGAGCTGTGGCCAGAAGGGGCTGGGACTGTCCAGGGTTAGGTGCATGGCCCAGTGCTGATCAAAGGAGTGCCAGCATGCCCTGTGGTGGCCCTGGCAGCTTAGGGAAAGGCTCTCTGGAGGCCCATGCAGCCGTGGTCCCTTGCCCTGTATTTGCCAGCATGTCCTCTGTCTTCCCTCTCACCTGAGAGCCCCTCACAGGCAGAGGGCGCGTCCCGGGGGGCAGGGAAGCCCGGCCTGAGGAAGACGCAGAGAGGAATGGGGCCTCGGTGCTGCGTGCGGTCAGGCTAGCACACAAGTCCGTGACAATGGGACACGTGCTGACCTGCTGGGGTGCCGGAAAGGGCCACCCCACCCTGTGCAGGTGCGTGTCCTCCCCGAGCTGCCCCATGGCAGCCTGTCCAGCTGTCTGTTTGACCTTCCACCTACCCCTCACACCACCCATCTTTCCAACTGTCCTGTCCTTGGAGCATTCTCCCAACTACTGGCCCTCCCTCCATTCACTCCTCTGATCGTGGCTTGCCCGCCCCTGATCACGCTCTTCTGTCACATCAGGGGCTTTGAAACAGCCTGCTGCACCTATGAGCCAGAAAACCCTGGAGGCATTCCCACTGGGGGCCGAGTGGAAGGACAAGCAGAGACCCTGACTCTGGCGGGGACACAAGGCAGTCCCACGGTGGGGTCCCGGGAACCAGCTTTCATGGGACCACCCCTGGGCTCTCTCCTCCCCTTCTTCCCTCTGGCATTGTAAGAGCTCAAAGCAGGCTTTCCCTTCCCGAATTGAGGCGGGGGGCTTGACTAGGACCCAGGCTCAGCCAGGCGGGGACGGGGGAAGGGGAGGCAGGAGGGGGGACGCCGCGGAGATCCTGACCCCCACGCGGCCCGCGGGGGGAGGAGGAGGGCGACCCCGAGAGCGGGCGCCAGGCCCGCGGCGGACCGAGGGGCGGCAGAGAGACCGGCCCCGCCCCGCGGACCCCGCGCGGGTCCCCAGACGGGGGGGCGGGGGGGTGGCGCTGCGGGCGCGGGCGGGCGCCGCGCGCACTGCGGTCCCCGCGCCTCCGCCGCAGAGCGCGCCACGCTCGGCACGCACCTGCCGCCGCCGCCGCCGCCGCCGCCGCGCCGAGCCGAGCCCCGCGCCCCGCGCCCCACGCCCCCGGGAGCCGCCGCGGCCCGGCCATCGCCCGAGGTCGCCGCCAGAGCCGCCGGAGCCGCCGGGCCAAGGCGCGGGCGCCGCATCCAGGCCTGCCTTTGAGACAACCTCTGCGGCGGCGGCGGCGCGCGGCCCGGCCGGGGACGCCAGGCTGGGGCAGGTGAGTGCGGGCGGGGCGGGACAGCGCGGGGTCGCCGCTCGCCGGCCTCCACTCCTAGGCAGAGGTCGGGCCTCGGGAACGGGGACTGGGGAGGGGGCTGGGTTCCGAGTCTGGCGAGGGTAAGGGTCAGAGGTCGGGCACCCTGTCTTTTGTGCAGGGTGAGGGTGAGGGTGAGGGTGAGGGTGAGGGTGAGGGTGGGCCCGGGCGCTGCCCTCACGCTGTCTCTCACCTGCAGCTCGGGCCCGGTGAAGGCCTCTCCTCTGCTTCCGCCGCGGCCGCCGCGGCCGCCGCCGAGCTTGCAGCCCGGGTCCTTCCGCAGCCAGGGCTCAGGCTAGCTGCCTTCCCTGGGCGCCCTGTCCTGGAGCCATGGGGCCCACCTAGCCCCTGCCTGCCCGGATGTCCCGGCCCCGGGACGGCTGATCTCGGCTGCAGGGGGACACCCCCCAACGCCCCCTCGCCAGCCTCAGCAGCCAGAGACCCTGGGTGAGCCCCTGGGCCCGACCTCCAGCCCAGGGCAGTCGCCCACACCCCCCTGCCCCTGTTCCTCTCCTCCTCCCCCGCCCCTTCTTCCTCCTCCTCGGACTGGACCTGAGAAGCCACTGTGGCCACTGGGGGGGGCCCTTCCCCCCAAGGTCTTGCCAGCCTCCCCCAGGAGCCCACAGGGCATCCAGGGTCCCCACCAGGCCTGGCGGGACCAGGATGCTGCCCCCTCTCCTCCCCCCCGGCCCCACCCAACTCCCCCACCCACCCGAACACCCAGTCTGACTGGAGACAGCCGGATGCCGGCTGACCCTGGGCCCGAGGCGGGCAGTGGCTGGCCGAGCTTCCTCATGTCCTGCCTGAAGGGCCCCCATGTCATCCTCAAGATGGAGGCCATGAAGATGGTCCACCCTGAGAAGTTCCCCGAGCTGCAGGCGGCCGCCCCCTGCTTCCCACCTGCACCCCGGCCCACCCCCACTCTGGCACCCAAGAGAGCCTGGCCCTCAGACACAGAGATCATCGTCAACCAGGCCTGTGGGGGGGACATGCCTGCCTTGGAAGGGGCGCCCTGCACCCCGCCACTGCCACGTCGGCCCCGCAAGGGCAGCGCGGAGCTGGGCTTCCCCCGAGTGGCGCCGGCGGACGAGGTCATCGTGAATCAGTATGTGATTCGGCCTGGCCCTGCGGCCTCAGGGGCCTCCACGGCAGCGGCAGCGGCAACGGCTGCAGGAGAGCCTCTGGAGTGCCCCACCTGCGGGCACACGTACAACGTCACGCAGCGGCGGCCCCGCGTGCTGTCCTGCCTGCACTCTGTGTGTGAGCAGTGCTTGCAGATTCTCTACGAGTCTTGCCCCAAGTACAAGTTCATCTCCTGTCCCACCTGCCGCCGCGAGACTGTGCTCTTCACTGACTACGGCCTGGCTGCGCTGGCCGTCAACACGTCCATCTTGAGCCGCCTGCCACCCGAGGCACTGACCGCTCCGTCCGGTGGCCAGTGGGGGGGCGAGCCTGAGGGCAGCTGCTACCAGACCTTCCGGCAGTACTGCGGGGCCGCGTGCACCTGCCACGTGCGGAACCCGCTGTCTGCCTGCTCCATCATGTAGCGCCCGCCCGCCCGCCACCACCCACCGGTCTCGCTCACTGCTGCTTCAGGGATCTGGCCCTGCCCTGTTGCCCACTGACCCCTTGCCCACCACAGCTTCTGGCCCCCACCCGCGTGGCACTGTCGCTGCAGCCAACCTTGCCATTAAAACTCTGCCAAAGTTTGCACCTTGTTCCCTGGACTGAAGCCTAGGCCTGCGCACAGGCCTGGGCCAGGGTGGGCACGCAGGGCTGCAGCCCTGACAGGGTCCAGGCTGGAGCAGCCAGAGGAAGGCCCAGTGCTGTTTGGGGTCAACCTGGTCTGCTCGCTGGGGGCCAGTCTGGTCCAGGCACGCTGCTCAGGAGGGCCGGGCCTGACACTCGTGTGTGTGTGTGTGTGTGTGTGTGTGTGTGTGTGAACGCCCCACACCTCTGTGCGGAGCCAGCCTCCTGTATGTGCCAGGCAGGACTGTGGGGGCAGGTGTGCAAAGCAGGCCCAGCTGGGCAAAGGGAGGGCGCTTCCTCTGCACTGGCCGCTGGATGTGAGTGCAGCCAACGGGGGGACAAGTCAGTCCAGCTGGCCCCTGGTGCCTACCTGATCCTCTGAGGTTGTGTGAGAATGGCCTTGGGGCCAGCCTGGGCTGGGGTTGGGACAAAGGCTGGCCACAGTCACGATCAGGTATGAGGACTGGAGGTGGGCCTCCTGTCTGGCACTAGAATGACCTGGATTTGGAGAAGGAACTTTGTCGCCTGGTTGGTGAAGGCAGGTAAAGATGACAGCGACGTAGCCACAACAGTATCCGTAGCAGCTACCGTTTATTACTGAGAGCCATCTCGTGCGCTGGGCACAGGGCTCAGCGTGTCACCAACGAGCCCAGGAGGTGGTGCTGTGACGGCGCCTGTCCTTCAGATAAAGGCCCCGGCTCCACGGAGGGAGGTCACAGAGGAGGCGGGGGCAGAACTGGGGCCCAGCTTGGTACTCTGTGTCTCCAGGGCCTGGCTGGGCCCACGTCCCTTGAAGCTGAGGGTCACGTGCTGACCCTCCGGCCGTTCAGGGTCGCCACTTGGATCCTGACTGGTCAGGTGAGCAGGCCCTTTGTGGGCTGGGCCTGTGTGGCAGGGGCCCTCCCCTCGGCTACCCTGACCTTCAGGGAACACACGCTGGGTCTTATCTGGAACGTGGGCAGGTGGGGGCCCTGCAGCCCCGGCCCAGGGCTCCGCCCACTCCAAGGACTCGACTCCCTGCCAGGCCTGTGTTCACTTTCGTGTCCATCGCACCCGTCCCGTCCCGCTCCTGCAGGCAGGCCAGGCGGGAGTGTGGAGACAGCCCAGCAGCAGCGTGGGGCCTGTCCATCGAGGGGCACTTGGGGCCCTGGTCACAGCCCTCCTCCAGTGCTGTCCTGGGCATCAGTGGCTCATGTCTGGGCAGCAGGGCAGTCTGGAGTCTCTGGCTGGGTCAGATGCTGAACACAGGCTCCTGGGTGGCCCTGCCCGGGTGCTGGGTCTTGGTTGAAGGCTAGTGCCCTGGTCACCCTTGGGTCCTTCAGCCTGGTCATCGAGCTTCAGGGCAAGGTGCTCCCAAGGCCCCATGGCACCAAGGCTCGGGCTGGTCTGGGCCTTCTGTCCGCTGGCGGCCGTGGCTGTCCCAGACCCAGGCCGTGCTGGTGGCGGCCTTGACGGGGGCCCTGCTTAGCGGCGGGAGCTGTCCAGCAGCACAAAGAGCAGCCCCAGCAGCATGAGCGGAGCGAAGATGAGCAGCAGCCCCAGCAGCTCGAGGGCCAGCAGCCCCAGCAGCGCCAGGCGGCGGGCGCAGGGCCCCCGTTCCCGCAGGGCCCAGAGCCGGGAGCCCAGGCAGGGTGGGCAGGGCAGGAAGGGCAGGCAGCCTCGGCTGCCCACAGGCCCCGGCAGGAAGCGCAGCTGGTAGCGGTGCTCTAGGGAGGCCCAGGGCCCGGGGCCCCGGCGGGGCAGCATGGGGAGGGCGGCGGGCGCAGGGCGCTGGGGCCCATCGGCCTGGAGCAGCTCCTCCTGCAGCCGGCAGATCGCCCACACGAGCGTGGGTGTTTTCTGGCGACACAGCGGGCAGCACACCCGGCCCAGGTCAGCACTGGGGGCTGCACCCAGCAGCCGGTGCAGGCAGCCCACACACAGGCCGTGGCCGCAGTTCAGCAGGGTGAGGCGGTGCTCCCCGGGCCCGTAGGGCTCAGTGCAGATGGGGCACTCCTCGTCCTCGCCCTTGTCCTCGTCCTCCGTGGGCTGGGCCCAGGGGCGGGCTGAGGCTGCGGCCCCCAGCAGGGGCTCACTGTCTGGAGTCCTGGCACCCTGGGGGCTCCCAAGGGCCCCGCTGTCCGACCCATTATCTACCAGCACTTGGCGCAGAGGGTCCAGGCGCTCAGGGCCCAGGGAGGCCAAAGGCAGACTGGTGAGCCCAGGGCTGAGGTCAGCAGGGCCATGAGTGGGGGCCCCAGGGCACAGTTCAGGGGCGGCGCCTCCAGGGCAGGGGTCGGGATGGGTGGGTGGGGACCCCAGGGCGGCGATGAGGGAGGCCGGGGCTGTGAAGGTCAGTGTGGCCCTCCGGGGCTGGGGCACGGCCTGGCACTGACCTTGCAGCAACTGCCACCTCCTCCCGGCTTCAGGCCCCACGCAGAGTAAACTTCACTCAGGCCCCAGTAGCCGTGCCAGCTGCGGGCGGCTCCTGGGCCCAGCGTGCCGTCCCGTCCCCAAGAGGGTCTGCCAGGCCCAGCCGCAGCGATCCCTGTGTCAGCCAGCTGTATTCTAGGCGGCGGCGCTGTGGGCAGGCCAGCCTAACTCCTCCAGCAGGAATTCCACTCCCGGGGTGGGGACAACATGCACATGTCCTTCCCCCACCAGCCTGGGCCACGCCCCTCCCCTCCCACCCGAGGCCGCGCCCCCTCCCTCCCAGGGCCCTGGGCTGCTCTGCCCTGGGCTGGGAGGGGATGGTCGACGCCAGTCTTACCCGGTGCCTCTCCAGGCCTCCCCCTACTGGGCCGTCAGGGCCAGGGCAGAGCTTGTGCAAGGAGGGCAAACAGCTGGCACCCACCGCGTGAGAATCGGGCACTGACGTATGGGGCTGAGCAATGGTGCCCTTGCGCCCAGCAGGGCGGGTGAGCTGTGGGCCCACCCACCACCTGAGAAGCACGATGGCACAAGGAAGAGCAGATCAGAAGCAGCCTCCCAGAGCCCATCCTTTATTGCTCAGGCTGTACGGTGTGGGCTGCCTGGGGGGTCTCCTCCCGCTGCCCGGGGTCTGTGCAGGAAGGAGAGCTGACTGTCCTCCCAGCTGGGACTGCACAGGGAGAGAGGTAGCAATGACGTCCAGAGAGCAGCGGTCAGAGTGGCCGCGGCCAATGGCAGGACGGCTCCTCAGGCCCACGTCTCGGTCTGGAAACGCAGGGTCCGCTGGAGCCTGGCGAGGTAGGCGGCCGCGGCGGGGCCGGAGAGCCCGCCCTCCTCCTGGAAGATGGACGTCAGGGCGTCCGACACATCAGCTGGCATGTACTTGGCGTTGCTGGAGGGAGAGGCAGGCTACCGCTCAGCACGGTCGGAGTCCCCAGGGGACTGGTCCCCCGCCACGACCTGCGCCCGGGCTCACCCCGCCAGGTAGAAGTGAGCGCCCCGGAGATCCAGCAGCCCCCACACCAGCGGCCCGAGCTCCCGGAGCCGGTGCTGCACGTACACCTTCTGCTCCTGCAGGGCGGGGGAATGGGGTGAGTCTGCGCCCCGCAGCGTCCCTCCGCGCCCCCCACACACCCACCTGCTCCCGGGAGAAGGCCGTGACGAGAGTCAGGCAGCCCCGCGCCTGCAGCTCCTTCCACTCGGCCTCCCAGTAGAAGTCCTGGTCCCGCTGGCGGCAGCCGAAGAACAAGACGTTTCCTGGGGAAGCGCAGGGGCCTTGAGCAGGACGTGGGCCCTCGAGGTTCAGCCCGGCCGCCGCCCTGCCTGAGACTCTGTGCTCACCGGTCTCACCCTGGGCCACTCGCTCCTGGATGGCTGCTCGGAAGGGGGCCACTCCAGTGCCCGGCCCCACCATGATCACAGGCGTGTCTGGTGTCTTTGGGAACGTCAGGCCCCCGGACCGCACCCACAGGGGCACCCGGACAGGTCCTATTGCGGGAGGGAGGCGGGCTGAGGAAGCTCGGAGGCCCAGGGCCCTAGCCCGGGACTGGCTGTGGTGCGCGCGGGGGAACGGGGCCCTGCGCACGGCCCCCCCGCCCCAGAGAGCCAGGGTCACCTTGCCCAGGGTCCAGAGACGCCAGCCAGTTGGAACAGAGGCCCCGGCGGGGCTCCTTGAGGCGCGTCTGGTACTGCACCACTGCCACGAGAATCTGCAGCCTCGAGGGGTGGGCCTGGGGGAGGGGGCAGTGGGTACCCTGCCCTGCTTCAGGCTCCAGCCACTTCACCCGCTGGGTCCCCGCGGCCGGTGAGGGTTGGGGACGGCCCAAAGCCCTCACGCAGGGCCCCGCTGCCCACCCTGGTGGCCCCGGCCCTGGCTGCCCCGAGGCCGGCCCCTCACCAGCAGAGAAGAGGCAATGGAGAAGGCCCGTGGCCGGATCGGGGGGATGAGGTCCAACAGGTAGTCCGGGGGGATGGCGCCAGCCGTGTGTGGGAAGTCGCACAGCACCTGGCGGAGACAGCCTCAGGAGGACTGCGGCTGGAACGGCCCCGCCCGCCCGCCCGCCCGCCGGCACCTGCCCGCACCTCCAGGACCGTCCGGCGGGGCCGGGTGCAGTACTCGCACAGCTCCTCCTGGCCCTCGGCTGAGCTCAGCTCTAGCAGCTTCTCCCGCTCGAGCTCGTGGCAGGAGAGGCAGGCCAAGAGCTCAAAGAAGGAGCGGCGGGGGACGCTGGCGACGTCCAGGTACTGGGACACGAGGCGCCGAACGGAGCAGGGCTGGGGCAGCCGCGCGGGGCAGGGGACACCTGCGGTGGGGAACGGGAGGCTGTGGGGGGCTGGGGCCGCGGGTGGGGGCCGCCCCGGGGCTGGGGACGCAGAAGAGGGCGCGGTGCACGGTGGCGGCAGCGGCGGCTGGGGCTCACCCGGCTCCCGGGGCTGCAGCGTGAAGTGCTGGTCAGGGTCCAGGCCCAGCGCCTGACAGAACTGCTGGACGTGGCTGGCCGTGTTCTCGGGCCGCATCAGCACCACGTCGCCGGCCACAAAGCTGTGGGGGACACCCAGGGCTCTGGGGGACTTCAGAGGAAGGAAGCAAGCAGCCAGGGAGGGCCGGGGGGGGGTGTCCTTTGTCCCTCCCCCTCCCTGGCCGCCGTCTCTCTTCTCTTCCCCGCCGAGTGCCCGCTTTGGAAGAGGACCTGCTGAACCCCAGACCACGGTCCCCACTGCTGCGGCCGTGCCCCCCGCGGGTCCCCAGGACCAACCCTCACCTGACCCCAGAGCCCGTGATGTCGAACTCAATCAGCCGAACGTCCTGGAAGTGTGAGGGGCCGGTGACCCTCTGATTGGTGACCATGGGGGCCAGGAAGGGCTGCGGCTCTGAAGGGGGCCCCTGAGGGTCTGTCCCGGCCACACACAGCTCCTCAGAGCACGTGCTGGGGACCTCTTGGAGGAACTTCAGGGTGAACTTGGAGGGCCAACTGTGAAGGGGGAAGACACTTGTCGGACCGCTGGCCAGCCTGGATAAGCGGCCGAGGGAGGCCCGCGGCCAGGCCAGGCCTGCTGCGCCTGCAGGCGCCGCCCCAAGGCCACACTTACAGGATTCCGGGCGGGGTCAGGCCGAGGTCAAGGGGCGAAGGGTGCGGCCCCAGCACCTTCTCCCACAGGTCGTGCAGCCAGGGGTCGATGGTGGCGTCGGGCCTGCAGAGAGCACGTGCACGCTGGTCCGGGGACCCCACTCCCGGCTGGGCCTGCAGGAGGCTGCTCCGCCCCCCACTCACCCCAGCTCGTGCTGGTCATCGCCCAGGCACACGGGCAGGAGGGCGCTGCCCCCGAGCTGCAGCAGCCGTCGGTGCAGCTTCTTGGCCACAAAGTTGAACCTATGGAGAGACGGGGGCGGGCGCTGACCCGGGCCCCAGGCGGGGGCAGGAGGGAAGCACCCAGCTGGTTGCGCAGGGTGGAGGGTCCCAAGTCTTCCTGGGGTCACTTCGCTGCTCCCTGAAGGGCAGCTCCACGTGGGGCTACTGTCAACGGAAGGGTCTCTCACTCCTCCTGTGGGCGCGCCCACCAGCAGGAACAGACGTCTACGTTATGCACTGAACAGAACCCCTAAGCCCCCGGAGGCAGGGATAACTATGCCACCCATTTTCTGTCCTTTTCACCTGGACGACTGCAGGCCTCGTGCTGCGTCCGGCTCTGGAGGTGTCTGTACCCAGCGACCCCTCCCTCAGCTCCTGTGCTGCACAGTTACGGGTTTTAATATCTTGGGAACCTAACGCCATGCATACCCTTGAACACAAAGCCCTCTGTACTTCCCCAAGAAATAACGCAAAGCAATAGCATTCTCTGCTTAGGACACGGCTACGTTGTGAAAACGTTGAAAGAAAAAAAAAGCAGAGGCAGGCAGTCACATGGCCACGTCCAGGGAAGCGCTGGCTTCAGGGTGGCTCCCAGGGGCTGGGGTCCTTTGTGCCTGCCGCCTGTTTGCAGCTCACTGTTCTGTGTGCTCTTCACAAGCCCAAATGTCTCACGAAAGGCTTTTTATAAAAGTGGGGGAAGAGCCAGGTAGGCCTTTGTTGCCCTACGTCACACAGTGACAGATGATGCTGGCTCAGACCTTGGACGTCGGCTCCAGACATCACCTCCTGCCCTGGAAGGTGCCTTGGGCGTGGCCCCAGCCTGGCGCCCATCTTGCTGCCCTGCCCACTTCCTGCATGGATCTTGCCTGCCCTCCAGCCACAGAGGACGTGCCCGCCAGAGAGTACCTGTGGGACGAGGACGCGTGGCCAGGGCCACATCCCGAAGTCAGAGCCCTGGGGGCGGGGTCACCAGGCCTCGGCCAGGACACCTCATGCTTGACCCCAAAGACAGTCTCTGCAGGCCAGCAGCCTGCCCGCCCTTACTCACTTGTTGTAAGATGAGTCCCCAAGGCCCAGGACAGCAAAGTCCATCTGACAGAGGGAGGTCGATGGCAGGTTCCTCCGGAAGATGAACCTCCAGAAGTTCTACAGCAGGAGAGACCGAGCCCCAGTCCCTCTGCTTCCGACTGCAGGGTCACCCGCTGGGCAGCCCGTGCAGAAGCACATCCCATTCCACGCCCTGCCCTGGCCTCCCTGCAGGCCGACAGAGGTGCTTTAAACAAAGCTCCCCTTCACCTTTGGCCACTGGTGACCTGAGCCCTGAGACACTGCCCTCTGGGTACGGTCCAGGTTTCACCTCACAGCCCACTTCCCTTCTGCTTTGTACCTGGCCAGACAGAGGCCCCCTGGGGTGGAGGGGTTCTGGGCCTGTCGGGGCACAATTCTGTCTACTGGCCCTGGATTGCTCCCTGGAGTTCTCAAGGCTTTCCTGCATGGGCCAACGCTAGGGACCACGCCTGCTCTGCCTCCTGAGACCCCCTGCTTATTCCTGCTTAGACCTTGTCTCAGGCAGGCTGTGGAGCCCCCCAGGGCGCTTCCTGAGAAAGGGTCCAGAGAAGATGCAATTCCCACGGCTTATGTCTGAAAACGCCTGGCCTCCCCTCACACTGACTGGTAGACCACGGGGCACACTTTAGATGAAATCGTCCTCCCCAAGAGCCCAAAGCTTTGCTCTGCGCTGGTCCAACCGGGTGATCGCTGCCAAGAAGCCAGCGTCGCTCTGTGCCCTGCTGTGTCCCTCGCTAGACACCTGGGCACTCTCTGCGCCCAGCAGCTGAAACCCACATGAGACGTGTGTCGGTGGGAGCCCTGTTCACACCCCACGGGCCCTTCCTGGGCACACGGTGGGCTCGCGGGCTGGAGACTCGTCCTTCAGTCTTGTTGCTTCCCTGGGTAATCCCCTCACCACTCTTCCCGTTTCGAGGCTACTGGAATAATCTCGGAATTCTGATATTATCTTTCTGGTTTCCTATCTTGTTTTATTCTCTCGGAGCATTTCTCAATGTCATCTTCTGATCTGGTATCAATCATTTTAAGCAGTGTTTCCTCATCCGTCACTCTGCCCAGGTTTTGCGTTTCTGCCCCAAGGCTGCCAAGCTCTCCCTTCTCACAGACGGAACCCTGGCTGCTCTGTCCCCGCTCTGCCAGTTCCACTTGTGCTTCCCTCGGTCACTGTCCTTCACGGGGGTCTTTCCTTGAGCGCGTGGTCATTCTTTCTGCTCTATGTGTACTTAAAGATCTGATAGAGGGGGCTTCTCTGGTGGCGCAGTGCTTAAGAAACCACCTGCCAGTGCTTCCCTGGTGGCGCAGTGGTTGAGAATCCGCCTGCCAATGCAGGGGACACGGGTCAAGGCCTGGTCCGGGAAGATCCCACATGCCGCAGAGCGATGAAGCCCGTGCGCCACAACTACTGAGCCTGTGCTCTAGAGCCCGCGTGCCTAGAGCCCGTGCTCTGCAACAAGAGAAGCCACCGCAGTGAGAAGCCCACGCACCACAATGAAGAGTAGCCCCCGCTCGCCACAACTAGAGAAAGCCTACACGCAGCAATGGAGACCCAATGCGGCCAAAAAATAAACAAATAAATAAAGAAATAAATTTATTTAAAAAAAAAAAAAGCTGATAGAAAAACCCAAGTTCGCGCCTGTCACCAGTGGGGCAAGGCCCTGGCTGCCTGGGCGGGCACACCTGGCAAGTGTCCTCAGAGGACCGTGACAAGGAGGCTGGGCTCTTCCTCTTTAGTGTGCAGCCGGTCCCCAGGCCCCTGGTCTGAGCCTCTCAAAGAAGCCTCCAGTCTGTGCTATGTTGGGAGGGCCCCATCCTGACCACTTCCGTAGGGTGTCCATCCCGGCACTCTGCCCTCCTTTATCCACCCTCGTCCCAGTGTGACTGTCACCACCTTCATGCTGTTGGATTCCGATGTGAAGTCTGTACCTCTGCCAGCTGACCTGACAGAGGTCTTCATCGCCTCCCCCGCCCCACCCTGCGTCTCTGGCATCCACCATCCTCCTGCCTTTGGTCTTCCAGACTTGCCTCCTCTCCCGTGCGTGCTCCTGTGTGGGCTCTCCCACAGCATCCCCACTCCAACCCAGTTCTTCAACCTTCTGCCTCCTTTCCCCCACCAACATTTAAACAGGCCTGCGTTTCTCCATCTCACGAGTACCCTCTTTTTAATCCCTTAGCCCCACTCAGAGCAATAAGCTTTTTCGAACTGTTTAGTGTGCAGACGTTCTTCAAAGCTTCTCTCTCCGAGATCACCAGTAGTCCCTTTGCTGATAAACCCCAGCAATGCCTCTCAGGCCTTATCCTACTTCATTTCCCTGCAGCTTTGAGTGCCGGAGACCATCCTCTGGAAACAGTCAACTCTCTGCCCTTGACCTTGGAGATGGTGTGCTCCCTCTTCTCGCGGCTGGGGCCACTTTCCTGCCCCTCACAGGCTTTTCTCCACCTTCCAAGCCCTTCGTGCTCAGGAAAGCTGACCTGGGGGAGGGAGGTGCTCCCTTTCTCTCGCCTCCACATTTTGGTCACGGTGACATCCACCTCCACCCCGGATCCTCACCGGAGCTCCAGAGCAGCTGCGCGTCTCCACCTGGACGATGTCCAGGTACCTCAACCTCCCTATTCTCTTGCTTCTGTGCCTGAAACCACCATCCATCCTACTACCTGAGCCCAATTTCCTGTCTTGATTCCACCTTCTTTCCCATCTTTGAGATATGATGACACATTCGATCAACTCTGTTAACAGCTCTGGAATGGGTCCACGTTCCTCTACTCTGCCACCATCCTGGCTCAAGCCACCAGGCTCTTGGCTGCGCTGTGCTCCCCCCCCCGCCATTGTCCCTGCTCTCCTGCAGCCTGTTCCTCCTGCAGACAAGTGCTAGTTTTGCTGGAATACTAACGTGACCACGTCGTCCCATGGGCTCCACGTCGTCCCATGGGCTCCATGTCGTCCCATGGGCTCCATGGCCCTTTGTCTCAAGTCCATCTGCCTCCGTGACTGCTGGGCTTCTTGGGATCTGACCTGGCTGCCTGCCCACTTCTCCTCTCCAACCCCGACCATCCTGAACTGCTTTTTGCTCATCCCAGAGGCTGGGTTGTTTTTCTCCTCTGCAGAGGCTGCTCCCTCCTTCCTGGTGCCTGGCTAGCCCCCACTTATCCTTCAGGACTTAGCCTATACTCCTTTCTTCCAGAAAGCTCTCCCTGAACTCCCAGAATGAGCTAGAAAACCCTTATTAACGCTCCCATAACATTTGGCATTTTCCCTGGAAGCATGCACTTCCTGGCATAGTAACTACCCATTCAACTCTTTTACTTTTGCTATATTTTGAGCTCCGAAAGGGTAGAAATGTGATTACTGGGCTCATAACTAGATTCCCAGCACTAGATTATGCTTGGAATACAGTGTGTGCTCAAAAGACGGCCAAAGAATCGAAGAATGTTCCCTGAAGGTCAGTTTTGAAATACACACAAGACCCATAACAGATTTATATATAGTCCTGGAAAAACATGAAAAGCTAAAGTGGGAGCCTGTGAAGAGTTTATTAAGATGGACAACCAGAGCCCCCAGCTCCACCTAAAGACCTCCTCCCGAATCCATGGCTGACGTGCAGCAGATATAGTTGGGCAACTACTGTGCTTCTCAAGACTCTCCAGGCAATGAAAATGGGGTGAGGGCCGAAGGCAGGGATCTGAGCTCCTAGGCACAGTAAAGCCACTTCAGGTCAGCCTTACCTTCATGTTGTCCGGGGGCTCTCCTTGGCCCGTAGTTGCACAAACAAATATCACCAGGGGCTCATTTATCAGATTCACCTCAACAAAAAGACACACATGTAAGGCCCCGGGCTGTAATGACCAGGCATCCTCCCAGCAGCCTGGCTCCGTCTCCTTCACTCAGAGAGATGGGGTAAATGTCCTTAACACCCGCGAACGGCTGGCCTGCCTTCTCTCTTTCAGGGTCCACCCTCCTACCTCACCCCCTCCTCCATGTGCTAAGCTGGCCGCTGTTGCCAAGCTTTCTCGGCCCCTAAATCTGCCGTAACGGAAGGGCCCGCTCTCAGACAAAACGCGGCGCCCTAGGGTCGAGGGCTCTGGGGGCCGACACCCCAAGCCTGCTGGGTCTCCCCGCCGAGGCCCAGGGAGCCCTCACCACGGGGTAGGAGTCCAGGGCCTGCACCCGGCAGCCGAGCTCCCTGCGCCGAGCCTCGCGGCTCAGCCTCTCCGACACATCTTCGGCTGTGCCTGTCTGGCTGCCGAAGAGCACCAGAAGCCGCGTGTTCGGCATCGGGGTGCGCCCCGGTGTTCCCTGCCTTCAGAAACTGAACCAGCAGGCAGCTCCCGCTGGCGCGGTCGGCCTGGATCGGCTCGGACTTCCGACTTCCGGCGTCGGCCGGAAGTGACGCCCTTGGGCCGCGCCCGGCGGGGCATGGCGTCCGAACAAAGCGGTCGTCGGCTGGCGGCCAGTGCTGGGTCCCGGGCGGGGGCCGAGGGATCGGCTGCGTACCGGGGCCGAGGGCCGGGGCAGGCGGGGTCGTTTTCTGCCTCTCGCTGGCCGCGGCGGCGACGGCGGCAGGCGCCAGCGAGGCCCGTGGGGAGTGGCGGCGCAGCCTGGCGGGTGGGACCATCGGCCGGGCCCCGGCCCGCGCTCAACCGGCGCGATGCTTTTCTCGCTCCGGGAGCTGGTGCAGTGGTTGGGCTTCGCTACCTTCGAGATCTTCGTGCACCTGTTGGCCCTGCTGGTGTTCTCCGTGCTGCTGGCCCTGCGTGTGGACGGCCTGGCTCCCGGCCTCTCCTGGTGGAACGTGTTCGTGCCCTTCTTCGCCGCTGACGGGCTCAGCACCTACTTCACCACCATCGTCTCCGTGCGCCTTTTCCAGGATGGAGAGAAGCGGCTGGCTGTGCTCCGCCTTTTCTGGGTCCTCACGGTTCTTAGCCTGAAGTTCGTCTTCGAGATGTTGTTGTGCCAGAAGCTGGTGGAGCAGACTCGGGAGCTCTGGTTCGGCCTGATCACGTCTCCGGTCTTCATTCTCCTGCAGCTGCTCATGATCCGTGCCTGCCGGGTCAACTAGCCTCGCAGAAGATAAGCTAGAATGCGGGACCCCAGGCTGAGGTCCCACTTCCGCCGCACCGGAGGAGAAGTCTGGGTCTGAAAGCCAGCTTGTGCTCTGCTGGGTGCCCAGCTTTCTCTCTATCAGTCATGTCTGAAATTGTTCCCTCAGCAGGGCTAAAAAGAGCAGCCTTGATTCTTAAACTGTATTCCCTCTTATTTCATCCTTTGAATAGCTAATCTTGAATTGAGATCCTGAGAAGGATCCTGAGAAGGCCAGACAGTCCTGAACTCCTCTGACAGTTGGAAACTGCATATAAGTAAAATGTCCTGATGGGCTCTGAGTATTTTCATGGATCCTGGGAAAGTACCCACTGTGCAAAGGCTGCAAAGCTGGACTCGGGATCTCCCCTGGCCAGCAGTGCTGACCTGAGAGTTTACTGCCCCATCCCCCCAGACAAGACTTCCTTAGATGCTTGAGCTCTAAAAAGTGTAAACCAGCTTGTGTCTCCTCCCCAGTTGCACTGGGGAGGATGCCTCTTTCTTCATTCCAGCCCAGGCAGACAGGAGTATGTTGAATAAGCATGATCGGGACCCTATCTGGATGTCTGTCGCCTGAGAAAAGAACTTGCTTTCAACGCGCTGCTTGTCTTCCTATCCCAGCAGATTGCAGTGTCACGACTTTTCCACCACCTCATGGCCGGCACTGTTAGTGCACCTGTAGACCTTTAGGCCGCCCTAAGGGACCAGAGAGAGGAGCAGGTGCTCTGACGCGCATAGCCATTGAGACCTACACATGGGAAGTTTGCAGATGGTCTCAGGCCACGCCTGTTGGCCTAAGGGCTTTGGTTTGATGCCAGTCAGGTGCCAAATGAGAACATTTGCTGAGATAAAAATAAAATGAGAATGTTTTGCTGAAATGCACAGTGGTTGCCTGACCTTTTGAGGGTGAAATGAGATGAATGCTGAGACACTCCCTGCTGTGTGGTGTAGCTGGTTACAGAGCTGAGGTTGTAAGGAGGAGTGCTGGAACTTGGCTAGAGCGTGCTGGGGGGATGGGGGCCAGTTCCCTTGGAGAATCCCTGCTTCTTGCCTAGGGAGCCAGGGTGAAGACAACCCAGGTGGACCAGTGTTGAGGACCTACCAAGCAGTTTGTGTGACATCAGAGTCTTTGTGGGCCTTGCTGATCTGCAGAGCAGGGGTCAGCAGTCTGTGGCCTGGGGTCTGTTTCTGTGCTGCCCATCAGCTAAGAATAACTTTTCCATTTTCAAAGGGTTGTAAAAACAAAGAAGGATGTGACAGAAAGCGAATGTGGCTTGCAGTGTACAGGGTCTATCAGTCTTGGCACAGTTGGCCTTTTGGGTCAGATCATTGCTGTGTGTGCAGAGGGAGAAGCCGTTCTGAGCACTGTAGGGTGTTTAGCGGCATCCCTGGCCTCCACTCACTAGATGCCAATAGCACCCCTTACTTGTGACAACCACAAGTGTCTCCAGACATTGGCAAGTCTCCTGGAGGACAAAACTGTCCCTGGTAAGAACCACTGGGCTAAAATATTTACTGTATGGCCCTTTATAGAACATGTCTTTGGACCCTTGTTCTAGTAAAGCAGCTTCATGACTCCTGTCCTGGGATGGATGCTGCATGGCCTGAACCATTGATATGCTTGAGTTGGAGGCTGGTGTAGTTTGTGCCACAGCTACAAAAATGTCTCCTACCCAGGATTGGCCTAACGTGTCAAAGCCAGATACAAGCTGACCGTTGGCAGCGGGTTTCCTTTTCATGTTATTCTTAGTTTGTGTGTTTTGTTGCTCCCCTGTTGTGTTCTGGTAGTTCAGGATTAGGTAATCCTGTCGGCATAGACGTGATGGGCATAAGAAGGCTTAGCTTCCTTCGGAAAGGTGATTTGAGCAGAGTCCTGAAGGAACACTTGACCTCTGGAAGGCTGAAATCCAGTTTCTTTTCTCCAGCTGAAAACAGGGCTGTTAAAGTACCGTTAACGTAGTGGTAGCTGCAGACTGCCATGGGATCCAGAAGCTGTGAGGGCCCCTGGGTTGAAACCCGCCCCTGGTCTCTGCAGAGCCCCAGGCGCGCTTGGAGCCTGGTCCCTGACAGGTTAGTGCTGTGGGACTCAGTAGTGTCATTTTTGAACATCTGCTGACTGTAGGGTGGGTGATAGAAAGGCAGGTAACATTTGTCCTTGCCCGTGCCCACCAATTTCTCCTTCTCCTCGGCTCCCACAGGCCTGAAAGATTGTGGTGGGCACTGTGCAGCCCTCCACGGAGAGTGAACTTCCTCACGGCAAGTAGGCAGAGAAGCTGTGCCCTCAGGGTTAGCCTTGGGATGGGGCCGGCTCAGCGGCTGAATGGAATACACGCTCTGGCTTTTGTGGCTCTGCGTTGGAGAGTTGTGGGCCTGCTTGTGTGCGAGGAGAGAGTCCCCTGCCTCAGTGCCTGCTCACAGCTTCCGCACTCCCGTCCGTGTTTGCTGGGCCCTGGATGACAAAGTGCGGGTAGAGAGTTTCCACCACCTGTCTGAGCCACAGAGTGAATTCTGGGGGCCGGCAAAAGCTAGGGATTCCTGAGAAGCCGGTTCCGCAGCACTGGTTGGGGCTCCAGCATTGGCATCTCCGTTAAGGCCCGTAGGGGACCGAGAACCGCAGGTGGGCAGTCCCTGGACCCGGAGGGTCCTGGGCCGGGAGGCAAGAGGCTGGCGTGCAGCCGACACACCGCCCACGGGAGCGGGACAGCCTTCCGGTCCCGGGTTGGCCCTTCCTCCACCGCGCTTTCCGCGGGGGTAACAGGCGGGCAGAGTGCTGGCACGATGAGGAGGGACCAAACCCGGCCAAGGTCACACGCGACCTGGGGCCCGGGTCCGACCCGCCCACCGGCCAGGATCCACTCCCTCCGGGTTCCGCCCCGCGGGCGCGGCGGGCCAAGGGAGCAGAGGCGGAAGTGGGGGCCTCCACGGAGCGGCGTGAGGCGTCGCGGGCGTGTCCAAGGGGGCCTCCCTAATGGGGACCGGCTCCAGCGATGGGCGCTGCTCCACTGAGGCCCGCGGGAAGGCGGGGTCGGGGAGAGAGCTCTCCAATCAGCACGGCTGGCCATCCTCCCTCCCATAGGTGAGGCCGCCGGGCGCGGGGCGGGCCTGAACAGGCCTCCCCCAATGGGCGGCGGTCAGGGGGGCGTGGCCGAGGCGCGAAGGCCGGCGGCGGGCGGTGGCCGCAGTTCCCGGCGCGCGCTGGCTCCGGCGGCCGCTCCGCAGCATGGCAGGCCTGGGGCGGCCGGGCCCGGCGCCCCGCGCCACGATGCCCGCCTGGAAGCGAGAGATCCTGGAGCGGAAGCGGGCCAAGCTGGCGGCCTTGGGCGGGGTCGCGGCGCCGGGTGCTGGGGCGGTCGCGGAGGATCAGGCGGGGCCGGCGGCCGAGCCGCTGGTGCTGGCCGAGAGCCTGGGCCCTCTGCGCGAGAACCCGTTCATGCGGCTCGAGTCGGAGCGGCGGCACGGGGCGCGGCGCGGCGGGGGCGCCGGCGCGGCGGGGCCGGGGACGCGGCCCGCGCAACATCTGCTGGAGCTGTACCGCTGCGTGCCCGGCGTGCGCACCATCCGCGCCGACAACATCCTCATTATTGAGTCGGCGCCCGGCTTCCCTCCTTCTCCCGTCCCCGGCCCGGGCCCGGCCGCCCGAATCCGCGCCGCCGAGGTGCTCGTGTACGAGGCGCCGCCGCCTCCCGGCCGCGTTAGCCGCCTGCTCCAGAAGTTCGACCCGCCGGGCGCGCCGCGCCGCCGTGGGAGCCCGGAGCGCGGCCGCACCGTGCCGCCGCCCTCCCCGGCTCCGGCCCTGGTCCCGCGCGTGGGCGAGCGCGCTGCCTGCTTCCAGCCCGAGCCCGAGCGCTGCGGCGCAGGCCCCGGCCCCGGCCCTGGGCCCCGGCGCAGCGACTTCCTTCACAAGACCGGCAGCAACTCCTTCACTGTCCATCCACGGGGCCTGCGCCGCAGCGCGGGCACTCGCCCACTCCCCAACGGGCCCGTGGCCCCCGACCGCCGGGCCGGCGCTGCCAACGGCCTCACGGGCTCCGCGCCTGGGCCGGGCGAGTGGAAGCCAAAGGTGGAGTCGGGGGAGGCCCCCGCCCACCCTCTCCCCAGCCCCGGATCCCCCAGTGCCACTCCAGCCGCGCCCCCGGCATTGCCCACGCTCAGCCCTGCTAGTGCCACTCCCAGCCAGCGCCAGTGGGTCTCCGCGGCCACCAGCGCCAACGACTCCTTCGAGATACTGCCGGCCTCCAAGCCAGACATGGACACGATCCCTGCCGGGGACCTCCAGGCCCGGGCTCTGGCCAGCCTTCGCATGAACTCTCGAAACTCTTTCGTGTTCATCCCCAAGCGCAAGACCTCCGGGGCCCCTCCTGCGGAAGGGAGGCAGTCCGTGGGGCCTCCAGAGGGAGAAGTTGGCTGGGCCTCCCAGCACCGGGAGTGTGAAGCCCAGCAGGTGCCTGGAGCAGATGGTGTGTTTGCCGGTGGGGGGAGCCCCTCGGGGGTCGACGAGGGAGGCTGCCCCATGCCAGGCACTGTCCTCGTGGACTGGACCGTTAGGTGGCAGAGGCTGTCCTCACCACCCCCATCCCCACTGGTCGCCACTGAAGCTGAGCCTGCCCAGGGCTTTGGGGTTCCTGGCTTGACCAAGAATGTCAGGGAGCCTGGGAGGCCAGGGCTGCCTGTCACCTTCATTGATGAGGTGGACTCTGAGGACGAGGTTCCCCAAGAAGCCAAACTGCCCTGCCCCGGGGCTGGTGCGCCTCCCCAGTACCACCCGCATCCCACCGGGCCTGGGCACCTGTCAGAGGTTCAGCACCGAGGTGGCAACACCTTCACGGTGGTGCCCAAGAGGAAGCCAGGGGTCCTGCAGGCCAACGGGGAGGCCAGGCCGAGGGAACCTGAGGAAGAGGGGCCGGGCAGCCTTTCGGAGCCCCCTGCTGCCTTGGGGACCTCAGTGAGGAAGCGCTACCCCACTGTGCACGAGATTGAGGTGATTGGCGGCTACCTGGCCCTGCAGAAGTCCTGTCTCACCAAGGCCGGCTCTTCAAGAAAGAAGGTCAGTGGTGGCGAGTCACGGAGCTGTGGGTATAGCGTGTGCCTTGTTCCCAGGACACCTCCTGGCCTGGGTGTGGGATGGCTTCTACGTGGACCAGAGGAGAGCTGGAGCTGGGTGGCCGTGTAAGCTCCAGGAGAGGTCTAGCTGTGGGGGAATCCCTGGCCTGGGTTCCAGCGGAACCCTAACGACCCTGGGGCTGCGGGGACGGCTTGCCTGCTCTGTACCTTGAAAGGCTGGTGGGGAGGGTCAGTCCAGCCAGGGCTTCGTCTGCTTGTTGGTTCTCGTGGCTCTATCTGGAATTGGCTGGGCAGGACTGTCCCTTTGTAGGTCCCGCTGTTGGCTCCACCCCGACCTGGCTTTGAAGGGTGGCCTGGCGTGTTCTTCTGGAGTCCTGGCCTATGCACGTAGCAGGTGCCAGGACGGAAGTGGAAAGGGACAGGAGACCTTTGATTTGGGTGGAGTCGGATACCTACTGTCAGCTCTCCAGAAGGCATTGTGGCCTGGAGCTTAGCAGGACTTGGCTTCGTGTGGGTGTCTGTTGAGCTGCTAGTGTGTGGCAGGCCTGGTCTGAGCCTGGGGTGTGATGCTGGGGAGCGATGAAGACACTCCCCTCACTGGGGAGGAGAGACCGAGGATGGAGAGAGACCCAGGTGCAGGGCCAGGAGCCTCTTGGAGCCTCACTCTCCTGGCAGGGCTGCTTGGTGGCCCGGAACCCTCTGGGCACAAGGAGACGTTCCTCAGATTCTTCTTGGTCATTCTAGCACCTAGCACCTGTGTCTGGCCCTGGGGCGAATTCCAAGGCCGTCCCCACATGACTCCAATCAGCAGGCTCCCTGGGCGGATGCACCCTCCCCGGAACCGCTTCTCCTTTGGCTGCTGTGTCTCAGCTCATCCCTGAGGCCACCTCTGCCCCAGCCTCAGTTTCCTTGGGGCCGTGGGGGACGGTGATGTGCCGTGCGTCACTGGAGCCCCCTTACCCACTGTCCCGGTGGCACTGTCTAACTAGATGTGGCGTCTCCTCTCTGTTGGCTTCCTTTGATTTCCTGCCTCGGGGTTGGCCTTGGCACTGTCCTTCCTCCCTGCATCATTCTCTCCTTCTCCAGTGAGGGCATCGGCCCTCCTGCCAGCTCCATCTGCCGGGCCAGGCATCCACACCCGTCCCCCGCAGCGCTTCTGACGCGCCCCCAACCCCCGCCTGTCCTGCTCATCTGACCTTGCCTCACCCTCTGCTCGGTGCTGCGGTCATCCAGTAGCCATGGTCACCAGCCCAACCCCCATGCTTGCCCTCCCCACCTTGTCTGCTCCTCCTCCTGCTTCCTGACCCTTGACCCCAGCTGCTCTGGGAGGCATCCTTTCCCACGCTAGCCTGGGGCGGTGGAGGTGACAGAAGCCCCCTGCTTTGTAGACAGAGGATACTGAGGCCGGTGGAGGTCACGGAGCTCGTGGGGCGGGACTGAAGTGTGAGCCCCTGTCCCAACCCGGCTGCCCTTATACTGGGAGCCTGGCTGCAGCCCGGAGCCTGGCCATTCTGTCCCCAGCTGGCGGCAGAGCCGTGGGGGTCACTTGGGGCTTGGATGGAGTGAGAAGGGCAGGGTGGGAGCCTGAGGGCCTCTCGAGGCAGGAACAAGTGATGGGAGGGAAGCAGGCCCTGGTCCAGCCTGGCGCTCGGGCCAGCCTGGCCCCCGTCTCTGTGCCAGCCTGAGGGGTTGGGGGTCCAGATGGATGGTTCCTGGCATAGCCGAGTGGCCTGGCTGGGGCTGTGCCAGAGCAGCAAGACCTGCTGGGGGTGATCTTTTGCCTGAGCATGCGCTAGCTGTCCTGTCCAGGAGGAGCCAGACGCCTATCGGGTGGGACGGAGGCATGGGGCTGCCCAGCCCTTCAGAATGACCTTGGGCTGCCCCTGGCTTTATCCACCCCTGGGCCTTGTCCTTGCCCAGCCCACTTCAGCCGGCCTGTGGTTTGTATCACTGTCCTGCTCCCCCCGCCCCGCGTTCCAGGGATGTGGTGGCCTGGAGGCCAGCAGGACCTTGGGGACCTCCCAGGGCAGGGGTCCTGGTCCCTTTTCCAGGGGGCAGGTGAGGTGCAGCTCTTGACGGCGTGGAGCCTGCCCCTGGGTTGCCACCTCTCCGGTGCAGGGTGTTGTGCTCTCCCCTGGCCTTGGAGGGCGGCAGCCCTGCCCTGGGTAGTGGGCGCCCAGCCGGCCGGCCATGCGTCCCCACTTAGTTACCTCTTGGTGGAATCACAGATGCCCTCTCTCTGTCCCTTGCTGGCCCAACCGACTGCTGCAGGCTGTCGCGGCCACACCCCCTCTCGCCCCCACCCCTGCCCCCGGGCTGTCCCGGTGGGTGGGGCCGGCCTGCAGCTCCGCACACCTGCCTCCCAGGGGGTCGGCGCTGTGGGCCTGTCCCCTTTGTGAGGTGCCAGCTGGCTGGGCTCCTGCCTGTCTGGCAGCTCCTTCCCCTCCCCTTTGCCCTCCTCACTTTCTAACCCGCTGATCCCCTGCGCAGCCCGAGCGTGCCACGTCCCCAATGCCCTCACCCTCGCCTGCGGTGTAGCAGCCCCCCCCACCCCGACGGCTCGGGTCCTCAGATCCCCTCAATCCGAGGTGCCGCTGCCCTGGGGGCCTGCTTCTCCACCCACTCCTCTGCTGGCAGGCGCAGCCTCTCCTTTCATCCGCTCTCCTCGCAGGCGCTGCCCCCGGTGGTCCTTTTGGACCCCGGGGACCACTGGAACAGGCCTGGACCCTCCTCCACTCAGCTTCCCCACTGGTGGGGGCGGGGGAAGGCTGCCCTTGACGCCCAGGAGGCGTCCCACCTGGGCAGCTGTGGGAACTTCTGGGGGTCTGTGTGTGGCCCCCGGAGCTTGGGCTGAGTGGGCGATGGCGCGTGCTGGGGAGTGTGGCGTGGGGCGGGTGCTCACTCCAGGCTGGGGCGGCCGGAGCCCAGCTCCCAGCCCAGACTGCAGGGTGGACACCCTTCAGTAACCTGAGCTGGGCGTGCCGGGCAGGGTGGGGTGAGGGGAACAAAGGGCTCTCTCCCCGTGAGCAGCGGGAAGTGGGCCGAGCCAGGACCCAGCTGCTGGCTGCACAGTGCAGCGGGCAAAGTCCCTGAGCCCGGTGATCAGGTGTGTGCAGGTGCCAGCCCCTGGCTGTGCCCCCCGCCGGTTCCGTCTGCCCCCGGGTCTGGAGGCTGCCCCCGCCGCCTGGGCATTATGAGTCATCTGGTGTCCTGTGACCCACAGACCCGCACTCACGAGGAGCCTGGAGACTGAAGGCGAGGTGGGACATGACCGGAGCCCCGGGCCCCAGCTGGGCGCCGACAGGCCTGTGAGCCCCGCCCCTGCCTGGCCTGGCTGTGCCAGGCTCCAGGCCTGCTTGCACCCAGCCCCCTCGGTCTCCCCGCTCAGAGCTGGTCATGCGGACTAATGAGGGCATGCTGATCCGCTGGGCCCTGGCAACTGGCCCTTCCCTGTCTTCAGTGGTGGGGGATGGGCCCACAGGGCTCAGGGTCATCAGAGACAGTGCCACGTACCCAGGAGCACCGTTCGCTGCGGGGCGCAGGATTGGGCCCCTGTGCTGGCAACCCCATTCTGCCTTGGGCCCCTCCTGGGGTCTCTGGCCCCAGGTCTCGGAGCCAGTCTCAGGGGGCCCAGGTGACTCCATCCCCATAGGGGCACAGGATCACCCCACACAGCTGCCCAGGTGGGACGCCCTGAGTCAAGGGCAGCCCCCAGCCCAGGGCAGGCCCCCTGCCAGTGGGGAAGCTGAGTGGAGGAGGGTCCAGGCCTGCTCCAGTGGTCCCTGGGCCGTGGGCGGGCACCTGTGGGCTCTGGTGATTACCCCGTGCCAGACCTCTGCTCTGTTTGGCCTCCAGGGGCGGGGGGCGGGGGCAGCTGGAGGTCCGGGTGGGGCCCATGCGGGGACAGTCACGAACATCTCCATCCTGGTTTGATCCATCTTTGGTGGCCGTCTGCCCGTCTGCTTGCGTCCCTGACTGCTTGTCTGTGTGGACGGCCGGGGCGAGGGCAGCAGTCACAGGGCTCAGGACCTGCCCAGCAAGTGCCTGTGTGGGCTGTGCTGAGACACGTAAGTCCAGGAGCTCGGAGGGCGGGCGGGGATGCCCACGGCTGTGCGGGGCTGTGTGTGCCCGTGGGGCAGTGGGAGGAGCACATTGCGCTCCTCTCTGGACACTGGCCCGGCAGGGCAGTGCCTCCCACTCCTGGCTGGCCCTGCACATGTTACCCTGAGGCTGGGGTCCCTCTGCTGCCCAGGGCTGCAGGCCCGGCCCTTCTGCGAGGCCCCTCCCCATCCTGCTGTCCCCAGGCCCCAAGGTTCTCTGCCTGGGGGCCCGACTCCCGCCCCTGGCTCTTTCCAGGGGAAGAGGAGGAACTTGAGCTGGCTGCGGTGTCCTGTGCCCTGGAGTTTAATATTTCGAGCTCCAGCAGGGCTGCTCCCATCTGCTGCAGGCGGGCAGCTCTCGTATTCATTACCGCCCTGCCAGGCCCGGCCGAGCCCTGCCGAGCAGGCCTTGGGAGACGTGCGACTCTTGTGGGGAGCCTAGTCCCGGGTCTCGGAGGGTAAAGATCCTGACCCCCAGTGCCCAGGTCCTTCTACCAGTGCCTGTCCCCATAGCCCCTCAGAACCGGCAGCCTAGTCTAGCCTCCGAGGCCTTTGGGAAAGGAGATTTGCCGCGCATGAAATTCTGGAGCCTGCAGAGTGGGCAGGGTGGACGTGGGCCATGTGGGCAGTCCGAGTGGGAGGAAAGGGTCGCTGACCCCCACTCGGTGCAGCCTTGGGCCACCTACCTCTGACTCAGTCTGCAAAGTGGGTGATAGCACTTGGTGCCACTTTCCCGGGGCTGGCACGCGGCAGCCGCCCGGCTTCCATGCGGGACCTCGGGGGCCTGGCTTTGGGTGTGCCGGGCCCTTGCCCAGCAGTCGTGGTCCGTGCTGAGCTGGGTGGGCAGGAGCATCCGGGTGCCTGGCGAGCCGGGACGTGAACTCAGCCCTGGAGAGAGGCACCGGCCAATAGGAGGGGCTGCTGGATGCATAGATGTGGCTCCCCAAGTGCAGCCTCACCTGGGCCCTGCTCCTGCCGGGGAGCCTCTGGCTGGGGATGCGGCCGGCGGCGCCCTGCTGCCCTGAGAAGGCAGGCCCACAACCCTGGGAACTACCTTAGAGGCTTCTGGAGACCCTGAGGCTTTGGGCTCCTGGTGCTGGCTGGGGTCTGGCCCTTGGGAGGGGTGGGTCACTTGGGATGCGGTGATCCTGGGGTGGGGAGGGGATGGGTGAGGCCTGGGCTGCAGGTGTTTGGACGTCCTGAGCCTGCAGGGTCCAGGTGGAGGGGACTTCTCTGATGAGGGGCAGCCCCCCACTTCTCAGAACCTTTGAAGGGCCAACGGAGTGTTTGGCTCTTGCGCTGGTCTGACACCCGCACTGTACCTGCTCGGTCCCGCTGGAGGAGCCCTGTGGCTGGGCACAGCACTTTCACTGGTGTGCCTCCTGCCCTAGATGAAGATCTCCTTCAACGACAAGAGTCTGCAGACTACGTTTGAGTACCCCCCTGAGAGCTCCCTGCAGGAGGAAGAGGCAGAGCCCGAGAAGGGGAGAGACGAGGAGGAGGAGAGCGAGGAGGGGGAGGGGGAGGCGTCCGGCTCAGACGCGGTGGCGGCGGCGGCGGCGGAGAAGCCCTTCGCGCTCTTTCTGCCCCGAGCCACGTTCATGAACAGCGTGGGCCCCGAGAGCCCTCGGCTGCCAGACGGCAGCTCTGGTGAGTGCCCGCCTGTGGGGATGGGCAGCCCAGCGGGTGGCCCGGGCCACATGATCACGCAGCCGCACATCCACCGGTGTGCCTGTCGGCCCGCAGGCCTGTCCAGCTACACTCCGAAGCACTCTGTGGCCTTCAGCAAGTGGCAGGAGCGGGCGCTGGAGCATGTGCCGAGCACGGAGGAGCCCCCGTCCAAGGAGGTCATGGTGAGCGGGGTGGGGCAGGTGGGGGGACGCCCAGGGAAGCGGGGCGCGGCGGTGGGGGGGTGCTCCAATGCCTGGACAAGCCCCATCGACCGCCTCTGTGCCCCTCTCTCAGCTCACCCCTGCCGGTCAGAATGAACTTGCGGACTTCCGAAGCGAGCCAGCCCTCTACTTCTGAGCCCCGCCCTACCAGAATGACGAAGGCTGAGCCCCAGGTGCCCGGGAGCTGCACCCCTTCTGCCCCACCAGGCCTGCCCTCCCACATCCCGCTCTCCCTCCCTGGGGTCTCCCAAGTAGGCCAGTACTCGAGGCCTGAGCCTGGGGCACCCGGGACTCACTCGACCCCGGCTTGGGGGCACTGCCTGTGGGGGAGGGATGGTGTCCTGCTGTACGCCATGCCCAGCGGCTGTCGGGTGTGTCTGGGGTGGGGGCCGATGGGACCCTGACACCACCCCCAGCCCACACTCCCCATGTCAGCTACTCTGCTTCTGACGAACGGCAAGTCTTTTCCCGCCTCTGATGACAGACTCAATAAACAGCCCTGGATGAGGCCGCGTCTACCTTCCTTGCGTGGTCCTCGGCTGGAAAAAGGGGGAGCAGGGCTCAGGTCTGCAGGGCTACGCTGAGGCACTGGCAGCTGGGAGGCAGCCACCCTCCCAGAGTGTGATGCAGGCCCAGCTTGGGTTTCTGTGCCCAGGAGAGGCAGCCCCGGGTGACACCCCACACTGCACAGCCCTGGTGCCCCAGGCTTTCCCCACCCCTGTGGCCCTAGTTGCCCTGCTTCTCCTCCCAGCCACCCCCTTGGCTGGGAGAGGGACTGCCCTGTGCCTACCCTGTGAGCACCCCCAGTCTCTGGGGCTCCCCTTGCCTCCCAGAAGCGGCTCAATGGGAGCTATGGTGGGAGGTGGGATGCCAGGTAAGCTCTCTGGGGTCTGGAACCCTCTGTGGGCCCGGGGGGTTGCTGCAGCTGTCGGGTCCGAAGTGGTTTCCCTGAAGGGCCAGAGCCCGGGAGTGGATGAAGTGCGGGGCAGGTGGTGGGCAGAGCCTCAGGGATCTTGCCTCCTGTTTGGATTGGAAGGTTCCCCGACCCACAAGGGCCTGCAGGAATGCTGTGGCAGGCAGACCACTCCCCTGGGGTAATGTCAGCAGGGAGGTCTGATGGATCTGGAAAGGTGACAAGAGACAGAGCTGCCCACTAGGGAGCGGCTCCCGGCTGGGCTGCCTGCCTGCGCCGAGACAGGCCGTCCACAGTCCTGGCATCAGGTGCAAGTGTTTTCCTCTTGGAGCATCAAGCCCACGGGAAATGCCACCTGGCCAGGCTTGCGAGGGAGGAAGACGCTTTCTTGGGAACGGTGGGCCCAGGTTTCTGCAGACCTTCTCAACCAACACATGCTTCCCAACCCCCCTATCCCCCACGGACAGCAATTGCAGGGACTCCATGGGGGCTGACAGGCCAAGACAGGTGGACCCATGGAGGACTCGGGATGGAAGGCAGGGCCCTGGGCTGCATGGGAGACTGGCCTGTGACCAGAGAGTGGGAGCAGGGGTGCTGCTGTCCGGAATCTGCAATTACTGAGCGGGGGTGCAGCCACTCCCAGGGTACCTGAGCGCAGGAAGAGCGTCTCCTTGGGCCAGGCCTTATGCTAGAAACCAGGACCAGTAGCCCTGAGGGGAGAGGTGGGTGACGAGGGTCACATGAAATGCTTAGGGGCACCCTTAGCTCTGAACGCAAGGCCGGTCACAGGGAAAGCCATCCCTTCACGGAGGAGCCATGTTACAACTGGACAAGGATTCGTTATTTTGACTCTAGGGGGGCCCGGCAGCCGCACACTCCTGACACAGGCAGCAGGCTGACGCGGATCTTTACAAAGACAATCTTTACTGACAATCACAGGCCCCAGGCAAGCTCTGAAGTGAAGGCGGGCCCCAGCCCCTCCCACACTTGCCTGGGCACCTGCGGGCCGAGGGAGGGGTGACAGGACTCCCAAGGTGTTGAGACCAGAAGCGGGCCTTCCCCGCAGCCCCAGGCTGGTGTGGAGGCCTCAGTGGGATCCTGAGTAGAGCTGCCCTCCCCAGCGCCTGTGTGAGCTCAGAGCCAGGATCCCCACCTGGTGGGCTATGCTCAGGTCTCTCCTATCACCCAGAGCCGGTGAAGGTTGGCAGTTGCCTCTCTTGGCACCCGAGACGACGAGAGGAAAAAGCTGCTGCCATGAAGGACAAAGATGCTTTGAAGACGGACTTGCCAGGGGCTGAGCCGTAGAGGGGGCGCAGTGGAGACAGGCCCTTCGCCTGTGGCCTCATCTGCTGTCCTTGCCTCCGCTGCTCCTCTGCTCGGGGGCTGCGGCCTTGGTCAGATTCCCCGCTTCCCTCTTCAGGACGCTAAGCAGAGTCTGCGAGCTCTCCAGGATCTGCGAACAGAGACGCCAGCCGGTTAGCACTGCTCCTCCTGTTGGAAAGCTCCCGCGGCCCGGCCCCCCCTCCCGGGCCAGGGCCCATCTCCCCTCTGTGTCTGGCCCAAAGCCCCTTCCTCACACCCTGGGAAGCCAGGCCGAGGTCAGCTCTGGCCCCTGCTGCTGCCCTGCGGCTCACAGTGCGGAACCCGCTACGCGGTGATGAGTATGGTGCCGACAACAGGCCCCAGGTCACTCTGAGCGCGGTGCTGTCACCACGGGGGGCCTACAGCCTGTCTAGGCACCCCTGGGCCAGAAACCCTTGACGGGCTCGGCCCAGCACGCGGGCCCCCGAGCCCCACCTTGAGGTAGGCAGCCTCCGTCTCCGCGATGGTCCGATCGAACTCATTCCGAGAGGCTATCTTGCGAGCCAGGTTCTCGTTGACTCGGGCCAGCTTCTCCGTCAGCTGCCTCACCTCATTCTGCAGCCGCTGCTTCTCCTCCTCTTCCTGCCGGATCTGCCGGCACAACTCCTCCCGCTTCTGACACAGCTCCTCGATGCCTAGGGTGGGCCGAGAGAGACAGGCGCGGTGGGCCCGGGGCAGGAAGGACAGCACCGCCCCTCCAGCTCTGGAGCCCCCTGCTCTGGAGGAGAGAAGGCTAGTGGATAGTGGGGGACCCGGGTGCCGGATGGGCCACCTTTCGCCCGAGCCAGGCCAATGTCCTGCGTCCGAGGAGTCTCAGAGTTAAGGAAAGCACCGCGCGAGGCTCGAGGCGCGAGGCCGGGAGGCCGTGCGTACTCAAGCCCATCATCGTCCTCTGCTCGCTCCACAGATACCTAGCTCTCGGGGCGGGCCACAACGGGGCTGTGCGCTGGGCAGGTCCGCACGGCGTCCGCGCCGCCCCGGACCGGAAAGCCGCGCACGGACCATACAACACGCTCGGCTGCGCGCTGCGGGCCAGCTACCGCCCGGGACCGCAAGCCGGCGAGCCCCACGCCCTCCCAGCCTGCCCGGCGGGCCCCACCGCTCGGCCGCTCACACTTGACCAGCTCATTGTTGTAGTTCTGCAGCGCCGCGCCCTGCTGGGTCATGGTCGCCGCCCGGGGTCCCGGCCGCTCCAACCGCCGTTACCGCATCCGGGCCCGCGCCTGCGCACTGCCTACAGAGGCGAGTCCACGGCGTACGTCACCGCCGCGCGCCTCTCGTTTGCGTCATCGCCGCGCGCCGCGCCGGCGGCTCTGGGAGCTGGTGGGAGCAGATGGCGGCGGCGGAAGCAGCGGCGCACAATGACCCCGGACCTGCCCAAGAACTGCTGGTGGCCTGGAATACCGTGAGCACCGGACTGGTGCCGCCGGCCGCTCTGGGACTGGTGAGGCCCGAGAAGAGGGCGGCGGGCCCGTGCGGGGTTCCCGGGACCCTGCGCGTCCACTCTCGGGTTCATACGGATCCCTCCGCCCGCTTCTGTCCAGCTTGTTTCCTCCAGAGCCCTTTGTTGCTCCCCAGCCTGTCCCTAAGCGTGGGCCCTGCCTCCGTGTGACGAAGAAACGGGGTTTCCGTAGCCTCTCCTGTGCTTTGTCCCTTTCCTGTGTGTTTCTATCTGTCGCTGCTCTGTCCACCTCTGCGCTGTGTTCTCTTCTTACAGTTTTCTGTGCTCCAGGCATCCTCCCGGACCAGTGGTGCGGTCCCTCCAAAGGAGGAGGAGCTCCGGGCGGCGGTGGAGGTTCTCAGGGGCCACGGTCTGCACTCGGTCCTGGAGGAGTGGTTCGCAGAGGTACTGCAGAACGACCTGCAGGCTAACATATCCCTCGAGTTCTGGAATGCCGTCTCCCAACGTGAGAACTGTGCAGACGAGCCCCAGTGCCTTCTGCTGCTCCTCGATGCTTTCGGGCTCCTGGAGAGCCGCTTGGATCCCTACCTGCGTAGTCTGGAGCTCCTGGAGAAGTGGACTCGCCTGGGATTGCTTATGGGCACCGGTGCTCAGGGGCTTCGGGAAAAGATTCATACCACGTTGCGGGGCGTCTTGTTCTTTTCCACTCCCAGAACTTTTCAGGAGATGATCCAGCGCCTCTATGGGCGCTTTTTGAGAGTTTACATGCAGAGTAAGAGAAGAGGAGAAGGAGGAACCGACCCCGAACTGGAGGGGGAATTGGACAGCAGATACGCCCGCCGCCGGTACTACCGCCTTCTGCAGAGCCCACTCTGTGCGGGATGTGGCAGTGACAAGCAGCAGTGCTGGTGCCGCCAGGCGCTGGAGCAGTTCCACCAGCTCAGCCAAGTCCTGTGAGTACTGTGCCTGCGTGGCTGTGCCCCTGTTCCTCCTGGCTCCTGCTTGCCCCTCTGGGTCCAGCTGGCCCCTGCAGAGAGCTGCTGAGCTGGCTGGGGGTCTCTGCCACCTGTCCTGGTAGCCAAAGAGAGGGTCCCCAGGATCCGTGTGTTTTGAGTTTATACTTTTCACTCTGGACACAGGTGCATCTGTCAGTCGCCCTACCTCAGGGTTTCACACTTTGCTTATGCTAAGATTTCACGTGATTCTGAATTTCCTGGGCTGTGCAGAGTTTTGCTGTGCTGTTTGTAGGCTCTCAGGAGAGGAATGATCTTTATCCTATGGTTGTAAAAGGTGTGACTGTTCTTTTTTCTCTCTAGAGCAAGTCAGAGATTAGACCAACGTGCTGGGCAAACTGATTGCCCTTGTGGCCTCTCGAGGAGGAAAAGATCTTGTTGTTAGAGCCAGGTGTTGTCACGTGGTTCTTCCACTCTCTGTGGTCACTTATGATGATTTTGTCACTTTGAGTGAAGTGGCAGCAGTGCAGCTGTTAGGAGAGTCTCTTGGCTGGACTGAGGGTGTGGCCGGATCCACGGAAGCTTCGTTCTCTCAGGAGCCTTTGTCCTCACAGATCGGCATCTGCACCAAAGGGCACAGACAGCTGCATCTGTGTCTGTGGGGCCAGGGTAGTGACGTATTTAGCCGTTGTCTCAGGGTTGTTTCTGGGAGGTGAGCCTTGGCCCCAGTAGCCAGACGTGCTGACCACATGTGGAAGACTAGTGTCCCGGCCTGGGCAGGGTGGCCGGCTTGGGGGGCGGGCGGTCGCTGGCCAGAGCTTGTCTTCACAGCGGCTTGTCCTTGAAGCCTCTGGTGCAGCTGTGCCCCTGACGGGAGAGCTGTGGGCGGCACGTGCTGGGGTGGGATCGGGCGCGTGTGCGTGTGCTCTGCGCTCTCCACGGGCAGGGCTCTTTTCCAGACACAGGCTTAGTCTGCTGGAGCGGGTCAGTGCCGAGGCTGTGACCACCACCCTGCACCAGGTGACCCGGGAGAGGATGGAGGACCGCTGCCGGGGCGAGTATGAGCGCTCCTTCCTGCGTGAGTTCCACAAGGTGAGGACCTCCTGCAGGCTGTGTCCTTGTGGGTTAGAGGTTTCTGGCAAAACTGACACCCCGGTTTTAGAAATGGCCAGAGCGTGGAGAGCTGGGTGCGTCAAGACGTTGCTGGTGCTGGAAGTCGTCTTGGTGCTGGGTGGAGGCCAGTCATTCTGGGCCCATCCTGGTGGAAGGAAAGGCCTGTGACGTGCTTAGTGAGGTCTTCGCGGGGCCACGTGGCTGGAGGCCGTGCCAAGGTCTAGGGTATCCCAGTGGGGGGCCTCGGGGGCATCCACGCTGTTGGCACATGGTCTGGCATCTGCTCAGAGTTGAGGAAGAGCTGCACCCAACCACGGGATCCTCAGTGCGCTCCCGCTTCCCAGCTGCTCTCCTCCCCTGCTCCTGCTGTCTATTTCTTGAGCATGCAGATAAGCTGTGGGGGTGAGGGGTAGTGTTCAAAGCAAGTGTCCCTGCCGTGGGGCAGGGGGAGGGGGTGTGAAGCTGGAGGTCTGGCGGGTAGCTGTGCCGTCCCTAGGCGGCACATCCTCCGGGTACTCTTTCCGGTGGCTGGGCGGCCGTGGGAAGACATGTACGCACTCGGGTCCGTGTGGTAGGGTGTCCTGTAGATTTCACGTGCACAGGCTCAGAAGCGTTCCCGCTAGGTGCTGGGGGTTGTGCGTGGGGGGTCTCGTTGTGCATGGGACCCCCAGGGTGCGTCCATCCGCTCAGACGTAGCGCCCTGTGTCAGAGCCACTGTTGCTGGGGATGAGCACGGGTGCTGGTGTGTGTGGAAGGGGCCTGGGTGTGTGTTGGTGGAGGCCCTGGGAGGCCTCCTTTGGGCCCCTCGTCCTGCTGATTTTAATGTGCTCCTGGTCTTCAGAGTAGGTGACCTTGGGGGCTCCCAGGGCCCAGCCAGAGGGGCGGGTAGCTGTGTGGCTTCTCCTCGTTTCTGTTCTGGGCTTGGTCTCCAGAGTCCCACACTTGTGTTCTCCCAACAGTGGATTGAGAGGGTGGTCGGCTGGCTGGGCAAGGTGTTCCTGCAGGACGGCCCCAGCAGGCCTGCGTCCCCAGAGGCTGGGAGCTCCCTGCGCCGGTGGCGCTGCCACGTGCAGAGGTTCTTCTATCGCATCTACGCCAGCCTGCGCATCGAGGAGCTCTTCAGCATCATCCGAGGTCGGCCCCGCCTGCCAGGGAGCCGCCTTCCCGTGCCTCTGCCTTCAGCTCATTGAGGGTGGGGCGGGCACATCTGGGCCCTTCGAGCACAGTGCGTGCTCGCCACATGTGCATGCGCCAGGACCAGCCTCTCCCCGCAGACTTCCCGGACTCCCGGCCGGCTGTGGAAGACCTCAAGTACTGCCTGGAGAGGACCGACCAGAGACCACAGCTTCTTGTGTCCCTCAAGGCTGCCCTGGAGACGCGACTCCTCCACCCAGGTGCCGCCCCGGGCGAGGCCCACCCGCCATTCACCCTCAGGGCCCAGATCTGGAAGCCCAGGCCTGGGGCCTGTGGAGGGAGTGGGTTTAGAGGCAGTTTTGTGTGGTCCTTCGGGAGCAGGGGCAGTGCCTGGTCCCTTTAGAACAGACTTCATTTTGCAAGGGGAGAAAGCAAGTGAGTGCAGGGGTAGCGGTGGGGACAGCTTCCTGCAGATCACGCGGGTCTCCTGGGGGTGAGGTGGGACTTGCAGGTCACCTGACCAGGGTGGCTGCCTTCGTGTCCCTGTGTTGCCTGGGCCCTTCTGTGATGGAGCTCTCTTGTCCCGGCCGTAGGCGTGAATACGTGTGACATCATCACCCTGTACATCTCTGCCATCAAGGCGCTGCGTGTGCTGGATCCCTCCATGGTTGTCCTGGAGGTGGCCTGTGAGCCCATTCGCCGCTACCTGAGGTGAGCTCCAGGGCCCCACTCGTGCAGCTGCACTCCCTGTGGGTCTTGCTGCAGCCAGAGGGGTGTGGTCCTTGGGGAGCCAGGGACGCTCCATGTCCCCTCCTGGGCCGGGCAGCTCAGGCTGGGCTCCTTCCTCCTGCCAGTGCTGGTTCCCACGCCTGTGGCCCAGGGTCACCAGGCCCGTGTGCAGGCTGCGGGGCCCACACCAGCACAGACAGGTGGCCCTGCTCGCTTTGCCTCGTGCCAGCCTGGCCCCAGGGCTGACGGGAAGGGTGGGGCCTTGGTTGCTGGCCTTCTACCAGGAGGAGCAGAGCCTCTCGGGCTCTGTGCCGGGGGATGTGTTTGAGCAGGTGCCATGCACAGCCACCCAGAAACCCCTAAGCGCACAGTGGAGGCTTGGGGCTGGGGCCAGGCAGCGTCTGGAGCTGCGCTGACTCAGGCCTGCTGCCTCCTGGCCGGGCGTGGTCTGGCCTTGTGTCTGTCTCGTCTTAGCTTCTACTCCTGGAAAATGATTTAGTTTTAGGGGTGGCGGGGCGGGGGAGGGAGTCTCGGGCTTGCCTTTAGCATGTGACTGACGGCCCTGGCTGCAGGGGTCAGGTGGGGTCCCGAGTTCAGGTGGGACAGGCGGTGAGGGGCTCGTGCCTGGCAGGACGCGGGAGGACACGGTGCGGCAGATCGTGGCAGGGCTGACCGGGGACTCGGATGGGACGGGGGACTTGGCTGTTGAGCTGTCCAAGACGGACCCGGCCAGCCTGGAGACCGGCCAGGACAGCGAGGATGACTCCGGCGAGCCAGAGGACTGGGTTCCTGACCCTGTGGACGCGGATCCAGGTCAGCGCCTGCCGGCCCTGCTGCCAGGCTCCGGATTTCGGGGGGTGGTGCAGTCGGGCAGGCGCTCTGGTCTCCAGTGTGTTGCCGTGTGGGCCCTGGAGCTCGAGGGGATCCGTGGTCAGCGTAGCCCCACCTGGTCCCCCAGGGTTCTTGGCCTGGCCTGGGCGGTGTCCCCGTGCAGACCCGTGGGAGGGGCCCTGCCCGCCCCAGCTGCTCTTGCCGCTTCAGCTGGAGAAGGGGTGCGTTTTCGGCATCCCCACCTCGTGGGCTTGGCCGGGCAGGAGCTGCCTGGCACCACCTGTGATGCCTCTGTGTCTGAGAGGCGCCGGTGGTGCCCGTGCCGTGCAGGGAAGTCCAGCTCTAAGCGGCGCTCCTCGGACATCATCAGCCTGCTGGTTAGCATCTACGGCAGCAAGGACCTCTTCATCAATGAGTACCGCTCGCTGCTGGCCGACCGCCTGCTGCACCAGTTCAGTTTCAGCCCCGAGCGGTGAGGCCCGTGAGGTGCCACTCCGGGCCCCCAGGGAGGGGTGGCCTTCACTCGCAGTGGCCGCTCTCTGTTAGCCCCGGTGCGCATCGGGGATGCGCTGGGTCCCCGAGGCGGGGCGGGGGCTGACGTGTGCTTGGCCTCTGCCCCCCCGCCCCGGGAGGAGGGGGGCCTGGGGGCAGCCGAGGAGCCTGGGGCGGTAGGTCCCAGGGCTTCCGGTCCCCCTGCGGTGGAGTGGGCACGGGGCTCCCGCCTTGCCTCCTGGGCTGGGCGTGGCCCTGCCGCGGGGATGGGGGGGTGGGGGGGCAGTGTCGCTCCGTAGGCGCCAGCTGGGGCGGGGGCACACGCCGCGGCCCTCAGAGACGCGTCCTTCCAGGGAGATCCGCAACGTGGAGCTGCTGAAGCTGCGCTTCGGCGAGGCCCCGATGCACTTCTGCGAGGTCATGCTCAAGGTGGGAGCGTGGGGTGCCCCGCCACCGCCCGGCCCCTGCCCCTGCCAGCCCCAGGCCTTCAGGAGGCCCCGTCTGCCCCGCAGGACATGGCAGACTCGCGCCGCATCAACGCCAACATCCGCGAGGAGGGCGAGAAGCGGCCCGCGGAGGAGCGGCCGCCCTTCGGGGTCTGTGCCGTCATCCTCTCCGGAGAGTTCTGGCCGCCCTTCAAGGACGAGAAGCTGCAGGTGCCCGAGGGCGTCAGGCGGGCCCTGGACGGCTACTGCAGGGAGTACGAGAGGCTGAAGGTGCCTGCGGCTGCGCCTCCCCGCCCCACCCCGCCCCGCCCCTCTCCACCCCGCCCCTCGCCTCCCCTCCCCTCCTGGGGCCTGTGTGTGTGGCGCTGCCCCTGGGCTACCGCTGCCGGCGCCCGCCCTCTTGGCCCCAGAACCAGGGGCTGGGCCGCAGCGATCGCCCCGGGGGGGGGTTGGGGGCTCTGTCTCCCCCGCGGACGTCTCCAGAGAGCCTCCAGGTTGCTCTTGAGGTGTTTGACCTCTACGATCCTCCGCCATCCTGCTCCTCCCTGGCTCGTGCCTCTGGAGGCCGCTTTCTGGAGTGCCAGGGCACTTGGGGACCCAGACCATGCTGTCTGCTGTCGGATCCCTGGGGCCACAGGGCTCGGCGAGGAGAAGGGGGTGTGTGGGCTGGTCAGGAGGCTGGGGGCCAGGAGTGGCCGATGGGCAGAGTTTCTCACTCGTCCCCTCCAGTCCTGGCGTTGGGAGTCCAGGTGAGAGGTGTGGGCAGGTGGAGCCTGGTGTGGGCGAGGGTCCGTGACACGGAGGACCCTTCTTGCAGGCGATGGTTCGGAGGAGCCGTGTTGGGAGAGAGGAGGGAGTTTGGAACACCTGTCCCAGGTTTCAGGGGACAGATGGAGAAGTGGGTTCTGGGGCGTTTTGTCTGATGAGTAGGGTGTGGGGCCCTGAGAGGCCACCGGCCGGAGGAGACGCCAGGCACCCAAGCAGAGGACAGGGCCGCAGGTGTCCAGGGTGCAGACCCTGAGCCCTGGAGGGACCTGGGACACCCGTGGAGGTGGGAGCCCTCAGGACAGAGCCCCAGGAGGGCGACAGGTGGGGCCGGGCCGGGCCCCTTCATGTCCCTGCGTGGGGGGTGGCGCTTGCTCTGTGGGGCCTCGGTGCTGCCCCACCCCTGCTCCCGCCCCCACCCGCCAGTTGAGGACATCCACGTGGCCCGCCCGTGTGCTCGGCACCCTCCGCTGCCTCTCTGGCTGCCCCTGCAGGCCTCTGCGCCGCAGCTCGCCTGCTTGGAGAGGCCCCGCGGGCTTCCTCCGGAATTCCTCCCGGGGCCTGGGGGTGGCTCAGGCGTGCCCTCCATCTCAGGCCGTGTAGCTGACGGCACTGGAGCGGCCCGGCAGGCCCCTGGTCTGTGCCAGGAGGTCAAGCCCGTGGCCACGGTGCCTCTGCCTCCCGCCAGCAGGGCTCTTGGCCTGAGGACTGCACTGGACACGTGCGGGTGGCCGTGCCTGTGCCGTCTGCTGCTGGGCCTCGCGTGTGCCTGCTGCAGTCCAGAGCGGTTGTAAAGGTCATGGCCTTGGAGCCAGAGGGCGTGGTTATGAGCTTGGCCAGCTCCCAGCTCTAGAGAGGTTAGCTGCCCCCCCCCCCCCCCCCCCCCCGCTTCAGAGCTGTGGGCGTGAAGAAGGGCTCAGAGCAGCGCTTAGCCCAGAGTGGCCAGCGTCCCCCGGGCCGGCCCTAACAAAGTACCCCAGACAGGCTCCATTGGTGCACCGGAAATTTATTGTCTCAGTTCTGGCAGCCGGAAGTTCAAAGCCAAGGTGTGGGCAGGGCCGCGCTCCCTCCGAAGGCTCCAGGGGAGGATCCTCTTGCCTCTTCCAGCTGCTGGGGCTCCAGGTGTTGTCGGCTTGTAGAGGCGTCCCTCACCCCTGCATCGTGCCCCACGGCCTCTCCTGGTGTCTCTGTGTCCACGTTCCTCGTTTCTTACGGGAACACCAGTCATACTGGATTAAGGGCCCGTCACGCCAGTGTGAACTCACCTTAACTAGCTGCATCTGTAGTGACCCGACTGGCAAATAGGGTTACATTCTGAGGCGCTGGCGGTGAGGACTTTGACATCTTTGTGGAGGTCACCGTTCAGCCTGTGAGAGTCTACTCTCTGGCCCCCCGAATTCACGTTCTTCTCACGTGCGAGATACATTTAGCCACGTCCGATGTCCCCAAAGTCTTAACTATTCTGGCACCAACTCAAAGTCCCAGATCTCTAAGTCAGGTCAGGGTGAGAGCTGGGGCATGACTCTCCTTCAGCTGTAACCCTATGAATAAATCTCTTTCTGCTTCCGAAGTCCAGTGGTGGGACAGGTGTTGGGCAGACACCTGTCCTCCAAAAGGGAGATACTGGAAGGAAGGGAGGGTTCCCAGGCCCTAAGCAAGTCTGAGTTCCACTGGAGGAAATTCCACTCCATCTGGCTGGGTGCCAGTCTTCTCTGCCCTCGGGGGCGGCCCCATCCTGCCAGGCCAGGCCTCTGCAGCACGGCCCTGCCCTCAGAGTCATGCTCTCCCTTTGGCCGTCCCTCCCTTTCCACCCAGGCTGGCATCGTTTCCACTGCTATTAAATTCTCAGGAGCCTTGTTGGCCTCCGTGCAGTTCTCAGCGTCCAGTCCGTGGGCCTGGGGGCTCTCACACCTCTACTGGCACCTCTCTGTCCTGGCTCCTGGGCACTGCTGGTTGGTACCACCTTGACACAGGTCACCTCTAGGGTCATACAGGCTCTGTCTGCAGAGCACACGGCAAGATGTGCAAACCGCCCAGTGCTGCTGGCTCCTTTCTGCTCACCAGGTCCTCCCTCGGTTTTCCCTCTCAGTTCACTACAAGCGGTGAGGAGAAGGCAGGCTGCACCTTCCATACTTTGCTTGGGAATCTCAACCTAACGTCCAGGTTCCTCCCTTGCGAGCTCTGCTTTCCACCCGGCAGAGCACGTCTCTGCCGCCGCGTGACGGGTCACCTTTCCTCCCACCTCCGGTGATGTGTTCCTCGCTTCAACAGGCCTCACTGGAATGGCTTTTCCTGTCTCTGTCTACCAGTAGTCTCTCCAGGGCAACCCAGGATCTTATGAGCATGCAGCTCAGAACTGTCCTGGCCCTCCCCACCCCCCAGTGCCACAGCCGCGTGCACGTGCTCTAGAAAGGTATTTGCCACAGCAGCACCTGCCTCTCCGGCTGAAGTCTGGATCGCTGTCCTGTGGTGGCTGTAACAAAGCACCGCACACCGGGTGCTAAAACGGGAACTTCCCTCAGCTCTGGAGGCCAGGGTGTGAGATGGAGGTGAGGGCCTTCTGGAGGCTGCGGGCGAGTCCTCCCTGCCTCTTCCGGCCTCCAGGGGTGCCTGTGTTGCTCCAGCCTCGCACGCCGTCTGCCCTCCCGCGAGGACACTTAGCGAGTTACGTTAGGGTTCGCGGTGCTCCAGCACAACCTCTTCTTCCCTAACGACATCTGCAAAGGCCTAGTGTCCAAGTCAGGCCACTTTCTGAGGTTCTGGGGCCAGGACGTGGATGTTTCTCTCAGAGGCGCAGGGGCCCTCGCTGTTAGGGGGTGCCGGGGGAGGGGGAGGGGACTGGAGTCCCACCGTGTGCTGGTTCTGTTGCTGCCCGCCAGGGTGGGGGCAGGTCAGGGGGCCCTTCCTCACCCGGTCCCAGGTAGCAAAGCCTTGTCCAGCTGGACCCGCTGGGCGGCCTGTGCTGACCCCAGCCCTCCCCAGGCCATGCGGACGCTCAGCTGGAAGCACACCTTGGGCCTGGTGACCATGGATGTGGAGCTGGCTGACCGTACCCTGTCCGTGGCAGTGACCCCTGTGCAGGCAGTGGTCCTGCTGTACTTCCAGGACCAAGGTGAGCCCCCAGCCGCCCTGCTCTGGCCGCGCCTCCTGGGAGGGCACCGTTCTGTGTCTGGTGGAGGGTGGGTGGGATCCAGGCGGCCGAGGCATGTGGGCAGCAGCCCCCCCTCCCCCACCCCGCCGCTGGGGCCTGGCTGTGCCCTGAGGGTCCTGTTGGTCCTGCTGAGTGGGGCACGGCCCCGCCCAGCATGCCATGTGCTCGGCCGACCCGCCAACAGCAAGCTGGACGCTGGAGGAGCTGAGCAAGGTGGTGAAGATGCCCGTGGCACTGCTGCGGCGGCGCATGTCGGTGTGGCTGCAGCAGGGCGTGCTGCGAGAGGAGCCGGCCGGCACCTTCTCGGTGGTGGAGGAGGAGCGGCCCCAGGACCGGGACAGCATGGTGCTCGTCGACAGCGACGATGAGAGCGACTCGGGCATGGCCTCGCAGGCCGACCAGAGGGAGGAGGAGCTGCTGGTGCGCTTGGGGCCCAGGCCGGGTGGGGGCGGGGAGGGGGCGCCGCCCAGCATGGCCTGACTGCCGGCCCCGGCCGCCGTGCCCCCAGCTCTTCTGGACGTACATCCAGGCCATGCTGACCAACCTGGAGAGCCTGTCGCTGGAGCGCATCTATAGCATGCTGCGCATGTTCGTGGTCACCGGCCCCGCGCTGGCCGAGATCGACCTGCAGGAGCTCCAGGGCTTCCTGCAGAGGAAGGTGCGCGACCAGCAGCTCGTCTACTCCGCCGGCGTCTACCGCCTGCCCAAGAGCTGCGGCTGAGCTGTCGCCGGTCCCCACCCCCGGCCCACACCCCGCCCAGCCCCCAGGGTGAGAGTAAAGCAGCCGGTTCTTACTGCCTCCCTGTCCTGCTGGCTGTGGGCTTCGTGGGCATGCGGTCAGGTTCTCCCTCCAGACCAGCCTCCGACAGAGCCTGGCGGAGCCCGGGCCCCAGGAGTCGGTGGGGAGCTGCACACCTGTGTTTGGGCTCCAGGCCGGGAGTCCTGGCACGTGGTATCTCTGGGCCACCGTGGCTGGCAGAGGCCCCCGTCACTCTCGTGGCTTGGGCAGGAGCTCACCGGGGGTGGGCTGTCTGGGAGATGGGCCTTCCTGGGCCGCCCTCCTGAGAGACCTCCAGCTCCAGCCTCACCCCCCTGGCCTTTGAAAGAAGCCCTCGGGTCCCCCTCTCTCTGCCTGGCACGAGGGTCTGGCGCCCAAGTGCTGGGCTGAGAGCCCCAGGGCTGCCGCTGCGGCCCGGGGTGGGGGGCTCCATTAGAATGCATGAGGTGGGCGGGTGGCCAGGCAGCCCCTGTGAAGCCAAGAGCTTCTTGCGTCTCCAGCATGATGTGCTGCCTGGGACACGCCTAGGCTCAGGCAGCGGCAGTGCTGGGGGCTTCCAAGGAAGAGTGCTTTCAGAAAGGCCAGTTCTTCCCGTGCCCCGAGGCGTGTGGTCAGGAGTGCCTGGGGGCCTCGATGTTCCCAGCACAAGATGCCGGGCGCAGTGAGTCCAGCCATCCCCAGAGCCGCAGCACAGCCTGTCGTGTCCGGAGCACAGGGTCCTGCCCGAGGCCGGCACTGGGGGCCCTGCACGGCCCTTGCTCCCGGGTCCCGGGAAGGCGGGGGGGCTGTTAGCTCCGCCAGGCCCAAGGCCTTCAAAGCTGTGCTCGGTGCCACAGCCTCCATGGCCCAGGTCTTCACTTGTCCAGCGGGAGCCGCTCGAGCCCCGTGGCGCTGTCCCCACGGCAACAAAGGCCCTTTGGAACGAACGTCTCCACTGCCCTGCTCCTCCTTGCGGTGCATTCCCAGGCCCAGGCCTTCAAAGCCGTGCCCGCTGCCCCCCAGCCACGCTGTGGCTCCCCACCAGTCTGTGCCCCGGTGCCCCCGCTCCGCTCTCTGGCCTGTTCTGCTCAAGGGCCCTAGTGTCAGTCCTGCTCTGGGGCTTTTCTTTCTTCTGCTGCTTGGCTGTGCCGTGCAGTTACTGGGACCTCGGTTCCCCACCCAGGGATTGAACCCAGGCCACAGTAGTGGAAGCCCGCAATCCGAACCCCTAAACTGCCTGGGAGCTCCCTCTAGGGCCTTTCTTGCTCCACAGGGTGGGGTTTGGAGAGATTAGCTGCATAGCCTTAGCAGTTTGAGGACTCTGACAGGCCAGTGGGTCCCTGCCTTGGACTCCACCTGCTTGGCCCTTCCAAGGCGGGCTGCACTGTGGTCACAAGAGGGGCTTGGGACTTCCCTGGTGGCGCAGTGGTTAGGAATCCACCTGCCAATGCAGGGGACACGGGTTTGAGGCCTGGTCCAGGAAGGTCCCACATGCCGTGGAGCATCTGGGCCTGTGTGCCACAACTACTGAGCCTGCGCTCTGGAGCCCGAGTGCCACAACTACTGAGCCTGTGCTCTAGAGCCTGCAAGCCACGACTGCTGAGGCCCTCACGCCTGGAGCGTGTGTTCCTCAACAGGAGAAGCCGCCACAATGAGAAGGCCCCGCACCGCGACGAAGAGTGGCCCTGGCTCACCGGAACTAGAGAAAGCCTGCACGCAGCGGCGAAGACCCGACGCAGTCAAAAATAAATAAATTAAAAAGTAAAGACACTTAAAGAGAAAAAAGAAGAGGGACTTCCTGCCTGGCACTGGGCTGGGCATGCCTTCGTCATCCTAACCAGGATGCAGACCTGCTGGACTGGCCTGGCAGGGTGGCAGTGCCAGCCGCTGGGCTGGGACACACCTGCCCTGAGTCCCTTTGGACTCGGTTTGTGGATGAGTGCAGTAAAACCCAGCGTCTCAGGTCATAGCATCACTCAACAGGTGTAGAGGTGTGCCAGGAGCTGCCACCAGGAGGGGGCACCTGTGTGAGGGTCAGGGAGGTCCCCAGTGACCAGGGGTTGGCTGCAGCCCAGCGGGGCGCCCCCCACTCCCCAGTGCCCTGTGGGGTTAGCCGTGGCGGTGGGGCAGGTATTTGCTTCTGCTGCCTGGGTTTGCCCGGCAGGTCCTTAGGGGAGGAGGCTGAGGTTAATTTAACCCCAGCCGTGCCAGCCTCCTGTGGACAGCGCTTGCCTGGTCTGCGAGAGGCAGCACAGGGGACAGACTGCGGCGGTGGTCATGAGCTCTAACTGTAATGACACACTTAAGCCAGAGCCCCAGCCACCTGCTCCTGAGGGTGTTCTGCAAAACACTGCTGGGGCCCGTATGGGGCGGTGGGTGCGTGTCCACCCCCTGGGCCTCCCTTGGTCCCTGCTTGTTCCAGTCTTGGGGGGAGGGTGGTGACATCAGTCAGCTGGAGCCCAGGCCCCGCCTAAGCTGCCGCAGCCCTTATCCTGGCAGGGAAACTGAGGCCCAGGCTTGCCCACTGTGGACCTCTCTGGGTTTCCAGGCCGCTGCCTCTGCGACCCCAGGGTCCCAAGTGCAGCCGCTGCCCCTTTGCCGTGAAGCGCTCTCTTTCCAAGACCACGGCAGCCCCACCACTGCCCCTGCCTCAGATCTGGCCAGGGCACTCTGGAGTGACTCCCAGGCCCCGGCCGCCCTACCTGCCCTACCCTGGGGCTGCCTGCCGGGGGCTTCTCGGAGCCCAGCGCCCGAGGGCGGTGCCCTGCCCCCACCCTCCCTGCCTCACAGCTCCATTGTGAGGTCAGCACCTTCCGATGAGTTCTGTTCAGAGGTTTGGACATGGCCCCCCGTCCCCAGCCTGACTTCTGCCCAGTTGGCAGCCCCCTCGGCCTGATATGTTTGTCCCTTTTGCTCATCCCTGCTGCAGGTGCCTTCTTCTGTTCCCCAACCCTGTCCCCAGCCAGGGCCCCTCCCTGGTCCAGGCAGGCCAGGCGCACCCGTGTCCTTCTGGTGGCTGCCGGGGGTGGGAGGGCGGGCTTGGGGGTTGCCCGCCGGGGGGTGACAACAGCCCCCTGGCCCTGTCTCTGCAGCTGGAACCTACTGCGAGTGTAGCTTGGGCCTCAGCCGCGAGGCCCTCATTGCCCTGCTGGCGGTGCTGGCGGGTGTCGGCGCTAGCTGCTTCTGCGCTCTCATCGGCGTGGCGCTTGGCGTCATTCGAGCCAAGCGGTGCGTGAGCCCCAGGGCCAGGGCGGGCGTGTGAGGGCTGTGGGGCCAAGCCGTCCCCCTGGGCCCTTGATCTCGATGGGCGAGGTCACCAGGGACTTGGGAATGGAGTCTCCCAGAATGGGATGGGGAGAGGTGTGGGGAGCACCGCTGGGCTCCTGGAGGCCAACCCCACTGTTCCCAGACTCATGCCTTTGTTCCCCCCCCGCCCCTCAGTGAAACACGTCCCGGACACATGGACAGCAGGTGAGTGACCCCGGGGGAGGACCCCCAGGGGGAGCTGTGCCCCTGCTCCCTGACCCCCCACCCCCGGGAGGTGTGGTTCACAGACACGGCAGGAGCCCCGGGTGGTTGAGGCCTCACGAGCCCACGCTGATGGCCGCCTGCAGCTAGCCTGACCCGGACCACGCTGTGCAGGTTGGTGGGGCACTGCGGGGCTCAGGAAGATCACATGGACCTGCACGCGGTGCACATGGGGTCCCACCTCATGGCCCCTGAAATGGAGGTCTCCATGATGCCGCCCCCGGAAGATCACGGCCTCACGACCGTCACCGTGGACTCGACCCTAGAGGAGTTGCCCCCACAAGCCCTGCCGCCTCAGCAGGGCTTGGGGCAGTTGGGGGAAGGGGAATTAAACGATAGTTAGCGGGTCTGCGTAGTCCTCCCTGCTGGCCCGCCTCGAGCCCTCCTGCAGATGCGTATTGGGGTGGGGGAGGGGTCCGCGTCGCCTCCTGTCTCTTCAGTGGGGTGCCCAGTGCCTATGCTGGACTCCTGCTGTCCACCCTGCAGGACAGGGAGCACACCCCTGGGGTTTCCACTTCCTGCCGTCCGTCGTGGCGTCAGCCCAGCTCCTCCCTGCATCTTCTTGCCGCTTTGTCCCATGAAGCGGACAGCTCCCCTCGCCCCCCGTGAGCCCCTGCCCATCCCACACCCCCCCACCCCCACCCCAGGAAAATGCCGGGACAGGACCTGCAACTCTGGTGAGTCCAGAGGGAGCAGCATGTGGCAGGAGGACTTGGTCTGGTGCCCCTGCTCCACCACACTGGGTGGGGCAGATGTGATGGCCTCACCTTCCTCAGGCGTGCAGCCCTCCCTCTACCTCACTGCCTGTCCCCTGGGTTCAGGCCCCCATCCTGTGCTTGTGCCCCATGCGGATGGGAGCATCCGGGGGGGGGCGGGGGGGGGCTACTGGACATGCGCACTAGGATCACCCTGCTGAGAGGAGGCGGTGGAGACTCGGGGCAGGAGCGGGGCGCACTGGGTCCTGTTCCGTGTGTCGCAGCCATGAGTTCAGTGGCGGTGAGGCTGCGGGGTCGGCGGTGTGGTCCAGTTGCCCAGGCCTCAGCCGGGTGCGGGGCGGTGGACCACGCAGGTGAGGAGGAGGTGGCGTCTTGTCAGTGCTGCTGCTGGCGCGGAGCCAAGAGGAGCTCAGAGCTTCAGGACAGGTGGCTGGTAGTGCCGGGCGCTGGCTATGTGCCCAGCCTCCGCCCTAGGCGCGGGACCAGCCGTGGGACGGACGGGCTCCCGGGACGCCTGGGCAGCTGGCCTCCTACCGTTGCCCCCATGCGGAGCCCCTCCTTTCTCTCGCGACGGCCGCCGCCGCTGTTCCTACTGCTGCTGTCGCCGTGGCCAGTCTGGATCCAGGCGCCCCCCGCAGCCGCCCCCGCGGCAACCCCGGGCGCCCCGGACTGCCCCGAGGCGTGCGCGTGCGCGCCAGAGGGCCAGGCGAACTGCTCCGGGCGCGCGCTGCCCGCCGTGCCCGGGGGTCTGAGCCAGCGCGTGCGCGCGCTGCTGCTAGACCACAACCGCGTGCGTGCGCTGCCGCCCGGCGCCTTCGTGGGCGCTGGCGCGCTGCTACACCTGGACCTGCGCGAGAACGGACTGCGCTGGGTGCACGCGCGAGCCTTCTGGGGCTTGGGGGCGCTGAAGCAGCTTGACCTCAGCGCCAACGGGCTGGAGGCGCTGGTGCCCGGCACCTTCGCTCCACTGCGCGCGCTTTGCGTCCTCTCGCTGGCCGGGAACCGGCTGGCGCGTCTAGAGCCCGCGGCGCTGGGCGCGCTCCCGCTGCTGAGCACGCTCAGCCTGCAGGACAACGAGCTGCCTGCCCTGTCTCCCACGCTCCTGGCGGGCCTGCCCGCTCTCAACACGCTGCGACTGCGTGGCAACCCCTGGGCCTGCGGCTGCGCGCTGCGCCCACTCTGCACCTGGCTACGCAGGCACCCGCTGCCCGCGCCAGGTGAGCCGTCGGGGGCGCGGGTGGGCGGGGCGGGGCACTGCTGCCGCCGTCGCCTGACGCCGCTCCCGTGTCCCGCAGAGGCCGAGACGTTGATCTGCGTGTCGCCGGGACGCCTGACGCTCAGCCCCTTGACCGCCTTCTCCGACGCCGCCTTCAACCACTGCGCGCGGCCCCTTGCCGCGCGGGAACTGGCCGTGGTCTACGCGCTCGGGCCCGTCTCCTTCCTCGCTAGCCTGGCCGCCTGCCTGGCGCTGGGCTCCATGCTCACCGCCTGCCGCGCGCGCCGCCGCCGCGCCGCCGCCCGCCGCCCGCCGAGGAGTCTACCGGATCCCGGTGCCGGCATGGCCTCGCCTGCGGCAGTCGCCGCCGCCCAAGTCTGAGCGGGGCCGCGGCCGCCCTCGAACCTTCCCCCTATCCCCTGCCCTCCTTCGCACTCCCTGCAGGCGTCAACAAGCAACACAGATAGTTTTCTTGACATTCCTTTCGGCATCACCACTGCACACACCGGGTGGGGGGGGGGGGGTGGAGGGCGGTGCACGCCGGGCCCCTGGGGCGGAGGGGCAGCGTGCGGCGGCGCTCGGACCGCAACGAGGGAAGGCACACGCCTGGACGCGGTAAGGGCTGGGCCTGTACAAGGTGGCGCGCGGGGCTGAAGACAGTCCCGAGCCGGCGTCCGGGGAAGCGCATCCTGGGCTGCGGGCCAGAGGAGGCGAAGAGAAGGCTCAGCCCTCACGGAGTCCGGAGAAGGGGGAGGCAGTGGGGGGCCCGATCGCGCCCCTGGGAGGCGGCTGCCAGCTGGGGGGTCAGGGTCTGCAGTCCGGGAAGGGCAGGGCCAGCTCAGAGGATGGGGTCAAGCGGAGAAGGGGTGTGGGCAAGAAGGGAGAGGTGGGGACAAGGCTGTGAGGTGCCGGCGCTGCGGGAGCGGGGGACCCAGCCAGCCGGAGCCAAGGACCCCCATGGTGGCTCTGGTGGTGGCTGGGGAAGGATGGGGCTTCAGTCTCTGCTCCAAGCCCCTCTGCCCGGGGCCAAGTCAGCTCCTCTCCCCACTGCTCAGAGACCCCAGGGCCCTGCCTCTGCCGGAGCGCCCTGCGGTCCTGCCCAGCCAGCTCAGCTCTGACCCGTCCTCAGCAGCTCTGGCCCGAGCCTCAGTCCAGCAGGGGCTGCCTGCCAGGCAGCAGGGCAGACGGACGGACGGGAGGCCCAGGGTGGGCAGTCTCTGGCAGGTGGGCTTCCCTCAGGCCTTCCCGAGCAGCAGGGCTAACTAGGCAGGCGGGCGCCTCCGGGGGCCTCACACCACGGTGCTGACCGAGGGATCTGAGAGGTTGAGCGGGCCCGTGATATCAGTGGGATGGTACTGCTGCAAAATAGAAATACACAGACAAGGCGCCCGTTAGCCCGACACTCAGGGGGCATGCGCGGGGCCGGGACGGGTGGACTGGCCAGCCGGCCGACCGGCAGGCAGGCGGGCGCGGCCTGGGGGAGGCTGGGGGGGTGCTCCTCCCCCTGACCCCGTCGTGCTCCGGGACTCTGCGTGGGCCGGGCCGCTGTCCCGTCCGTCTGTCTGTCTGTCTGCGGGGGAGGGGGGCAGAGGAGGGCGGGCAGGGCGTCTCAGCTCTCCCTATGACGGGCACACATCTGCAGCTGGCCCTCCTCCCTCTCAATAGCGCGTCGCGGCAGCACTGTGTCTTTTTGGTTTTGCAAAGCGCCGCGTCCACCCCCGGTGCTCTATAAATAAGAACCAACAATCAATACCCGCTGGCCCCGCCGGCCGCCAGGGACCCCAGCCCTGAGCGCCCAGTGCTGCCCTGGCCCAGACCAGCCACGGGACAGGGGCAGAGGATCTCAGCAGCCGGACTGACCCCACCCCTCCCGACAGAGCCCCCCACCCAGGCCTCCCTCCGAGCAGGCGCCCAGCCTGAAACGGTGGGAGCTAGGCTGCCCTCCCCCGCCCAGCCCCCAGCTTGCAGTGTCCCCAGTCACCCCTGCAGGGCAGGCCAGCCCCAGATGCCACGTGGCACCAGAGCTGGCCTGGAGGATGGCACCTGGGGAGGCTCGGGCAAGGAGTCTGCTGGGAGCGTGTCCCTGGAAAGGCACCATGAGGGTCTCTGAGCTGCACCTGGTCCAGCTAAGGGGCCTGCATTTCTGCTCCAGGCCGGGATGGGGGGGGTGGGACTCAGTGATGCCCTCAGAAAATGGCCCACTGCCTGCGTGACCCTGCGGGCCCCCAAAGCGCTGTCTGCTGGGTACCTCCTTGCCCCTCCCCCCGACTGCCCCACCCCTGCTCCTGTCGGATCCTCCTCTTCCTGCACCCCCTGCTGGGTCCCCTGGCTCAGGCTCCACCCACTTCCCGGGCCTGGACAGCCCCAGGCCTGTGCTCCCGGCCCCACAGACCCTCCCTGTCCCCCCACCCTGTCTGTGCTGAGCTCTGGGAAGTGGAGCGGCCAGGCCTCACAGGGCCCTCGTGGGGGGGCGCGCTGGTGGCTTCCCCTGGGACTCAGATGGCTCTGTGCTGAGCCCTGCCTGTGTCCTGTGTCTGCCCCTCTTCCCACGCACTGGGGGTGACGGCTGCAAATCCTGCTTCCTTCCACCTTGGAGCGGAAGCCTCTGGGTGATGCTGCCCGTGAATCAGGGGCTTCCTGCGGACTGGAGGCCAGACCACCCCTGACTGCAGGGAGGCTGCTGGACTGAGGGCTGTGCTGGCTCTGGGCGGCCCCCTCCTCACCTGGGGACGCTCCTACTAGGGTCAGTTTGGGGGGGGGGGGCCTTTGGTTCGAGCGCGCACATCTGGGCCAGTGACAGGCTGCCCGAGGCAGAAAGGCAGGGAATTCCTGGCTCAGGGGGAATGCCTGGCTCTGAAGGGGCGGGGGGTCAGGCGCTGAGGCACTGATCTCCGTAGAGGCCTCCCCTTCCTGAGCCTCTGTCTAGGAGCCTCAGTGCCCACGGCTTGGAGGCCACGGCTTTCAGGGCCACCTCCATCCGTCCTCAGATCCCTGGGTGCTGCCGGCACGCCTCCTGCAGGGCCCCTGCTCGGCCTGGGGTGGGAGCCGCCTCCTTCGGTCCCACCCATTCCCCACCTGACGTCCCCGTGGCCAGGGGCCTGTACCAACTCCAGGCCCCAGCCGTCCACCCAGATGGAGCCAGGCCCGGCCCCCAGCCCCGGCCCACACAGAGACCACATGGAGGGAATGCAACAGGCATGGCTCTGGTGAGACACGTGAGACAGGTGTCTGGGTGGCAGGGCTGGCGGCCAGACAGATGGGCGGATGGGACACCACAGCCATCCCTCCATGGACGTCGCAAGAAGGCAGGGAGGGCGGCGGGCCTCTCTGGAGAGGCTGGGGAAGCGGACGTAACGGAGAGGTGGTGCGGCCTCCCGACAGGTGAGGGGCCTGGGACGGGGTGGTCCGGGCTCCCGGGGCCCTGGGCACAGCCCCGACGCGGTGAGGCTGACTGGCTGACCAACAACATGACACGGCTTCAAGATGGCGCATGGCGTCATGGCATGGGTGGGGGGCAGACTAACGCAGAGACACACGGGGAAGCGGACCCGGTGAGGGCCAGCGGGAGAAAGGACCAAGAGAGAAAGATCTAGAGAGTCAGAGAGAGAAGACCTAGTGTGCTGGGCGAGTAGAGGTGAGGGCAGAAACGCCACGGCAGTCAGAGGTGGGAGCGGGTGGGATGGCGAGGGAGGGGCCTGATGCACGGGACACAGACACGGAGGGGCGAGATCAGAGTCGGAGACGTGGAACTGGGCGCTCTTCCCCTTACCGTGTCTTTGGAGGACCTACGTCTCTTGAAGCTGGAAGCCAGGGTGGAGGTGATAGCCCTAAATGTGGCTTTCTTTTTAGGGTCAGGCTCTGCTCTACCACTCTTTCTATCCTAAAATGAATATGTATAAGTGATTAGACGGCTAAGGGTGGCGGCCACACCTGCCCTCGCCTGCTCCTTGGGGGCTGCTGCCCGGCCTGGCTGGCCACTCGGGCCCTCACTCCGGCCTGCCTCCCTGTGCTGGATGGACCGACCGATGGTCGGACACTCGCAGGCGGCCTCTGCTCCTGCCCGGCTCTCGGGCCTGATCTCGCTCATGCTGGGGCTGGGCTCAGGGGGTGCCATCTGGCTCTCTTCCTGGGAGGTCCGCCTGGCTCCCTGGCTCCGAGGTGCCCCTGGTTTAGGGGCGTCCCGAGGAGGAGGAGCCCTCCGAGCATAGGAGGAGTTGCCCCACCGGCCCCACCGGCCACTCTGACCCCCGAGGAGGCGCACCAAGATTCAGGAAGGGGCTGAGGGGCCGAAGGCAGGTGGCGAGATGCGCTGGAGTGACAGAGAGACGGAGGCAGCTCCTGGGACCCTGGCCTCGGGTCTGATGGTCAGGATGGGCCCTGTGCCCGCCAGTGAGAGCAGCGGCCAGGTCCCAAGAGCAAGAGAGGGCAGATGAGAGGCGTGGGCTTCCAGCAGCCCTGTCGCCCCGGCCCTCCCTCCCTGCAGCACCAGCTTCCTCCCAGGGCACAGGCTCCGGGGAGGTACCCAGAGAAAGAGAAGAGATGGGGCAGACTGGGGCTGGACTATGGGGCATAAGCCCGTCCCAGGTGGGCTGTGGCCACCCCACGTGCAGCCTGTCCTCTGCTGGCGGCAACTTCCCACAGACACAGCCTGGGGTGCCAGGCAGGAGCGGCCGGCCAGTTAAGACTGGAGTTATATGGAGCACAGGACACACCAGGGCAGCGGGGAAGGGGGTCCCCCGGGGGTGCCAAGGAGGGGCGCGGGGCGGCGAGGGCAGAGTGCGTCTTGGACTCACATGCTACACCCAGGTGGGTCCCTGTCTTACCCTGCCTCAGTTTGCCTTCCTATGGAATGGGCGCCGGTGGGCGACTCTGGAGACAGAGGGGCCAGGCGGACGCTTGAAGCCCGGCTTTGCAGAGGCGGCCACCTGCGGGTGGCCCCCAGCAGCGCGGCCTTGGCTGTGGCTCCCGGCTCCAGTCCTTGCCACAGGGGCTCCTGGGAGCCAGAGCCAGCGCTTCGGCCTGCGGGGATGGAGGAGGGCCGGGGCCAGGCCGAGCCGTGGGCACCAGGCCTCGGAGGGTGGCCTGCCCTACCTGCAGGTTCTTTCTCCACACGTTCACTGCTGCAAAGGCCAGCTGCATCTGCTTCCGGCGAGCGTCCTTGTGCCGCTTGTAGGCGATCTCGATGAAGATCAGGAAGATCCCGGCCACGATGCCCCCGGCCACCAGCATGAAGACCCCTGCGGGCCAAGACCCAGCGCCTCAGCTGCGGGCGGGCCAGGCAGCTGGCCCCTGGGGAGTCCACCCGGTGTCAGCACTGGTGTCAGGGGGCGTGGGGGCCCACCTGCCATGTTCTCGAACGTGAGGGTAGCAGGGGCGTTGCTACGCGAATCACACTCCTGGTACCGCACCCACGTCTTGTCCAGGTCTTCCATGAAGCCGTTCTCGTGGGACCTGGGCGGGCGGGGCATGTGAGCCGAGGAGGAGGCTGGGCCGGCGGGGCGGGGCGGGGCAGATGGGGTGCATCTGGGGGCTACGCTAGTGGGGGGAGGCGGTGTGCCTTGGGTGGGGCTCTTGGAGGGGGCGGAGTGGGGCCCACTCACTTGAGGATGGACAGGGAGACGTTCTGCTTCCAAGGACTATCCTTGCGCATGCCGATGCCAAAGCCTGAACGGAAGAACAGCTCGCCGGTGGTCACCAGGTCGCACTTCTGCGAGGCCTCGAACTCCAGCACCGCCGAGTCCCAGATGAAGGCATGCAGCTTGCTGCGGGCAGGCGCAGGGTCACAGGGGCCCACACATTCGGGCCGCCCTGGCGCCCTTGCAGTCCCGCCCCCCAGCCTGGAAAGCCCCTGTCGACCCCCTTCCCGTGGCTCGCATCCAGCCTGGACACTGACTTTGACTGGAAAGCTGGCCGCCCCCACGGCTCCCGCCCAGCCCAGCGCCCCGCGCCCCGCCCGCTCACTTGTCCCGCACGGCCTGGATGGCCTCGGCCGCGCTCTCGTAGTTGTGCTTCTCCATGTGCCGGTACATGGTGCTCAGCTCCACCTGCCGCCGGAAGTAGATGTCCACGGAGCTCTGCTTCACCGTCGCGTAGATGAACTTGTCCGAAGGATTCCTCAGCTGCAGGGTCAGAGGGTCGGAGGGCCCCGCTCGCGGCTGCTCCCCGGCCCCACCCCAGGCAGCCGCTGACCTCACGCCCCGCCCCCCCAGCCGGGCCAGGCCTCACCCGGGGATCGTTGATGCCGGTGATGCGCTCCTCGGGCCGGTCCAGCACCAGGAAGGCCGCCAGGTTGGCAGTGTAGGAGGCCACGATGATCATGGCGAAGCCGGCCCACACCATGCCCAGGATGCGCGCCGAGAAGCTCCTGGGGGCGCCTGCGGGCAGAGGACGGTCAGCTCTCGGCGTGGGGCGTGAGGGTTGCGGAGCAGCGTGGGGCCCGGGCCGCGCGTGGCCTCACCTTCCCCGATGCCCGAGTTGAGCAGGACGCCCCAGGAGAACCACATGGCCGAGGACAGGGTCAGCGCGTCCTCCTCCTCCTCCTCGCTGTTCACTTTGAACCGGCCAAAGGGGCTGCGGGGGCGCAGAGGGCGGGCGGGAGAGGGCGGGAGAGGCAGCCCTGCCCCGCCCCTCGCCCGCCCCGGCCCGCCCCGCAGGGGGAGGAGTCCGGCCCCCGGGCCGCGCTCACCTGAAGCGGTCCAGCAGGTACAGCATCACGGCCACCACATGCACTGACAGCCCCACCAGCAGCCAGAGCGTGCTCTGGAAGGGCTGCATGAACGAGTCCAGCGTGCTCCGGGGGATCTCCTGCGGGAGGCCGGGCCGTCAGCGCCGCCCAGGCCCTCCCAGGACCCCACCCCGCCCTGCTGGGCCCCTGCCCACCTTCTTGACCAGAATGGTCAGGCCCTGGTACTTGAAGGGCTTGGAGAACTCGATGTACTGTGCGCGCTCGTTGTTGATGGTCAGCGGCGCCACGATCATGTCTGCCTGCCCGCTGAGCAGCTCGCCCATCATCCCGTTCCACTCCTTCTTATTGCTGTTGTTCACCTGTGGGGAGACACAGCCGGTGGGGACACGGCCACCGCGGGCGGGCCTTGCTCCCCGGACCGGACAGGCTCCCTCCCTGACCCATCTCGGGATCTCCCACTCCAGACCCCGCCTGGCTCGAAGGCCCCGCCCACCCAGACTCCACCCAGCCTGCAGACCCCGCCCACCCGAGACCCTGACCCTAGCCAGACAGGGTCCACCTGGATGGGTCCCGCGCCGGCTTCCAGAGACCCACGCGTACCCGCTCCTGCGTGCCGAACTTGCCGTCCGCCACTAGGTGCACCTCATAGGTGAAGTTCATGGTCCGCGCCAGTTTGATGAGTAGGTCGATGCAGAAGCCGTAGCAGCACTGAGGCACGGTGTGGCGTGCTGGGCGGAGGGGAGGGGAGGTAAGTGAGGGCCTCGCAGGTGCGCCGTCCCGCCCGCTCCGCGGCCCACGCCCCAGCCCCGCACTCACGGCTGCCCGGAGACGTGTCGTTGGGCCCGGTGCAGATCACCTTCTTCACCGGATCCCCGTTCACAGTGAACTCCTCCTTGCACGTGCCGTCGCTCAACGTGGGCTTGACATACACAAAGGGCTCCTGGTGGATCGTCACGATCTGGAGGGGAGGGGGACACCCAGCCTGGACCACCAGCCCTGGGCTGCCCTAGGGTGCTGTCCTCTTCTCAGCATGCAGATTCTCCTGGACACCCCCACCCCGCCCCCTGCAAATGCCCCACACTGCCCCCTCTGGAGCTTCAGGAAGTTGGCCGGCCTGCTGCCTGTAGGAGGGGCCCCAGACTCCCCAGTCGTGCCCAGGCCATCTCAGCATTCAGAAGGCACCCGGCCTCCTGAAACACCGCGCCTGCTCTTGGCCGCTTTCCTTTGGGTCTTGGCTTGCACATCACTAAAGTCTGCCCTGGGCCCCTTCTCTGACTTCTCAGGGCTGAGAAACCACCTGTCCCAGCCCAGAGCCTGCCCCCTGCCCCCACCCCTGCCATGAGGACAGGGGCCTGTGCACTCAGAGCCTGCACAGGTCCGGGGACCCACAGGGATTGCCCTTGTCTGCTGTTCCGGCCTCTCCTGGCCTCAGCCTCCCCTGCAGCGGGTCTTTGTCTGATCATCTATCCTTCCTCCCTTCCTCTTCCCCGCTGAGGCCGCCCTCTCTGCCGAGGCCTCTTCAATCCAGGGGCTCCTTGGGGCTCATGCTGGGGAGCTCTCTCCTCCCTGTCCTTCAGGGGCCTGAAGCCTGGGGGTGCGGAGGACAGATGCAGGCAAAGGGGGCTGAACGGAGCACGGCATGTGACAAGGGGTCCCAGGGGACGTGGGGTCGGTGTGAGAGGCCCCTTCTCCTCCAGGGCAGGCAGCCCCCGGCCTCAGCCTGGAGGGCGGGAGATTGGGAGCCCCTGGAGGAGCTTATTTGCCTTTAAAATGTTCCTCATTGCTTTCTATTATGCGAGTAACATGCTCGTGCTTTTAAAAAATCAGTGAGGGGACTTCCCTGGTGGGAAGTGGCTAAGAGTCCACACTCCCAATGCAGGGGGCCTGGGTTCGATCCCTGGTCAGGGAACTAGATCCCACATGCTGCAACTAAGAGTTCGCAAGCCACAACTAAAGATCCCGCATGCTGCAACTAAAAAAAAAAAAAAAAATCCCACATGCTGCAACTAAAGATCCCACATGCTGCAACTAAAGAAAGATCTCACATGCTGCAACTAAAAAAAAAAAAAAAATCCCACATGCTACAACTGAAGATCCCACATGCTGCAACTAAAGATCCCACATGCTGCAATGAAGATCCCTCGTGCCGCAACTAAGACCCGGTGCAGCCAAATAAACAAATAAATATTTTTTAAAAATTCAGTGAGATGGGAGGGATAAATCGCGAGACTGGGATTGACATATACACACTATTATATATAAAATAGATAACTAATAAGAACCTACTGTATAGCACAGGGAAATCTACTCAATAACCTGTAGTGACCTGTATATGGGAATAGAATCTAAAAAAGAGTGGATATATGTATATGTATAACTGATTCACTTTGATGTACAGAAGAAACTAACACAACATTGTAAATCAACTATCCTCCAATATAAATTAATTAAAAAATAAACAATTTAGTGTCCAAAAAAATCAGTGAGACAGGGCTTCCCTGGTGGCGCAGTGGTTGAGGGTCCGCCTGCCGATGCAGGGCACACGGGTTCGTGCCCCGGTCCGGGAAGATCTCACGTGCTGCGGAGCGGCTGGGCCCGTGAGCCATGACCGCTGAGCCTGCGCGTCCGGAGCCTGTGCTCCGCAACGGGAGAGGCCGAGACAGTGAGAGGCCCACGTACCGCAAAAAAAAAAAAAAATAAAAATAAAAATCAGTGAGACAAAAAAAAGTTGTAAAAAGCCATCTGGCTCTCGAAGCCTGCGTGGGACCATCTGGCTGACTGTTTTGGCTGTTTTGCACTCAGACTTTTCAATACCAGGTGTCTTTCCTGAGCGTTGGCTTTGGGAAAGTCCACTCTGCCCCTTGAGAGGGGTGGTGACCTGTGGGCAGGTGCTGACAAAGGGGTCCAGGTGAGAGTCCATGGGGGAGCTATAGCTCAGAAAGCAGACAAGGTTGAGAGACGTTTGAGGACCTGGGGGTGGGGGTGGGGGACACTGGGAGAAGCACAGTGCTTGAGGGTCCTTGCCTTTTGTGAGCTCAGGTACCAGCCCGGTGCTGGTGTGGGTCAGTGTGGGAGGGACGCTGGGGAGGGCACCCTGGGATGAGTCCTGAGGAGCATGGAAGAGTGAGGCCAAGGAAGAAAAGCTGTGAGGGATGAGGCCAACCGGGGAAGGGAGCTCCCAGAGGCCCAGGGAATCACGGAGGGGATGGCCGGCCCTGGGGATGCTGTAGGGAGACCGGGCTCAGAGGCCAGTGAGACCGAGTCACGGCAGGAGGCCAGGAAGGCTAAGCGTGGGGGTTGGCTAGGACCACTTGGAGGTGTGGTGAAGAGCATGGGGGCGTCACCTCCAGGACTCAGGGCAGACAGCACTGAAGCCCATCTGTTCCCCCGTCCCCGATCGGCTCATCCCCAGGGGAGTCCTGGCCCACGTGACTTCCCCAGCTTTCAGTGGAGTTGGGTCAGAAGGGGTGCTGGGGAGAGCCCGTGAGAAGGGGGGCCGGCGGCTTCCTCTCCTCCCTCCACCCGCTCTCCCTGCTGCCTCTGCAGTGCCAGGTGTGTGCCTGGCAGCGGGCGCTGGCCCCGCCCCCACTTCCTTTAGTCACTCTCGTTGGCCTCACTGTCCCCTCCTCCGCACCCGCGGGGCGGGATGGAGTATGCCGCGTGCGCATGCGGAGGCCAGGGCAGGGCGGCGGGCCCCACCTTCAGCCTGGTGGACATCTGGTAGCCTCGGGGCTTCTCTGTCTCTCCGCCCGGCCAGATGATTTTCCGGTCGTTGGGAATAACCTGGGGGTGGGAGTATGAGATGGAGGGTGGCCACGCAGGGGTCTTGGCCCCAGGACCCTAAGGCCCCAGCCCCCACCCCCTCATGACCCCCACCTACGTGGGTGCCGTTGTAGATGCCCACTTGCACCAGCTTGCGGTTTTGCAGGTTCATGATGCTGTAGTTGGCGAACTTCCGGTCCCCATCCTCGTTGAACTCCACACGGCCGGTCACGCCATCCGCGTACTTGGAAGACATGAGCACTCTGGAGGGGGGTGGTGTGGGTTAGAATGATCGGGGATGCAGTGAGTCCCGCCCACTGTGAGTCAGGTGGACGGCACGCACAGCTACGTCAGCCGAGCAACTCCTGGCCTCTAGACCCTGTTTTGAGGGCTTTCTGTGGGTTGGGATGTTCGAGTCTCATGGCAGCTGTCCTAGCTTTACAGAGGAGGAGGCAAAAGCCCAGGCAGGAGCAGCGGGATGCTCACCAACCAGTGGGGAGGAAGGGCTGGGGACTTGTCTTCCTGAGTGTGCAGGCCTGTGTGTGTGTGTGGGGGGGGGGGGGTGGGCGGTGTGTCTGCTGGGCCATATATGTGTGCACACAAGATCTTTGTGTGGGGTGCAACCCTGTGCGTGTACTTGTGGCACATGTGTGATGTGCCATGTGCCTCTCTGAACCTGTCTGTGCACACACGCATGTGCACGTGTGCACATACGCTGCCTGTATCTGCAGTTGTGTGTGTGCTCCTGTCGTGGGCCCCATGGACCGTGGCTCTGCACATGCCACTTGGGGGTGGCGGCGTTGGTGTTGGGCTGGGCCTCCCCACACTAGTGCCACGGTGTCCAGGGTTCTCTGAGCTAACTCCTGCCCTGCTGTGGCCATCCACTTGGGTCTCCGGCCAACCCTGGCTCTCTACAGGCTTGGGTGCCATACCTGAATTCCTTGTCTGACTTCCTGGGCCCGTGGGCTCTCCCAGGCCCGACCTGAAGCAAGACCCCTCCTCCCCAGAGCTGTTAGCCATCCTGGGGAGTGGGGTGGGGCCTCGGGGTGGGCAGCAGTGTGAAAAGGTGGGGGCAGGAGAAACGGAAGCCGCGGACTTCAGTGACATCGGAGCGCTGGAAGTGGGGCAGGTGATTATCGTGGTGGAGATGGAGGTGAGGGTGGAGCCGGGTGGGGGGGGAATAGAGGAGAAACCTGGGGAAGGTGGCGGTATCTATAGGATACAGCAGGCCGGGCTGGACCACCCTGGGAAGAGCGACTGTTCCCAACGCCGGAAAGGTGGCCCGCCCACTTTAGGAGGTCAGCCCATTCACCTAGGACGAGGGGCCCCGCCCACCTCAGACGAGCGGCCCCGCCCACCTCTTGAAGAGCGGTCCGGTCTTCCAGATGTTGGTGTTGCCCACGCAGCCCCGCGGCGGATCGGTGATGTTCTCCTTCTCGAGAAGCTCGTGCACGGCCTGGGCCACCACCCCCACGGCATCGCTGATGTGGGCCGACTCGTTCTTGCCGTTGATGAGCTGCAGCCCGATGATGCCTGGGGCAAGCGTTGGCTTAGAGCCCGTGGGGGACCCCTGCCCACCGGGACCCTGGAGCCCAGCACTCACCGTCCGGGGCGTAGCGCAGGGCGTTCCCCGAGATCTCGCGCTCCCCCACCAGCCACACGTACCCCGAGCCGGTCATGTTCAGCATCGCGGCTGCGCGGTACACGGTGGCAGCGTCGTCCTCGCTGTGGGGCAGAGCGGATGAGGGGCCGGGATTCCAGCCCTCCCCACCCGGGGCCGGGGGCGGCTGCTCTACATTCCCGGGGTCTCCTCCGCAGCGTGGCCTACCCACGTGGCCTCTTCCCCAGCGCTGCCCCCCCCGCCAAGGGAGGTCTGGAGACACTGCAGAGATGGGGTGCGGCCGCCACCCCAAGCCTACACCACACCTGGGCCAGGAGACCCCCACAGAAGCGAGCGGGTGGGCCCAGACCCCCCGAGCTTCCCAGACATCTCTTGCTGGCCCGCTGCCCTTGGTGGGCAGGGTTAGGGTGACATGGGACGGTGATGGATGCTTACTGGTTGGCAACTCGCTCACCAGGTGCCAAGCACTATTCTGCTTGCTTTTCATGGACCATCTTATTTAATTCTCACAACCTCCCTGTGAGACGGGCAGAAGTACTACCCCTGTGTCAAGAGGGGAAACTGTGGCACCCAGGGCACACAAGTGGTAAGTGACAGAGTCGGGTCTGTGCCTGGACTGTCCACCCCTGAGCCCGTGCTCCTGCAACCTCCTGGACAAGCCCTACCCCTCTGGTGCTGCAAGCCTAAACTTGTGAACAGAGGGGCTGGGAGCTTTCTGGTTGGTCAGATGCTTCTGGGACCGAGAGCCAGGGAGCTGCCCTGAGCATCACAGCAGAGGCCACCGGAGAGAGATGAGGGCACCTGCTCTCCCTTTTGCAGTCTGCCCAAGCAGCTGTGTTCTCTCTGCCACCCAGGGCTGGGGCCACTGGCAGGACACAGCACAGGCCTCGCCTTGCAGGCACACTTGGTCCTGAGTTTTTGGCGTGTCCTTACAAGTGAGCCTCTGTGGACCTGGTCCCCTAGGGCTGGGCTCTCTCTGGTCAGGGCAAGGACCCTGGGCCTGGTGGAGCTCCCACCTTCTGTCCCCTGCTGGGCCGAACTTGCTCCCAGATGGGCCTGGACCACAACAGGCACTTTGCTTCTCCAACGCATGGGCATCGGGGTACAGAGGCTGGGGAGATTGTCTGAGTGCTGGGTTATTTTCCCAATGGCTGAGGCTGGAAGCTAAGATGGCCCTAGGTTCCCTAAGGGCTCTGCCCCCAATTTTCTCAAGGAAGAAATGCAAATCTTCAGTGTTTGCTCTAAATGAGAATGCTACTGTTGGATGAAAGCAACACAAAATAGAGGCGCTCCAGGCAACATTCAGCCAAAATCGCCGGCAACACCAATTTGTGCGTGTCAGGGCACGGTGTGCCCCTGTCAGTGGTGCCCACAAAGCCTGGCGGAGAGGCTTGTCTGCTTGACACCATCCAGGTCTGTGACGTTGGACTTGGTGGGATGAGCACACACCTATGCTTGTGTCCGTGTAAACTGATATCTTCAGTAAAGCAGTTGCAGACAAAAGCCTGATCGACCCGCCAAACTGTTTTATGGAAATAACTGATCCCAGTAAAGATAACTTCAGGAGGATTATTTAAAAAACAAAAGCTTTGGAAATAAATTAGAAACTCTGAAGCACTCTGTAGAAAACTGGTCAAAAATTAAGATTGGCGGGCTTCCCTGGTGGCGCAGCGGTTGAGAGTCCGCCTGCCGATGCAGGGGACGCGGGTTCGTGCCCCGGTCCGGGAAGATCCCACGTGCCGTGGAGCGGCTGGGCCCGTGAGCCACGGCCGCTGGGCCTGCGCGTCCGGAGCCTGTGCTCCGCAGTGGGAGAGGCCGCAGCAGTGAGGGGGCCGCGTACCGCAAAAAAAAAAAAAAAAAAAAAAAAAAATTAAGATTGGCTTAATGGGGTCTCTCCGCAAAACGCTCTCGGAGCCAGAATGTGTCAGGCTGGGGGGCCAAGGTGAAGAAGATCTGCGCCTGCCCTGCCCAGGGCACCGCCGGCCTCCCCGGGCTCTGGGAGCTGGGCGCGCTGGGCAGGAGAGTCCGCCTCTATGGTGGGACTCGGGCTTCTCTTGTCCGAGGAGCCCCGGGTGTGAGGGGAGGGGTCTCTTCCTGCCTGACAATCCAGAGGCCTTGCGTGGATTCAAGAGGTGGGCATGTGGTTGACAAGGGCTGTGCCTTTGTGAACAGTAAGTATTGCTACACGTGTGGGGTTTGTGCATGTATGTAGTATGTGGTGTGTGTGTGGCGTACGCACCTATGCACGAGAGCACTGTGCCCTGTGTGTGTCGGTGCGGAGCACGTACACGTGTGGTGTGTCTGCACATGTATCTAGGGGAGCATATGTCTGTGTGTGTTGCACGTAACAGCATGCCCATGTACGCACATGAGTGTCCTGTGTGCACGTGTGTGTGGTGTGTATATGGCACATGCATGTGTACAAGAGGGCGTGGAAGCAAGTTGTGGGCACATGTGTGCGTACGGCATGTGCACGTGTAGACAGACAGTATGTGGGTGATGCGTGTTCGCGCGTATGCGTGTGCGTCCCTGTGCTGGTGTGCGTGAGTGGAGGGTGGTGGGTGTTAGTGCCCGCTAACTGCCTTCCAGCCCGAGGAGCCCTTGGTGGTCCCAACCTGCCCTCTGCCCAAGGATGGGGTGCACCTGGCTCTGTGCCAAAGGTTTGTTGCCTGAATGTGCAAACGGACACCTGCCCTGCTACTCAGGGTATTGCTGGCTCCCGCTGGCTGGCTGCAGGGTGACCCTTGCTGTTTTTCTCCACTCTGCTGGAGCCTGCAGAGCTTCCGGGACAGGCAGACAGTGGGGCGGGTCTCCCCAGGCTCTCCCGTGTATGTCCCATGAGGCAGGGCTCTTCCTTTTCCTATTCCTGGTGGCCTGGCCTTTCCCCCGCCAGGAGGACACAGCCATTTGCAAAAAGGGAGATTTTTACTGGGGGCTCAGCCGCAAGGTTACGGTGGGGACCAGGCCCGTCCAGCAGCAGCCTGGTTCGGGTTCCCCCTGCGCGTTTCGCCTCTCGTGCTGCCTAGTCCGACTGCCCCACCCCTTCAGCCCTGGGACTCCGGCCCTGTCCCTGCTGTGGGCCTCCCACCGCAGGCTCACACGCAGACCCACGTCACTGCCCCAGGCCCCCTCCCTGACCCAGCTCCCAGAGCCCCGTGTCCCCCCCCCCCCGTCTATCGCCTCGGCCGCGTTTGCCGTCCTAAGGGCAGGGCCTTATCCCGCCCCCATCCCCGAGGCCCAGGGTACACATGCGAGGGGACCGTCCTTGGCAAGGACGCCAAAGCCCGAGTCCAGCCTGGCCGCACCTGGCGGAGAGGACGATGACCCGAGCCTCCAGCTCCCGTGCCTCCATCAGCAGGGCCGTCACGTTCTTGGTCCCCGGGTCGAACTGCAGCACCTTCTCGGCCTGCGGTGTGAGCAGGTGCGTTAGTGGGTGGCCGGGGTGGGGGATGCAGCGCCTCAGGGGCCAGAGTCGAGCCGCAGCCACTAGGAACCCCGAGGCAGCTCCGCTAGGGCCGCCTCGGCCTGCGCCGGCCACCTGCACTGCCACCTGCCTTCCAGGCTCCTCGGCCGGCCGGCCGGGCTGGCCTCGCCCGTCCTTTCTTCAGCCTGCTGGCTCTTCTGTCCTCGCTCTCTGCTCTGCGCGTCTCTCTCCACCTCTCACTCCTGGCCTCACTTTTGCACTGAGCATGCAAGCTGAAGTGGACCGAGTTTCAGAAAGAGGCGTGCAGCGGACAAGAAACAGAAAAGAGTTTTGGAATGCAATCGGGAGCGGAGACTGGGCCGCCTTTTCCAAAACCACGGGAGGTCGTCCGGGGCCTGGTCCACAGGCCCCGCAGGAGCAGCCCGGACCGCAGGCAGGTCAGGCGGGCAGGCGGGCTCCCTCCTGGGCTCCACGAGGAAACCCTGGGGTGCCCGGAGATTCGCATGCACTTCCCAGAGAGCAGCTCCTCCTGCGGCCGTGCCTGCCCCTTGACCCGGCCGGCGGGCTGCGGGGGCCCTGGGCGGCCGGCACCTGCCCTCTCCTGCCTACGCTGCCTGCTCTCGACCTCGCTCTCCTCATTGCTCGGGCCTGCGGCGCGGCGCGGCTGGGCCCACGGTAGCCCTAGCGGCCGAGGCGCCGGAGGCCGGGGCTCCCTAGTCGGTGGGTGGCGTGCACGTCCATGCATATATACCTTGGGTCCGCGCTTGTTGTCATAGGACAGTTGGTCGAGGTTTTCATAGTTCCTTTTTTTACTCTGATGAATAATGTGCACAGAGAAAATATGCAGACACAGAAGAAGATTATAAACGGTTGAAAATGACGGCGCTAAAGCAATCACACCACCTCCTCGGCACGTCTGCAGAGGGGCACGTACCTGGAGCTCGCAAACACCTAGGCCCGGGGTGGGGCTGGGGGCCAGGGAGGTGCTGGGGGATGAGGGGGCGTGGGGGCCACCGAGGCTCCCTGCCACGGAGCTGCGCTCTTGGAAACGCTCACGTTCGGGAGAAAGGGAGGCCCTGTCTGCGTTCAAGCCAAACGCGTCCCTTTGGGGTCCCATCCGCCCGCCCCCCGCCAGGCACCTGCTATGTGGTGCCAGCAGCGCCCACCCCAGCCCCGTCAGTCCTGAGTGGGTGATGTCCCCTCCCCCAGCCCCGGCCCCTATTCCCCACCCCTCCCAGCACCCCTTCTCCCTGTCTTAGAGGTCCAGCTGCTCTGCCCTCTCTGACTGGTGTGTGATGGGCGCGCCTGTCAGCCCACGTGTGCGCTGGAGAGCAGCTGTGACAGGAGTTCGTGAGCACGTGTGCGTCTGTGGGCGTCTGCGTGGCAGCATCAGCCTACGTTAGTCTGTGGTGGGTGGGGGTGAGGGCCAGTGCCGTCTGAGCATACGTTTGTGTGTGTGCGCGTGTGCGAGCCCCCGGGCCGTGGAGGTGTGGAGGGTGCCTGCGAGCCTGTGGCAGGCATAGTAGAGCGTGAGTGGATTGTCTCGGGAAAGGCCGCGTGTGCCTGTGAGAGGGAACACGTGTGGCTGGGCCTGCGGAGGGTGTGTGAGTGTGCACCGGGCCTGCGTGCAGCCACGGGTGGGCACGACGCCAGGAGCTGACCTGCTTGCCTGGTGCTGGGTGCTGTCTCGGTGGGGGGGGGGACCCTGCGGTCCCGGTAGCCAGCCCTCCCTCCCAGACTCAGCCAGTCCCCCCCAGCAGGACCCCAGGGCCCCCTGGGTCTGCCGTCTGGCTCACCCCCAGCTGGTGCCCTCTCTTCCCTTCGGGGCCTATGGCACCCTGGGGGACCCGGGTTGGCACTCAGCTTACTGAAGCCAACTCTGACTTCACAGACAGCACATGCTCCCCGCCGCCCCTTGGTCTGGCCTCCCGGGGCCCTCCCCAGCCTGGGCGTCCCTCCCTCTCTGCCCAGCTCGGCCTCCACCCAACCCCGGGGGGCCTTGGCCCAGGTGCTGAGCGCCCAGGGCTCCAGGCTGGGTGAAGGCGGGACCCCGGGCCTCCTCTGGTGAGCACCAGCCTCTCCTCAGGCTGGCAGTGGGGATGGGTGGGGTGGGGGTCGCCTGGACCCCTAGAGACGCCACTCCGGTCTCTCCACAGCCCACACGTGGGCACCGGGCTGGGGTAGAATGGGCAGTTGGAGCCAGGTGTCTACTGGATCCCCAGGAGTCCAGAGCCCTAGTCCCAATGGTGGGGAGGTGAGGAGAGGAAGGGCGCGGGGTTCCGTGGGGAGAGCAGGGTGGGGGGACAAAGAGGGGCAGGGCCCAGACTGGGCTTGGGGGTGGCAGATGTCCGTGGGTGGGGCTTTGGAGAGGGTGATGGGCAGCTGTGAGGTGAGGGGCTGCGGCGGGGGTGAGGCCGGCATGAGGACAGGGCACGGGTCACAGCAGAGAAGGAACCAGGTCCTTTGTGGAGGGGACACGGTGAGTGGTGCCACCGCACTGAGGGGGCACCCTAGGAGAGGCCGCTGGGAGGGAGCGGTGTCGGGGGGCAGAGGCGGCGCCCCTAGGGAATTTTGAGCCTAGGGCCTGTGTGGGCTGGGAAGCGCGCTGCGGGGAGGTGGGGGAGGGGACGGGGGAGGGGATCGGGGGCGGGGCGGGGTGTTTGCGGAGCTCCAGGTGGTCCTGCCCTCGCCCCGCAGGGACTGACACGAAGGAGATTTCGACTAATGGCAAAAGCGAGTGAAATGAGCCGAGGACAGGCTGGGGCGGGCGCTCGCCAGACGCAGTGGTGCTGACCATGCACGATGGAAAGAGAAGGGTGTTCACACGGGCCACAGACACAGCGGCGGCTCGCCGGCTCCGGCTCCTGCTCGGGACACCCGGGCCCGGGCCTCACCTTGGACTCGCGCTCCTCCAGCAGTGTCTCCAGGCGCTTCTGCGCCGCCCGGCCCTCGTGGTCGTCGCTGACCAGGAGGATGATGTGGTTCCAGCTGTAGACGCGCATCATCTCGAACCAGACGCTCGACTGGTGGGAGTAGGGCGGCACGGTGCGCAGGAAGCTCAGGTGGATGCTCTGCGGGGCACGGGGTGGCTGAGGACGCGGGCTCCCCCTCGCTGCTTCCAGACCCCGGAGCCCGGGGACCCCGCTTCCCTCACTCCTCCCCTCCCACCGCTGGCTTCTCTCCCCACCCCACATCATCTAATCTGAGAACCGGAGGCTCGGTTTGCCCAGCAGCACCCTGACTGAGACGGGTGCGGGGGGGGGGGGTCTGTGGAATTGTTCCTGGGGTCGTTCCCCTCCTCCCCTGCGGCCACCCGCTGCTGAGCTACTTGAGATCAGGAACTTCTTGCTGGCGTGCAGCATCTCAAAGATCCCCCCTGGGTCCTTCCCAAATTCACATAACTAGTATTTAGAACAAGTCTTCACTCTTGGGGCGAAACACCTCATCTCTTCACCAAGCCCAGGGGTTGCTGTTTGCTGACCCCGCCTTGCTTCTCTGAGTGCACTGGCTGCCAGGGAGGGGACGGAGCAGGACCCTCCCGCCTCGGCACAGGGCTTTTGAGTCTGCCCAGGGAGCAGTGTTCCTGGGGACCCACACTGATCCTGGGGTCCTCTGAGCCCTCCAGAACCTTCTTTCACCTGCTCCCTCTTTGTGCCTTGGAATCAGGGTGCAAGGATGCCCCTCTGCCTCCGTGTGTCAACCAGCAGGTGACGTGGCTGCAAGGGGGCTGTGGTTGGGGTCCTGGACTGGCTCTGACCCGGACCCTTCTGGTCCACGTGTTGGGCACAGATGGTCTGGGTTGTGCCAGGAGTGGGTCAAGGTGGAGCTCGAAGATCTGGTCGTAGGTTTGCCCTCATGCTGGGCCTCAGTCTGGATCTGGGGCGGGGGCATGTGATGGGCTGGCGTCCTGTTCTGGGAGAGGGCTCCCCCCACCCCAGCCTCTCCTGTGCCCCACCGCCTGCTCTCCTCCGTAGAGGCATTGTTCTCCCATTTGCACGTGAGGGGCCTAGTGCCCAGAGAGGTGAGGGAGGCTGGAAGGCCTAGGGGGAGCCCTCCACTTCTCACGGCTGAGGGTTAAGTGCTTCTGAGCAGCTTGGGTGCCTCTGCTGTGTGCTGGGGTTTCCAGAGCCTCAGGCACGGGTGGCCGTCCTGGCCTCCACTGGCCTCCTCCCTTGTGGGCCGTCCCAGAGGACCCCTCACTCTGGCCTCGGCTTCCTATCGCCTCCAGGAGGACCCCTCCCTGGCCTGCCCAGACACCCTGGGCCCGGCTGAGATGACCTCCGTGCCTTAGGCAGAATTATCCAGGACCCGGGGCTCCTGGCAGGATGGATTTGGAGAACATGGGGAGAGCTGGGACGCCCCCAACAGCCCAGCCTTCTGGCCCCTCAGCTAAGGCACCAAGCTGGAGTCCCCTGCCGAGCAGCCCCTCCGGGCCTGTCTGCAGGTGACACCAGGCCTGGAGGGAGATGTGGAGGAGGCCGCCCCCCCCCCCAGCCTCTCAGTGGCCAGTTTGCCTCCCCAGCTGACCAGTCCTCCCAGAGCCGTGGGCAGACACTGCGGGAGGGCTGGGCAAACTAGTGCAAGGTGCCGGCTGCTATGGGGGTGAGTTTCCTGCCAAACCGACTTGGTGACCTCTAGACTCTCCCAGCTGCTGGTCCATGACTGGGCGACTCCAGCCAGACCCCCAGCCCATGGGCCACGAGACAGCCCCGAGGCCCGAAACCCCCAGGCCAGCCCCCCCAGCCACGAGCTGCCTCCCCTGTTCACCTGGAATCCTCTTCCAGCTGTGCCCTCTAGCGGGAGGTGTTAGTAACTACACCCGCACTGCCACCTGGTGTCCCAGCCACTTCTAGGCTTTCCCTCCTCCTGGCGCCCCTTCCTCCGAAGTGCCCCGTCCCGCTGTCCAGGAAGCTGCCCTGTCTGTCCCTTCTTCTGGCCCGCGACGGCCTCTGCTGCTTCCCAGGGCTTTTGCTATTGGCGCCTGTCACCAGTCAGTGGGCCGTGTGCCCGAGTGTGCGTGGGCATGTGTCAGCGTGTGAGTTTGGGCCTGTCTGAGTGTGTGATGGAGCGTGAGTGTGCGGGAGTGAACACGTTAGTTGTGTGAGTGTGCACGTGAGCATGAATGTTTGAGTGGGTGATGGTGTGAGTATGCGTGCGAACGTCAGTGTGTGCGTAAGAGCACGTGAGTGTCCCTGTGAATGTGTGTGACTGTGTGTGTGTAGGTGTGAGTGTATGGATTTGTTAGTATCTGTGAGCCTGTGTGACTGTGAGTTTGTGTGCTGTGAGTGTGTACTGGTGTGCCTGCGTGTGGGTGAGTTTGCGTGTCTCTGTGAGACTGTGAGTGTGTAACGGTGTGAGTTGTGAGCGTGCCTCAGTGTATCACCCTGTTGCACCTGGAGCCCAGAGCCCATGGTTTGAGCCCCTCTGCTTGTGCCCCCCCATCCTGGCAAAGTACCTGTCCCACCCCCCTCTCCCCCAGCAGCTGCTGGTGGCTCCGGGCTGCAGGAGCGAGCCACCGGGTCTGAACACGGGAGCAGAGCTGGCTGGGTCCCCGTCCAGCGGCCAGGCTTACCTTGTCTGAGTAGATGGACATGCGGGTGGTCAGCCCCAGGACGGGGATGCGGTAGAAGCCAGCTGTGTAGGAGACGGGGGTGGGAGTGAAGTGGTCGTTGGGGGTAGGTGGGTGGCTAACTAGGATGGCGTAGACCTGTGGACACAGGGGACAGGGTCAGCTCGAGTGGGGAGTGGGGGACACTGCCCTGGAGCTGGCTGCCCAGCAGCAGCATAGGCTGAACACGGAAGTGGGGGGCGGGTAGTGGTGGGGGGACACCACCTGTGCTCACACAGCCCCAGGAGTGCAGGCCACCCACCAGGGGGGACCAGACCCCAGTCCCACCTTCTGAGTGTAAGTGAATCATAGGGGTGAGGCAGAGGCGGACAAGACTCCTGGGACCAAGAAGACACACAGGGAGACGACAGGCCCCTCCCCCAGCCCTGTCCAGGGCCTCCCCTCTCGCCCCTCACCCTGGGGGGCTGCCCTGAGCTGTGTGGTGAGACCCTGAGAGGGAGGACGAAGGCCAGTCCTTGGCATGTCCTGGGGCCGCACATGCTGCCCCAGCGTGGGCTGGGGAGAACCACACCAAGCCCCGCGCTGACCCTCATCCTGGGTCAGAGGTGGACGGAGGCCAGCACTCCAGAGATGGAGGGCAGCACCGGAAGGTGCGTCGAACATCGCAGGCTATTAGCGGGAGAAGCCGGGCAAGGAGCTGCCTAGAGGCCCGGGCCCCCTGCTGGTGTCTTCCAGGGGCAGGCTGAGACCCGCTCGGTTTGAACAAGACCCAGTGCTGACTTGGGCACTGACCACATCAAGGAAACCTGGCCTTCCTGCCTGGGCCAGTGGCTCAGCCCCCGAGGCAGGGAGACGGGGCAGATGGCTTGGCAGTTCCGTGCTGCCCTCACATTAGGACCTGCCAGTCCCGACTCTGCCTTCCTATCTCTGAGCTACAGGACCACCAGCTTTTGCAAACGGGGCGGGGGGTGTGCTGGCCCACGTGGTGGGGGCGACGGCTGCCGTGCCGGCACCTGGCTCACAGCCTGTGACAGTGAGTGACAGCTGCCGCTGCCACCTTTGCTCCTGGCACTGGCTGTTCCCTGGGAGAACAGTGCCCACAGACGGCAAAGCTAAGTTGGAGGAGGGATTCCCAGAAAGGGCCATACTTGTTCTCCCTCCTCTGCCCCGCACAGTCTGCACCCAGAGGGGCCTGGTCAGTGTTTGCCTGAGCGTGTGTGTGCATGCGTGTGACCGTGCAGGTGCTCACAAGTGTGTGCTGGGTATGTGTGTGTATACTGCATGCCCCAACATATCTGTATGTGTATGTGCATGTATATGTATGATTGAGCTTGTGTGAGCATGCGTGTTTGCATGTGTGGGCACAGGAATGTGTGTGCTCATGGATATGCATGGGGGGTCGTCCTGTGTGTGAATGAGCGTGTGCAATTGACTGTGCAATTCTGATGTGCGTGAGGGGGTGGTAGCTTAAGTCTACGCATCTCTGTGCACACACACGGATGAATGTGTGTGCACATGTGAGCGTGTGTGTCCATGGATGTGGCGTGCCTGTCCGGGGAGTGTGTAAGCAGCACTTGGACCCGTGTCGGTCCCGCCTGTTACATAAAAGGCTGCATTGCAGTGATCCTGAGGCCTCATTGGGATTCAGCAGACAGCGCAGCCCGGGGGCGGACAGCTCTGACAGGCAAAATCCTTGAGTCGTGTCCTCCCCCGCAGCGCCGGCTGCCAGTGGCTGCCACGCTCTGCCCTGATGCCTCTCCCGGTTCCCACCCTGGAGAACACCCTGCTTCAACACCTGGGCCATTTCCCATCTCAGGCAGACCTGTGGATGGGGGAAGGGGAGGGAGGAAGGGAAGGGGATCTCCAAGCAGGAACAAAGATGGCCCCAGACCCCATCCAGTGTAAAGCCCTGCAGTCCTGCATGTGGCTGGGACAGGCACCTCTCAGGCAGGCCCGGAATGCCCGCCCCGACACTGAGACACAGTGACCAAACAAACGGCCACATGTCTGCACACACCAGTCTGGACCTCGAGACCTGGAAACCCTGTGAGGACAAGCCCCGCCGGCAGGGCTAAGATGGGGAACCGGCCAACACTGGTGTTTAGCTGCTAGTGAGACCCGCCCCCTGGGTCCTCTCTCAAGGGGAGGGAGAGGGCTAGGAAAGGATGGAACGAAACTGGGACAGGGGGAGGGATGGCGGGTGAAGGAGGGAGCATGGTGGGGAGGCAGTGGGGGAGGGGCAGGCGCTGGCACCTGGCTGGAGATGAGGTCTTCGCACACCGACAAGGCCATCTGGATGGCGTTGGGCTTGTGCGTGACGGAGGTGGCGTTGAGCTGGATCTTCCAGGAGCCGTGCCGCTTGTTGGCCTGGTTCACAGCCTCGCGGAACATCTGCTCGTGCTTCCGCGTGCTCAGCACCGCGCCGATGTTGACGATCTTGGGGTCGCAGGCGGCACGGGCGAAGGAGCAGGAGAAAAGCAGGGCGAGTGTCAGAAGGCGCATGGTGCTCATGGGCTCCGGGCGGCGCCCTGGCTCTGGGCAGCGCGAACGCGGGGCCCTCGGCGCATCCCCAGAGGGACGCCCCGGCCGCCCTGCGCGCGCCCGATCCCGCGGGCTGAGGGCGCCACGTCTTCCCCGGGAGCCTTAGTCCTGGGACGTCTGCACCGAGCAGGTGGCACCGAGCCTTCGGCCGGCCGGGCGGTCCCGGGTGCGCGTGGGCTCCGGGCGCTCTGCGCCAGGCGGCTGGCGCTGTCCGCGGTGCTGAAGCGGGTCTCGGCGCCGCTCCGGGTGCCCCGCGCCGAAAGGACCCGGCGGCGGCAGCTCCTCTGCGGGCTTCGCTTGTCCCGGTCCTGACGCTGCGGCGGCTGCGGCGACTGCGGAGCGCCGAGCGGGACCAACGTCTCCTACCCCTCCCGCCGCCCCCGCTTCCCAACACGGAGCCGGAGCGGGGGCGCCTCCCGCGCCAGAGTGTGCGCCTGCGTTCGTGCCAGCATTTTTCAGAGCGCGCGCGAGCGGGGGACGCCTGTGCGCGCGTGTGTGCGCGCGTGTGTGCGCGCGTGTGTGCAGGGGTCGCTGAGACAGTGACCTGGGCTGTCTCGAACCTGCAGGGAGCCGAGTTTGGAGAGGTTAGAGGGGTTCGCGTCACTGTGTGCAGACTTGCGTGTCCTTTAACATGACCGAATGTGTCGTGCCAGTTTGTGTATGTGCGCACACGCGCGTGCACGAGTCCTCACCCACAGTCAGTGGTACTTCGGGGCCTGACTCTGCCGTCTGGAAACCAAGGCGTGTGGTGAGGCCCTAAACCGTGCCTCTGGGAGAGGGACGGTGGCGACCTCTTCTCCAGAAGGCTCAAAAATGGGGGAGAGACCTCGTCTGCCCGGCCATGTGACGTGGACTCCCCCCAGAGGGTTAAAAAGAATAGAAGGGGTGACAGTGGCCGTCCCTGGTTGAGCTGGATCTCCCAGGAGAGTCTGAGGGTCTGAACCAAGCCAGCTGTGGAGAGACCACGGCCAGAGGGAGTCGTCTCTGCAGCAGATGAGACTAAGGTTAGACATCAGGAAGCACTTGCTGTTGCCGGGATAGACATCCCATACATACCCCCCGTCTCCACGCTCCTCCCCTTGGCAGCCCCTCTCCTAACTCACTCCCAGCACCCCCTCCTGCCCCTTTCCAGAAGCTCCTTGTCCTCTGGTCCTTGTGATCCCAATTCTTTGTCCTCACCGTCCCCCCCCCCCCCCACCCAGTGTGCTTCCTTCTCCCTAATTCAAAGGATGGCTGAAGCTCCGCCTGCTGCCAGTGACATCACCGTTTCCAATAGCAACTGAGGATTCTGCAGACCCAACAGCAAAAGCCCCCAATGGGGACAAAGCAGGGTCGTCCCCACACCTAAGTGATGTCCGAAGCAGTGGAGAGGGGAGGAGCCATGTCCCTCCCAACAGGGTCACACCCCCTGCAGCTCTCACCACTAGGCTTACCTCCCCACACCCAGCCCAAAGCAGACCCCGCGGGACTCCCTGGCTCTGAGGCAGGGGCTGCAGTGCTTGGCCTGCTCCCTTTCCTGTCCCCTTCTCTCCCGATGCAAGAAAATCGTTGCTTGGAGGCTAGTCTGCCTGCATCCGGCTGCAGCTCCGCAACTCTCTCTGTTCTGGGATTGAGGTCTACAGTGGAAGGAACACCAGCCCTGGGGACACAACTCCTCCTGTGGAGTCTCAGGACGGTATGTGGGGTGTGCTCAGGGGCCCAGAGTGGGCCCTATCTCCACAGGGTCTGCGGCCTCTGGTAGCTCAGTGCTTGGAGGCTGCATGCATGCCTGGGAGTGGGCAGGCACCAGCTGCCAGCTCTGGTGTGGCCCAGACAGCTCCAGGACATTGCAGGGAGGGAGGGATTCAGCAGGGGGCTGCTGCCAGAGGTTCAGGCCCCTTCCATCCACCCCAATCCCCCAGTCGGGGGTGCTGGAGAAGCTCCTACTGGTCCTGGAAAAAGAAACGGCCAGAAACCTGAGGGCTGGTTGTTACACAGCAGGAGCTTGAACTTGGTCACGGTCGGAGTGCTTATGCCACGGAAATTGCCAAGCCCTGCAAATCAGGCCTTTTTTTCCCCTTTAGAGGCCAGTTTCCCGGCACACCACCGCCTCCCCCAGGCTGGAGGTGCTCAGGCTTCTGTCCGGAGGCCCTTGCGTGTCCCAGGCCTCAGCCCCTCCCGTGCTTGAATCTCTCCTGGGCTCTGCACTCCCTTTCACCTTGCAGGCTTCCTCCAGGCCCCCAGCAAGGGCAGTGCGGTTGCAGAAGGCCTCGACCTTGCTTTGTCTTGCTGTGAAAGACACGCTGTGGGTCGCGGCTGCCTGAGGCTCCGGTCCTGTGTTGAGATTCTTATTAAGAACGTTTGGATCCCCGTGAAGCCCTAAGCCAAGGATACCAGGAGATTTGGGTAGGAATGGGGGTCATGGGCATCATCGTCTGTAAAATCAGGAGTGCCGGTCAAAGAAGGAAAGCATTGAAACCTTCCAGTCCTGCACCTTCTCATGGTCTTCGTTAACCAGATGGGACGTCAGTCTGGCTGGGTTGTGGGAACGTGGGACGTCGTGTTGACCTGCAGCAGTGCCGCTGCCTGCTTTCACGCGTGAATAAACGTACCTGTGAGACACACACACACACCCACACAAAGATACCGCCGGGACTTGGACCCCTCCGAATCCTGGTGTATCACACTCTGTGGTGAGGACCAAGGACACCTGGGTTGCTGCATCTGGCCTCGGTGGGAGCGCGGCCCTGTCTGCCCCGTGGGGAGGGGGCTGCTTCACCTCCTCCCCGGCTCCAACCCAAGGGCTCTAGCAAGGGCTGTCAATCATAGATACAGCCCCTCCTTGGCCTTGGCCTATTGGCCGAGAGGTAGTCACATGACCCAAGCAGACCACTCAGGGTTTTTCCCTAAGATTTGGGCTAGATCAGAAACTGTGACGAGAACCCATCTCTGCGTCTTCTCTGGAGGTGAATCTCTGAGAATTGAGCCACGTGTGGACACATTTCTCTCAGGAGGAAGCTGACAGGCAGGGAGGAGCCATTCTGCAAAGCTCTCTGTGCAGACACCTTGCCTGTGGCTGGCCAAGTGGGCAGAGGATGGGCCTTTGCCTGGTGTCCACCCACGGCCAGGGCCCGCCTCCAGACCAGGGCTGGGGAGATGGGGCCGGCTGTCAGCAGGCCTGGCCGCCAGGACTCTATCCTTGATCTGGGGGAGCCCGAGGACCCTCACAGGCCACAGCTGTAGACACCGGTGGTGCCACCTTGCTTGCCCTCAAGTCGATTTGCACTTGCACACCTTCATCCACATGGTTCTGCTACCTGCCTCTCCGCACGATCCCTCCTCTCCCTGTCCCCACACTCTCTGACTTTCCAAATCCCACCTTTCCTGGAAGCCCATCTTCCCAACATCACAAACTCCCCACAGATCCCACCATACGCAAGGCTGGACTTTAACATTTAATTCACCCATAGACGTTTACCGAGCTCCCACTGTGTGGCAGGCACTCCTCTAAATTATTGGGGTACAGCAGTGGAAAAGTTAGATCCCCGACTGAACATGTGGGAGACAAATGAGCACCTTAGACCATTTCATGCCGCGTTACGTACTCCAGAGAAAAAGAAAGCAGAATACAAGGATAGAGCTTGATGGGACCGTGTGGTGGTTTCAACATGTCTGCAAGTTCTCTGACATGCATCCCTTCAAAGGGGAGTCCAGTTCCTCTCTCCTTGAATGTGGATGGACCGAATGACTGTTCTACTGAGTGGAACGTGGTGGAAGTGGCAGTGTGTGACTTCCGAGGTGAGGTCTAGAAGGAGCAGCTTCCCTCTGGCACTGTCCCTCCTGAGTCACCTGCTCTGGGGGAGGCCAGTGTGGAGAGGAACTCTTTGTCAGTGGCCCCCTGCCAGTGGCCAGCATCAACTTGTCAGCTATGGGAGTGAACCACCTTGGAAACTCCAGGGACCCTCCGGCCCCCTTCGAGCCTTCAAGGGATGACAGCCTTGAAGTCTTGACTGTCACCTCATGAGAGACCCCAAGCCTGAGCCACCCTGTCAAGCTGCTCCAAACTCCTGACCGTGGAAACTGTGAGAGATAATGAATGTTTATGGCTGTGTGAATCAATAGATGACTAAGTAATCAATTGGGGTTGCTTTTTTTCTGAATGAAATGAGAGAGTAAGCCATGCAAATATCTGAGGAAAGGGTGTTCCAGGGCGGGGGAGGGGGGGTGCAAGGGCATGGAGCAGAGGGAGGGAGGGGGAGACAGGAAGGAGGCCAGAGGGGTCGTGGGCCAGGTCCTGTGGGATGGGGCTGGCTGTGTAGAGGGCCCCAGCTTTATTCTAATGAGATTGGAGGGATTAGACCAGGAGAGTGACACTGTTCAACTGACCTTTTAGAAAGGACCACCCAACTGCTATGTGGGTAACAAGGGAGGAGGGGTGTGACCAGCCAGGAGGTTACTGGGATAATTCGTGCGCCAGGCAGGAGGTGTAGAGATGACAAGACGTGGGACGAGAAAGTGAGGGGTCACAAATGACTCCAGAGCAACTGAGAGAATGGTAGCACTACCACTGAGAATGGAAAGGTGGGGTCCAGGAGGAATCAAGGAATCAAAACTTTTATTTTCTTATAAAGTTCCCACTAAGCTTTTTTTTTTTTTTTTTTTTTTTTGCGGTACACGGGCCTCTCACTGCCGTGGCCTCTCCCATTGCGGAGCACAGGCTCCGGACGCGCAGGCTCAGCGGCCGTGGCTCACGGGCCCAGCCACTTCACGGCATGCGGGATTCTCCTGGACCGGGGCACGAACCCGTGTCCTCTGCATCGGCAGGCGGACTCTCAACCACTGCGCCACCAGGGAAGCCCCCACTAAGCTTTTAATCCTGCAAATTTTGATATGTTTTGTTTTTGTTCAGTTACATATTTTTTCTAATTTTCCTTGTAATTTCTTCTCTGATTTATGGGTTATTTAGAAGCCTGTTGTTTAATTTTCAAATATTTGGAGATTTTCTGCATGTATTTCTGCTATCAATTTTTACTTTAACTTCAGTATGGTCAGAGAACATATGTTGTATGATCTTAAATACACTGAGACTTATTTTATGGTCCACAATATGGTTTTTCTTGGTGAATATGAACACTAGAGGAAATTGTGTATTTTTCTGTTTCGGATGTAGTGTTTTAATAAATGTAAATGTTTCTCATTGTGGTTTTTTAAAAATTAATTAATTGTTTTATATATTTTTGGCTGTGTTCGGTCTTCGTTGCTGTGCGTGGGCTTTCTCTAGTTGTGGCGAGCGGGGGCTACTCTTCGTTGTGGTGCGCGGGCTTCTCATTGCTGTGGCTTCTCTTGTTGTGGAGCACAGGCTCTAGGTGTGTAGGCTTCGGTAGTTGTGGCTCGCGGGCTCTAGAGTGCAGGCTCAGTAGTTGTGGCGCATGGGCTTAGTTGCTTCGTGGCATGTGGGACCTTCCCGGACCAGGGCTGGAAACTGTGTCCCCTGCGGATTCTTAACCACTGAGCCACCAGAGAAGCCCCTCTCATTGAGGTTTTAATGAGCATTTCCCTTAATGACTGATCAGGTTTAACATCTTTTCATGTGCTTATTGGCCTTTTGTATACTTTCTTTGGAGAAACGTCTATTCAAGTCTGTTGCCCATATTAACCATATTATCAGATATATGTTTTGTAAATATTTTCTCCAAGTCTGTGACATGCTTTTTCATTTTCTTAATGTTGTCTTTAAAGTGCAAGAGTTTTAAATTTTGATGAAGTCCAATTATCAGATTTTTCGTTGTTGATCGTGCTCTGGTATATCTAAAACATCTTTGCCTAACCCAAAGCTGCAAAGATTTTATTTTATGTTTTCTTCCAAGAGTTTTGTAGTTTTGGTTCTCACATTTAGGTCTATGATCCATTTCGAGTTAATTTTTTATATGGTATGAGGCAAGGTGTAAATTCATTCATTTGTATCTAGGTATCCAATTGACCCAGCACCATTTGTTGAAAAAGAGCTATCCTTTCCCATTGAATTTTCTCACTACCTTTGTAGAACATCAGTTGACCATAAGCGTAAGGGTTTGTTTTTAGAATCTGGATTCAGTTCCATTGATCTGTATGTCTGTTGTTATGCCAGGACCACACTGTCCTGGTTGCTGTAGCTTTGCATTAAGTTTTGAAATCACCTAGTGTTACTCCTCCAACTTCGTCCTTTTTCAATATTGTTTTGGCTCTTCTGGGTCCTTTGTAATTACATATACATTTTAGGATCAACTTGTTAATTTCTGCTAAGATTTGATAGAGATTGCAATGGATTCATAGATTAATTATTAAGACAACTGCAGTCTTGGGACTGTCCTGGTGGCGCAGTGGCTAAGAATCCGCCTGCCAACACAGGGGACGCGGGTTTGGTCTCTGGTCCGGGGAGATCCCACATGCCGCAGAGCAACTAAGCCCGTGCGTCACAACTACTGAGCCCGCGAGCCACAGCTACTGAGCCCGCGCACCTAGAGCCCGTGCTACACAACAAGAGAATCCACCGCAATGAGAAACCTGCACACCGCAGCGAAGAGTAGCCCCCGCTCGCCATAGCTAGAGAAAGCCCGTGTGCAGCAACGAAGACCCAGCACAGCCAAAAATAAAATCAATCAATCAATCAATTTATTTTAAAAAAAGACAACTTCAGTCTTAACAAAATTGAGTCTTTCAATCCATTTATTTAGATCATCTTTACCATCAGCAATGTTTCGTGGATTTTAAAGTAAATAAGCTTGCACTTATTTCATTAAATTTATCCCCGAGTATTTTATTCTTTTGTCTGCAATTTTGAATGAAATTGCTTTCTTAATTTTATTTTTGGCCTGTTCGTCAGTAATATGTAGAAATAAAATTGACTTTTGAGTATTGACCTTGTACCTTATTAGTTCTAGTAGGTTTTTGCTTGTTGTTGACTCCTGAGCATTTTGCAGAATATCATGTTGTCTGTTAGTCGCCAGTCTCCCTTCTTTCCCAGTCTGGATGCCTTTGGTCTCTTTTCTTGGGTGCGTGAACTAGATAGAACCTCTAGTCCCAAGACTGAAATGGTAAGAGCAGCCAACTCTGCCCTGTTTCCAACCTCAGAGGGAAAGCATCTGGTCTTTCACTACCCAGTACGATGATAACTATAGGGTTTCATAGGTGCCCTTAGCATGTTGAGGAAACTCTCTTCTATCCCTAATTTTTGAGAATATTTATTGTGAACAGGTACTGGACTTTTTCAAATGCTTTTTTTCTGCATTTATTGAAATAATCATGTAGTTTGGGTGCTTTTTAAAAGTTATTTATTTATTTATTTGTCTGTGCCGGGTCTTAGTTGCAGCATGTGGGATCTAGTTGCCGGACCAGGGATCAAACCCGGACCCCCGCATTGGAAGTGCGGAGTCTTAGCCACTGGACCTCCAGGGAAGACCCTTGGTTGTTTATTATGTTAATATGGTGTATAACACTGATTTTTGGATGTTAAACTCATATTCCTGAAATAAATGATCATAATGTACAGTCCTTTCCATATGTTGCTGAATTCTGTTTGTTAATATTTTGTAGAGAATTCTTGCATTTATATTAATGGAGGATATTGGTCTGTAGTTTTCTTGTGAGGCCTCGGTCTAGTTTTGGCTTTAGGTTAATATTGGCCTCATAGAATGAGGTGGGAACTGTTTACTCGTCTCCTATCTTCTGGAAGAGTTTGTGAAGGATTGGTGTTAATTCTTCTTTAAATGTTTGGTAGAATTCACCAGCAAAACCACCTGGACTTGGGCTTTTTTTTGGAGGGGGGAGGGTTTAAAATTACTAGCCCAATTTCCTTTTAGGTATATTCATATTTTCTATTTCTTCTTGCATCAGTTTTGGTAATTTGTATCTTTTTAGGAATTTTTCCATTTTATCTAAACTTTGAGTTATTGACATAAAATTGTTCATAAATTCCCTGATAATCCCTTTGATTTCTGTAAGGTCGGTTGTGATGTCCCTTCTTTTACTCCTCATTTTATTTTTTCTGGATCGGTCTAGCTAAATGTTTGTTGATCTTCCCAAAGAAACAACTTGCTGTTTCATTGCTTTTCTCTGTTCATTTTCTGCTTTCTATTTCACTGATTTCGCTGTTTTATTTTTTGCTTGCCTTCTATTTAGTTTGATCCTTTTTTCCTTAGCTCCTTAAGGTAGAAATTTAGGGTTTTTAAAAAATATTTATTTATTTATTTGGCTGCGTTGGGTCTTCGTTGTGGCACATGTGGTCTCTAGTTGCGGCGCGCTGGCTTAGTTGCTCCGCAGCCCATGGGATCTTAGTTCCCTGACCAGGGATCAAACCCACGTCCCCTGTGTTGGAAGGTGGGTTCTTAACCACTGGACCACAAGGGAAGTCCCAACGTAGGTTTTAAATGTTGAGATCTGTTATCTATTCTAATATAAATGTTTACAGTTATACATTTCCATCTAAGCTCTGCTTTAACTGCATCCTATAAATTTTGATTTTTTTGCTTTCATTCAGTTTAAAATATTTTCCAATTAAAAAATTTTTTTTTATCGCTGTGCACGGGCTTCTCACTATCGCAGCCTCTCTCGTTGCGGAGCACAGGCTCCAGATGCGTAGGCTCAGTAGTTGTGGCTCGTGGGCCTAGCTGCTCCACGGCATGTGGGATCTTCCCAGACCAGGGCACGAACCTGTATCCCCCGCATTGGCAGGCGGATTCTTAACCACTGCACCACCAGGGAAGCCCCCAATTTTCTTTTTGATTTCTTCTTTGAACCTTGGTTTATTTAGAAGTGTGCCGTTTTAATTTCCCTAGTATTTTTGGATTTCCAAAATTTTTCTTCTTTTTATTTCTAATTTAGCTCAATTGCGGTTAAAAGAACACATTGCATGACTTCAAACATTTTAAATTTATGTAGACTTGTTTTATAGCACAGCATATGGTTTCAACTGGGACCCCCTCCCCTCTCGCTCAGGCCAGTCCCTTCACTGGTTCCTCATGGAGAGAGAGGGGCTCCAGGGGTGTCAGTACCAGAGGACAGAAGGGCTACCTTTACCCCAGTGTACACTCCAAGGCATGGTGAGGGGCCACAGCAGCAGGGCCAGCGCCCACCGCAGGCAACAGGGGGAAAGGGACTCACCCACCGCCCTCCCAAGACTGTCCCTTGGGACTTCCCTGGTGGCCCAGTGGTTAAGAATCTGACTGTCAATTCAGGGAACGCCGGTTCGAGCCCTGGTCCGGGAAGATGTCACATGCCGTGGAGCAACTAAGCCCATGTGCCACAACTACTGAGCCTGCGTTCTAGAGCCCGCAAGCCACAGTTACTGAGCTCAAGCACCTAGAGCCTGTGCTCCGCAACAAGAGAAGCCACAGCAATGAGAAGCCTGCGCACCGCAACGAAGAGTAGCCCCTGCTCACTGCACCTAGAGAAAGCCCGCACGCAGCAACAAAGACCCAACACAGAAAAAAATAAATAAACACATTTATTTTAAAAACAACAACAACAAAAACCCTAGTCCTGGCTTTAAAAAAAGAAAAAGACTGTCCCTTGTGAGCATGACCCCCAGTGTCTGCCCAGGCCTGGCCTGTCTGGTGCGGGGATGGCCCAGGCTGGGCGAGGGCCCTGGACTCTGGCTGCAGACCGGAAACCCAAGGTCCCAGGCCAGGCTAGGGTTGAGTGGGAAAGGCTAACCATCTGGGAAGCCTTCGGGAGGCCCTCACACTGTCCCAGGACTGTCACTGTGGCAATCAGCATAGTAACAATGACTGGCCACCAGGTCACGCTCTCCATGGGCACCGGTGTGGCTGCCACCAGAGGGCAAGAGTTCGGGTCCCCACTCATCCTGGACGTGGACACGGCCAGGACACTGCAGCCTTGACTCCCTCCTAGACCTGCCAGCCCCAGGTTCCCCAAGGAAGCAGCCCCGGCCTGGGCTCCAAGGAGGAAAGCAGGCTGCTCTGAGTCTCTGACTGAGAACATGGACCACAGAAGTAAGCATGCTGGTTCACTCCACGAGGGTGGGAACTGTCCCGCCACCCGGTGCCCTGGACCCAAGTGACCCCAGGCCTGCTGTGGGCCCACTCGGCCTCTCTGGTTTTGCTCCCGCTGTGGGGTCCGGGCCGCAGGCAGAGGGACTCGGGACCTCGCGCAGTGGGGCTCAGAGGAGGCTGACGGGGGGCCCGAGGGAGTGTGGCATCATCGGCTGAGAGCCGCTCCGGCCTGAGCTGAGACCTGATGCGACAGGACGGGGCAGGACGGCACGGTGGCTCCCCGGCCCCAGGCGAAGCCGCACGGTCAGAAGCAGCAGCAACCACCCCGCGCTTTTCTGCAGAGACGAGGACAGTGTCCCCCCCTCACGGGGTGCCAAGCTGGGAGCGGCTGGCCCTCCCTCCCTGGCAGCTGACCGGGGGCCCGCAGCCCCGCCCCCTTCCCCGCCCGGCCGAGACCGACAGCAGGTCGGGGTGGCTCTCCGGAAGCTTGGCCCGCACGCCTGGCACTGAGTTCTCTCGAGTTCCGCCCGAGGCCTCAGCCCCCAGGAACCAGTGGGACCGAGGCCGGTGCTGGGGGCTCCCGTGCTGGCTGCTTAGTCTGGAGTTTGACCAGGAGGGGAGCGCCGTCCCCGCCCAGCCTGCTCCCGCTCCGCCCCTGCTCCCTGGGGCCGTGGCCCCCTTGCTGCACCCCGGCAGCCTGGCCGAGGCGGGGAGAAGCCAGCTGGCTCTGGTCTCTTGCCCCTGGCGTGGCGGCCCTGGGTCCCGGTGCCCGATTTCCCACGTGGAGAGCAGCAGGCGGCACCGGCCTCTTCCCGCTGACGTGAAGCGCATCGTAAAATGCAGCCTGCTGCTCAGCCGAGGCCGCCTGCCCCCTCGCCGCTCCACCGTCCACGTGCAGCCGTGCTTTCCCCCGGGAAGGTTGCTGTCCGGCGGTGGGTTCAGAGGCGGTGATCCCTCTGGCGACTTGCAGTGGACGGTGGCTGCGTCCACGCCTCCCGACCTGGGTGTGACGGCGGGGTCAGGGCCACGCCCAAGGCCCACAGCACGACTTTGCATCCATCCAGGCTCTGCCGCGCTGTTCAGGCCTCAGGATCGAGCCTTGTGCCTTAGTTTCCTTCCCCCCCGCTGCTCCACAGGCGAGCAGAGGGCCTGGGGCAGGGGAGGGTCGCCAAGGGGGAGGCCGAGGTTGAGGCTCCCGCCGCGGCCCAGGGGCTCCTGACTGCCACACCGGGACACCCGGCAGCCTTTTTTCTGCACAAGTACAGTTAGTTGGGTAAACTGTTGAAGGAGCTCGCTTTTGAAAACCCTTCCTATTTCCACGTGAAGTTTCACACACGGCACAGGGGGGTCCGCGGTGCCCCGCACTGAGTTTCCTGCAACGTTTGCATCTTCCGTGACGCTAGGACACTGTGACCGGGAGACCCTGCTTGTGCTGAGCCCTTTCTCACAGGTGAGGCTCCCCTGTGCCCGCCTTGCACTCGGGGGCAGCACGGTCGGTGGGCCCCTTCGCCACAAGGGCCTCCCTCCCGCTCCCTTGAGGGCCACACGCCCCCACCATCTCTAACCCAGACGGCCGCTAGTGAAGCAATTGAGTTGAAAGACGGCAGACCCTCGATTTTCCACAGAATGTGGGGATTTCCAATAAACACGAGGTGCTGTGATGCCGCCCGGCCTGTTGACTGCAGTTTCTGACCAACACGTGTGGGAGCAACACCGACTGTCCCAGGGCCGCGTCCATCCAGGGGCTGCAGCCGGCTGGGCCCTGAGGGGACAAGAGTCCACAGGCTGTGCTGACCCCGCTCTGGACCACCCAGGGATCTGCCCTATGCTCCGTCTAGCCCTTTCCCAGGGTCTCAGGGGAGCCCGAGGTGACCTAGTGGGGCTGGCACCCTGGGGGCGGGCCCAGAACATGCCCTTTGAACCAGGTCGCGGGGGCGGGGCTCCTGCGCCCTCGGGTTTGACAGTCTGTGACTCACCCTCCTGCACATGCATCCTCCAGTTGCCACCGTTTCCCTGGTAATTCACTGTGCAGGGAGGGGTGCATGAGGACATTGCTGGAACTTCCAGCAGAGCTGTGTGTGGGAGAAGACCCGAAGAGACCCCAGGGATGACCCCTAGAAGGGAAGGTGCAGGAGAGGAGGAAGATCTTTCTGGAGCGGGTTCAGACAAGCCTAGGTGCTGAGCAGTAGGTGCACGTGCTGGGGAGCCCTCCTGAGGCCCAGAAATGTCACAGCTGAGAAGGCAGGAAGCAGTTGGCTCCCCATGGAGGGAATGGGCAGTTGGGGCCTGGAAAGCTGTAGAGAGGGTCTAAGTTTGAGGTTCGCCAGCAGAGAACACTGGGTAGGGCCGTGAGCTGAGCAATCCTGGGCAGTACAGAACTGCTTTGCCTTGTTTATTGAGGGGAAATATGCTCACAGCAAAGTGCAGTGATCTTTTTTTTAAGTCTTTTTTCCTTATTTTTTAAAAATATTTATTTATTTGGCTGTGCCAGCTCTTAGTTGCTGCACATGGGATCTTCTTTGCAGCTTGCAGGATCTTTTAGTTGTGGCATGCTTGCTGTTAGTTGCAGCATGCACTCAGGATCTAGTTCCCTGACCAGGAATTGAACCCGGCCCCCTGCGTTGGGAGCGAGGAGTCTTAACCACTGGACCACCAGGGAAGTCCCAGTGAAGTGACCTCTAGTACATCCTGAAGACTATCGAGTCTGTTGACTTTTAAGAATGAGCAAAAGTGGATTTATTTGGGAACATCAGAGGAATTGCGATTTGGGACAAGCAAGCTATAGCAAAAGCCGTAGGTAAGTCCAACAAGCAAAGGAGAGGAATGGTTATTTTACAGAGAAAAATGAGGAAGTTGAGAGGTTTGTGTGGGGTTTGTTTTTTGTTGCTGTTGTTGTTTTTTGGTTTGCTTTTTTTTTTTTTATGAAAGCCCTTTGGAAAAAAGTGAGAGTTCAGGGTGAGGACTGTTTCTCATTGGCTAAGTTGCTGAGGTAGTTGATTTCTTGTACAAGATGCAATGTACATCTTTTCCTGTTGGGGCCTGTGATAGACGATTCTTCCCTGTTATGATTCTTCTGTTGTAGATCGTAATTGACTGTTGACCTGAGGCAAGATAACAGCCAATTATTTTAGCAGCAACATGGGTTTATTCAGGAACAGTAAAGAACTGGAAAACAGAACAAGCAATCTAAGGTGAAGCACCAGCACGTGCAGAGAACAAAGGAGAGGAGACTCTTTTATAGAGGAGAAGGGGGAGTTGCAAGGGGCTGTTGTAAACAAAGAATCCATTGGAAGAAACTGGGAGTTGGAAGTGTGGTGGCTTTTCATTGGCTGCACTGTGATGGTCTCTCATTGGCTGGGCTGTTGCTGGGATCAAAATCTTCCTTCCTCCTGCTCGGTAGTAAGTAGTAGCCTTCCTGTTGGGTCTGCAATTAAGGCTGCGTGGTAGGGTGTGAGAGCTCCCCCTTCTGGCCTCCTGGCTGCGGTTTAGTGAGGGTTCCCTTTATTACTTCTCACAGGTCCGATGGATGAAGACCCCAAGAGCCCGCCTGCCGCTGACCCTACGGCGGGCCCCCCAGGCCCCAGCCCCTCCAGGCCCCCGGGCAGGCCCCTGGGTCGAGACCTGGGGTTCGGGGCACAGGAGCTCCCCGCCGACGTGGCGGAGCGGTGGGACACCTGCTCAGGGTTAGAGTCAACCGAGAAGGCCTGGCCGATTCCCCACTGCTTGCTCACAGGCCTTGGGGGACCCGGACCGGGGCGCCACTGGACGCGAAGCCGCGGATCCCGGCTCGACCGGCTCGACCGGAAGCCAGCTCCTCCTGTTGCCTTGGCCACCGCCCAGCTAGGAAACGGTCGGCGCATGCGCAGGATGGCGCCGCCGCCAACCGCTGCCGGTCCCGTTTCTGCGCCCGCGCAGGCTGGTCGTTGACTGCTGCGCGAAAGACGCGTGGGGGCGTCAGGCCCGCCGAGCGCTCTGCATCTCCGGGAGACCGGCCTCCTGACGCCGCCAGCGCCCGCTCGCTTTCACGTGTCCGCGGCCCGCCCCGCCTGGGGGCGCCTGGGCGATGACTGTGAGCCCGGGCCGGAGCCCGGACGGCGGCTGCTGGCGGCACTGCTGGTGCTGGCGGGTGAGCGTCCGGCGGCGCCGGGCCCGAGTCTCGGCGCGGGACAGCCGGGCCGCGACAGCCTCCCCGGGACGGGACACCCGGGACCCAGCCTCGGACGCGGGCATCTGAGACCGTGAGGAGAGACGAGGCGGGGCGCTCCCACTCCCGCTGAGCGCAGAGGCCGCTCTGGCACCGCGCAGGACCCCGGTCAGGCTCGCCGCCACCCTCCGCCGGCGTCTGGTCTAGAGCAAGACCCTCCCCAGACCCCCGACCAGAGCTCCGCTCCCCGAACGGTTTCTTCCTGGCATCCTCCTCCCGAGACCCCCCGCCCCCAAGTCCCCACGGTGCCTGGAGTAATGACCCCACCTTGTTAACCACAGTTGTCTGTGGTGGGCTTTGGCACAAGGACCTTGGACTGGGACCCTGGGCTCGGTAACGGTGGGCCCATCTGAGACCCCCTGTGCCTCTGTCTGTCCGAGGAGCCACCTGTCCTTGGATGGGAAGTAAGTTCACGCTGAACTCTGGTATTTCATCGACACCCTCAGCATTGAGCGTGTGTGTGTGTGTTTCTAGGAATAACTCCCTCAGTGGGGTTTTGGTTATCTCATTAGATTTGTATTTTACTTAGGTGGAATTTTTTTTTCTGGCCGCTGACATCTGCTACCTACTGCTTTGTCTGCCTGCCTGCGTCCTCATGTCTTCAGTCGTCTGTCCTTCCTCAAGCTGGCCTCTTGAGCTAAGACATTCAGAAGGTTTCTTCTCAAACCCATTTCCTTTGGATAAACTTTGCCCCGTCACCATTTAAAACTTTATAAGGACTTCTTCCTCTGATTCGGGTGTATGTCCCAAATGCTGCTTTTCCTTTACTTCTGCCTAGAATCTGGAGGTTTTTGTCCAGCCACTGATAGGAGACCAAAGGAGGAAAAAACAAAACAAAACAATTAATATGATCTTCCTTACCTTCATTCTGTAATTTCTGACTCTCATGGTCTCATAAAAATTAAGGAAAAACAAAACTCTTATGTGTTTTCCCCAGACAGACCCTGCAAGAGGTCCCTTCTGGTTCTTAAGTTTCTTTCACATCTCTGCTCCCGAACTTAAGTTGTGAACATTGAACTTGACCTCACTTCAATAAACGTGCCTGCTGGGGGTTTCCCTGGTGGCTCAGTGGTTAAGAATCTGCCTGCCAGTGCAGGGGACACGGGTTCAAGCCCTGGTCCAGGAAGATCCCACATGCCGCGGAGCAACTAAGCCCGTGCGCCACAACTACTGAGTCTGTGCTGTAGAGCCTGCGAGCCACAACTACTGAAACCTGTGCGCCTAGAGCCCGTGCTCCACAACAAGAGAAGCCTGCGGACCGCAACGAAGAGTAGCTCCCGCTCGCCGCAACTAGAGAAAGACCACACGCAGCAACAAAGACCCAACACGGCCAAAAATAGATAAATAAAATTTAAAAATAAAGTGATGGAAAAATTGTCAACCAAGAATTCCATATCCAGCAAAACTGACCTTCAAAAATGTGGGAAAATTTAAGGCATTCACAGATAAACAATAGCTGAGGGAGTTCATGGCCACCACACCTGGCCTACGGGAAATGCTCAAGGTAGCCCTTCAGATTTAAATGAAAGGACGTTAGTACCTCAAAGCCATAGGGAGAAATAAAGGTCTGTGGTAAAGGCAAAACCATGGGCAAGTATAAGAACCAGTATTACTGTATTTTTGGTTATGACTCCACTTTTTATTTACTACATGATTTGGAAGACAAATGCATAAATAATAATTACAAATTCATGTAACTGTGCACACAGTGTACAAACATGTCATTTGCAATGACAACATAAAGCAGATGGAACTGTTTAGAAGCATAGTTTATGTGACTGAGTGAAGTTGTCCACCTGAATTACGCTGTTATAAATTTAGGATGTTAAGTGCAATCTCCCTGGTAAGCAAAGAAAATATCTAGAAGATATGCACAAAAAAATCCACAAGAAAGCTACTAGAGATAATAAATTCAGGAAAGTTGCAGGGTACTAGATCAACAAACAAAATCAGTTATGTTTCTACGCACCTGCAATGAACAATTCAAAAGGAAATTAAGAAAGCAATTCCATTTAAAATAGCATCTAAAAGAATAAAATAATTAGAAATAAATTTAACCAAGGGGGTGATTTAATTGTACACTGAAAACCATAAAACATTGTTGACATAAAGAAAACCTAAATAATTGGAAAGATGTCCTTTGTTCATGGGTAGAAAGATATTTTTTTCTTTTTCTGGCTGCACCACGCGGCATATACTGAGTTCCCTGACCAGGGATTGAGCTATGGCCCCAGCAGTGAAAGCACCGAGTCCTAACCACTGGACCACCAGAAAAGTCCCAGGAAGACTTAATTCTAAGATGTCAGTACTACCCAAAGTGATGTACAGGTTCAATGCAATCCCTATCAAAATTCCAACAGTGTTTCTTTTTTCTTTTTTTTTTTGCAGAAATTTTATGTCAATCCTCAAATTCATATGGAATTGCAAGGGGGGCCCTGAATAGCCAAAATAATCTTGGAAAAGAGCAACGTTAGATGACGCACATGTCCCAATTTCAAAACTTCCTACAAACGCACAGTGTTCAAAACAGTGTGGTGTTGTCATAAGGATAGACATAGACCAATGGAACACAAGTAAGTCTCTAGAAATAAACTCATATCTATGGCCAGTTGATTTCTGCAAGGGTAATAAGTCTATTTAATGGGGGAAATAATTTGTCTTCAGCAAATGATTCTGAGAAAATTAGATTTCCACGTGAAGTTGGACTGCTACGTCACACCATATACAAAAAGTTAACTCAAAGTGAATCAATGACCTAAATATAAGAGCTAAAACCACAAACCCCCTAGAAAAAAACACAGGTTAATCTTCATAACTTTGGGTTTGACAATGGATTCTTAGATAAAACTCCATAAGCACAAGCAACAAAAGACACACGCTGGACGTCATCAAAGTAAAACTTTTTGTGCGGCACCAAAGGACACTACCAAGAGTACAAAGGCAACCCACAGAATGGGAGAAAATATTTTCAAACTACAAATCTGATAAGGGTTTAATAACCAGAATATACTCTTTAAAACTTCTAAAACTCAACAACAAAAACAAAAACTCTTGAAACTCAACAACAAACAACAAAACCTCAAAAAAAAAACCCCAAATTAACAAAAAACTAAAACTCAACAAAATGAAGAATGAAAACACCTTTTATAATGTCAAAAGGGTACATTATATGTTATGTATAATGTAACACACACACACACACACACACACACGAACGTGGGCGTAACTGCAGGTGCCGCGTGGGTCAGAGCTGAGAGCACTGGGACCTGCTTGGGGACACCCCTTGCCTATTCAAGACATTTCTCCAAAGAAGATTTATAAATGTTCAATAAGTACGTGAGAAGATACTCAATGTCACTAATCATGAAACTGCAAATCAAATTCTGAATGAGAGACCACTTACACTCGTGGGAGGCTACTACTAAACAAAAAGCAAGTGTTGGCAAGGATGTGGAGAAATTGGAACCTTCGTGCACTGCTGGTTGAAATGTAGAATGATGCAGATGCTGTGGAAAACATATGGAGGTTCCCCAAAAAATGAAACATAAAATTACCATATGATCCTGCAATCCCACTTCTGGGTATACCCCCCCAAAAATTGAAAGCAAGGTCTTGAAGAGATATTTGTATACCCAGGTTCACAGCAGCATTTTAAACAATAGCCAAGAGTTGGAAACAACCCAGGTGTCCACTGATGGATGAATGGATATGCATAATGTGGTCCATCCATACAATGAAATATTATTTACCTTTAGAAAGGAAGGAAATTCTGACACACGCTGTGACATAGACAAGCCTTGAAGACGTTATGCTCAGTGAAATAAGTCAGACACAAAAATTCTGTATGATTCCACTTACGTGAGGTATCTAGAATAGGCAAATTCATAGAGACCGGACAATAGAGGTCACCCCAGGCTGGGGGAGGGGCAATTGGGAGTTGTTGTTTAATGAGTGAATGGTTTCTGTTTGGAAAAATGAACTAGTTTTAGAAATAATGATGATGCATTAAAGCGAATGCGTTTAGGGACTTTCTCTAGCGGTTCAGTGGTTAAGACTCTGCACTCCCAATGCAGGGGGCCCAGGTTCTATCCCTAGTCAGAGAACTAGATCCCACATGCCGCAACTAAAGATCCCATAGGCTGCAACTAAGACCCAGAGCAGCCAAATAAATAAATAAATAAATAAATAAGTAAATAAATAAAAGAATATTTGTGCTTGGGGGGGAAAAAAGCCAATGCATTTAAACGTGGTTGAAAGTGTATAATTTAACACACACACACACACACACACACACACACGAATATGGCCATAACTGCAGGTGCCGCATGAGCCAGAGCTGAGAGCCCTGGGATCTACTTTGGTACCTCCCATCCATCCCCGCTCCCCACCCTTGGTTCCTGGCAGCTTCGAGGTCTGAAAAGGGCAGAGTAGGTTGTGATGAGGGACTGGGCCTGGCTCCCCAAATCTGTGGGCTGTGGAGGGAGAATCAGGCCCCAGCTTTGTCCCCAAAGTCAGTGGCCCCGGGCAGTTGGGGGAAGGGCCCTGGACCCCCCAGACACACCCGAGTGTTCAGGGTCACCGGGTGTGGCAGGACAGTCCCAGAGGGAATCAGAATGCACCTCTCTGGGCCTTTTCAGTTCCACCCCAGGCACGGAGGAGCTGCCTGGAGGGTTGGGAGGGGCAAACGTGGTGGGTCTGTGGTGGGAGTGTTGGTATCAGGCCCCTGAGCTGATAGAGAAAGAGATGCAAGCGGGAGCAGCCTGGGGAGGGGCTGCCATCCAGGGGAGGGGGCTGTGAGTCCTTGTGTCTTGTCCTGGCCCCCACCCTGTAGAGGCCGTTGGGGGCCTTCAAGTGTAGCTCTCTCGACACAGGACAGGAATCCCTAGGTGCGGGGATGGGGACCCAGGAACAGGGACACGGGAACATGGGAACCTGGGCACACAGGGACACAGGGATGGGGAAAAGGGGGCATGGGGACACAAGGACGGGGCCATGGGGGTGGGCACACAGGGATGGGGACACGGGGCTGTGGGGGACATGGAGTCACAGGGATGGTGCCACAGGGACGGGGACATAGGGACATGGGAACACGGGGACGGGGACACGGGGGTGGGCACATGGGGACACGGGAACGTGAGGAACAGGGACACAGGGATAGGGACATGGGGACGGGGACACAGGGACATGGGATGGGGACAGGGGCTGTGGGATGATTGTGGTGTGGCACTGGGTGACCTCAGGGTGACTACACCCATAGGGTGGTGTCATGTGATGGACAGTCATTGTCATCATGCTGATTGCCACAGCAACAGTCCTGGGACTGTGTGAGGGGAAGCCATGGCCCGGTTTCCTGGCTGTGGCCAGAGCCCAGGACCCCAGCCCAGCCTGGGCCGTCCCAGCACCAGACAGTCCAGGCCTGGCCAGAGCCTGGGGGGTCGCGCTGGCCGGGGACAGTCTTGGGAGTGGGAATGGGTGGCTCCCCTTCCCTCTGCTGCCTGGGGTGGGGCCAACTTCCCCACCTGCTCTGGGCCTGGCTCACTGCCCACGTCCCCAGCAGGACTGTGGTCAGCACGGCCCCACCTGTGCTGAGCGGGCCGCCCAGCTTGGCCTGTCTGGCCCCTCACCGGGCCCTGGACTGGCACCGGGGGAGAAGTGGCCCTTCCGTCCTCTGGGTACTGCGGAGCCAGTGAGGGGGCTGGCCTGATGGGGAGGGGAGAGGGTGCCAGATCTCAGGCTTGGCCTCCTAGCCTTCTCCACCCCCACGAGCTGCCCAAACTCCTGCCTGGGCTCCGAGGCCCCCGCTCGCCCGGCCCCTGCCCAGCCACACGGGCCCTCACTGTTGCTCGGACAGGACAGGCTCTTCTTCCAGGGAGGCCGCGACCCTCTTCGACGGGGCTCCCACCCCCCATCCTCCTAAGGCTCCCTCTCAGGGCTCGTTCTGAGCAGCTGCTCAGGAGGCGGGCTTCCCCAACCCTGCCCTTGACAGTGACTCTCCCCTGGGGCTGCCCGCTGGGGGGCCCGACCCACGACAACGCCGTGTGGCCAGGAGGCGGCTGCGCAGCGGGGCAGTCACTTCCCGCCCGGTGCGTGTGTGGCACGGCGCCCGGCCCTCAGCAGGGGCCGCTAGAGGACGGGTGACTGGCCAGGCACGTCCCCCGCCCCAGCACCGGGCCCTCGAGCCCTCGGCCCACTTCCTGTGCCCCCACAGCGACCATCGTCACGGTGTCACGCGAGCGCCAGGAACTTGAGGACCCGGAAGCTGGCCGCCGGGCGGAGGGGGCAGAGCTGCGCACAGCCCCGCCCAGGCCTCACGTGAGGGCTTCCTGCTGGTCACGTGGCCCCGCCCACCGGGCCCGAAGCTGGCGGGCAAAGTGAGCACGAGCTCCCCGCCGCCGGCGGCCCTGACGTGGGCCCTGGCCCTGGTGCTGGCCCTGCAGCTGCGCAGCCTGGAGGCCGGGGGTGAGTGCCGGCCCGCGGGCCCCCCGCCCGGCACCCGCAGGCCGCCCCGGCTGAGCGCTGTGCCCTCCAGCCCACAGAGCCACGGACCCTGACTTCCAGGAGGCCTACTTCGAGCAGCTCCTGGACCATTTCAACTTCGAGAGGTTTGGGAACAAGACCTTCCGGCAGCGGTTCCTGCTGTCAGGTGAGGTCGCCCTGGGGACAGTTCCTGCTGTCGGATGAGGACGGGCACCCCACGCCTCACCCGCCCCCTTGCCTCCATCCGACAGAGAAGCTCTGGAAGAGGGGCGAGGGGCCAATATTTTACACGGGCAACGAGGGGGACGTGTGGTCCTTCGCCAACAACTCAGGGTTCATCCTGGAGCTGGCGGCGCAGCAGGGGGCCCTGGTCGTCTTTGCCGAGCACGTGGGTACCGGCTGGGGCTGGGGGTGGGAGCGGGGGCCAGACCGGGGCGCAGGGTCAGTGACCCCTGGTCTCCTGCCCACAGCGGTACTACGGAAAGTCTCTCCCGTTCGGTGAGCGGTCCAGGTGCCGCGGGTACACGGAGCTGCTGGCGGTGGAGCAGGCCCTGGCCGACTACGCGGGGCTGCTCCGGGCGCTTCGGCAGGAACTTGGGGCCCAGGACGCCCCCGCTATCGCCTTTGGCGGGAGGTGCGTCCTTGTCTCCTTTCTCTCCCGGAACAAATGCAAGCCTGGCCCCGGCCAGAATTTCTGTGGGTCTTAGAAGTTCGGGGTCCTTTGCAGGCATGGGGTGGGGGGCTCTGAGAAAGGAGAGAGGAGGCAGGTGTCGTCGCGGAGGCGCACTGGGGCCGGCGGGGGCGGGGTGCTGCAAGGGGTGGCGTGGGGAGCCACCCAGCTAACCCTGTGCCCCTGCCCAGCTATGGGGGGATGCTCAGCGCCTACATGAGGATAAAGTACCCCCACCTCGTGGCGGGGGCACTGGCGGCCAGCGCACCTGTCATCGCCGTGACAGGCCCTCGGTGACCCCTACCAGTTCTTCCGGGACGTCTCAGCAGTAAGTGAAGCCTCCAGCCCCCGACCCCTACCCCAGGCAGCCCAGGCTGCGGGTGCAGCCACACCCTTCCTTCCTCCAGGACTTTGAGGGCCAGAGTCCCAAGTGTGCCCAGGCCGTGCGGGACGCCTTCCGGCAGATCAAGGACTTGTTCCTACAGGGAGGTGAGGAGGCCGCCCCCTGCCCCCCATTCCCCCTCACCCACGTGTGCCTGAAGACTCCAAAGGCCCTTGTCCTGCTCCTCCTGGCAGCCTATGACACGGTCAGCCAAGAGTTCGGCACCTGCTGGCCACTCTCTGGCCCAGGGGACCTGACCCAGCTCTTCGGCTTTGCCCGGAATGCCTTCACCCTGCTGGCCATGATGGACTACCCGTACCCTACCGACTTCGTGGGACACCTTCCTGCCAACCCCGTCAAGGCGAGGCACCCACCCCTGGCTGGCGGGAACCCGGGGAGGGCAGTGTCCTGTGGATAGGAAAGGGCCCGGCTGCCCTGGGGTGGTCAGAGCTGGCCAGCCCCAGGACCTTGCACCCACTCTGGGACCTGGGACTAGGGAAGGTCTCGAGGGGGGTGGCTGGCTGAGGGGCTCTGCTGGCACCCACAGGTTGGCTGCGACCGGCTGCTGAGTGAGAGCCAGAGGATCAAGGGGCTCCGATCGTTGGCCGGTGCGTCTGCCCACCTGCCTGGGCTGGTGTCAAGCGTGAGGGGCCCAGTGTTGCCAGGGGAGCGGGTGGGCTGAGGAGTGGGCGGGCAGCAGTGAGGGCCGTCCGGGGGCGGGGAGCCCAGAAGCCTCCACTTGGCCCCTGGGGCAGGAAGTGGCCATCCCCGTCGCGGCCCAGCCTGGAGAGCGCGAACCCAAGGGCCTTCTGGGAGATCCCCAGTGCAAAGGGCAGCACACCCCACCTCAGCCCACCCTGCTGGGAGGGGGAACATCAAGGTGGGCTGCCCAGCTGCCCTCAGCAGCCAGGACAGGAGCTGATAGTACAGATCCCAGCCACTCCACTCCTCACTGGGCCCATAGGACCCCAGAGCCCCTGACACCTGCTGGACCCGTCTAAGGGGGCAGGGTGGGTGTCCAGGCACCCAGCCCCAGGACACCTCTCCCCCAGGCCTGGTGTACAACTCCTCGGGCACGGAGCCCTGCTATGACATCTACCTGCAGTACCAGGTCTGTGCCGACCCCACGGGCTGCGGCTTGGGCCCTGATGCCAAGGCCTGGGACTACCAGGTATGTGGGAGCTGGGGGCCTGGGACTGCCAGGTGTGGGGTGCTGCATGCGGTGTCCTGGCCCCCTGGCCTGATGCCGGTGCGGGTTGGGGTGCTGCATGTGGTGTCCTGGCCCCCTGGCCTGATGCCGGTGCGGGTTGGGGTGCTGCATGTGGTGTCCTGGCCCCCTGGCCTGATGCCGGTGCGGGTTGGGGTGCGGCATGTGGCGTCCTGGACCCCTGGCCTGATGCCGGTGCGGGTGTCCCGCAGGCCTGCACTGAGATCAACCTGACGTATTCCAGCAACAACGTGTCGGACATCTTCCCTGATCTGCCCTTCACTGAAGCCCTGCGCCAGCAGTACTGCCTGGACACCTGGGGCGTGTGGCCCCGGCAGGACTGGCTGCAGACCAGCTTTGGGGGAGGCGGTGAGGCCCAAGACAGGGTTGGGGGCGGCATCCTTCCCCCTGCACTGAGCTGCCTCTGTTTCCCACACTCCCTAGCCCCTGGGTCACAAATTTGGGGGACCCCACCCGGTCCCCACCACTGCTTGCTCTGTCCGTTTCAGACCTCACAGCTGCCAGCAACATCATCTTCTCCAACGGTGACCTGGACCCCTGGGCAGGGGGAGGGGTGAGTCACGGCCAGGAAGTCTCTGCCCTGTGTGGGTCCCAGCACTCTTGGCTCTGTACCTCCTTGATGTTTGTTCCAACCTCCATTGTCCCCTCCTCTCCCTTTGTTGGTTCTTTTCCTGACTGACTCCTGGCTCATTCATCTTCACCCTTCATTTCTAATGGGACCGTTGAGGTCTGTGCAGTCACCTCAAACTACTGCTTTAACTGCACCTCACAAGCTGGGACATGCAGCCTCCCAGCAGGTTGTGCTGCGAGGCTGAGGCCCAGAGCACAGTCTGCACCCCTGACACGAGGCTCCTTCAATGACACAGATTCAGAGCAACCTGAGCACGTCAGTCCTCGCCGTCACCATCCACGGGGGAGCGCATCACCTGGACCTCAGGTGCAGTCCTTCCTGGGGAGGGGGTGCAGTACCTGGCCTGGGCCGATGGGTGGACGTGGGCTAGGGTGGTGTGAGGCTCGGGGCCCGCCAGCCCTGCTGAGTGCCCCCCACGCCTGCTTCTCAGAGCGTCCCACCCAGAAGACCCCGCATCTGTCGTCGAGGCGCGCAGGTTTGAGGCCACCCTCATCGGCAAGTGGGTCGAGGCAGCCAGGCATGAGCAACGGCTGCGGCTGGCACAGCACAGGGGCTGAGAGGCTGAGGGGTGCTCCCCCAGCAGGACCAGAGAGGACTTGCTGGGAGCCTGAGGCGAGTAAGGAGGGGAGGAGCCCCGGCCCAACCTCCTGAACCTGGAGCTCGGCCAGGGTGGGCAGGGCCTTGCCCCCGGGGGAGAGGCCGGACAAACACTGGTGGCCTGTCAGGCGTGTCCCGTCCCACGTCTTGCCCTGTCTTGAGGCCCTGGACACAGTGACCGCGCTTAAACCACCTCCTAAACTCAGCTGTTAAATAAAGCACAGTCTTCAGCTCCCGTTGTTGTCTTGGGTGCCGGCCTTTCCTGCGGTGGCCAATCCACACCACCACGGGAGGCCACCCCAGTGACTCTCCACCTCACTTCTCAGCTGTCCTCTTCATCCTCTTCGTCCCCAACCACTGCAGTGTCCGTCTGGGGAGCCCTGCGGCCCCCAAGTCCCCCTGCTTGGGGCCAGGCCTGGGCGGGGCTGAGGGGCAGTCTGCGTCACTCAGCGGACTCAGGCCCCACCGTGTGGGAACCCTGCTGTCCCAGGTCCCACACCCACCGCTGTCCAAGAGGCTCCTGCGCTGGGGTATGGGGGGCGGGGGGCAGGGTAGCGACAGGGAGCATCATGCGCCCTCCAGCTGGGGAGGTCACGCCAGGCAGGCAGCCACAGCTGTGAGAGGCAGGGCAAGAGGCCGACTGAGATACGGGCCCCGCACACCTGCCGGGCACCTGCCGGGCACGGAGCCTGCAGGGCCCGTGGGCAAGTGGAGGGCGGCAGCCCTGCCTGAGGGTGAGCACACAAGGTGCGAGCGGAGGAGGGGCCACAGTGGTAGGCCAGGCCCTGCCTGACCCCGGGTCCGGTGCCTGTATAGAGGCTTCTAGGAGTATGAACGAAGTCTCCTCACGTTTAACACGGAGAAAGGGCTGGCCTGTCCTACAGGGTCACCAGGGCCTGGGAGCTAGGGCCAGTCAAGGCCCAGGATCCTGGCTTCCCTCTGGAAAGCTACCCCGGGGTCAGTCCTAAGGCATGGGCGCAGCCGACTAAAGAAAAGGAGTGAGGGCTTCCGTGGTGGTGCAGTGGTTAGGAAGTTGCCTGCCAATGCAGGGGTCACGGGTTCGAGCCCTGGTCCGGGAAGATCCCACATGCCGCAGAGCAACTAAGCCCATGCGCCACAACTACTGAGCCTGCACTCTAGAGCCCGCGAGCCACAACTACGGAGCCTGCGCGCCGCAACTACTGAAGCCCGCGCACCTAGAGCCCATGCTCCGCAACGAGAAGCCACTGCAATGAGAAGCCCACGCACCGCAACGAAGACCCAATGCAGCCAAAATTAAATAAAATAAATTTATTTTTTAAAGGAAGGAATGAAATAGGTTGACCAGGCACCGAGAAGGAGCCCCAGGCGTGGACACCCCACATGCCAGGAAGCGGGCAGAGCAGGTGGGGCCTGCCATGCTCACTGGCACCGGCAACCGTCACAGGCATATTCTCACCCTGGGCGCCACTGTGGCCAGCACCTGCCCCGGGAAGCTGACACTCCCAAATCTCCCCCCGGGGGCAGGGGCAAAGCTGACCTCTGGACACATCAGACCTGCCCCCAAACACTGCCCCTGCCGCCCCTCCCCGTTTCACAGTTGCGATTCCAGAAACAAAGACACAGCAGGTGCCACTTAGAACAAATGTACTTTTATCTCCACTGAAAAGTCCACCAATCAGGGCTGGCCTGGGAGCCAGTGAACTTGCCTGCCCAGCCCTGCCCAGCCCCTGCAAGGGCAAGGGGAGGATCCCTGAGTCCAACGTGTAAACACCACAGCCAGCCAGGGGCCCAGATCCCCATGAGGTCACGGACGCCCCGAGACCCCGAGGTTGGGGCGTATTCACAGGCTGTGAGGCCCCGAGGCTGAGCTGTACCCAGGCTGTCCCTGCAGCGCCTGTCTCTGATCTCATCATGGGCTCTGGGCACCCGGTGTGGCCCAGGACCCCCAGGAAGCCCTGCACAGCCAGCAGGAGGGCATTCGGGTTTCAGGAATGTAGTCGCGATTTGATTTTCTCAGGAAGGAGAGGCTCCCCGGGTGGACGGGACCTCCCTAAATCACAACGCTGATTTATTCCTACTTGTTCCTAACGGTGTCCCGATGAGAACCAGGCAAGGAGCCCAGAACCCGTGGCAGAGCACCAGAAGCTCAGCGGCCACCCCAAGCAGCTATGAGGCCCCGAAACGTCCTGGACCAGCTGCCGCTGGCCTCTGTCATCAGCCCGGCCTGGAGCACTTCCAGCCGGCTGGGAGGACACCGCACAGCCAAGGTCAGGGCCAGGGTCTCGCCCACAGGCACCCTCCATGACAGGACTCATCAGTCCCCCGGGCAGCACCCACTCGGGAGCCGTCCTGCCCTAGGAGAGGGTCCAGATGGGCAGGGGGTGAGCCTCCGTGTTGAACACATAAGTGTCCAGGCTGAGCAGCTCTGGGTCGTCGGAGAAGAGCAGATACAGGTACTTGAGCGTCTCCCCCAGAAAGAAGCTCTCCATCTTGTCCCTCGGCTGGGGATTGCGGGGGTCCTGGACGTTGCTGATGGAAGAATAGCCACCCGAGGGGACCTGCACGAGAGCCAAGGCCACAGCGTCACGATGCAGGCTCAGCCCTTTCAAGGGCTGCAGGCTAGAGGCCCTCCCGAGCCCCCACCGCAGCACACACGGCCCCCCAGGGCACGGTCTGGGGCGGTGAGAACACCAAGGCCCACAAGGGGACTGGCCGCCCCGGAGATCACCCGAGGGGTGTACAGCCCAGCACCTCACGTGCCACAGGGCAAAGACCAAGTCTCAGCTCCGCTGGGCTGGGCACTGGGCCCTGGGCAGGGCGAGACCTTCTCTGAGCCATGGCCCCGGCTGTACGATGGGCGGCTGGGCCTGAGCACAGCAGGGGTGGTGGCGGTCACGGCACCCGTCCTGGGGAGCAGCGGCCCAGAAGTGACCTCCGGGCGGGCAAGTGCTGCCCAGGCCACACAGACAGCCCCGGAGGGACGCACTCTGTGCACCTCGGGCCGCTGCAGGGGCCCTCCCCACACAGGCTGGCCCCCCGACACAGGAAAGAGGGGGCCCCCGGTCATGTACACCTTGAGGGCAGTGCTCGGCATCTGGGCCCAGGCGGCGGGCGGGCCCTCACCCTCGCGTACGCATTGAAGCTGTGCAGGATCTCCCAGCCCCAGTCCTGGTACTTGCGGTGGCCCGTGAGGCGGTACAGGTAGAACAGGCTCTCCACCGTCTCGGGCCGCAGCAGGTTGTGTCTGTCGGCGGGCTGGGGAGCAATGCGGGCTCAGGATTAGCCTCGCCACGCCCTGCCCTGGCGCCCCTGAGCCACACCGGCCCCAGCGTGGCTCACCTTGACCTGCACGTCCTTACGGGACTGCTGGGGGTGCAGGTTGAAGTGCACGATTTCGGGGCTCAGCCCCGTCTCCATCTGACGGTTCATCTGGTAGCAGGTGTCCATGAGCGCCTGGGCCAGCTCCATGTGGTCGGCGGGCAGGCCGTGGTGGGCGCCCAGAGCTAGCGTCCCCGGCAGGAAGCACACCAGGTGGTCCTGGAATCAGAGGGTCACCTCACCACCGTGGACCTGCGGCCTCACGGGTTCCACACGAGTCCAGCATTATCAGGCCTCCCGTGTTCCCGGGAGCCACCAGGCCTGAGTGCCGGCAGGGCTCCAACAGGGGACTGACTGCAGGCCACACACCGGAGCCCCACGTGCACAGGGCAGAAGCCGCTAAAAGGACCACCACCTCCCAGGGAGCACATGCTGACCCGGGTCTCCCTCACCTCTTGCCCCAAACGGCCGATGGAGCACCAGCTGCAGGAGGGCGGGGGAAAGGGGGGTGGGGGCAGGGGTCCCCTGGAGCATGGGAGGCGGGGCTTGGAGCAGGGGAGGGGCCCTGGCACCACACAGACCTCAGCTCCCCCCGTCACGGGACAGCCCAGGCCGCGCAGCCCGCGTCCCCTCAGGACGGCTCACACTCCGTGGCCAGAATCGCATGGTTCCCTCCGACGTCCAGGGTCTCAGAGCCATCTGATGTCAAGGACAAAGGGCGGAGCCCCAAGACCCCGCTCGGCCGCGTCAGACCAGGCTCACCATCTTGGCGCTGAAGCGGCCGTGGGCGAGTTCCCCCACGAAGGTCAGCTTGCCGGGTTCAGATCTGTGCAGCAGGTGCTTTCTGATTCCCTCCACGGCTTCGAGGTAGTCTTCCAGTAGCCTGTGCAGACCAGCGGGGCCCGTGTGTCAGGCCAGGCGGGCGCACAGCCCCCGTGCTCCGGGAAAGGGCACGACCCCGAGCTCCCGTCCCCATTCTCGCGGCTGCCCTGTCTGGGGTGGTGCCCTGCCAGTCTCCGCGTGGAGGCCTGCGTCAGCCCCGTGGGCTTCTGCCCCCGCACCTCACCAGGGCCCCTGCCTCCCAACCAGCCCCAAGGGGCCACCAGAGACCAGTCTCTGCCGAGCTCCTGGCCCTGACGCGCTCACCCCGGTTCTCTGAACCAGCCCGCGGGCTCCCCAGTTGGTGACGCCCTCGTCTCACCCGTGGGTGATGGCCTGGAGCTGCCCCTGCCCCTGATTCCGGGTCACTGTCACCCCTGGGCCTGAGACTTGAGGGTTAATCTCTATTTTCCAAACTTGACAAGGAGCTACGGCTGCTCCCTGGGAAAGCGTGCGTGTTCAGGGTCAGGGCACTAAGCTCGACGAGGCCCAGGCGGCCCCGGCCGCCTGCCGCGGGAGCGGACGCCAGAGGGGCGGCCACAGGCCCGAGGAAGACCCCGGCTGCCCGGCACTGACCCCAGCAGCCGGCCGGGCCCTGGCTCTGCACACCAGGCTGTGAGGAGAACCCCGCCCCGCGGAGGCGCCCGGCCCCGGCTGGCGCGGCTGCCGGTTCCCACCACCCCGAGAGCTGAGAAACGGGCCTCACTGTGTCTCCTTCTTCCCACCCTGGATCCACTGCTTCAGCAGGTACTCGTAGTAGCTGTCGGCCCTGGCGCCCAGGGTGAACACGCCCAGGTGGGTGAAGAGCCCGCTGTTGGTGTTGATGAACATGGGCACCAGCCCGTCCTTCTTCCCGCGCAGGGAGTGCACGCGCCTGGTCACCTCCTCCACGGCCTCCTGGGGCAGAGGAGGGCAGGGCAGTGAGCAGGGCGGGCTGCACAGAGGGCTGCGCTCCCTGGATGCTGTCGCCCCGACGGGCCCGACCACAGGGCTAAACCCGCCCTCGCCACGGTTCTCAGCCCCCACCCTTGGGGGACATCTTAGGAGCAAGTGGCCGCCATAGCGCGTGTATGCATCCTGACAACGTGCACATGACCCCTTCAGTCCGCCGATGGGCAAGGGACCTGACGATGCACTTATACACAGAAGATACACAGCAGCCCAACATGCAAACTCAGAAGACGAACCACTGATTGTCAGAAAAGTCAATCCAGCAAGACACAATCACACACCCACTAAGAGGTACAAGTATGGCTGGACAACACACGAGGACGTCTGTGCAGGACGGGACCCAACAGGAGCCGTGTTGTCAAGATCCCCAGTGGGACACAGGCCAAAGCTCAGCAGGTGATGGTCCAGACACGCGGTCAAGCCACACGATGAAGCCTCTCTGCGCTTGGAAAGGAAGGATTCTGACCAGTCCTGCAACCTTGAGGACACCATGCTCACTCAACGCCCAGACTGCAGTCACTGCAGGAGGGACACGAACTGACCAGAATGGGGCCCGTGCCAGAGCCCAGCTCTGTGCGGCTGCCAAGGGGGGTCAGCAAACAGTGCTGGGTTCAATCTGGGTGAGGGAATTGTTCTGGAATTACATAACGATGACGGTCACAAACATGTGAGTAAACGCAACGTACACAGAAGAAGACAAGACTTCTCGATACATAAACTAAATCTCAATTAAAAAGAAAAGGGAAGGCATCCCTGGTGGTGCAGTGGTTAAGAATCTGCCTGCCGGGCTTCCCTGGTGGCGCAGTTTGAGAGTCCGCCTGCCGATACAGGGGACACGGGTTCGTGCCCCAGTCCGGGAGGATCCCACATGGCGGCGGAGCAACTAAGCCCGTGCGCCACATCTGAGTCTGTGCTCTAGAGCCCGCGAGCCACAACTGCTGAAGCCTGCACGCCTAGAACGCATGCTTCGCAACAGGAGAAGCCACCACAGTGAGAAGCCCATGCACTGCTACGAAGACCCAATGCAACCAAAAATAAGTAATTAATTAAAAAGATTAAAACAAATAAAAGCCATCTTTAAAAAAAAAAAGGAGGAAGAAAAAGAAAGCTGAAGGAATAGAATCAATCTTAGAGGAAGGCCCACAAGCAAAGACATCGTCCACAGGAGGGGCCCTGCCTAAGGCGGGCGAGCAGACACTGCTAGAGGCAGTAACACAGAGAGCCAAGAACAAAACCCACAAGTCAGCCCTCCGTTCCACGTGCACCTGCTGGTCCCACCACACAACAGGAGCCATGCCAGCAACACCACTCCAACCGTCCGCCCAGGACAGACATGTGCGTGGGCACAGTCCAGGTGCCACAGCTGGGACGGCCACGGTGTCATGTGCACTGAACTGGCTACAAAACCCGGTGACTCCACACATCCCACGGCAGCAGCCACGACATGGCCAACCGCCCTCGCTGGCTCAGAAGAGTCCCGGACAACAGTAGGTGGACCCGGGGCCACGCAGAGCACCACACGACAAGACGTCCACTGCCAGGACCCTAAGGACACGGGACTGCACGGGGGTGGGGCCGGGCAGAGGACTCACCCTCCAGTCAATGCCTTTCATGCCTGCACCTCTGATATCACGAGATAATGGGATTCACCAGGAAAAACGTGGGACAAAACCAAAAACGACACTGGTCTCAGGCCCCAGGATCAATGACTGCACAGACCTGCACCTGCCCCACTGAAGCAGAGACGGCCCCGCTGCAAACCCGCTCCAGCTGGAAGCACAGCCCCTCCGTACCTGAAATTTCTTAACTCCCGTGAGACGAGAGAGCTCTCGGAACTCCAGCTGAATGCTTGTCACCTCGGCCACCGTGCTGTCAGAGGTCCAACGCGGTGGGTGGGCAACTCCAGTGCCGATGTTTACGTCAGAGTACGGGATCTTAGAGGGTGTTTGGAACGCAGGCATTAACCGATTCCCAAAGTCCTCCTGATACACAACACAGTGATGAGTCAATGATTCCTGTCCCAGAGTGGCCTGTCTCCGTGGCATGACACTGACCTGTCACCCGTTTCCACCTAATCCAGTGGAGACATGGGTTTGCTGGCTTCATGTGGCCCCACCCCTGAAGAGCTGCAAAAACCGAGCTGGACTCAACCAGCTCTGAATGACCACGCCTGCGGGCAGCGGGGCCACTTCAGCCAAGCACGTGCGCGGAAACAGACTCGAGCGCGTGGAGGGGAGCGCAGACTGCAAACAACGCCTCCCCGCCCTGATCCCACGAGAAAAGGACCAACTGTGCAGCACTCGAGACCCCAGTGCCCCCAGGACGTGAGCCGACCTGGTGCTGGGACACTCACGGCCTTTTCCAGAAAGAGGACATCCCCGGACAAGTGGAAGGCGCTCAGGAGACCCCCCAGGATACGGATGGTGCTCTCAAACAGGTTGACGTCCACATTTTTCTGAAATAATAACCTCTGGGACACCCACTTCCTGGCTTCTTCAAATTCTATCACATGAAACAGCAGAGATACAGGAACAAATTAACAGTCCAAGTGTTTCCCTGGCTGCTCCCTCTGGGGCCACATGCAACCCCTGCAGGGTTTCAACGTCACTTCCTAGAGCAAGAGGGGACCCTGAAGGCTTCCAATCCCGCAAAAAAAATCGAGCCAGTGTGCAGCTGGGGGAAGGCCATGCAGCACGAGGTCCAGTGCTCGACAAACACAGCCACGCTACAGAGGACCACGAGGGTGAGTGAGTGGCAGGCAGTCTTCAGCCCAACCAGAAAACTTAAAGCAGTTGTTTAAAATGCCAGTTCAGAAACACCTAGAGACACACCATCCCAACTTAGCCCCATCTGCGCGGCACAGGAGGACATTAGGGAGAGATTCGGGGCGCTGGCGGCTCCGTCAGATCACGTGTCACCTCCCACCACAGGGCCCCGCCTGATTGCAACAGAAACACGGGCTGGGAACGCCCCTGGAAGCCCACCTACAACCTCACTCAGCTCTGGGCAGGGGGCACAGGGGACGCTTGTCCTGAGCATCCCCAGGTCGCCTGGACGTGAGGGGACAAAGGAAGTGCCCACGGCCAGCACGGCCACCCTGGCACCCAGGACGAGGGGAGGCGCAGCCCAGCGGGACACGGCGTGTGGACACCTCCCAGGCCAGGCTCACTCGGGCCCTAGGGTCATGCACGAGAGCTCGGCCCCCCATGCTAGGGATGAACAGATACCTTTCTTCAGACCCAAAATCCACATGGTGTCCAGGGAATCGATCAGCGTGAGGCCGAGGCCGAACCACTCGCTGAAGGACTTGGACACGGGCTTCAGCTCGTCATGGCCCCAGGCGAACTTGCGGTATCCGGCCCACGCATGGCGGAAAGCGGCGACCACAGCCTTCTGGCGCTCGTTCTGCAAGGCTGCGAGGAGGGAAGCGGGGCGTGGGCGCCCGGACAGAGCTGTCCTGCGGCCCCACGGCGAGGGAGGCAGACGGGGGGCACCGTGGGCTGCAGCGAAGGTCTGAGCAGGACCCGCTGCCTGGCCCGGACCCATCCGCCTCCACCAGAGCCCGGCGGGGACCACCCTCCGGGGGGCAGTGAACACTCGCAGAGCAAAGGATCGGAGGCCGCGGGACCACTACAGCTGCGATGTGCAGTCTGGTTTGGGGACATCAAACGTGACAGGCGCTGGTGACCCGGACAAAAATACCTCGTCTGGCGGTGCCGCGTCCTGCCCGATCAGCTGCGGGCACTTCCAACGGGGACAAAACGGGGAGCAGACACCACCAAGGCCACTCCGACACTCCCCAGGGCGCCCTCGGGGCGCGTCCAGAGGCTGCTTCCCGCCACACGCGGGGGGACCACATGCACACACGGGGCTACCGTGCAGGGGAACACGTGTGTCCACAGCTTCACCACACGTCCCGTCAGTGTCGACACCCACGGCTCTGCCATCCATTTCTAACCCCACACGGTCGCCCCGTGTCCCCACGTGCGTGGCCACGAGTCCCCACTCCGGGCTCTCTTGTCCCCTGGGGGCTCCAGCACCGAGAGCAGAAGGTCCCGGCGGGGACCCAGACTCAGTTCTCCTGTCCGTGGAATGGGAACAGGACAGACTGACCCCTCAAGGGGCGACATGAGGACCGCAGCACTCAAGGCCCCTGGCTGCCCGGACACAGGAGGGAAACGAGCCTCCCGCACACACGTTCCCGTGCGGCTGCAGCGCCGGACACGGGACAACAGCTGCCAAGGAGCCCCCCGCCGCCCCGCCGCTCTTGTGCGTGTCCGCACGCCCCCTCCCTCAGAGTGCCCGGGGGGAGGCCCGAGAGGGCGCAGGCGGGACCTTACCTGGACTGTTCCTCATCCCGAGGGCCTGCGGGGAAGGCCTGGGGGCGGCCTCTGTCTTTCTCGGAGGGAGCTGGGGGCCCTGCTCCAGTTTGGTCCCTGTGCCCCTCCAGCTGCAGCGGGAGTAGAGAGCGCGCTCAGGGCAGGGGCAGAGGTGCTGAGGCCCTGAGGTCGAGGTGGAGGTCGAGGTCGAGGTCGCAGCCGAGCCGGGCTCAGACTGGACCCCCACGCCCTCCCACCCACCGCGGGGCACACACTGTCTGCGAGGGACACGAGCCAGAGGGTGCATTATGCGTCAGGCTCGTTCTGTTTTCCAGGAAAAGAAACACCACAGAGACCGCCTGACGGCCTCTGCGTCCCCACTCAGTCCATCTCTGCCGTACCTGACGCGGCTTCCCTGCGCGTCGTCTTCCCAGCGAGCCTCGCCAGCTGCCTCTGCCCTCCTCTGGGCCTCATCCTGCCTCCTGTCCTTGGCGTCTCCATCGGGGGCTCTAATCTGCAGGTTGGGTGGTCCCCGTCGGAAATGCCTTGGAGGCTTCTGGACAGACACGAGAAGAGACAAGAGTCACTCGTGAAATGATTCAATCGTCCATCTGGGGCGCTGCCCCCATCGGACCCGGCCCCGAGCACGGAGCACTGTGGACTGGTGGAGCAGCTGCAATTTTCCAGAGGAAATTGTTTTCATTTTTCGTACGATGGGCAGCTCTGGGAGGAGCCCCTTACTCGCCAGCTCCTGGCCCTGACTTCCCGGCTGGAGGCTCTGCCAACGGGCGAGTGCCACCCTGGACAGCGGGTTAAGCCCCTGGCAGGGACGTCTCTGGGTGTCAGACCCTGAGGGTAGCAGGGCTGGCAGGGTGAGAGCCAGCACGGCCCCACGGACGGAGCCACAGACCCTACTGTCGCAGGCCCACGCCCGGACTCCAAAGCTTCAGCCTCGGAGGGGCGTGGCAGAGGTGGCCGGTCAGTGACAGAGCGCTGCGGGAGGGCAGCACCCCTCCTGGCTCCCAGCCAGCCCTGACCAGCGCGCGTGACTGGCAGCTCCTCCAGGACGTGAGGACGCTGAGTTGTGAATGGAAAAGTCTCTGCTCTTCAGCATCCATGGAAACCTTGCTGGCAGATCCCGGAAGACATTGTCCTTCCAAGGATTCAAACCCCACCAAGCTGGGCCGCCCTGGTCAAGGGCGCAGGTCTGGCCGAAACAAGGCTGCAGCTCCGCTCAAACAGGTCCTGGGGACGAGTGCTGGCGTCTGAGCGGGAGAGAAGGTCCGAGCGGCCTTCAGGTGCACAGCGGTCCCAGGACTTGTGCCAGAGGAGACACGGGTGTTCAGCCCCTCACGTCCAGCCCCTCCTAGACACCAGAGACGGGGTCGTGGACGCTGACGTGTGGGAAGGTGTCTCTCAGTGGGGAAATGTGCCGCATTCTGCTTTCACAGAACCGTGAAGGTCAGTCGGCAAAGGAGCAACCACAGAAGCGGAAGAAAGAATGCTCACGGCTCCAGAGGAGAAATTCCCTCTTTTACTCACAGACCCTCCAGTGAGACACGCGGAGAACGGCCGCCTGTGTCTCCCCGGGGCAGCCCTGCAGGGGTGTGAGGCCAGCACCTGTCCCAGGATCCTCTCCCTGGGGGGCCCTCGGCGCACATGGACGGACACCCCAACCCGCAGTGGAGGGTGTCCCCAGGTGCAGAGCGCCTCGGGTTCTCCGAGGCCATCACCCCCGGAGCCACCGCCCTTTGCAGGGGACTTTCCCTGGCTCTCTGGCTGCCCAGACTGCCCTCTAGTCTCCACTTCCTCCCCCCGCCCCACCTCCCCACACCCCACCCCCGGAAGGCGCCCCAGGGCTAGGCCTCGCCCCTCCCTCCCCCTTTCTGGACAGCAGGCACCACGCACCTCCGTACTCCCAAACCTCTCTCCCAGGCCCCGACTGACGCTCGGGCCCCCAGCAACTCGGTCTGGGCAGGTCCAGAGCGGAGCGCCCGCCTGAGTGTCCCCCGCCAGTAGCTCCCGGAGAAAAGGGATGGGTCTCGTTCACACGTACCGAGGACCCGGCACAGCAGATGCACAAAGAAGACGAAGGGCAGAATGGCCCTCTTCCTTCCCCCCTTTCTCCTTCATCCAACCAGCCCAGGGTAAGGAGTATGAGGTTAAAACCTCAAACAAATGGCAAGAAACAGAACCCTTCCCAGACTGTCTGAAACAGCACGTACTGTTCCGAAGTGCTTCTGGCACGGGCCCGGGTTACAACTCCACGTATAGTTTATTCAAAGTACCTGAGGTGACGCCCCCGCGAAGCTTTCCGGGTTCTCAGCTGCTCTCCGAGGAGCTGGCAAGACGGGTGGATTTGCGGGTCTCATCTTCGGCCCTTCTGCCGACCTGCTGCCCACGGCTAACAAGAGAATCTACTTTACCTCAAATTCGCCACAAAGCCTGGAGAACATTCAACGTGCACTCGAGACAGCATCCACACAGCTATGACTCCGTGTAAAAGGACGCGGTGGGACCTCCGAAGAGGGCAGTTCAAGCAATTCAAGAATGGCCAAAGGGAATCAAACCTTTTCCAAAGCACCTGGCAGCTTCTGTCCTTATCCCCACCCACATCCCCGTTGCTCTGCCTTTATGATTTCCGTTTCGGGAAGGGCACAAGGTGGCACACGGGCCATTTACTGGAGCAAACCTACAGCAGCTCTTTAGCTTTCCTCCTCAAAGAAGCCACCCTAGAGCAATTCAGAAGGGACCTTGCACCTCCTCACTGGCACCCTGCCCGGCCCTTCCCAGCTGCCGGTAGCGCGTGTGAGGGATCCACGCAACGCGTTCAGACTCAGCATTCGGCCCCAGGGCCTGGATCTCACTGTGAGACAGAGAGACTGAGATGCCGGTCCTCACAGCAGACTTTTGGGAAACGGTCACACAACCTCAAATTAACAGCCACCTCCCAGCCGAGGCTTGGGAACACTCTCGGCTTCTCTGTATTTCGACTTCCTGCCAAGGTGTCGACGTCTATGCCTCCTGCAGCTGCGAGAGAGCGCTGCTGCCGCTTAGCCCGCCCTCAGGAACCCCCACGGGCCACTGCGGAATCGTGGAGCTGGTACCTTTCCACTCGTCGGCCACACTGATGTAGGACAGGAGGCCGCAGAGCATCAGGAACGCCAGCAGGAAGAGGACCACGTTCCGCTGTAACCTCGACAGCTGCTTCCATTTCTGAGAGAGAGAGACAGACAATGACACTTTTTACTGAAAAAAGCACAGCTGGAAATCTCTCCCACTGTGACACACTCCGTGGGGACGACGAGGAATTCCGGAGGCCCAGCGTGGGCTCTGCTGCTTTTGAACCGGAGGAAGTTGCCTCTCGGCAGGGGCCGCAGGCTGGGATGCTGCTGCTGCGGACGACACACCGCACGGGCCCGCGTTCGAGGAGAATGCAAACCCACGCGGAGGCCGTCTGGCTGACACGTGGGCAGCGGGGAAAGACCGGCAGCCCGCGTGTGCTGGCTCAGGCTCCGCCGGCCTCGCCTCGACCCTGCAGCCCGAGACCCCGGGAGCCGCGTTCGTGCGCTCGCCCCGGGGAGGCCCCCAGGCCGCCCCTCACCCGCCAGAACGAGCGCCGCCTCAGGCCCTGGGCGCCGTCGTAGCTCCGGCCGGGGCTCAGCGTCACCGAGATGAAGTCCCGACGCGGCGGCAGCGGCGGCGGCGGATACATGACAGCGGCAGCGGGCCGGGGAGCCTCGCCCTCCGGCGTCGTCAGGAGGCCCGGCTCCGAGCTGGGCAGTGAGGCCGGCAGGCCCGACGCCGGTAAGCGGCCATCGCGGCGCCGTCGACTCCCCGCCCATCGCTCTGAGCCAATGCGCCTTTGCCGCGCCCTCGGAGTCCCACTGCGCCTGCGCCCGCCGTCGCTGCTCCTGCGTGCGGGCTTACATCCCACGGCGCGCCTCCGTGCGTGCGCGGTGACGTCACGCCCGCCCTGCTCGCTCCTGCGCACATCTCGCTGGTGTGGCTGCGCAGTCGGTGGGGTTTCCGCTCGAGCCGGTTCCCCTGGGATTTCCCTGTCATTGCGCCCCCGCGCGGCCTCCCCAGGGCCTGTGGGCCGTGGGATGGGCCGGACCTTCTCGGGCTGGCGCTGACACCGGGCAGGTGTGCCACCGCTCCGCCATGTCGGCGGGGTGCCTCTGCGCCCCGGACCCCAGGTCTCGACCCCGCCCTCCCCCACCAGGTGGCTTTGACCCGGGTGCCTGCCCCAGAGCCTGGAGGGGCTGGGGCCAGCGAGAGGCCGGGGGTGGGGGGGGGGGGGCCCGTTGCAGAGTAAGAGGCTCTGGGAGTTTTCATCCATGGACCTATCAACCTTAAAAATAGCTGGCTATTATATCAGCAAAATGAGTTTATTCAGGAATGGCAGAGGAATTGCAGTTAAACGTGTGCAAATATAGCCTGTAATAGCCATGTCCAGAGACCAGGGAAAGCAATAGTACTTTACAGAGAAAAAAGGGAAGTTGGGAAGGGCTGCTTTGTATGCAAGTCCATTGGAGGTGGGGCTTAGTGGTAGGTTTGGGGAAGTTCAGAATGCCGTGAAGCCTATCTGGATCCTAATGCGTCCTTCTTCCGAGATCCGGTGACCTAAATAGCGATCCTGAGTTTGAGCAACTGCAGTTTTTCCTTGGAGGCTTTAATGCTCCTTTGAAACCAAAAGTTTTAGCAGTTGGATGATGTCTTCCTGTGAAGAGGTTTGAGGAGGCGAGCAGAGCAGATAATCATCCACATACTGTAATAAAGTAGAGCCTGCAGGAAACATTGCATCCACACCAGCCTTTAAGCCTGTGAAAAGTAAGAAGGAATTTTTCAGTGAAACCTTGGGGCATTAAAGTCCAGATGTATTGTCCTTCCCAAGTGAAGGCTGAAAGGGTCTCAGCTAGCCTTATCAGATGGAATTCAGGCATACCTCGTTTTATTGTACTTTGGTTTATTGCACTTTGCAGATCTTGTGTTTTTTTCAAATTTAAGGTTGTGGCAACCCTACATCCAGCAAGTCTGTGGGCGCCATTTTTCCAACAGCATTTTTTCACTTCCTGTCTCGGGGTCACATTTTGGTAATTCTTGGAATTTTTCAAACATTTTCATTACTATTATATTAGTTATGGTGATCTGTGGTCAGTGATCTTTGATGTCACTGTTGTGAAATATTAGAACTTGCTGAAGGCTCATGATGGTTAGCATTTTTTGGAATACAGTATTTTTAAATTAAGGTATGTATATTGTGTTTTAGACACAATGCTATTGCACATTTAATAAACTGCATTAGAGTATGAACATAACTTTTTTTTTTTTTTTTTTTTGCAGTACTCGGATCTCTCACTGTTGTGGCCTCTCCCATTGCGGAGCACAGGCTCCGGACGCGTGGGCTCAGCAGCCATGGCTGATGGGCCCAGCCACTCCGCGGCATGTGGGATCCTCCCGGACTGGGGTACGAACCCATGTCCCCTGCATTGGCAGGCGGACTCTCAACCACTGCGCCACCAGGGAAGCCCTGAACATAACTTTTATAAATGCACTGGGACCAAAGTATTCATGTGACTTGCTTTATTGTGATACTTGCTTTTTTGTAATGGTCTAGAACCAAACCCGCAATATCTCTGAGGTGTGCCTGTACCAAAGCATGCAGAGCACAGATTAATAACGGTGAAAAAATTTGCTTTCAGTAGGAATGGATGCTAGTAGAGTATGGAGGTTAAGAACAACAGGGTGTCGAGGGGCAGCAACGTTGATTATTGCCTGCAGGTCCTGGACAGACCTCCATCCTCAGCCATTGGGCTTTCTCACAGGTTATATTTAATAGTATTACGGAGACTAGCACAAGGGGTCGTGAGGCTCTGAGCCTTGGAATCCTCTTACGGGCTTTATACCTTGAAGGGCTTCTTTACTCATAGGCTATTGATTAGTTCTGGGGAGACGTTTCGAGGGACCTATTTGAGTCTTAATGGGAAGGGCACTGTGGATTTTGCCAATATCAGTTGGAGACGTTTTGGCCATAAGGAGGATGGTAGCTGACTCAGTAGGGACACATGGTCAGCGTCTCCCGAATCAGCTGCAGAACCGTCAGAGACAAAGCCAAGCCAAGCCAGTGAAGGGTCACTTAATTCACCTGGTTGGCTCTTTTGACTGTTACTGTGAAATTCTAGAATTATTTCCCCTTTGGGGAGAAAGAAATTCCAGCACATTTGCTGAGCTGTCTTGGCCCAATAAATGAATAGGGGCGGAGAGACTAAGGAGGAAAGTGTGGGTATCTCTCAGGGGCCTAAACGAAAAGGAACAGGTTCAGAGACAGGACCCTGTTGAGGTTCATCAGAGACCCCCACTATTTGGATCACTTTCGTGCTCCGAGGCAGGGGCTGCTCTACCGAACTGAGAGCGTGGCTCTGGTGCCAAAAGAGATTCATTCCCAATCTGGAGAGTTGTTTTTCTGAGCTGATGAAGAGGGAGGGCTGGGAAGAACCCCTGTGGTACCTCAGAGGCCCATTGGTGGTGGTCGGGAGGGCGTTGGAGGGGCTGGTTAGAGGGCTGAAGGCACTTGAAGCACTTACACTTGTGACAGTCTTTTTCCCAAAGTCCTGGCTTTTTGCGATAGTAGCAGGAACTAGGAGAGTTTGGGTTTTGTTTAGGGACCTTCATTTGCTGGAGTTGAAGGTTAAGGGTTTGAGTGGACTTCCTTTCAGTTGAATAGTCTAGAGTGCAGATGAGCTGGTGGCTAAATTAGCTAAATCTGGAGTGGACATGGTTTCCGGTTCAACCCTGATCCTTTTATCTAGAAGGGAAGGATCCCAGTTCTGCCTGTTAATGAACACAGTGTTAAAGGCCACCTGAGTGGATTTGTTACCAAAGCAAACTGGGGTCTGATCGTCCATGCAATAAAGCCAATCTTGGGCTTCCCTGGTGGCGCAGTGGTTGGGAGTCCGCCTGCCGATGCAGGGGGCGCGGTTTCGTGCCCCGGTCCAGGAGGATCCCACATGCCGCGGAGCGGCTGGGCCCGTGAGCCGTGGCCGCTGGGCCTGCGCGTCCGGAGCCTGTGCTCCGCGACGGGAGAGGCCGCGGCAGTGAGAGGCCCGCTTACCGCAAAAAAATAAATAATAAAAAAAATAATAAAGCCAATCTCCTGACACCAGCGTGTGAAGAAGAAAAGGGCAGCGTTTATTGCAGGCGCTAAGCAAGGAGTCCATGCAGCTAGTGCTCAAAAGACCTAAACTCCCTTAAGTCTTTCAGGTAAAGGTTGTTTTTTGTTGTTGTTGTTTTTGCGGTACGCGGGCCTCTCTCACTGTTGTGGCCTCTCCCGTTGCGGAGCACAGGCTCCGGACGCGCAGGCTCAGCGGCCATGGTTCACGGGCCCAGCCGCTCCGCGGCCTGTGGGATCTTCCCGGACCGGGGCACGCACCCGTGTCCCCAGCATCGGCAGGCGGACTCTCAACCACTGCGCCACCAGGGAAGCCCCAGGTTAAGGTTTTTAAAGACAGGGTGAGGGAGGAGGGTTGTGGGGTGTGTGATCAGCTCGTGGACATTTTTTTAAAATAAATTTACTGATTTTTAAAAAAATATTTATTTTTGGCCACGTTGGGTCTTCATTGCTGCATGCGGTCTTCCTTTAGTTGTGGTGAGCGGGGGCTACTCTTTGATGCAGTGCTCGGGCGTCTCATTGCAGTGGCTCATCTTTGTTGCGGAGCATGGGCTCTAGGCACGTGGGCTCAGTAGTTGTGGCGCACGGGCTCAGTAGTTGTGGCGCACGGGCTTAGTTGCTCCGCAGCACGTTGGATCTTCCCGGACCAGGGCTCGAACCCGTGTCCCCTGCATCAGCAGGCAGATTCTTAACCACTGCGCCACCAGGGAAGTTTGGACATTCTTCTATTTGGTTGGTGGTGAGGTTATTGGGAGTCGGCATCAACAACCTTCTGCTTCCAACCAGTCTGGGGTCTACATGCTGGAGCGACAGCACACGGTTAGCTCCTTCCACCTGGTGGGGTTTTCAGGCTCTGCAACACAGCTCAAGAACATGGCTGCGAATATGATCTATAGCCCTTGAGGAGGAACTAAAGGTCCTTGGCTTTGTTTAATGGCTAAACTATTGTCTTTGGTATTGTTTGTTTTCCTTCGTTCTGCATTTTCTCACTCCTCTGATTAAATGTACTCTTGGAACTCGGGGAAGGCCTGGGAGACTAAAGGTTTTCTACAGACAAGAGGCAGGTGGAGGACATGGTTGGGGGGAAGGGGCTGTTCTGGGAAGGCCCCATAGTGGCCTGCTCGTTTACTGACTCAGTCTCCAGAGGAAGACCAGAATTTTCTTTAAGGACAACCTGAAGTCGACTGTAATAGCTGTGAACACGTTTGTCAGGTCGTTGCCTGCCAGCCTGAATTTTGTTCCCATCAACAAGCTTAGGAAAAGCTTTTGAAATGTTCAGTAAAGATCTCCAGCAAGTCCTCAGGCCTGTCAACAGTCAGGGTCTGTTTTTCCAAATCCCTTCCAGATTCCCACTTGGTTTCATTCGGTATGGGGCCTGACCTTCACTAATAAGCCTGTGGACTAATTGATACATATCTGAAAAGCCAGGTTGACAAGTTTGAATCACTAATGTTAAATTCTTCAGCAAACCTATGGGTTTCTCAGTTACTTTCAGAAAATCTTTGACTATGGATGGCTAACAACTCAACTTTACTTAGTTCGGGGAACATAAAACACTAGGGATTTAGCATTTGGACCCCCAGAAGGTTTAACTTTAATAAGTTCAGGGGAGGGGCAAGTGGGCAGAGGTTTTGAGAAAAAGGGGAGTCTCAGCAGGAGGGTTAAGAGGAAGGGGTGGGAGGCCCAGAGGAGGTGGGGATGGCAGACGTGAAGGGAAGGCGGGGCTGGGGGCACAAGGAGGGGAGGGGAAAGGCCTCAGAAGCCATTTCGTGTTCTTTCAAGTGTTTGCTCGCCTCCATTAGTTAGTTTAGAAGTGGTATTTTGTAAAGAGGCAATTTTAGAGTCCTGGATATGTTCGGAAGCCTCAAGGTACAAATTAAGGTAAGCATCCCAGAAATACCCTGGCAATCCAGTGGTTAGGGCTCTGTGCTTCCACTGCAGGGGGCACAGGTTCAATCCCTAGGCTGAGGAACTAAGGTCCCACAGGCTGGAAAAAAAAAAAAGTCCCACTCAGTCTGTTTAGTTTCAGAGCCATGGCTTTCTGAGTTGATTCTGAGAAAAACAAGTTTGGGGACAACCAAAGTTCCCCACAATGGCCACTGGTGTTCTGCATTATTTCTGGTTAAGGAACCGTAGTTTTTTTTGTTTTTTGGGGTTTTTTTTTTTGCGGTACGCGGGCCTCTAACCGCCACGGCCTCTCCCGTTGCGGAACACGGGCTCCGGACGCGCAGGCTCAGCGGCCATGGCTCACGGGCCCAGCCGCTCCGTGTCATGTGGGATCTTCCGGGACCGGGGCACGAACCCGTGTCCCCTGCATCGGCAGGCGGACTCTCAACCACTGCACCACCAGGGAAGCCCGGGACCATAGTTTTTACACATGAAACCAGCTGAGGTTCCTGAAGAGGGGCCGTACTTAGGGCATCGAGATGACTGGGATCGCATCTCTCAAGAGGATTTCCCGAGAGCAAAAGAGAAAATCCTAAATGACGTGACCCCAAAGGAGTGTTACAAAAATTCCAGCACAGGCTGGGCGGACACGCTGCGTGTCTCCTTGTTTTCCAATAAGGAGAACAAACAAGTATTCGGCAAAAGGACAGAGCCTTCCCCGGAAGCCAAAAGACAGAACAGACGGATCCCAGATAAAGCCAGAGAGCTCAACCAGCAGGGCCTGAATACCAGAGCAGACTGGCCAAAGGCACGGGGCAGCAGGGCCGTCAGCCCCCGGGCTTCTCCGTCAGACCCCACTTCTGGACACCAAGTCAGGTGCACTTTACAAGTAAAGCAGCTATTAGCTATTTTACCAGCAAGATGAGTTTATCTGGGAGTAGCAGAGGAATGAGAATTCAGGACGTGCAAACTACGGCTGACCACAGGCAAGTGCGGACAAGAAAGCACAGGACCATTACTTTGTGGAGGAAAAGGGGATGTTTCACTTGTGGGAAAGTCCACGGGAGGAAACAGAGTTCAGGGTGGTGACAAGCCTCCTTGGCTGGGCTGTCGCCTTCCTCCTGTCCAGGGATGAGTGGGGGGCCCAGGGGCAAGCAAGATCCCCCTTCAGGCCTCCCTCAGCTCAGGGCCCCTCCCTGGTGTTTTCCAAGCCTGGCTGCCCACTCCCTCTGTGGGGAGCCCACTGCTTCCTGCTGTCCTGGCTCTGACATTTCTGGGCCTCAGGAGGGCTCCCCAGCATGTGCACCTACTGCTCAGCTTGTCTCCCCCTGCTCTAGAAAGATCTTCATCCCCTCCTGCACCTTCCCTTCTAGGGGTCATCCCTGGGGTCTCTTCGGGTCTTCTCCCACATACAGCTCTGCTGGAAGTTCCAGCAATGTCCTCATGCACCCCTCCCTGCACAGTGAATTACCAGGGAAATGGTGGCAACTGGAGGATGCATGTGCAGGAGGGTGAGTCACAGACTGTCAAACCCGAGGGCGCAGGAGCCCCGCCCCCGCGACCTGGTTCAAAGGGCATGTTCTGGGCCCGCCCCCAGGGTGCCAGCCCCACTAGGTCACCTCGGGCTCCCCTGAGACCCTGGGAAAGGGCTAGACGGAGCATAGGGCAGATCCCTGGGTGGTCCAGAGCGGGGTCAGCACAGCCTGTGGACTCTTGTCCCCTCAAGGCCCAGCCGGCTGCAGCCCCTGGATGGACGCGGCCCTGGGACAGTTGGTGTTGCTCCCACACGTGTTGGTCAGAAACTGCAGTCAACAGGCCGGGCGGCATCACAGCACCTCGTGTTTATTGGAAATCCCCACATTCTGTGGAAAATCGAGGGTCTGCCGTCTTTCAACTCAATTGCTTCACTAGCGGCCGTCTGGGTTAGAGATGGTGGGGGCGTGTGGCCCTCAAGGGAGCGGGAGGGAGGCCCTTGTGGCGAAGAGGCCCACCGACCGTGCTGCCCCCGAGTGCAAGGCGGGCACAGGGGAGCCTCACCTGTGAGAAAGGGCTCAGCACAAGCAGGGTCTCCCGGTCACAGTGTCCTAGCGTCACGGAAGATGCAAACGTTGCAGGAAACTCAGTGCGGGGCACCGCGGACCCCCCTGTGCCGTGTGTGAAACTTCACGTGGAAATAGGAAGGGTTTTCAAAAGCGAGCTCCTTCAACAGTTTACCCAACTAACTGTACTTGTGCAGAAAAAAGGCTGCCGGGTGTCCCGGTGTGGCAGTCAGGAGCCCCTGGGCCGCGGCGGGAGCCTCAACCTCGGCCTCCCCCTTGGCGACCCTCCCCTGCCCCAGGCCCTCTGCTCGCCTGTGGAGCAGCGGGGGGGAAGGAAACTAAGGCACAAGGCTCGATCCTGAGGCCTGAACAGCGCGGCAGAGCCTGGATGGATGCAAAGTCGTGCTGTGGGCCTTGGGCGTGGCCCTGACCCCGCCGTCACACCCAGGTCGGGAGGCGTGGACGCAGCCACCGTCCACTGCAAGTCGCCAGAGGGATCACCGCCTCTGAACCCACCGCCGGACAGCAACCTTCCCGGGGGAAAGCACGGCTGCACGTGGACGGTGGAGCGGCGAGGGGGCAGGCGGCCTCGGCTGAGCAGCAGGCTGCATTTTACGATGCGCTTCACGTCAGCGGGAAGAGGCCGGTGCCGCCTGCTGCTCTCCACGTGGGAAATCGGGCACCGGGACCCAGGGCCGCCACGCCAGGGGCAAGAGACCAGAGCCAGCTGGCTTCTCCCCGCCTCGGCCAGGCTGCCGGGGTGCAGCAAGGGGGCCACGGCCCCAGGGAGCAGGGGCGGAGCGGGAGCAGGCTGGGCGGGGACGGCGCTCCCCTCCTGGTCAAACTCCAGACTAAGCAGCCAGCACGGGAGCCCCCAGCACCGGCCTCGGTCCCACTGGTTCCTGGGGGCTGAGGCCTCGGGCGGAACTCGAGAGAACTCAGTGCCAGGCGTGCGGGCCAAGCTTCCGGAGAGCCACCCCGACCTGCTGTCGGTCTCGGCCGGGCGGGGAAGGGGGCGGGGCTGCGGGCCCCCGGTCAGCTGCCAGGGAGGGAGGGCCAGCCGCTCCCAGCTTGGCACCCCGTGAGGGGGGGACACTGTCCTCGTCTCTGCAGAAAAGCGCGGGGTGGTTGCTGCTGCTTCTGACCGTGCGGCTTCGCCTGGGGCCGGGGAGCCACCGTGCCGTCCTGCCCCGTCCTGTCGCATCAGGTCTCAGCTCAGGCCGGAGCGGCTCTCAGCCGATGATGCCACACTCCCTCGGGCCCCCCGTCAGCCTCCTCTGAGCCCCACTGCGCGAGGTCCCGAGTCCCTCTGCCTGCGGCCCGGACCCCACAGCGGGAGCAAAACCAGAGAGGCCGAGTGGGCCCACAGCAGGCCTGGGGTCACTTGGGTCCAGGGCACCGGGTGGCGGGACAGTTCCCACCCTCGTGGAGTGAACCAGCATGCTTACTTCTGTGGTCCATGTTCTCAGTCAGAGACTCAGAGCAGCCTGCTTTCCTCCTTGGAGCCCAGGCCGGGGCTGCTTCCTTGGGGACCCTGGGGCTGGCAGGTCTAGGAGGGAGTCAAGGCTGCAGTGTCCTGGCCGTGTCCACGTCCAGGATGAGTGGGGACCCGAACTCCCGGCCTCGCAGGTACACCTCCAGTCCCTGGAAACAAGCGGGTCATGGTGACCAGGTATCCAGCCCCTGCGCTCCAGGTGAGATGCCAAGTCAGCTTGGAGTCAGCGAGGGTCAGGGTAGAGAGGCTTCTAAAAACAAGGCTTGGATGTCCTGAGACCTCAGGTCAGAGCAAGCCCTCCCACAGCACAGGCCAGAACTCTCCAGAGAAAGGGGAGCCAGGTCTCCTGCCCCAGCGAGGTTCCCACTGGCCCAAACCCCAGGCTCCGATGAACCTGGCTGGTTCTCCCTGACCCCCCGAGGCCTCTCGACACCTCACCGCAGCCCACGTCTCAGAAAGTCCTCTGCAACTAAGGGGCCACTTACCCTGCTCGTCGACTGAGGCAGAACTATGATTTCCCACCAAGCTCCCAACTCGCCCCCATCCTCCGACCACACAAGCCCGACCCCAGAAGAGCCCCAGATGGGCCTGGCGGCTCTCACCTCTCCGGAGTATGACACCAAGGGCGAGATCTCGCAGATGGCCGGAGGCTCTCCACTGCCGGGTGGGCTGGGGGGTGCACTTGTCAGCATCTGCTTGGGGGTGCGTACCGCGGGGCCCTCCCCTGCCCTCCCACGCTGGCTGGCCCAGTCCCCGCCCGGCCAGGCTGTCCACCACACCTGCCGCCCTCCTCGCGGACAGCTGGGCCCCGGGCACCGAACCCACCCGAGCAGCAGGCTCTGACTTAGGCTGGAAAACCCTCCTCGCCCCTCGCAGGCATCTCACACAGAGCCCGGGCAACCAGACTTAGGGGGCGGCCACTGGCAATCACAGAAGGAGACACCTAAGGTCTTAATATTTCCGCACCCTGAAAAATGACCTGCTGTCACTTTCTGGATGTCACGCCCGGGTCTTGGCTTCAGAGCTTCCGAAGAGCAGGGAAAGCGTGACCCCCGTGTCCCCTGGGGCTCTAAGCAGAGCTTGAGGGCAGGGCACACAGCCATCTGCCTTCGGTGTGGGGCCGGGGCGGAAGTGCCCACCCCAGCTCAGACCACAGCACAGCCAGCAGGGCCCTGGGGCTGGGGCTTGGGCCGCGACACCCTGACATCCTGTCCTTCGGGCCGCACCCTGAAGCCCACGCTCACCTGGGCTGCTCAGGGAGCCGGGCCCCGTGTGCGTCCAGGAAGTGGGCTCCCGCCTGCAGGGCCCACCGGTGGTGCTGCGCGAGCAGGGCCCGCCGCGCCGTGGAGGGATTGTCTCTCTCAGCCGAGTCAGCGTTCTTTAGAGGGGAGAACTCCTCCCCCCGCAGCACTTGGAAGGCCACGAAGTTCCTGGGGGAGCGGGGACGACAGCTGGGGCAGACGCCCTGGTCCTGGGCAGGTGAGGGCCAGGCCAGGCGACAAGGACTATGTGGGGGTCTGGTCTGCAGGCAGCAGGCTGGGGAGGGCCCCGCAGGCACCGCGTGAGTCTTTGTTCCTGAGATCCCGGAGCTGCCCTTAGTCCTCCCTCCCCTCCCCTTCCCACCCCACCCCCAGAACCTGGGACCCCAGGGTGAGGGCCACATACCCTGGGAGTCCCCAGCAACCTCGCCTGGAAACAGCTTCCCAGCTCCCGGCCAGGGGCAGGTGGAGGGCTCAGGAGAGAACATGGGTGCCGCCCAAAGTCCACAACCCCAAGGGCTCCAAGTGCCCCAGACACTCCCTGTGCTCCCACCCCAGGGGCTGCTTCCTCTGGCCTTCTTGCCCTGAGACCCGCCTGCAGCCCTCCAGCTCCCCGCTGCGAAAGGGCACTCCCACTGTGAAGCCCCCAGCCTCCACGTCCCTGCCTGGCTGGGCCTCAGGACCACCAAGTCAGGGAAGGGAAGGAGAAAAAATGAATGACTTCTCCACTAACTTGGCAAACGGGAGCACATCAAACACGAACTTCTCCATCTTTATCCCGTTGGGCTCGAGTGGCTTTACTGAATTTCCCTCCTCATCCACGTAGGGGACCTTCTTCACAGCCACGTGTGGCTTCAGCAAGGGCTCGAACTCCCTGGGGGACAGGAGGCCAAGGGGAGGAAAGACACAGTTCAGACAGGACATCTTGGAGCCCCAGCCCGCCTCCCCCATGCCCGGCCAGCCGGGGCAGATGGACAGATGGACACAGCAGGCACAGGGCGGTGGGGGCTGAGCCCTGTCTCTGGAGGGCCAGGCATCCTCATGCACCCCGGTCTGAGAGCTGGGCACCATCGGCCACATCCCTGCCCAAGCCCAGGGATGGTGACTGGCAAGCCACGGGATGGACGTGGTGCCTGCGGGCAACGGCCCCCACCCCGGAGCAGGGCCACGCCCACTCGGCCACAGAGCCTTGTACCAGATACTGGAGCGCTCTGCTGCCTCCAGCTTGTTTGAGCGCAAGACCCTTTCCGTACCGCACCCCACAGCCCCGCCCAGCTCAGGTCTGGCCCCGGTCCCTGTGGCCCGGCTGGCCGCCCTGCACACCTGGTGGCCATCTGGAGGAAGTCTCGCGTGAAGAAGTGATTGCAGATGTTGCCTGCGTTGTAAAGCAGGCCCCCTCCGGGCGCACGCAGCCGGGCCGTCTCGGGGCTGATCTCGCTGTACTCCACCACCTGCGGGACGCCGTCTACCTGGCACACCACGCCCACCGGCTCCTCGGGGGACGCCTTTTCCACCACCTGCGGCCACGACCGGCGGGCGGGGACGGCTGACTGGGTCGGGCCCGGCGTGCGGGGGGGGAAGGGCCGGGGCCAGGGAGGAGGGCGGGGCGGGGCGGGGCAGGGCGGGGCGGGGCGGGGCAGGGCAGGGCGGGGCGGGGCGTGGAGGGCGGGGCGAAAGGAGAGGCGAGGGCGACGCGAGGGGGCGGCAGGCTCACCTTGGCTCCACAGTCGGCACCCCGCAGCACGCAGAAGCCGATGAAGACCGGGTCGGCCAGTCGCACCAGGATGTTGTCCACACAGTACACGTGCACAAACTCTACTCCGCGCCGCTCCATGTCCTCTAAGACCTGGTGGTCCGCCAGCGCGCAGTACAGGCCCCCGTTGCCATCTGCAGAGGGAGAAAGCAAAGGGTCTTGGAAGGGCTCCTGCCGGCCTCAGCCAGCTAGTTGAGGGCGCGCTAGAGCCAGGCGAGGCCCCCCGGGGCTGGGCCTTGTGCCTGAGGCCGCTCTCTGTCGCCATCCAGTAGCCCTGTGGCTGTTCCACGTGACAGACGGGAATCAAGGCCCAGAGAGGGAAGGCCACTGGCTCAGGACATGCGGCCTATGGGCAGCGTATTTTGGCCTCTGTCCCAGGCCTCCTGACCCCCAGCTAGCTCCACATTGTAGGCCAGGCGGACCCTCCCTGCCTCAGGGATGGGGGGGGGGGGTGTACCTGGCGCCATGGCAACCTTGTCTTTCTGCTCCAGGATGGCCCTGCCATCGAAGGTCACAGCAGGCAGCATGCGCTGTTCAAACATGACCACGTTGTTGGGGTCCAAGTGAAAGAAGTCATGCTCCTTGAAGAACTTGGCTGTGGGCCCCAGAGTGAACTCACTGGTCATGATGTACCTGCAAGGGGAGGCAAGCCTGAGCCAGGCTTTTCGAGGGCCTGGCCCCTCCGGTAGATGGGCTGACATCAGGGTGCAGCCTTAGGGCAGCGGTCAGGCCTCCGCCTGGGTGGGTGCTGGGCTCTGTCCGGGGCTGTGCTGGGGTTGGGGTTCAAGTCTTGGTGTGGAGCATGGCTAGGGCTGCACGGGGCGGATCACCCTGGGGCCAGGGTAACGCAGGAGGGCGCAGGAGGGCACACCAGGGCACGGTGCAGTGGGTCCCATAGCGCTCGCCAGCCAGCTGCTCCACCCGCCGAATCCGTTCTGCCTGCAGCTGATACAGGGTCTTCTGGCTGGGCAGCCCCACCTGATACATGCCCTTGGGGTAGGTCACGCCCAGGCGAGTGCCCTGCCCACCGGCCAGCAGCAGCACAGCCACCTTGTTCAGGGCGATCTGGTGGAAACCTGGGGGCATGGGGCGCCATGAGGGGATGCCTGGAACCCGTCACACAACCACCCTTTCATTTTAGAGCAAACCAAACTTGTGCCTGGGACGGTGAGACGTCTGATAGCCGCAGAACAGAACTACCCAGATAACATTCTGATTTGGGCCTGGGCCTCACCCACACCTAACCCTGCCCCAGCCCCGCCGAGGCACTGACGATATCCTCCTGGGTTCATTCCCAACCTAGGTCCTTCAGAGGAAACACCGGGTGGGCCTGGCCGGAGTTGTCCAGCAGGGGCCTTGGGCAGGCTCCCCTGCAGAAGCGACTGCCTCACCTCCAGGCCAAGAGGCAAAGGGCGCAGCTGCGCCGGCGCTGGTGTGAAAAGGAGCGTGTGCAAGTGTCTAATGGGTCCCCTGCTGTCAATACGTGGGCTGGGCAGCTGGCCATCCAGGCGTGCCCAGCACAAAGCACTCTCCCCAGGGAGTGCGGCCTAGGGGCGGCTGCCAGCATGGCAGCGTTCGGGGGCTCCAAACCCCAGCCCCGAGCTGGTGCGTGTGAGAGCGTCGATTTCACGAAGAAGGCAAACTGAACTCCAAGTACCCCCTCCCCTGTCGCCCCGCTCTGTGGGCGAGGCCGCCTTCCGGAGGCTGGGGCGCCCGCCGCCTGGACCTCCGCCCCACCTACCTTCCTCCTCCCAGAGCTGCCGCGTCTGGGGGGCGACCCCGCTCGCGCTGCCTACGCGCTCGGGAGGCAGGGGCCGCAGGCGCGCGGCCAGGTCAGGCGCGGGGGCCGGAGGGCGCGCGCAGGCGGCGGCCGCGCGCCGGCAGTGCTCGCGCAGCGCCTCGGGCTCCAGGGGCTCCAATTGGGCCAGCAGCGCGGCACGCGGGCCCGGCTCCAGCTCGGCGCAGAAGCGTAGGAGGTGCTCCTGGCCGGCGCGCTGCAGCCGGGCGCGCACGTCCAGCTCCGAGGCCATGTCGCCGCCGCCGCCGTCGGCCGCGCTGGCACTCGTGACCCGCGCTCTCGGACCAGCGTCACGGGACTCGGCGGGCGGTGTCGACCCCAGCTGGGCGGGCCCGGGGCGCCCCGCCTTGACCCCGCCCAGGCCCAGCCCGGCCGGGTCGCGGACCCCCGCCTGCCCCGCCTCTTTTCGGCCCCGATCCCGCCCCGGTCCCGCCCGCGATCCGCCCCGCCTCTCTTCGGCCCCGGAGGCCACGCCGAGTCCCGCCCCTGCCCACTCAGGCGCAGGAGGACTGACTTCAGTTCTAATTCACCAACCTGCCCACAGCCCTGTGGGGCGGGGCACCAGAGGGAGAGGCTAGGGTCTGTCCCCGCCCGTGGACCTGTTTGCATTTACCAAGACGCCTGGCGCCGGGGACAACAGTCCGGGGCTCAGTGAAGAGGCCAGCCGACTCACGGCTGGGCTGGGGAGGACAGAGCCAGATCACCAGCAGGGCCAAGGTCCCCCAGAAGGCCACCCTGCCTCCTTGGGGGCTCCCTTCTTCACATCCTCCCTCCTTCCCCTTGCCGTGTGACCGGAACCGCACAGGAGCTGCCCCTCGCCCTGCCTTGTTACTTAGCTATCTGGTTTTAAACATCTTGCTGTTTACAAACTCCCTTGTGAAAAATATAAAAGAGTAGCTTCAGCCACTTGAAGACAAAACTTTCTTTTAGAAACGAGTTTTATTAAGTCTGAAAGTAATACATGCCCATGGTTAAAACAAGTTCAAATGGTGATTTAGGACCCAAAATGAAAAGTAAGATCTCCCCCAGCCTGTCCCAGGGAACCTCTGTTAAGGCCCTTGCCTCTCCTGGCAGGCAGGTTCTGTCCATAGAGCCCCACCCCTTCCACTACCCTTTCTGGGTTAGGAGGTGGCGCTTCACAGCCTCCTGGGGGCCCACTGTACCTTCTCCTGGACCTGAAAGAAGTCAGCCTGCCTCAGGGCCTTTGCACCTGAATGGCTCTTCCTCAGAAAGTCACGTGACTTTCTGCGCCACTTTGCCAGATCTCGCCTCACAAGTCACAGTTGGAGAGACTGTCCCATCCACTTCTGTTCCTTTGTGCCTTTCTACATTCTCCCCTGCCTGACTTCCCCATGAGAAGGAAACCCCACGAGAGCTGGATGCTGTCTGGTTCACTGCTCTGTCCCTCACTTTAATTTTTTTTTTTTTTTTTTTTCGGTACACGGGCCTCTCACTGTTGTGGCCTCTCCCGTCGCGGAGCACAGGCTCCAGACGCACAGGCTCAGCGGCCATGGCTCACGGGCCCAGCCACTCCGCGGCACGTGGGATCCTCCCGGAACTGGGGCACGAACCCGCGTCCCCTGCATCGGCAGGCGGACTCTCAACCACTGCGCCACCAGGGAAGCCCTGTCCCTCACTTTAGATCCACGCCCAGCACACAGTGGACACTCAGTCAGTGTTTGTTAACGGAACGAACGTGTTGGACCCCAAGCCTAGCACAGTGACTGGGCCACACAACTGGTCGAGAGCGCGTGCTGAATGAGTGGATGGCCTCTGCTCCTGTAGCCTGTGGCGGAGAAGGGCGGCCTGGGGCAGATGCTGGAGCTGGACGTGGAAGGCAGGGAAGCAGGGAGCAGAGCAGGCTCCACACACCAGGCCAGAGTCCACCCAGCTCTTACTGCCCCCGCACACGTGCCCTGGAAGGCAGGTGTCAGAACATCAACTTGGGGTCCATCTTGGTCAGGGTAACACCTAAATCCCACCTCAAGGCGTGGGTGAAAGTGAGACCAGCAGGGTTGGGACGATGGGGGCTGGGGAGCCAGAGGCACCTGTAGGGCCAGGAGCGCGGGAGCTGTGACCCCCCGGGCAGCCGGGGCGCAAACACGCGGGAGAAGCAAGGAGGCAGGGGCGGGCGACAACTTCCCGGACCCCTGCCAAGGGCACCCTTGTGGCCATGAAGTCACCTTGCCTTTGCCCTAGGGCCTAGTCCAAAGGGTTCGGGGGAGCAGGACCCCAAGGCCAACAAGGGCTCCTGGTTGTCACTGTGGGAGTGGAGGCCAGAGAGCCTTGGGGTCCGCTCCGGACTGGAGGCAGGTGCCCGTCCCTCCTCCCACACCCTGTGCTGGGTGGGGACAGAGGGGCCCAGGGCCCCTGCCCACTCCAAGGAGCTCCAGGCTGGCATGGTGAAAGGTACAACTGAGGTGGCTACCTCAAAAAGTTTAAGGGCCGCAGAGCACCTGCCTTGCCTGGGGCTCTGGGAAACCGCCCCAGGTGACAGCAAATCTGAAAGCTGCCGCTGGGAAAGTGGGCCAGGCTGGAAAGCAGCTTGGAAGGAGGAAATGATCAGACTTCAGGATAAGAAGGACATGGGGGCCACGCCTTAGTTCCACGCCCAGACCTGCCACTGATTCCAATTGCCTCCATGCCTTCCCTCCAGTGCCTGGCCCGGGGCCACGGAAAGCCCACAGACCAGGGGCCAGCGGGGGCCACCTTCCCCACAGCCGTAGATGCCCTGAGAGTCCTTTGCTTCCTCAACACAGTGGGCGCAGGCTCACAAGGGCCCTAGTCTCGTCTGGGTCCCGCTGGTCACGCGGCCCTGAGAGGCAGCAGTACCGCTCGCTGTCCGCTGTCCGCCGGCCACCGGCCTCCACACCCGAACTGACCCCCACAGAGCTGTCCCCAGGCCACCCCCTCGCACAGGCCTCGCCCTGGCTTGGCATCCCACACAAAGATGCTCTTTCTGCTGCGACCTCCAGGATGGTTTCCACTGAGCACCACTGTGGACCAGGCCCTGCTTCCAAAGAGCATAGGGCTCAGCCAGGAGCAAACAGGAAGGGTGTTCCTGGTAGGAAAGCCACCAAGTGCAAAGGCCTAGAGGTGAGGGAGTGCCGGTACCCTAAGGATAGGGGAGTGGGGTGGGGGGGTGTTGCTGGAAGCAGAGAAGGAGGGGGGAGATGAACTGTAGGACAAATGGCTTGAATGCCCCCTGGGACTTTGGGCTGGTCCTGCCACTTTGGGAAGGCAGGGACGGATCAGTCTCCATGGGGTGACTCCAGGCTCACAGCTTTCTAGGTAACCCCCAGATTCCCTACCACAAAAGAGTCCTCACTTTGAGGGCTAACCCCAGGGGAGAAATGGACCCAGGACACTCCCTGGCCAGGGCAGCTGCCCTTACAGGCTGAGACACAGACCAGTGCCTGGGGCCCAAGGACACAGAGACCCAGGTAGGCAGGCCAGCCAGAGGGTGGAGCCGAGCCCTGTGCCAGCAGCCTGTCTGGAGGAGGTGTTTGGCGACCCTTTGCTGTTTTACCCCTGAAGGTGGACAGTCTGCTTGTAAAGCAGCAGATAACACAAGTGCAGTATTCAGTGGCAAGGTGCCAGCTGCATGTAGAAAACTGTCAGGGGAGGGGAGGGAGCAGGGCAGGGTCTGAGGACAGGCTGTGGTGAAGCCAGGGGTCCCAGGGGGTACTTCCCTGGTTTGGGGGAGGGGTTCCACCGGTTGGTTCTGAGATGGCCTCCCAGAGCTGGACTGCAGGCTAAGCCCTGTCCCCTCCCAGACTGACCAGACGGAGTGACCACATCCTGGCTAGAAATGAAGCAGGGGCAGTGGTGGCGGCGGTACACACGGCTGCCTAGCTGGCTGGAGGAGGCCATGAGAGCCCTAGGAGCAGCTGGAGGAAGTGACCAGCCAGAGTAAGGGGCCAGAGCAGAGGATCTTGAGAGCAGACGGGAATCTGGGGACACGGGAAACGTGGCTTTGTCCTGTAGCCGACAGGAAAGGCCAGGCTATCCCCAGGGGCCAGAGGAGAAGCTAGCAGCAGTGGGGACAGAGAGGCCTCTGTGAGGGGAAGCGCCCAGCTGGCTGGAGCCCACAATCCTCTTGGGGCCCGCCTGGCGCAAGAGAAAGGAGCCCCAGGGTTGCGCCGGGGGACCCTCAGCGAAGAGCGCCCAGGGGAGCTAGAGGGGGAATGTGGGTGTCTGGAGGGCTGTGCTCCCCATCCATATCCCAGGAGGCCACCTGGGGACAGGTTTTCTGCAGGGCGCCTGGCCCCGCCCTTCGGAGAGGTGGGTTGGGCGGCCAAACCCGGCAAGGGCGGAACCGCGGCGGGAGGGCTGGTGTGGTGGGGGTTGGGAAGTATAAGGGGGCCGCTCAGGGGTCCGTCCCCTACCCGCGAGGTCGGGAGGGAGGCAGAGTTGGGGGACCCAGCCCTCTACTGGCCGGGGGCCTCCGCGCGAGGCTCCGACCCCTCCGCTCGAAAATCAAACCGGGCTGCCGGCCTCTCAGCCAATCGGAGAGGAGATGGGTCAGCCTCGGCCAATGGCCGCCGCGAATGCTAATGAGCGCCGACAACGCGAGGAAGCCCATTCAAAAAGTCGCAGCTATTGTCGCGGCGGGTTGCGTGCCGCCGGGCCCGCCGTCGGGGCGCGCGGGGACGGACTCTGCGCCACGCGGGGACCAGCCCGGGGCAGGCCGAGGACCGAGGCGTGCCGGAGAGCGCCCATGGCCGGAGCCGCAGTGGCCGAGCCCGGCCGCGGGCCGCCTTCCGCGCCCGCGCCCGGCACGGAGGGTCTGCCGCGCGCCTTTTTGCAGAGCCTGCGCACCCTCTTCGACATCCTGGACGACCGGCGGCGCGGCATCGTGCACCTGCGCGAGATCGAGTCCCGCTGGCAGGGCGCCGACGCTCGCGAGCTGCCCCGCGGCGTGCTCGAGGGCCTGCGCCAGGTGGCCCCGGCCAGCGGCTACCTGACCTTCGAGCGCTTCGTGGCCGGCCTGCGCACCTCGCTGCTGAGCGCCGACGGCGGCACGCGGGCCCCGGCGCGCGCCCCGGCCCGGGGAGGCTGCCCGGCGCGGCCCGGGGGGCAGCCGCCGCCTCCGCAGCGCCTGGTGTTCGCGCCGGCCGACGAGCCGCGGACGGTCCTGGAGAGGAAGCCCCTGCCCCTGGGCGCGCGCCCCCCGCCGGCCGGCCCGGGTGGCGCGGCCCGGAGCCTAGAGAAGCTGTGCAGCCCGGCGGAGGCGGCGCCCGGCCCGGAGGAGCCCGAACGGCCCCAGGGCGCGGCGCTGGAGCGGAGCCCGAACACGGACGCTGGTGAGTGCGGGGCGGACCCCGGCCCCGCCTCGTAGCTCCCCTCGCCGGCGCACCGGAGAGGTGCTGCCCGAGCGTCTCCCAGCGGGTACGAGAGCGGACAGCTCTTCGTCGGCTTCTGGGCCTGGAACACACCTGGCGGCCCGGAGGGGAGGAAGCCTCGTCCGCATCCCGGTGTGCTCAGGGGCCCGGGCCGAGGGGATGGTGCGCGACTCAGCAAACCCCACCAGGAACCCACTCTGTACCAAATCCTAGCGGGGCACCGGGGAACCTGTCCAGTATGAGGGGGCTCTCCACCTCCAGTAACTGCCCACACCTGGGGACCCCTGGGCCCTTGGGCTCACCTGGTGACTTAGGCAGAGGCAGTTCTCACTGGTGTAGAGCGAGGACCCCCAGACTGTAAGGGCCCTTGCCGCCTTCTTGGGTTCCTCGCAGTCTGACAGCTCCGCCGAGGGGCCTGGGCCCACTGCCCCCCTCTGAGGCCAGGGCAGGCAGGAGCTGCCAGAGGTGGTGCAGGAGGACCTGGCGTAGCTGCCAGGAAAAGGCAGAGGGGTGGGTGGTCTCCAGCCCAGTTTTCCAGGCCTGGAGCCGTGACACCTCTGACACCTGGGAGGGACCGACCACAGCCCCTGGGGATGGCCTGGGGTCCGGTCCACTTGGCAGGGACAGGAGATGGCTGAATGGTCCCCTGTTTGTCCCCCAGAGTCTGCCCTGGGAACAAGACCTGCTTTATGGCTGTGGGCGGGGGCTGGGCCCCTCGGCCCATTCAGCCTGTGCAGGTGCAGGCCTTCCCCCCCGGCAGCTGCCAGCCCTTTCTGTGCTGCCCACTGCTCTGCCAGCTTCGCTGGACCCCCCCCCCCCCCACCCCGCGCAGGCTCGGACGTATTCCCCAGCCCAAGACTGCCAGTTGGAGCTGCGGTGATCCCCTAGCCTCCCTGGTGAGCTAATCAGCAGCCCACCCGAGGCTGAGGGTTCCCGCAGGCAGGCGCCTCGCTGCCCAGCCTCCCTGTCCCCAAGGTGTGTGTAGGGGGGGTGGGCTTCTGGGTGTACTTGGCCTGAGTTCAGGGCTGGTGCCATCCACGTGGCTGCACAGCTGGAAATCAGCCATGGGACTGGGGTTTGGAGGCCTCAGTCCTGCCGTCCCACCCGGCTTTGCCCTGGTGCCCTGTGTGACATGGGGTCCCTTGCTGCAGCCCTCTGAGGTCCAGGTCCGGGGTCGGGCACATGGCTGTTGCCCAGCATGGGGCAGTGTTCACACCAGTCCCTCTCTAGGCTTCAGGCCGGGGCTCTCGCTGTCACCTTTTACAGGCAGAGGCCCAGCCAGGGCGTGTGGCATACTCTTTGGGTGCCAAACCTTGAGTTCCAGGAGCCCCCTAGCACCCCAGGAAGAGAAAGCCCTCCATGTTCACCGCTTCCCAAGCCCTCTCGGAGGTCCAGGTCCTGCTTCCTGTTCCCTCTTGGGGCTCAGAGTGCACACCAGGCCGGCCTGAGCTCCATCAGTACAAGCTGCTCTGTCAGGCCCAGACACGGGTGGTGATGCCTGCGCCTGCTGGTCAGCCGCTGGGCGTCCAGCGTGCCGTCATCTGGGGGTCCCGGGGCTGCCCTGCAGACCTGGCAGTGCAGACTAGCCCAGGTGTTCCGGGGTGTCCTGTCTCCCTTCCCCCGCTGTGCCTTCTCTGCTTGCCGGGCAGCCCGGCAGGTTGGAACGTGAACTCGGCCTGCTTGGAGCCTATCTGCCAGGGCTGGCTGGTGGCCTGCATGGCCACCTGGTGCCAGCTGTCTGGACGTGTCCCTAGCAGGCATACCTGTGCCCCCTTCTTGCACCACCCACCCACCACTGTGCCGGGCGGGGCATAGGGCTAGGGAGCCAGTGGAGGGTGCCCTCCTCACCTGCACCCCACTCCTGCCCTCCTGGGCAGCCCTGCACATACTCCCCCATCCCCCAGGAAAGCCTCCTGGCCCTCCAGGAGGCTCTCCCAGGGAAGTACCTGGCTTTCCGGCCCCCAGCCAACTGCAGCTGGCCACATTTGCTGTAGGAGTTGCCTGCTGAGGGCACGGCTGGTGCACACACGCAGGGAGCTAACTTTATGCTGCAGTCACCTTCCCGGGAGAAGTCAGGTCTCTGCCGCTCTGCCACCCGTGCCCCACGTTTCTCCTGTGTGAACTCCAGTTGCCCTTAAAGGGCCTGGGCGGACAAGGAGACAGGAGTGGACTCCAGAGGCCGCCTCGCTGGCTCCGTACCTAGCAGCCTTTTAGCCCCTGAGGTGCGGGCCCTGGCTGTGCACAGATGAGCCAGATGAAGCCCCTGCCCTCAGGGAGCTCACGCCTGAGGCGTGTGTGCGGTGTGTGCGCAAACATGCAGCCTCAGCGGCCACACGGCTATCCCCAAGGCAGGTGTGAGGGGAGCTTGTGGAGGTCGAGTGGGGACCAGACCCCAGCCTGGCACCGGCAGGGTGCGGACGTTCTGATCTGCTGAGGAATCCCGAGGCATGCAGGCCAGCACACCTGGCTCTGCATGGCTGGGGTTGGTTGGCAGGGGGTCCGGGATGGGTCTGTGCGGGGCTGGGGGAGTCGAGCTTGACTTGGCAGGCCTGGAAGTGAGCCATGCCCTCGCCTCTGCTGCAGATGCAGTGGCCTGCAGGGCCGGGGAGCTGGGCGTGGGGGACGCCCGGTGGGGCCCCCGTGCCCGAGGGGAACGTCGGAGACACACCATCACCAACGGTGTGGACTGCGACCTGGTGAGTAAGGGTCTGGGGGGCTCTCCATCTTGCCTGGGTTTGGCCTTGGCCTCCAGACGTGGCCTCCTGGGACACCCCTCTGCCCGGGAGGGGGCAGCTGGTTTCGGGTTCTGGGGGATTCTGTGGCAGGAACGTCGGCAGTTCTAAACCTCTCTCCCCATCCTGCTTTGAATCCCCTTGCGGGCCGGCCCGCGGCCAGGTCAGGAAGTCCTTTAGGGAGAACGTTTGGCCCCCTGCTCAGCACCGTGCTGGCCCCTGCCTGCTCCTCTGCTATGGTAGAGGCCGGCCCAGCAGCCGGGGGCCTACCACTCACCGTAGAGAGAGGGGAAGGTTCCCCTGGGGAGGGCTGCGTGGAGGGCCTGAGGAAGGCCAGGGCCCCCCGGCGGAGGAGGCGGGCTGTGCTTCCCAGCGCAGGAGGGCTCACCCGAGTACGGGTGTGTGCACATGGGCTGGCGGGCCCGTTCCTGTGTGGCTGGGTGAGTCGCGGACACAGACAGGTGCAGGCGGCACCCGCTGTTACGCCCGCTGGCATGGCGCGTGCCCGTGTGTCGCAGCTGAAACAGATGAGGGAGCTGGAACAGGAGCAGGCGGTGCTACTGCAGGGCCTGGAGATGATGGCGCGGGGCCGGGACTGGTACCAGCAGCAGCTGCAGCGCGTGCAGGAGCGCCAGCGCCGCCTGGGCCAAAGCAGGGCCAGTGCCGTGAGTAATGCTGCCCCCCAGCCCCAGGCAGAGTGGCCCTCGCCCAACACACGCAGTGATCACCCACCCAAACCCGGGCACCCGCAGCTGGGTGCAGTGGCTGTCCCTCCACCCAGAGTGCTGGGCCACGCCCCCGCCCCGTGATATTCCCCACCTGCTGCGACACCCCTGGGCTCCCTCAACTCTGAGCAGTGACTTCCCCCCCCACCGCCCGTGGGGACCCCCCCCGAGGCATTGGGGCTGACCCCCGCCTGCCTGCGCTCTGACCACCCCTCCCCCACTCTCCTCCCAGGGCTTCGGGGCTGAGGGGAGCCCCCGCCTGCTGGGGCAGCTGCTGCCCAAGGTGCAGGAGGTGGCCCGATGCCTGGGGGAACTGCTGGCCGCGGCCTGTGCCGGAAGGGTGAGTGCTCACCAGACCAGCTCGGTGGCGCCCTCACCCTTGTCCTAGGGGCTGTGCCAGGGCTGCCAGGCCTGCCTGACCGTGCCCTCCTGTAGGCTCTGCCCTCGTCCTCCTCAGGGCCCCTGGGCCCCGCCCTGGCGCCCTCCTCGCCCGCGCTCCCCGGCTGGCAGCAGCAGACCGTTCTCATGCTAAAGGAACAGAACCGACTCCTCACCCAGGTGAGCCGCGGGCGGGGCGCGCGGCCGGGGCCGGGGGCGGGGCAGGCCCTGACTGCACTCCTGCCCGCCCAGGAGGTGACCGACAAGAGCGAGCGGATCACACAGCTGGAGCAGGAGAAGTCCGCCCTCATCAAGCAGCTGTTTGAGGCCCGTGCCCTCAGCCAGCAGGACGCTGGGCCCCTGGACTCCACCTTCATCTAGCCGGCCCCAGGCACGCACGTGGGGCCTCGCGGCCTGGCACTCAGCCCTGGGCGGGCGGGCACTTCCTTGGGCCCCACCCCTGAGGCTAACGGCGCCCTGGATAACGGCGCCCCACCCCTGAGGCTAACGACGAACACCGCCCTCCTTCCTCCCTTCCCACCCGGGCTTCCCTAACCACAGGATGTTCTGAGACCCCAGACATTGACCCCATCTTGGTCTTGGGGGCCTGACCTGGGGTGGGACTCCATCATGCCAACACACAGCCCGAAGCTGCCCCTGCCACTGTCAGTGGACAGTGGGGGACACCCCCTCGTGCTCACCAGATCTGGGCAGCCCTGGCAGCTGGTGTGTCCCCGCTCCCACCTGGGGTCTCCAGTGCAAGGCACTGATCACACTAGGCTGCGTTACCAAGAGTGGCCAGCAGAGGGCGCCGCAAGCACTGGTGGCTGCGGCCTTGGAGGCCCTGCTGTGGTGTCTCAGACAGCGCCTGGAGTAGGGGAACCTGGGGCGGGCTGGGACACCTGCAGGCCCAGTGGCTGATTGGCCCTGGGGGTCCAAGGGCATCTTGCCCCGCTCAAGACTAGGCGGCTGTCCCTCAGCCAGGAGCAGATGGAGGGTGGCCTCCAAGAAGGGGGGTCTGCTTGTGTCCAGTTCCAGGGGAGCCCCGAGGGCACGGTGTTGGGGATTCACTGGATTCATGCCTGGGCCAAAGCTGGCCCGCTTGGTCCTCCCCACGGACCTTAGATGCTAAACAAATGGGCAGACCCAGGCCCCAAGCAGGGTTCAGCCTCCACATTCCCTGCCCCCAGCCCTGCTGGCCCGGGCTCTCCCGTCTCTGGGCTTTGCAAATGCTGTTCCGTCCCTGGGAACACCCACTTCCTGCTTCACCTGACTGGCTCCTGCCCAGCCCTGCACCTTGGATATAGAGGGGACGAACCGGCAAAGGGGGTAGCCTTTGCCCTGAGGGTATCTGCTTTCCCCCTGAGGTCTTCACGGAACTTGGGAGGCAGGACCAGAAGCCAGTGTCTGCCCCAGGGGTACTGCCCACAGAAGGCGGAGCCTTCAGCCGCAGGGTGAGTGTGGAAGAAACCCGTGACTCAGGGAGAGGCCTCGTGGTGCTGGCTTCCCACGCTGGGTGGAAAATGCACCCTATTCATTTGCAGTCTGAAATCAGGCTGCCTGTGTGGCCCTAGAGACCCCAAGGGGAGAATTGTAAGTGGCCCAGGTTGGCGGGGCCCAGGCGGCTGGCGGAAGCCAAACATCCTCGCTGGAGCAGCGAGTGTTTCTTAGCCATGCACGGGGGATGTTTGGGGCTGCGTTACGTCCTGGGGGAGCTGTCCGTGCACCGTAGGATGTTTAGCACCATCCCTGGCCTCTATCCACTAGATGCCAGCAACACACACACACACACTCAGTTGTGATGACCAAAATGTCTCTGGACATTGCCAGTGCCCAGGGGGCAAAGTTGCCCTTAGCTGAGCATCTCTGCTCTAGAGCAGTGCAACTCCACCAGGCCTCAAGGTCTTCCTACAGACCAAGTTCCAAGGAAAATGGGCACCTCCAGCTTAAAAAAATTTTCACAAACACCACAAGGAAAGAGTCTACCATGAGAGCCAGCAGAAACAACAGATTCTGTAGCCATTTCAGATACTCGATAATCAGAGAACATAAAATGGCTATGTTTTGTATGCCTGAAGAAATAAAAGAGATCCTTGAAAATATGAACAAGGAATAGTCCTTCTAGTTTCTTATTCTGTTTAAAAAAAAAAGGGTAATCTTTTATTCTTTAAAGGTGACCGATAACATGAAAAAGAATCTAATAGAACCAGGAATTTAAAATATATATAAAGATTTAAAACTCAAATGGACTTCAGCTGGAAAATTTCAGCATAGCTGAAGGGAGACTTAGTGAATTGAAAGACAGAGCTTAGGAAATGGTCCAGAACAGAGACAGAGGTGAGAAATATGGATGCGAGGAGGATCTTGAAAGATAAGAGGGAGAGGGCTGCTTGTCTGATTGGATTTCCTCAAAGAGAGCCTAGGGAAAGAGGGACAATATGTGAAGTTACACTGGCTTAAGTTTTGCCAGAATTGGCTAAAAATATCAATTCTCAGATCCAGGAATCCCAGGGGATCCCAGCCAGGATGAATAAAAAGAAATGACATTTTCTCTTAAGAGATTGCTAAAGACATTGAGGGAGGCATCTCTCACCTTTACTGTGGGGTTGGGGGCAGGTGTGGTTATTGGGGGGAGGGGTGAAGAGACAGTTCAGGGAAAACCTCTTCTGGACAAGTTGAAAAGTGAATGGATACCTGAACCAAGCCTCAGATGATGAGTAAGATAGAGGCAAGGGAGCACATGGGTCATTCCAGGAATGGAGAGGTTTGGAAGAGGAAGAGTTCAGTAGGCGTAGAGCCAGGGCATGATGGGCTATGGGTGGAGTTTGTACTTTTTCCTGAGCTCTGTGAGAGAGCTATGGGAGGATTTTAGTTGGGGGTTGCATGTGTGTGTTTTGTGTAGCTTATAGATGTTTGTTATAGAAAAAAATAGAGAATAAAAATAAGCAGGAAAAAAAATTGTTTATGAATCCAGAAACAGAAATTTTCCTACAAAAGAGCTGCCGCAGTGACACCAGAGGCCAGAGAGTGAAATGCCTTCAGTGGCTGAGATTACATACATAATTATTAAGCTAGAAGCCCACGTCCCGAGAAACTGTCTTTTGAGGGTGAGGGCAAAATAAAAACATGTTCAGACGAAGCTGAGAGTTTACCACCAACAGCACCTGACTAAAGGAAATTCCAGAGAAGGATTTCAGAGAGAAGGTAAAATTCAAGTAGGAATCATAGACCGCGGTGAGTTAGTTATCTGTGGCTGCAGAACGAGGCAACTTAAAACTTAGTGGCTTAAGGCAACATATTTTCTTGCCGTTTCTGTGGGTTAGGAGCTGGGTGGCTCTGGCCTGGAATCGTGCGAGGCTGCGGTGAAGATGATCTGCCGGGGCTGCAGTCTCCCCTGATGCTGACTGACAGGCAGGACCCACTTCCAAGACAGCACATCCATCCACACGGCTGTCAGCAAAACATCGCCGTTTCTTGTCTCCGTTGTAACAATAATTATGATGATGATGATTTGTGGGAGAGCAGGACAGGACCCAAATATCAATAATGCCATAAAAATGGGGAGGAGTGATCGGAGATAAACCGTTCTAAAGTATAATTGTTCAGGGACTTGCCTGGTGGTCTAGTGGCTAAGACTCTGCGCTCCCAATGCAGGACGCCCAGGTTTGATTCCTGATCAGGGAGCTAGATCCCACACGCATGCCGCAACTAAGGAGCCCACCCGCCGCAACTAAGTAGCCCACCTGCCACAACTAAGACCCAGCGCAACCTAATTAATTAATAGTAAATTTTAAAAATTCATCAAGTGTTAAAAAAATAAAGTATAATTGATCATAAGGAGGGAAAAGATATTAACTTTATATTTTATTTTATTAAATATGTATGTTACAATAACTGGGAGAACCAGATAAAATAACTGCTATTCGGTGTATACTTTCCAAAGAAGGGAGGGACAGCGAAATGGGGGAGAAAAGGGAAAAGAAGTTCAACTCTACAAGAAAAAATAAAAAAATCAGAAAACACATAATAAGGGACTTCCCTGGTGGCGCAGTGGTTAAGAATCTGCCTGCCAATGCAGGGGACACGGGTTTGAGCCCTGGTCCGGGAAGATCCCACATGCCGCGGAACAACTAAGCCCGTGCACCACAACTGCTGAGCCTGAGCTCTAGAGCCCACGAGCCACAACTACTGAGCCTGCGTGCTGTAACTACTGAAGCCCGCCCGCCTAGAGCCTGTGTTCTGCAATAAGAGAAGCCACTGCAATGAGAAGCCCGCGCACCACAAGGAAGAGTAGCCCCCGCTGGCCGCAACTAGAGAAAGCCCGTGCACAGCAATGAGGAACCAACGCAGCCAAAAATAAATAAATTAAATATAAATAAATTTTTAAAAAAAGAAAACACATAATAAGATTGAATATATTAGTAATCACAATATATGTGAATGAATTAAACTCTCTAGTGAAACAGTCATCAGATTGGATTTTTAGAAATTCAGATATAAGCTGTTTTAAGAGACACGCCTGAAGTATGACACCAAAAAACAAAAAAGAAAAGCTCAAGTAGTTGTATTAACATAAAACAAAATAGATTTTAAGGCAAGAAACATTAGTAGTGTTGAAGACAGTAACTATCTAATAATAAAATGTTTAATTTACCAGGAAGGTATAGCAACCCTAAGGTTGTAATCACCCAATACCAAAATATAAATCACAAAGATATGCAGACATTTCACCGAGGAGGACATACAGATGGCATATAAGCATGTGGAAAAATGTTCAATGTCATTAGCCATTAGAAAAATGTAAATTAAAACTACAGTGAGGGCTTCCCTGGTGGCGCAGTAGTTGAGAGTCCGCCTGCTGATGCAGGGGACACAGGTTCGTGCCCCGGTCTGGGAGGATCCCACGTGCCGCGGAGTGGCTGGGCCCATGAGCCATGGCCGCTGAGCCTGCGCGTCTGGAGCCTGTGCTCCGCAACAGGAGAGGCCACAGCAGTGAGAGGCCTGCGTACCGCAAAAAAAAAAAAAAAAAAAAATCTACAGTGAGAATGGCTACACCCCAGTCAGAGTGGCCAACGTGAAACACTGGTAACACTGTGCAGGTGAGGATGGGGAGACGACACTGGCTCACTCACACATTATTGGTGGGAATGTCGAATGATGCAACCACTCTGGAAAATAATTTGGCAATTCCTTTTAAAACTAAAATTGAGGGGCTTCCCTGGTGGCGCAGTGGTTAAGAATCTGCCTGCTGATGCAGGGGACATGGGTTTGAGCCCTGGTCCGGGAAGATCCCACATGCCGTGGAGCAACTAAGCCCGTGTGCCACAACTACTGAGCCCGAGTGTCACAACTACTGAGGCCTGCGCGCCTAGAGCCCGTGCTCCACAATAAGAGAAGCCACCCAATGAGAAGCCCGCACACTGCAAGGAAGAGTAGCCCCCGCTGGCCGCAACTAGAGAAAGCCCGCACGCAATAATGAAGACCCAACGCAGCCAAAAATAAATAAATTTATTTTTAAAAACCAATAAAATAAAATAAAATAAAATTGACTCACCACATATGATGGTTAATTTCATGTGTCAGCTTGGCTAGGTAGGATATGGTGCCCAATCCTTTGGTCAAACACAGAAGTTGCCGTGAAGGTACGTTTTAGATATGATTGACGTTTACACCAGTGGGCTTTGAGTAAAGCAGATTGTCCCCCATAGTGTGGGTTGGGCCTCATCCACTCAGTTGAAGGCCTTAAGAGAAAAGACTAAGATCCCCCAAAAGGAAGGATGTCGGCCTGCAGACTGCTTTTGCACTCAAGACTGCTGCATCCAGTTTTCCCTGGGTTCCAACCTGCCGACCTGCTTTGCAGACTTCAGACTTGCCAGCTCCTACAACCGCGTGAGCCAATTCCTTAAAATAAATCTGTTTCTCTCCCTCTCTCCCTCTCTCCTCCCTGCCACCCCCATATATATATTCCTGTCGGTTCTCTTTCCTTTCTCTGGAGCACCCTAACACATCACACACAGCGATTGCATTCTTGGGCATTTATCCCAGAGAAACGAAGACTTATTTTCACGCAGGAACATGTACATGACTGTTCATAGCAACTTCACTGGTAGTAGCTCCCAACTAGACACTGCTCAAATGTCCTTCCTTCCATGGGTGACTGTTTGAACAAACTATGGTCCATCCACACCACGGGATACAAATCAGCAATGAAAAGGAAGGAACTCTTGATAACACAACAACATGGATGCACCTCAGGGACATGATGCTGGGTGGTGAGAGCCAATCTCAAAAGGATACATTATGTGTGACCCATTCATGTACCAACTGGGAGATAACATGATTATGGAGATGGAGGGTGTGGGTTGGCTAAAGGGTGTTGTGAGGCGTCTCGTGGGGATGGTTCAATTGAATTTCTTGGTTGTCGTGGTGGTCCCATAAGGCTACACATGTGGTAAAATTGCGGAGAGCTACACACACAAATGAGTGCAAGTAAAACCAGTGCAATAGAAGTAAGCTCCTTAGGTTGTACCAATGTCAATTTCTTGGTTTTGCTATTGTACGATATGTTAAAAAAAAAAAAAAAAAATATATATATATATATATGGCAAGACTTATCAGAACTATACAGAAAAATTGACAGACGCACCATCACAGTGAGAAATTTTAACATATATCTCTTGATAATTGATAGGATATAGGAGATTTGAACATTATTGGTAATGTTGATCTAATGGACAAATCCAGACCAAGACACTCACTAATTGGAGAATACACATTCTTGTCAAGCACACGGAGAGCATCTATAACTATTTATGACCACATGCTGGGCCCAAAAGGCAATCCAACAAATATCAGAAGATTGCTCTCATGCAGGCTACATCATGTAACCACGATGCAGGTACCTTAGAAAAAAGCCCAGGCTTTTGGGTATTAAAGCACACACACCTCCCCCCAAAAACCAAACACCGAAACCAAAAGAAACAACAAAAAAAGGGGGGAGGGAAGAAAAAACACACAAAAAATAGAAAACAGGAAAAAATAAATTAAAAAAAGGAAAAAACCCACACCCACATCTAAACAATTCATACATCAAATAAGAAATCACAATGAAAATGAAAAAAAAATTATCTAAATGAAAATAAAGAGTATGCATCAAAAGCAGAGACCAGAGGGAAATTTATATAGACACTTAGATACATTAGGAAAGAAGAAAGCCTTGTAAGTAGTGAATTAAGCATTGAACTTCAGAAGTTGGAAAAAGAAATAGCAGAAATAAATACAAAGAATATAGAAGAAAGAAATTATAATACATTATATTAAAATATTTTTATTGAGTATATATATGTACCGGACACTTTTTTTTTTAACTTTTTTTTTTTTTGGACACGCTGCGTGGCTTGTGGGAACCTAGGTTCCCCACCAGGGATTGAATGCGGGCCATTGGCAGTGAAAGCGTGGAGTCCTAACCACTGGACCACCAGGGAATTCCCTGACACTTTTCTTGATGCTGGGGAACATCCAAACAAAAGAGACACGAAAACTCCTGCTCACATAAAGTTATATTTGAGTAAGAATAATAAAGGTTAGAGCAGAAATTAGTGAAATAGAAAACAAACACACTTTATAGAAAACATCCATAAAGGCAAAAACTTGACTGAGAAAACTAACGAAGGGCAGGAGCATCCGCCTGGATTAATGAAGAATAAAAGAGAGAAAAGGCAGAAAGAACATGATGTGAGCAATTAAAAAAAATAAAAACATATGCTGCAGAAATTAAACAGATGTTAACAGGACTTTTTTTTTTTTTTTCCCCTGCTGCACGGTGTGCAGTATCTTAGTTCCCCGACCAGAGACTGAACCCGTGCCCCCTGCAGTGGAAGCGTGGAGTCCTAACCACTGGGCCACTGGGGAATTCCCACTAACAAGATATTTTAAACAAGATTATGCCAATCCATTAGCGGTGGATAAATACCTCATGGTAGATTACGCGTACAGGACCCCAAAGGAGCAAATGGTAGAGCAGAAAATGGATACATCTGGACTAATCAAGCACTTCCATGATTTCACTGCAAAGGACTCATGTCCCCAGTATACATAAAGAATTCCTGCAAATCTATAAGAAAAAGATAAACAATCCCTAGAGAATGAACAAAGATTTGAAAAGATGCCTCATGGAAGACAGGAAAGACTCCATTTCTCCGGTACTCAAGGAAATGACATTAAAAGCTCAAAGAGAGGACGTCCCTGGTGGCGCAGTGGTTAGGAATCCGCCTGCCAATGCAGGGGACACACGTTCGAGCCCTGGTCCGGGAAGATCCCACATGCTGCGGAGCAACTTAAGCCCGTGCGCCACAACTACTGAGCCTGCGCTCTAGAGCCCGCGAGCCACAACTACTGAAGCCCGCGAACCACAACTACTGAAGCCCGCATGCCCTAGAGCCCGTGCTCTGCAAAAAGAGAAGCCACTGCAATGAGAAGCCTGCGCACCACAGCGAAGAGTAGCCCCTGCCCACCGCAACTAGAGAAAGCCAAGAGTTGCACAATACCAACCAAAATGGTGGTGTGTGCTCTTGAGTTCGCCAGGTGGCGCCACCATCCTGAAAACAGTACAGTTATTTGCAGGTGAACCTGAACACACAGGTGCGCCCTGGTCACCAGCTCCTAGGCTATTCCCCAGGGAAAGGCTTGCCCGTGTGCAAATGTGCACAGGAGCAATCTTAGTGAAAACAGCCTGAAGCCAGGACCCCCGACACACTCACAGCTGAAATGTGAGCTTTGCAATACTCACAGCAGAGGACAACGCAGCAACAGGGCTGACCACGTACAGCTTCACAAGTCAGCGTGCTGAATCTCAAAACTACAATAGAAGGGCCTCCCTGGTGGCGCCGTGGTTGAGAGTCCGCCTGCCGATGCACGGGACGCGGGTTCGTGCCCCGGTCCGGGAGGATCCCACATGCCGCGGAGCGGCTGGGCCCGTGAGCCATGGCCGCTGAGCCTGCGTGTCCGGAGCCTGTGCTCTGCAACGGGAGAGGCCACAGCAGTGAGAGGCCTGCGTACCGCAAAAAAAAAAAAAAAAAAAAGACTACAGTGAGAATGGCTACACCCCAATCAGAGTGGCCAACGTGAAACACTGGTAACACTGTGCAGGTGAGGATGGGGAGACGACACTGGCTCACTCACACATTATTGGTGGGAATGTCGAATGATGCAACCACTCTGGAAAATAATTTGGCAATTCCTTTTAAAACTAAAATTGAGGGGCTTCCCTGGTGGTGCAGTGGTTGAGAGTCCGCCTGCTGATGCAGGGAACGCGGGTTCATGCCCCGGTCTGGGAGGATTCCACATGCCACGGAGCAGCTGGGCCCGTGAGCCACGGCCGCTGAGCCTGCGCATCCGGAGCCTGTGCTCCACAACGGGAGAGGCCACAACAGTGAGGAGCCCACGTACTGCAAAAAAAAAAAAAATACAATGGGAGTGAAAGAAGCAAATTCCAGAACAGTATTCCAGTATAAAAAAAAAAAAAGAAAAGAAAGAAAAAGGACTTCCCTGGTGGCACAGTGGTTAAGAATCCGCATGCCAATGCAGGGGACACAGGTTCGAGCCCTGGTCCGGGAGGATCCCACATGCCGCAAAGCTACTGAGCCTGCATGCCACAACTACTGAGCCTGTGTGCCACAAGTACTGATGTCTGCGTGCCTAGAGCCCGTGCTCCACAACAAGACAAGCCACCGCAATGAGAAGCCCACACACCACAACCAAGAGTAGCCCCCGCTCACCACAACTAGAGAAAGCCCTCATGCAGCAACGAAGACCCAACGCAGCCAAAAATAAATAAAAGATAAAATTCTAAAAAAAGCAACAACCAGGAGAAACAGCACCATATGTTATTTAGAGAGATGGAAAACTATAAAGAAAAGCAGGAGAGTAGCAAGTACAAAAGTCCGGAGAGTAGACACCTCTGGTCAGGACAGCCGTAGGCTCTCTGATATGCCTGTGCCTGCACTGTGATTCTTTCCACAGGGCATGTGTGCCGCACTTGCTCTCCTGTCTGTCTGCTGCGTCTCATGAGGCAGCACGGGCCTCCCCTGACCCAGGGAGCCTTTGACAAGCCTGCTCTCCCCTGGACCGGTGGTGGGTCCCCGCACATGCCGTGGAGCCTGTGAGCATCCCTCGCTCACTGTGCATGCACGGAGCCTGGTATGCCTCTGGCCCCATACGAGGTGCTCGGCAAACGTCTGTTGACTGACTTGATGAGCACGTGTAGAAAGGGCGCAGTGAGTGAAGGAGATGTTTCAGCCGCAAGACACTGTGGCTTCCGATGGAGAGACTGAGCCAGGGGCGGCCAAGACCTTAACCGGCCCCCCTGGGAGGTCTGGATCCTGTCGGCGGGGAGGAGGGTTCTGAGGACCCCTCTCCTGAGAGCCTCTCCTGGCACCTCTCTGCAGCCACATGCCTCTGCTTGGAGCCAGGGCCAAGCCATGTGCAGCACATCTGGAGCCCCACCCCTGCTGAGGTTCCCGGAGGCCCAAGGCCTGGGGATGCCCCGCCAGAGCCCCCTCCTGCCAGTGGGCTCCTGCCAGGGCCTCCCTGCCGCCTGACCCCCAGCCCAGTTTCCAGGGTCCCATCGAAGGAAGTCTCTGGGCCAAGAGGGGCTTCCCGCCCTGGTCCCCCTGGGAGAGGACTCGCTCCCAGTCTTCGCCATGGCTGTTCCATGTCCCCTGGCTTCTTGTCTCCCCAGGCTAGTCCGGGCCCCCGCCAGGAGCACCAGGGCAGGGCCCAGTTCTCTGTTCTCCAGGACCCCTCCTCTCAGGCCTGGCGGGGCTCCCTTGGGCCTAGGGGACAGGGCCCGGCCAGCAGCACCAGTGTCTGCCGCCCTTTCATGTGCTGGCCTCTCTCTGGGCTGCCTTTGTCTCTTACGTTTCAGCCTAAACTGCAGGCCTCTGGCTGCTCTGAACTTTCTGGGGCGGAAGAAAGGGCCTGGGGGTGGGGGAGGAGAGCTGGCAGGCAAACGGGGCCTGGAGCCCTGTGCTGGCCTGCCGCACCCAGGGTCTCTCTGCTGGGATCCAGCCCGGCAGGGCTGGGGAGGCCCAGCAACGTCCCCGGTCTCCCACCCTTCCCACTGGGGTCCTGAGCTGGAAGAAAGGCTCCTTTGCTGGGCCTGAGACACCAGACCCTCAGCCTGGGCAGCCGTCCCAGCGATCCCAATTGTCCCTGCCGGTTCCAGCCAGCCGGGCCATTGCCCAGACCCTGTGCCCATCAAAGCCTCTCCTTTTGGTCCCCTAACCCCGCCCCCATCTGCTGACTCTCCTGGGTGGTCTTGCCACATGGCTCCCTGCTGCTGGAATTCCTATTTTGCACAAAACGGGGGCGGCCCCTGGCCAGAGAAAGGGGTGATGCTTGGCCAGGGTGGCACACAGGGCCCATGGGGATTCCAAGCATAGCGGCCAGGCATTTCATGGGGTGGAAGGGCAGAGCTGGGTCCTGTGACCAGCTGAGCACTTAGCCCAGTGTGCAGGGACCTGGGTGCTGACAAGGGGGACCCTCTCCCTCATCTGCAGGATGAGGCTCTGTGCGCAGAGGCCCCTGCTCCCTCCTTGGGAAGCCTCTGGCCTCCCCAGCCCAGGCTTCTGGGACCCCCAGGCAAAGAGGGCCACCGGGATGGGGGGTGGGCCAGCCTGAGCGTGGGTTCTCTTGTCTCTGGGCGTGGTGTGGCTGTGGCCATCCTGTCCCTCTCTCTGCCTGCGCCCTCATCTGTCACCTTGGAACTGTGTGGTCTGGCTTCACCCTGCTTGGCACTCAGCTTTGAGGTCTCAGCACCTCCAGAGCAGGCTCAGCCTGGGTCAGCTCAGTGTCCCGGGGGGTGACCAGGGCGGTACCCTGCCATGCAGCCCAGGACTGGGTCAGCATCGCAGGCTGGCCAGCCCTTTCTTGCCGGGAGGGCATGGCAGGGACCCAGCCGGGAGCCCACGTGGTTCCTGTAGCTGGCGTTGCCTCCTTCCTTCAGGACCAGGCCAGGGGAAGGCCGGCTCTGCAGCGGCATGACCCTTGGAACAAGCCTGCCTGGGAGGCAGCCCAGCCCAACCCCAGGCCAGGCCTTCTGCCTCCGTGCCCTAAGGCCGGAGGGGCTGGGGGTTCTCTAGGTCCTGCTGGAGCGGAGTGCCCAAAGGTAGAGCGTGGTCGGCAGGCACTTACAGGTCAGGGGGACAGGTCAGAAGGGGTGAATCTTTGGGGCTGAGCAGACAGGAAGGAGGAAGGTGGGACACAGCCTCAGGTCGCCTGGGCCGAGACCAGGGCGCCGGGAGGCGCAGCGCGGGTGACTCAGCCTCCGCGTCTCTCACCTGTGCTCCGAAGCCAAGCGGGAGGTGGGCGGGGCGGCCCGCCAGTGGGCGTGGCAGCGTGGACCGGTCCGCGCCCCGCCCCAGGCGCCTGCCCCGCGGTCCCGGGACCTCCGCCTCCCGGCTCCCCGCCGCCGCGCCGTCAACGCCTGGTCCGCCCCGCGCCCCCATGGCCAGGAAGGCGCTGTCGCTGCTGCCGCCGCTGCTGCTGGCCGCGGCGGGCCTCGCCGGCCTCCTGCTGCTGTGTGTCCCCACCCGCGACATCCGGGAGCCGCCCGCCCTCAAGGTGCACGCTGGAGCGCCCTGGCAACCCGGCGCAGTCCGGGAGCTGCTGGCTGGGCCGGGGCGCCGGGCGGGGAGGCTCGGACCGAGCAGGGCCAGGCTGCGCCCGCGTGGCAGCTGGGACCCCGCGCGCTCCGCTCCCGTGCCGGCGGGATGAGGTCCCAGGCCCCTCACCAGCGCTCCGGGTCCCGGTCCAGGGCGCGGCAGCGGCGCTTCCGCGGGACGCGGTGCGGGAGGCCGAAGTCCCGGGAGCTCTCCGCTCGCCGCGCCCTCCGCAGAGCCTTTCGCGGCGCGGCCGAGGGGCGTCTCTCCGCACCCCCGAGGCGCCCCAGGCCGCGGCCCGGCCCGCGCCCCCAACACGTTCTGCCTCCAGGGAGGCATCGCCTCGCGGTTTGGCCCAGATGGGGTGCGACAGGCGCTGGGGCCCAGGGACTCCTCCCCAGCCTCTCTGGTGGCTCCCACAGTGCGGGGGCAGCCCTGGCTGGTCCTGAAGGGGTCGGAGCGGGCTAGGCCTGATCCCCCCACGCATCCCCGCCAGACTCAGCCTCCAGGAGCCCGCCCTCCCTAATCCTCTATTGGGCTTGTCGGCCGCTTGGTGCGTGGGTGGATGGTGGGTGCTCTAAGGCCCAGGAGCCCAGGATGGAGATCGCTGGGGTGGGTGCCCTGCAGCCAAGGGCGACCACCCGGTAGGGGTGCGGTGGGGCGGGCCACTTGGCCTGCTGCTGCCGGAGTTCCCTGTGTCAGGGAGAGGACCAGAGCGGCCCCCTTCCCGGCTCAGGAGGGCATGCTCTCCAGCCCGGCTCCTCCTACTGGAATCCAGGCCCCCGGGGGCAGGTGCTGGAAAGTGGCTCTTGCAACCTGGGCGCTGACCATCACCCGCCCGACCTGCCTGGAAGGCCCGTGTGGCGCCGGGGCAGCTCTCTCTGGCCCTGCCTTTGAGGCCCAGGGAGGGGGTGTCTGCTTATCGCAGGCCCACGCGCAGCCTCAGTCCAGCCTTCCCCCTGGGGCCCTCGCTTCCACCCTCAGGTTGGGCTGAGGTCAGAGAGATAGGGACAGAGGGGAGGAAGGAAGAGCAGCCCGAAGGGGTGCTTCCTGAAGCTGTAGGTTTCTCCCGCGGCCTGGGGACCTCATGCCCCCCGGGCAAGGTTCCAACGGTGGGCCCAGGACCCCTGACTCTGATCCCGCCCCTCAGTCTGCCCTTGCCAGGACGGCTCCTGCAGTCAGAGGGCCATCCACCTCCACTCCCACTCTCCCCCCAAGCAAGCTGTGGCACAGTGGCTGTCCCTGGCCTTCTCTGAGCCTCAGGACTTCATTCTGAAGCTTCCACCCTTGACACAGGGTGGGGTGGGGTGGGCTGGAGAGCTGAGAGAGTCCAAGGGGGTGGCTTCAGGCCCCGCCCCCTCCTGAGGCTGACCCTCCCCCACCCCCAGTATGGCATCGTTCTGGATGCCGGCTCTTCCCACACGTCCATGTTCATCTACAAGTGGCCGGCGGACAAAGAGAACGACACAGGCATCGTGGGCCAGCACAGCTCCTGTGATGTGCGTGGTAAGGGTCCCCTGAGCACTAGGCGCCCCCTGGCCTGGATACCCACTCACTGTAGGGCCTCAGGAGCCCTCTCTGGCCTTAGCCTTTGCAGACACCAGCCATTAGAACCCTTCGCTTGATGCCAGGTGGGGCCCAATGCAGGCAGGAGCTGCAGGAGCTCCCCCAAAGACAGGTTGGGTCCCCTTCTTTTCCTAGAAAAGAAGCCCCAGGAAACAGTTGGAAGGTTTGGGCACTCCCTGGCCCAAGACTGGCCTCTACATCCCAGGTGGGGCAGGAGGGGTTCCGAGGAGCCAGTGGGCACACCCAGGCAGGCCCCTGGGCAGGCTAGGCTGGGTTGACAATAGCCAGTGCTTTGTCCTGCCACCTGTGTGCACATCCACTGGGCAGGTGGCAGCTCAGAGACTGTGGGTGGCACACGGGCGGGCCCTTTTGTCTCTGAACTGGTCTCAGCTGCCACCTGGTTTAGGAGCACAAGCCCCTCCCCCACCGCCCCCGCCCTGCTGGCCTATGGTCCACCTAGAGGCTGCCCACCAGGCTTAGGCCCATCTTGCTGCCTCCCTCTAGGTGGGGGCATCTCTAGCTACGCTGACAACCCTCCTGGGGCTGGGCAGAGTCTTGTGGAATGCCTGAACCAGGCACTTCAGGATGTGCCCAAGGAGAGACACGCGGGCACGCCCCTCTACCTGGGAGCCACGGCAGGCATGCGCCTGCTCAAGTGAGTGTGCCATCCCCTGACCTCCTGGCCCCAGGGACCACGACGGCCTCAGCACAGGGTGGGCCCCGCATGTCCCCCGCAGCAGCCCTGGGCTGGGGCCCCCTCGGCTGGCCGTGCAGCCCAGCAGCAGGATCACGGCCATCTGGGGAAGATGCCCCTCAGAGTCCTCCCTGTGTCACAGCCTAACCAGTCCAGAGGCTGCGGCCAACGTGCTCGCGGCCGCGACGCAGACGCTGACCCAGTATCCTTTTGACTTCCGTGGCGCCCGCATCCTCTCAGCCCAGGATGAGGGGGTGTTTGGCTGGGTGACCGCCAACTACCTGCTGGAGAACTTTATCAAGGTGGGCCCGGTGGCCAGCCCGATGAGCCGGGGGTGCGGGCACCCAACCACTGGCTGACCTCAACCTCCACTTCCCACAGTATGGCTGGGTGGGCCAGTGGTTCCGGCCAAGGAAGGGGACGCTGGGGGCCCTGGACCTGGGGGGCGCCTCCACACAGATCACCTTCGAGACAGCCAGCCCATCTGAGGATCCGGCCAATGAGGTCCAGCTGCGGCTCTACGGCCAGCACTACCGCGTCTACACCCACAGCTTCCTCTGCTATGGCCGTGACCAGGTCCTCTGGAGGCTGCTGGCCAGTGCACTCCAGGTACCCTCCACTGAGTCCTTCTGGAGGTAGGGAGCCAGGGGGAGTGGGGGCCAAGGGCCCAGAGCAGAGCCTGAACAGCAGCCATACTGAAGGGGGCTTCTCCAGGAACCGAAGTCGGGCTTTCATCAGCTGTAAGGACAGGTGGGCAGGGATCCAGCATGGGCAAAGGCCCAGGGGCTGGAGGTGAGCCTGGTGAGTGGCTGGCTGGGGAGGAAGGAGGGCCAGGGCCACATCTCAGAGGACCTGGACTGCCTGCCTAAGGGCGTTGCTTTTTGTCCAGCAAGAAGGGGGAGCCATGGATTGCTCCTGAGCTCAGAAGTGATGGTGCCAAAGTGGAACTTGCGGGAGATTTATCAGCTGGTCCTCTGGGGAGGCCCTCCTAGGGTCTTAGGGTGGGGATGGTGGGCAGTGCTTGGAGTGGCGGTGTTGCCACACACACCCTTGTCATCTGCCCAGACCCACGGCTTCCACCCCTGCTGGCCGAAGGGCTATTCCACTCACGTGCTGCTCCAGGATGTGTATGAGTCGCCATGCACTGCAGCCCAGCGGCCCCAGACCTTCAACAGAAGCGCCAAGGTCAGCCTGTCGGGAAGCAGCGACCCTGCCCTGTGCCGTGGCCTCATCTCTGAGCTCTTTAACTTCTCCTCCTGCCACTTCTCTAGATGCTCCTTCAATGGCATCTTCCAGCCCCCTCTGGCTGGAAAGTTCATTGTGAGTCCAGAGGACTGGGGGTGGGGGGCCGGGGGCGTGCCGTGAAGTGCTTGGGGTCTGGTTACCGTGTGACTGTACCCCCCTCACAGGCCTTCTCTGCTTTCTTCTACACGGTGGACTTCCTGAGAACTGTGATGGGGCTGCCCGTGGCAACCCTGCAGCAACTAGAGGTGGCTGTGGTCACCATCTGCAACCAGACGTGGAGTGAGGTGAGGCCTGCACCCCCCTCCTCCAGGGCTGCACAGGGGGCTCAGCCAGCCAGCGTCACGCGTCCCGATCATGCATTTGCTCTATGAGTAGAGGGGGTCTTAGGCCTCTCAGAATGCCCACTGCAGTGGGGGATACACTGTTAATCAGACTTGAAAAGTGGCCAGGCTACGGCAAGGAGGCCGGGAGCCAGATGAGATTGCAGAAGCCTCCCTGAGGCCTGACCCTAGAACCAAGATCAGGAGGGCAGAGGGAACAGCCAGTGCAAAGGCCCTGGGGCAGCAGGGAGCATGGAGTGGACAGGGTGGGGAGGAGTGTAGCTGGGAGAGTGTGCGGGAGAACAGCCAAGCAGGGGAGAAGCAGGGGACTCAGGGGAGACTTAGCAGATAGAATTGGGGGTGGCGGAGTGAGAAACCCCCAGGTTTCTGGCTGCCACCATGGACTGGACACTGGCTCCATGTGAAGGGTGGAGGGGTTCGGGCATGCAGAGGAAGAGGTGACTCCGGGAGAGGCACTGGAGTGTCTCTGGAGTGGGGCTTGGTGGTGACGGAGGCCCCATCCTGTCCTCTTCGTGGCTAGTCTCAGACAGACTTGGGGATGCTGGAAAAGTGGGGATCGGGAGGCAAGCCCAGGGGCCTGGGGTCAAACCTAGAGCTTCTCCTGTTACCCCGACCATCGCCAAGTTTGCTGCAGCCCTCTGCCCCCTGCGCGGCCACCCCTGCTGTCCCCTGGAGGCCCCCCTCCCAGGCACAGGTGCTTGCTGCCATCCGGAAGTCACGCTGTTCTTTCCTGAGGAAAGAGCTCTGCCTGGGGGAGGCCCCCTCAGCCTCGTTCTTTCTGGGACCTGCGGGGGGCTCTCCAGCCCTGCATTGCCTTTCTGTGTCTGCTGGGGCAGAGACCTCCCGGTGGCCGCTGGCCCTACAGTCTCCCACCTGCATTCCAGCTGCAGGCTCGGGCGCCGGGGGAGCGGGCCCGCCTGCCCGACTACTGCGCTGGGGCCACATTCGTGCAGCAGCTGCTGTGCCGCGGCTACGGCTTCGACGAGCGCACCTTCGGAGGCGTGACCTTCCAGAAGAAGGTGGGAGCCGGTGCGCCCGCGCGCAGGGGGGCGGGGCCGAGCGCGGAGGGGCGGGGCCGAGCGCGGAGGGGCGGGGCCGAGCGCGGAGGGGCGGGGCCTCCCGGGCTGAGCCTAGGCTGAGGCCGCGCCTCCCGCCCGTAGGCCGGGGACACCAATGTCGGCTGGTCGCTCGGCTACATGCTGAACCTGACCAACCTGATCCCCGCCGACCCGCCCGGGCTGCGCAAGGGCACAGACTTCAGCTCTTGGCTCGTCCTCCTTCTCCTCTTCGCCGCCATGCCCCCGGCTGCGTTCGTCCTTCTGCTGCACCGGGCGTGCTCTGCCAAGTCGCCGAGCGCCATCTAGGAGCGGGTTGGGGGCAGCTGCCCCAGCCCCAAGTCCCCCATGCCTCACCCCACCCCACTCTCAACATCCCCGGCCCTAGTGAAGCCCGGGAGCAAGTCTCTGGCGCCCACACCCACATCTGGCCCGGATCGGCGAAAGCAGCCGGCTCCAGCGCCCTCCTGCCCACTCCGGCCTTGGCTTCATCGCAGGGCCTAGTGTGCCTCCTCCTCTTACTGGGGGTGGGGATTCAGGCACCCCGCAGCCCTCAGCCTGTGAATGCGGGGTTGGGTCCCCAGGGAATGGAGTCCTGAGAGTCCCCTCCCACCCCCAGTCTTGGGTTTTAGGGGGAGGGTCGGAGTCCACAAGCTGGGAGCCAGCCCAGCGCCTACCTGTAAAAATTTTGTAGTAAAAAGTTTTTCATAGAGCAGTGGAGAGAATGTCCGTGGGGTGGGGCGTCTCCGCTGTTGCCGGCCCTCCCTCGCCACAGTTTTTAAAAAAATATTTTGGCCGCGTTGGGTCTTCGCTGCTGTGCGCGGGCTTCTCACTGTGGTGGCTTCTCTTGTGGTGGAGCACGGGCTCTAGGTGCGTGGGCTTCAGTAGTTGTGGCACGTGGGCTTAGTTGCTCCACGTCATGTGGGATCTTCCCGGACCAGGGCTCAGACCTGTGTCTCCTGCATTGGCAGGCGGATTCTTAACCACTGAGCCACCCGGGAAGCCCTCCCTGCAGTTGTGTTGGCTGCACAGGTCCCCTCCTGGTCCCGAGGGAGGACCCCTGTTGTTTCTACTTCCTTCCTCTCTGGGCCCAGACCTGGGGTGGTGTTGACTGACCCTGGTCTCTTGCTCCACGGTTGTGGCCTGGAGTAGCTGCCAGATGGCTGGCCTAAAAGAGTCCCTGAGTCCCTTGAGTCTTCTCTGGCCAGCAGAGCCCCTGCAGCAATGGCAGATCTGCAGCAGTGACCTAGGCCAGACTGGAGTCTGGGCCCCGGCCTCGAGCTAGCCTGGGGTGTGGGTGCGAATGGCAGGCAGGAGAGTGAGTGGGCAAGGCAGCTGCCTAGGGTGCAGGCAGTGCTCGAGACCTGGGGGGGGGGGGCAAACCCTCAACAGGAGGTGGTGTCGGGGGATGTGGAGATCGGGGCCAAGACGGACGAAGGGCCCATTGCTCAGAAGGATGACCCTTGCCAGGAACCTGGCTCTGGCGCCAAGCCGTGCAATCACACCAGACGTCGCGTCCCTGCTGCCCAGGTGCTGTTTTCCGCGTCCTCAGGAGACATCAGCCACCCCCACCTGCCGCTCCTGCAACCCCCCTTCCCTAAGCACTGTTTTCTCCAGCGTGGGAACGTGTGGTCTTGGCTGCATCTCCCCGCCGCCTCCCCCTTTCTGGGAAGTGAGCTCAGACACTATTTCTGTCTGGTCATGCCTTGTGTGGGAGTATGGCGGTTCTTGTTCGCTCATCACCCACCTGCCCAACGCACGCACCACGTACACTTCTGCTGGTTTCTGAGCCATTTCACAAACCTGAGGGCAGCCAGCCCCATCTTCGAAGTTTTGAAACACAAAGGGCCGAAAGGAAGCACCGTGCTGGCCCCCCCGCCCCCCCGCACTTGTTCTCTCAGTAACGTGAGCCTGGGAGGTTTCCAGGTGGGATGGGGTGCGGGTGCTCTCAGGAGGCAGCCGGTGGGGGGTAAGAGGGGGCATCACAGTGCTTGCTGTCGTGGGGCACCCCGGAGCTAAAAGTCTGTCACCTGGGCACCGTGGACAGCTCTCAGCTGGCTGTCATCAGTAGCTCCAGGTCACTCTTGCCCCCTGGTGGCCTCACTGAGAGCGGCCGTCCCACCGCAACCACCGTGGCCACCGGCACCGACCTCGTTCTGTGCGTGTGTGTGTTTGCCTTCAGTGTGTCTGAATGCCTGGTGGGCCTTTGCGCACACCTGGGCATCTCTGTGCACCTGTCCAGCTGTGTCCTTCCAGGTCCAGGCAGGTCCTCCGCTCCAGGAGGGTGGGGGTGGGCTGGGAGTTAGCAGCCCGAGAGGGACGGGGCCCGCGGGAAGCGCATCCCGGGGAAACCCATCCGCAACCAGTCCCTGGCCTAGAGAAGATCCCCGGCAGCACAGGCGGCAGTGGTTGAGGCACCCGGAGGACTGGCTGGCTGGGTGGGTAGAAGGGGGAGCAGAATTGGAGGGAGGGAGAGGGGGCGCAGCCTCACGGCGTCGTCCCGCCCCCGCAGGTGGAGCGCGCAGGCGCACTCCCGGCACGCGCGCCTCTCGCTGCCTAGCCTCCGTCCCGGATCCTTTGCCGCAGCGTCAGCGCCGCCGCCGCCTCTTTTCCTCATCCTCCGCCTCCTCGGCCTCTGCCTCCTCTTCCTCCTCCGCCCCCTCCTCCTCCTCGTCCGCCTCCACCGCCTCCCCCGACGCGGCGCCCGGAGCCCGTGCCCCGCCCCGGGCCGCGCGGTGCCATGCTGCCCCGGCGGCGGCGCTGAAGGATGGCGACGCCTGTCCCTCCGCCCTCCCCGCGGCACCTGCGGCTGCTGCGGCTGCTGCTCTCTGGCCTCGTCCTCGGCGCGGCCTTGCGCGGTGCGGCCGCCCGCCGCCCGGGTGAGCGAGTGCACTGGGCGCAGGCCGCGCGCGGGGCGCCCCGGGGCCGGGGATCGCCGGGCAGGGGTCCGGCCGCGCGGCGCGGCCGTCATCCTCCCCGCCGCCGCCCTCGCCAGGGCCCGCAGGCCTCGCAGGCCCCGCGGGCCCCGCAGGCCCAGCCTGCGAGCCACCGCGCCGGGCCCGCCTCTCGCGGGTCGGGAAAACAGGCCCGGCGGGGAGGGCGCGGCACCGGGCTGCTGAGGGGCTCCTCTGGATGGGGCTTCTGCTGGCTTCTGGTGTTGATTTGCTTCATGTCTTTGTCTGGGTACGTGAGCCTGCTGGGTCGGTGTCTCAGGAGGGCTCTCTCTGCGTGGCCCCGCGGCCTGGAGTCTGTCCCGTGGGCGTTTCTGTGTGTGCGCGTCTCGGGCACCGCGGGTGCGGGCCCGGCCCTGGGTGCCTGCCGGCCTTACTGCCGGTGTCCGTCCTGGAGTCGGAGTCGCAGTGCTGGTCGGTCCCTATGCCTCGGGTGGTGGACATGCGTCTTGCTTTGCTGCCATGGTGGGGTCTGAAGTTTCCTTGGGCATCTGACAGCTTGTCCCAGGCTTAGGGTTTTGCTCTGGCCTCAGTGGGGACAGGAGGAGCTTACAGTCTCTGCTTCCACACTCACCCTCTGCTCTGCAGGGCCCCTCCATTCTGTCTTCTGTGCTTGGGGTTGGAGGGCACCCCCCAAGGTAGACTGAGGCAGAGAGGGATGAGCCCAGGGTCCTGGGAGATGCTCCTGGCTCCCCAGGTGGGCACTGAGGTTCCAAAGGTCTGCAGGAACCCAGAACCCAAAATGCACTCTGCCAGGTGGCAGAATTGGGAGACTTTGTACCCATGACTTCACTCATTTTTCCTGGCAGCCCCATAGGAAAAGTGTTGTTCTTAGCCCATTTTACAGATGAGGAAACTGAGGCACAGAGAAGTGGCCACTGTATGATGCCTCTGGGATGCTAACCTGGGCAGTGTGTGTGGTTTGCATGTGTGGCCTCAAGAGGCCAGAGCAGGGCAGGCTTCCTCCTGGCCACAGCACCCCTGGACAGAGGCCTGGCACCACCAGGGTAGGCTCCCAAGGAGGCCTGAGGGCCAGATCATGGCTGGCCAGGGATGGTGGAGGCTGCCTGCTGATGGCCTGGCTCCAGGGCACACAGGGTGGGGCTTCCTGAGGAAACGGATTATAGCCCCAGTACTGAGCCTCTGGGGTGGGCAGGTGCCGCCCCAGCTGCTCCTGAGCTTTGTGTGCACCCAGATGCGGGGCAGGGTGCCAGGCACTCTCCAGCTGCTGCTGTTGCTGGGACCTCCTCCCTCACCCTGAGTCTGGAGCAGGGGCCTTCCCAGGGCTAAATGGGCAGCAGCCACATCCTCCCAGGGTGGGGGACTGGGAGTGGAGGGAGGCCCCTGGAACCCAGAACCCAGAGCCAGCTCTGGAACTCAGGCCTCTACCCTTGCTCTGGCGCACTCTGGGTTTTCTGCACTAGGGGCCGGGGCTGTCTGGCTCCCCAGGTGCCCAGCTGGTGGGTGGGGTCCAGACGGACCAGCTGGCACAGGCTTAATGTTTAACTAGCCCAAGGCCTGGGCCCAGCTCACCGATATGGGCGCCTGCCGACCCAGGTTGTGCTGGAGGGGGGATCCCTGGGCTGGCAACCTCAGCCCACTTGCCCACTTGCTGTAGGAGCTGCTGGAACTCCCTTGAAGGGGTGCCTACAGCCAAGAGGCCGTGGGTGTCAGGTTACCAAGGAAACCAAGCCAGGCCAGCCAAAGTCTGGAGAAGGACAGAGCGGGCATTCCCGGATGCCCTATGTCACCCTCCTGCAGCAGGGACTGTCCTGGTTCTCCGAGATGTGCCCACCCCCACCTCCCCAGACACCACTGACAGTTCTGCTGGGTCTCCCCCTGGCTCCATTGCCTCTGCTGTCCCGTGAATGAGGCTAGTGTCCCAGGTCTTGAGACATTCCCCAGCTTTTTTTTTTTTTTCTTGCGGTACGCGGGCCTCTCACTGTTGTGGCCTCTCCCGTTGCGGAGCACAGGCTCCGGATGCGCAGGCTCAGCGGCCATGGCTCACGGGCCCAGCCGCTCTGCGGCATGTGGGATCTTCCCGGACCAGGGCACGAACCCGTGTCCCCTGCATCGGCAGGCGGACTCTCAACCACTGCGCCACCAGGGAAGCCCGAGACATTCCCCAGCTTTGAGGCAACTCACCTTCTGCATCCAGAGAGGAAACTGAGGCAGAGAGGGCCACCACCCTCCACCCCCCAGCATCGGGATGGGAGCCTTGGTCACGTGTACAGGACACTGAGGTCTGGGCCCCAAATGAGAAATGGTCTGGCCTGTAGTCCCAGGCCCTCCCCAGTCCCTGGCAGTGGTGGCTGCAGGAGTGACCCCGGCCTGGTTTGTGTTTCCGAAGCAAGTGAGACTGGCAGACTCTGTCGCAAGTATCCCCAGCCCCAGGGGCTCCGCTGTGCCCTGGGGACAAGCCAGAGGTTAGATGTGGGGGCAGTGACTCGACCTGTGCAGTCTCCCAGCTTGGCCCTCTAGGGCTGTAGGATGTCATGATGAGGTTTGCGGTGGGGTGGGGAGGCAGCCCTGAAATAGGAGACAGCCCCGAGGTGGTGGGAGGGAGTGACCTGGGCCCCGCCCTCTGGGGCTCCCAGGTTGGGCAGGGGTGAGAGACTCGCTGTAGGACAGGTTGAGACTGGAGGTGGGACTTGGAGCGCTGCAAGGCCCTAACCGGGAGAGCTCAGTGTTCTCTGGATGGTAGGGGACAGTTCCTGTGCGGAGAGCTGGCTCAGGTCAGGGAAGTGGACTCTGGGGAGGGAGTGAGGCAAGCGAGTTCCGGTAAGTGTTGGGACTGTTTGTCTTCCTGGTTCCGATTCCCGGTGCAGGGGAGGAAGGGCCTGCCCAGAACAATGGCCGGAGCCAGGCTTGGCCAGCTCTGTAGGGAGGGGTCGGGGTGGCCAGGACAGTCCTACTTACTGTGCAGGGGCTGAGTCAGGCTGGCCGTGACCCTGTTCTGCCCCTGCTTTCTTCTCAGATGCAGCCGTGTGTCCTGGGAGCCTGGACTGTGCTCTGAAGAGGCGGGCGCGGTGCCCCCCGGGGGCACGTGTCTGTGGTCCCTGCCTTCAGCCCTTCCAGGAGGACCAGCAGGGGCTCTGTGTGCCCAGGATGCGCCAGCCTCAGGGTATGGCTTCCTCCCTCCCCCACCTGGTCCATCTGACCCCAGCCTTAGCTCTCAGGTCTCCTGTGCTTTGTGGGGTGCCAGGGACTCTGAAGTCGCCCTCCCAGTGGCCCGGCGTCCTTTCCAGATGGTGTCAGCCCAGAGCTGGGCGGTGGGCTGAGGCCTGGGGCAGTTAGCCCCTCCCAGGGCAAGAGGTCTCCAGGGTGAAGTGCTGGGGTGATTCTGGGAGAGGCAGGGTCAGAGTTCCCCAGGCTTGGTTTTCCGCAGGGCTGGTCCCAAACCCCTCGGGCACCCACTTGTCAGCCCGCTGGGCCGCCCCTGCACCTTGCCCAGCGGCCCCTCTCTCCCCATCGCTCACCTGTCCTGTCTGCTTGATCACGCTGGCGGTGCCCTGCCCGCCGGCCTGAGCCCAGAGTCTGTCGGGATGGTGCCAGCCAGAGTGACTCCAGGTGTGATGGGGCATGGCAGAGGGTGCTCTGGGGGCTGAAGAGTCGGGTGGGCTGGGAGGGGCTTCCTGGAGGAGCACGTTCCTGGCAGCGAGTGGGGCGGGGGCGTCTACTTCGAGCCTCTGCCCGGACTGTGGTGCCCACGGCAGGGACGAGGGGTACCCAGCCACGGCCCTGCCCCAGCAGCTGCCCTCCCTTCCTCCTGATGACCTGGTGGGGGTGGGGGTACAGAATGGGGCTCCTCCGCATTCCTTGGGGGGTCCTGCTCATCTTGGCAGCGGAGGCAGTGGGCCAGGTGACACATTGTCCCCGTGCTCCTCCCCCTGCTTTGTGGGTAATGCGTGGGGTGTGGGGCAGCACCCCTGCCCTTCTCCTGGCCTCTGCACGTTCCCATAGCACCTCCACCCCCTGCCCGCTTTCCTGGGAACGCTGGTGCTCACACAGAGCTCCCTCAGTTGTCACCATGGCAACCGGGATGGCCAGGAGCAGGTAGGCTGGTACCTGGTCCTCTGGCCACAGGTGCCTGGGAGGAGCCTGTAGGGAGGAGGAGGCCTCGGCCTGGGGCTGGCTCCCAGATGGGCCTCTTCCTCTCTCCCTCTCGGAAGGCTCCCGGTAGTTGGTGTTGCCAGGGAGGGGCTGGGGGCCTCTCCACCTGATGGCCCTTCACCCTCCCCAGGGGAGGGCTCGCCCCAGCCCAGACTGGAAGATGAGATCGACTTCCTGGCCCAGGAGCTAGCCCGGCAGGAGGCGGGGCACTCCAGGCTCACGGCCCCACCCCAGCCTGAGGGGCGACAGCGGCTCCTGGAGGCTGGTGAGACCCCGCCCCCTTCCCCTGTCCAACTCCCCACCGCCCTTGACCCCAGCCTGGTCTTGCCGTCTGTCTAACTTGCTTTCCCTCTGCAGCATCCACCCTGGGGCTCTCAGAGCGTGGCCGGGGCCCCAACCTGGGCCTCCCCTCCACGCGGGGAGCGCCCACGCCCCGCACCTCCTCCCTGCGCTCCGTTGTGTCATCTGGGCCTGTGCACATGTCCCCGCTGGAGCCGCGGGGCGGGCGCGGTGACGGCCTTGCCCTCCGTAAGTCTGGCCGGGCGGGGAGGCAGGGTCCTGCCCGAAAGGCTGCCCTCACTGCGCCCCCTCCCTGCAGTGCTGATCGTGGCGTGCTCCGTGGCCGGCGCGGCCGCCCTTGCCGTGGCCGTTCTCTGCTGGTGTCGGTGAGCATGGGGCCGGGCTGGGGGCGGGCGGCCGGGCGGCCGGGCGGTGACCCCTCGGGTCTCAGGTGTGGTGTCTCCACTCCCCGCAGGCTGCAGCGAGACGTTCGCCTGACCCAAAAGACCGACTATGCGGCCCCGCAGGCGCCCAGCTCCCCAGCCACGCCCAGGATCTCGGTGTGTGGCCGCGCCCGGCCCCACCCCGCCCCGCCCCGCCCCGTCCTGCTCCGCCGGCCGCTCTGCCTCGGCCTGACCCTGTCTCCCCACTGCCGGCCGCTCTGCCTCGGCCTGACCCTGTCTCCCCACTCCCGCAGCAGCCCGGGGACCAGCGGCTGGCGCACAGCGCGGAGATGTACCACTACCAGCACCAGAGGCAGCAGATGCGGTGCCTGGAGCGGTGAGAAGCCCCACCCGCCCCGCCGCACCCCTGGCCCAGCCACCCCTACCCCGGCCCGCTGCTCCCGCCCCTATCCCGGGCCACTGGCACCTGGAGGGTGAGGGAGGACCCGACGATCCTGCCCCCACCCAGGCATAAGGAGCCCCCCAAGGAGTTGGACTCCGCCTCCTCCGACGAGGAGAACGAAGACGGCGACTTCACGGTGTACGAGTGCCCCGGCCTGGCCCCGGTGAGTGCGGGGGTGGGCGGTGGGTGTCCCTCCCCAGCCCCGGACCCACCTAACGCCAGCGTTCGCAGACTGGAGAGATGGAGGTGCGGAACCCACTGTTCGACCACGCCTCGCTGTCTGCGCCCCCGCTGCAGTGACCCGAAGGCTGATGCCCACCCTCTCGTGGATGCGCTGCCCACGGGTGGGGAGGGGCAGGCCCCAGCCTTTCCCATTAAAGAGACTGTGTCCTGACACTCGTGTGCTTGTGGCTGGGGCCCCGGGGCGGCTGGGAACCCCTTGCCGGGGAGACTCCCCCTGCTGCCAGGGACCTTCTCTGCTCCTCCTTGCACCTGCCCCCTCACATCTGGACACCCCCAGTCGAGGGGAGGAAGACAACCCGAGAGACAAGGCATGGATTGGGAGTCCCAGAGACAAGCCAATTAAAGTACATTTCAAAACTTCGGCTGGGTGTGCTGGAGACTGACTTCCCCCGTCCCCGCCACTGGGGGCCACGGTGGAGGGACCCTGGAGCGGGGCCTCAGGCTTTCTTCCACGCCCCTAGAGAGGCGGGATCTCTGTGCCCTTCGTGGGAAGACCCTGTCACCACCCGCTGGGGAAGGGAGGCTTTATTTTTCCTAGGCAGAGGACCACCCTAATCTCTTTCTCCTCCAGGCCTCCCCCCACCAACACTCATGCCCCAGAGCCGGGGAGGGGAGGAGTGCGGCACAGGGCCAGGCCAGTCTGAAGTTGGTGCCCCTCCCTCAAGACCCAGTCATCTTGTGTGATAAAACGGGCTGGGAGCGGGCACCCCAGGCCTCCGTTCCTGCCCTGTGTCCACATGGGCTGGAGGGCGGGGAGGGACGGCATGCAGGACTTGACTGTGGGCCCCTGCAGCCTGTGCGGGGAGCATGCCAGGCAGAGGGACACAGGCTGCACACAGATGGGTGGGCCAGGTTAGGGGACAGAGGTGGCAGGGGCCCTGGGTGGCAGGAGGTGGGTCTTGGTGCACCCCAATCCCCCGCCAAGGAGCTAGGAGGCCAGTGGAGGGGGAGGGGACCTCCAGCTGAATGCCCAGAGTGGTGGCTGAACTTCGTGGTCAGAATTGCGAAGACTGGGCCTGGCAGAGGGGTTTCTGGGGTCCTGGGGCAGCGGGGGCCTTGTGCATACAGGGTGTGGGTATCAGACCTGTCTGCCTCACCAAGGCTGGGAATGAGGGATGGGTTGGGTTCAGAAGCCCCTTAGTGATTCCTAGGGGTGGGGCGTCCAGAGAATGCTGGACCTCTGGCTCCTAGATGGATGGGGGTAGCCGTGAATGGGGAGGACAAAGCCAGTTTGGGAGAGTCAGTTCCCTGAGGTGGGGCTGGGCCGGGGAAATGGGGTTGGCTCTGCTTAAGAGCTAATGGCTTGTCCTAAAGCGGTACGTTTCTGGGGCTAGAGCCCACCCTGACTCCTGGGCCGTGGCCTTGGGCTGGCCCTTAGCAGGAAGCCTCAGGTTTCCTTTGATGCACTGGTGTGGGAGATGAAATGGGCCGGGTACAGGGAGCTGGGAGTGAGGGTAGGGTGGGATGCAGGCAGGGCGACGAGGACCGCTGTCCACTGTCATCTAATCTGTATCGTGAGGGGAAATAGCCACGAAGAAAAGTGGGGGCAGAGAGATTAAGTTCTCACTCAAGAGCAAGGCACCCAGGCTGATCCGGCCCAGGCCAGTCCGTCTCGCCAGCTGGACCCTGCAGACCCCGGGCCGGCCGTTCCCCTGGAGCCCTGGGGTCAGTCCCTGGGCTCCTGGCACTTGCCTTTCCCACCTCGTGCTGGCCTGACCTGGGCAGAGAGCGGCCACCCTACGTGCTGACCACTGTCACCTTCCAGACGACGGCACCTAGGCAGCAGGAGTGGGGAGCACGCAGCCCCAGCCCGAGGGGCGCCTCAGGGAGAGAGGGCCAGAGCCTGGCTGCCCAGCTGTCTGCCCCAAGGGTGGGCCTGAGCAGAGCCAAGTCCAGACACGTGCCCAGAAGGCCCCCTGGTGGCCATGCTCCCAGCCACCGGCTCTTGCAGGAGTGGGCTGAAGGCGGCAGAGGGCGCCCGCACACCCTTTACTCCCAGAGAGAGGCAGGGGCTCAGGGAGTGCCTTTGGGAAGGTGGGTGCCCCGGCTGGCAGGTGGCCAAGGGCGCCCCAGGTTGGGGGTGCAGCTGAGGGAGCAGCACGAGGGCAGTCACAGCAGGCGGCAGCCTTCAGCCTCCCCGTGGGCCACCTGGAGGCCACCAGCCCCTCCAGCCCTCCTTCCGTTCCTGCCCAGGCTGGGGAGCATGGCCACATCCTGTCCAGGGGGAGCTCCAGGACCTGCTGGGGACTCCTCCAGGGCCCTGGGGGGGGGCGGTGCAGGGTGGGGACTCGGAACCCCGGAGCATCTCAGCCACCCAGGCTGGCAGGAGGACCAACCTGTGCGGCGGCGGGAGGACATCTCCTGGGGTCTGCAGCTGGGGAGGCTCCCACTGCCTAGGCTCTTGGCTAGGGGGCCACCCCACCCTGCGGTCTGTGCCAAGCACCACCTTAGCCCCAGGGTCTATGCTGGGCTGTGGCGGTGTCACCCTCTGGCACCTACACTCGGGAGGACAGCAGGCCAGGGAAGCTTCCTAAGGAGTGGAGGCACACATGCATCACCGGCCCCGCTCCCCACCATGCCCTCTAGTGAGAACCGGGTGGAGGTGGGGTGAGGGCTGCCAGAGATGGGGCCTGTGAGAGTCCCAGGTGGGCTCAGGGCTCCTGGTGCGGTGGCCAGGAAAAGTGGTCGTGGGCAGGGCACCTGGGCTGGGGACGGGAGCAGCAGCTCCAGCCCCAGGGCAGCCACCTGCACCCCAGGGCCTGTGAAAGGAAGGGTGGTTGAGGATTTGACCAAGCAGGGGCCGGCTCTGTCTGAGCTCGCCTGGGGCCAGTGGAGGCCAAAAAAGCCAGATGGGGAGCGGACATGGAACTGCTCGGGGCCTTGCGCCCGGTGAGTGGGCTGAGGGAGGCCCTCCTCCCTGGGGGAACCCAAGCCCCTGCCCTCCCTTCCCTGACCCAGTCTGCTGGCCCCTAACTCGTTGCGGAGGCCGCCGGAAGGGGGATCCTCTTCCCTTGGGCCCTGGGCAGTGGGAAGCAGGGACCCTGGGGACAGGTTGGGGGCCGTCTGATCGGTGCCCACCAGGAGGCTGGCCCTGGAGCAGCCCTGCGCCCAGCTGCGGGAGCGACCCTGTGTTCCTGGGTCCCAGATGCTCATGGGAGCTAAGTTGGAGGTGGGTGCCCGCCTGCATCCCAGTGACCCCGAGGCCCAGGGCTGAGCTGGCAGGAGGAGGCCCCACTTTCCCTTTGACTCAGACTCTCTCACCTTTTTCTTTTTCCTCTGAGAACTTCTCGTTCTGACCCATCTCTGGGCCAACCTTGGAGCCCCATTTCCCAGCCAGCAGGTTCTCACGAACGGGGCGGCGGGGGGGGGGTGGGCAGCGACTGGCAGGCGTGCCAGGGGCCCCTACGAGCAGCAGACCTCGCGTAAGGGTGGGGGAGTTTCCTTCAAGTCCACCCAGGAAGGGAGTGGGCTGCGGGTGTGGGTGAGGCCGGTGGCAGGGCCCCAGCCAGCCTGGCAGTGCAAACAGGAAGGGCAGAGGCTCTGGCAGCCAGGAGCCAGGTCACTAGCAGGCTGTGGCGGGATCAACTCCTTCCTGCTCTCCCCCCAACCACGCGAGGGGTGCCTGCCACAGGGAGAGGGGGTGGTCTCCTCTGGGGCCCCCGTGCCAGGGAAGAGACGCCTGGGTGGGACCAAAGGCCCAGTGCCACTGTGGTCCTCTCTCTAAATGACGGGTGCCGGAGGGGCAGGGGTGGCAGCAGCTGTCCGCTCCGCTCAGGGCCTGACGCTGGCCCGTGGGAGCCAGGCCTGGCGGCTGCATCCACAGCCACCAGATGGTTTCCAACAGATCCCGCAGGCCCCGCTCTGCCCCCCCGCCGATGTTGCACAAGGCCTCACCGCAGCTCAGAGGTTATGCAGGGGGTGGGGAGCCTCAGAGGGGCCAAACTGCCCCCCCTCTCCTGGACTTGCCTCTGTCCCCCTCCATGGGTCTGCCGCCAGCTGCCCGGTTCCTGCCCTGAGGGCAGGCTGGTCCTCACTGGAGGGCAGGAGTTGGGGGAGGCCAGCAGCCCCGGGAGCCCGCGTGGAGCAGGACAGGGACCTCGGGGCGATGGGAGGCGCCCAGGATGGCGTGGGTGGCAGATCCGACCACTGGTTCCTGTTCCTTCCACGACACCCAGCCCGCAGCCTCCAAAAACCGGACCAGCCTGAGGCCTTTAGGACACTAGCATGAGGGCTGGGCCCTGCCCAGCCACGTCCAGCCAGGTTGAAGGAAGCTGATGGCTGAGCGCGGGGTGCAGGCTGGAGCCAGGGCCGCCCAGCTCCGAGGAACCAGGGCAAAAGGGGAAGGAGCTGGGCTTCCATGCCTGGGCCTCCGGGGCTGGCCGGACGGCGGGGGAGGAGAGGGACTCTGGACTGTAGCCTTCCTTTTCCTGGAGCGGGTGCCAGCCCCCTGCCCACGTCAGGGACAGAGCGACTCCTTCCCTTTCCAGCCTGGAAAGCCCCCTCCCTGCCCCCACTCCCACCCTGGGCTGCGGGACCTGGAAGAAGAGACCTGGAGACCCCGAGGGCAGGCTTCCCACCCCAGGTTCCGGAAGCTCTTCCCGGCCCGGCCAGAACGTGGGCCCCGCAGCCAGGGCTTCCCCAGACACGGGTCCTTGAGAGGGGAAAGAAGGTGTGGCAGCCCCACAGCCCACCCCGGGGCCAGGCCCAGCCTGGCACCTGCCCACCGTGGGCATGTGCTGGGGTCTTGTGTGGGCAGACACTCCTAGGACCCCTGGATGGAACCCCTCTCTGGGAATCTGGGTTCCGGGACAAAGGTGTCCTAGAGGCAGCAGGGGTGGGGTGGGGTGGGGTGGCCCAATTAGAAGCAAAGAACAGGAGAGACCTCAGCCTCCTGGCAAACAGCTGAGTGCAGCACATCTGCGGCGAGAGGGTCTGGGAGCCCACGGCGGAGTTGAGCGGGCGGTGAGCAGGGGAAGTGGGTGATGACACAGCACTGGGGGAGGTGGTGCTGGCCTGGGCTCGGCTGGCCTCCGAGGGAAGCGTGCCTGCTCTCCACGGGCACCCCAGGCCTGGGCAGCAGGCAATAGCTGGGTGCTCAATGGCCGGGCCACCCTTCTGGGGTGGGGGCCACCTCCGCTCAGGATGGTCTCCCTTTCCCTGAGGTCACGCGGGCCCTCTCCTCCTCCTGCCTCCCTCCCGTGCCTGCCCCGTGCGTTACCTCCAGGCCTTTCCAGAGGCCAGCAGGGGTGGAGGACACGGTCCTGGACCCTGGCTGGGCACCCTTCCTATAGCCGCCTCCCCTCAGCAGCCAGAGGACTAGAGGGGGAGGCGGGGTGAGGATGGCAGTGATGCCAAAGGTCACCTCGGGGCGGGGGCGAGGGCGGGACAGGAGTGGGAAGGTACCCTGGGTTGCCCTCCTCCTGAGCAGATGAAAGGACAGCGTTTCCAGGTGGGGCTGGGTGCAGGGGCGCAGCCGTGATTTCAGGGCATGCCCGTGCAGCCGCGGCTGTGATTTGAGCACCTCCGGCTTCTCGAGTAATTAATCTGGGAGCTGCCAATGCATAATGCCGGTGAGTGTCTGGTCTTCGGGAAAGCTTGGGCTGGGAGGATGGGGCCTGGGGTGAGCCCGAGGAGACAGCCTCTCTTCCTGTGTCCTGTGCAGGGGTAAGCCCCGCTCCAAGGCTTCGGGCTTTGGGGGGCCTGGCGGTAGCGGCTCTTCTCTCGGCCCTCTGGCTCTTGTGGCTGCTCAGATCGGCCCCTGGGGGAGCTCCGGCGCCCCAGCCCACAATCACCATCCTCATCTGGCACTGGCCCTTCGCCAGCCAGCCCCCAGAGCTGCCCAGCAACACCTGCACCAGCTACGGTGTGGCCCACTGCCGCCTGACCACCAACCGCAGCCTGCTGGCCAGCGCCGACGCCGTGGTCTTTCACCACCGAGAGCTGCAGACCCGGCAGGCTCGCCTGCCCCTGGCCGAGCGGCCGCGAGGGCAGCCCTGGGTGTGGGCCTCCATGGAGTCGCCCAGCCACACCCGCGGCCTCGGCCGCCTCCGTGGGGTCTTCAACTGGGTGCTGAGCTACCGGCGTGACTCAGACATCTTCGTGCCCTATGGCCGCCTGGAGCCCCGTGAGGGGCCTGCGCCGCCGCTGCCGGCCAAGAGCAGGGTGGCCGCCTGGGTGGTCAGCAACTTCCAGGAGCGGCAGCGGCGCGTGCAGCTGTACCGGCAGCTGGCGCCCCACCTGCAGGTGGACGTGTTCGGCCGTGCCAGCAAGCGGCCCCTGTGCGCCGACTGCCTGCTGCCCACCGTGGCCCGGTACCTTTTCTACCTGTCTTTCGAGAACTCCCAGCACCGAGACTACATCACCGAGAAGTTCTGGCGCAACGCGCTGCTGGCCGGCACGGTGCCCGTGGTCCTGGGCCCCTCGAGGGTCACCTACGAGGCCTTCGCCCCACCCGATGCCTTTGTGCACGTGGACGACTTCGGCTCGGCCCACGAGCTGGCCGCCTTCCTCGCCGGCATGAACGAGAGCCACTATCGGCGCTACTTCGCCTGGCGAGACCGGCTCCGAGTGCGGCTGTTCGGCGACTGGCGGGAGCGCTTCTGCGCCATCTGCACCCGCTACCCCCACCTGCCCCGTGGCCAGGCCTACCAGGACCTCGAGGGCTGGTTCCGGGCCTGAGCTCTGCCGGCTGGAGGAGGCAGGGGAAGGTGGCTGGGAGCCGGAGGTGTGGGCGGAGGTCTGGGTGTTGAAATCCAACCCACCGGCATCTGACCAACCCCCATGGGCAACCCACAGGCCGACTTGGGTGCTGGGGACGGAGGCCAGGAAGCAGGGTAGCCTTGGCACGCTGCCCGGAGGTGGAGGCGGGTGGGCACTGGAGCCACTATTTGGGGGTGGAGGTGTGAGCAGGGAGGGAGCAATGGGGGTGCACGTCGTTGGGGCCCATCAGAGACGAGAGGCTACAGAGGTCCTCCCTCCCCAGCTTGATCACACCTTGGGCCGGTCAAGTCTGTCCTCCTGAGGTCTGTGGGGGCAAAGCCTGGGCCCCCGACCTCTGTAGCCACGGTCCCCTGGTCCGGGATGTGCAGGCTGGAGCCCCGCGTACAGACCTGTGTGGCCTGGACCCGACACAGCCAACCAGCTTTGGGCTTTTGGCAGCCTGCAGTCAGTCCCCTCGGGGGAGGGGACACCAATCAATAAAGAAACAAAGGACACGGATGGCATGGCATGTGTCACGGAGTCTGCTTCCCGCTGCCACCCTGGCCACACGGGCCTTTGTCCTGGCCGGACCCCGCCCTCTCCATCCCAGACCTCTGTCCTCCCAGCTCGCTTCAGCCACACTGAATGGCACCGCAGCAGAAAGCAGAGGCCAAGGGCAGAAATGCGGCTGGGGCGGGGGAAGGTGCCCCGTCTCGAAGGCCTTGGGATTTCATTCTCAGGCTGCAGGGTGTCCGGGGTGTGACGAGGTCTGGCTTTTGATGTGGGGTTCCCTCTGACTGGTGGCTGGTGGCAGCACGGGCATCGAGGAGGCACCAAGGTTACTGCTGCAGCCAAGGGAGCCCTTGGGGCAGGCTGTGTGTGGGGAGGGGAGGCTGACGGTGAGCCTCTGGGTGGTGCTGACAGGGCCCCAGGAGCGCATGCGCCCCTGCCCCAGGTGGGGTGGGCAGCAGGTGGAGGCAGGAAGCTGCCCGCCCCCTGGGCAGTGGCTTGTGGGAAAGGCCCACCGGTGACTTCCTGCCCTGCCCTAGCCCCGGTACTGGCCGAGGAGAAGGAAGTGTCCTCAGGCTGCAGGGTGGAGCGGTTGGGGGATCGTGCTCTGCCCCTCTTCCCGGGACTGTTTCTCCTCGCACCACCGTAAGGAAGGAGCTGGGACGGGGTGGGGAGGTGCGGCCCCCAGATCTGCCACTCAGTTTAGGATGCGTCTTCTTTGTGCAGCCCAGACACTGGACACCACTAGGTTTGCCCCTCCCGTTCACAAGTTGGGAAACTGAGGCTGGGAGGAGCCATCAGAACCCACCGCCAGGCCTCCGTTCCCCGCGGGGGCTGGCCTGCCCTCTGCCGGCCTCCCTGGGAATGGACCGCCCCACCCGGCTCAGACCCGGCCTCCGGCTGTCCCGCCGCCTGGCTCCGGCAGGCACCAAACCACCTCTGCGGAATTCACTGGACCCCAGACTCCCTGTGCAGAGGCCAGACTCACCCTCGAATACAGGGAGAAAAATGAGCCACTCACAGAGGGAGCAGCCTCAGTCTCCCCAACTCCGGCCTACCCCGCCTGCAGGGAGCAGTTCTCTCTCTGGGTCCCTTCCCTTCCTCGCTGGGCCCCGGGGAGCTGCAGCCCCGGCTGAGCCCAGCCAGGCCAGTCCTGCTACTTGGTCACCAAACGGCTCATTCACAAGGAATGCAGGAAACTCTTACGAGGGTAGGGCAGCCCCCCTGCAGCCCCTCTCACCAGCCCCACCACCTCGTAAGGGGTACAGGTCGGGGCTGCACCCAGTGGGGCAGGAAAGCTGAGTCTTGAGGCAGTGAGAGCAGGGCCTGCCCTGTGCATAGGTGGGATCTGCATGCAAGGCGGAGCTCCCCTCTCCAAGTGTGGGCGGCCGCCTCCCTCCAGGCCCCAAGTGCCCTGGGCACTGGGACCTGTCTCTTAGGTCCAGATGAAATTCCTGCCATCAGCCCTTCTGCGGGGAGGGCAAGGCGGAGGTGGGGACCTGGTGGGGGATGACCGCTCCCAGCATCCCCTCAGGGCGCCCTCGGCCAGGGCCAGTGACGATCTTGGGGTGCCTCTGTGGGAGGAGGGTTTCAAGGGGGTGGGGCGCTGCGCGCAGGCCTGGTGCCCCTGGGAGGAGAGCGCCCTGGAAGGGAGTGAGTCGGGGGTCTTGGTTTAGATGTGGGCTCTTGGGAGCGTCGCTTCAACGCCTAGCGAGGTGGGGGGCGACCAGAAAGCCACTCCGGGAGGGTCAGAGCTCCAGGAACGGCCCGGACGGGGGCGGGCGGGGGGCCCGAGCGGCGGGCACCGGGCGGCCCCTTTAAGCGGGGGCGGCGCAGGCGGGGGGCGGGCGCGAGCCGCTGTCGCCGCGGCCGCCGGGGCGGAGCCAGCGCCGAACCGGTCCCGGACGCCCGAGACGCCGCCCCGCGCGGGCGATGCCGAGCGGCGCGGCGGGCGGCGGGCGCCGGGGCGCGCAGAGGAGCGGGCCGCGGCGCGGAGGCGGCCGGAGCGCGGCCCCGCCATGGGCTTCCTGCACCAGCTGCAGCTGCTGCTCTGGAAGAACGTGACGCTGAAGCGCCGGAGCCCGGTGAGCGACCCCGCGCGCCGCGGGCCTGCGGGAGCGGGAGGCTGCGCGCACCGGGGCCAGCGGCGCGCTCCCCGCGAGCACGTGCGGCGGCCCGGCCGGGCACGCGCAGACCCCGGGCAGGCGGGGCGGAGGGCCGGAGACCCCTTGCCCGCCCCCGCCCCGGCCCGCGCTCCGGCCTCCGGGGAGGGGGCTCGGCAGTGCCCGGCCCGCCGCCCGCGTCCGCTGACATTCGTGGTGCTCGGATGAGTCACGGGGCGGGCGTCCTCCACAGCGCGCTCTCCGGGGCCAGCTTCGGGGGTGGGAGGTGGCCCTGGGACCCTGGGGTCTTGAGAGGCGCTGCTCCCCGGGGCAGAGGGCTGGCTGGGTGTATGGATGCAGCTCAGAGGCTCTGTGGCCTCTGGGCCCAGCCCCCTGGCGCCCCTGCAGGGACCCTGCCCCTCCCCTCCGTGCAGCAGCCCTCTGTCCTTGGGCAGGCACCTCTCCTCCCCCCCTCCCCCGCCCACGTCCACTAGCCCTTGCTCCTGCTTTCTCAGCACCGACAGCGTCCTTGCTGTGCCAGCCTCAGCCAGCCTGAGTCCCTGCATCCTTTTGTCCTTTGGGCCATCCTCCCTGAAGCTGATCCACTCACTCTCTGATCTCCCCCACCCAACCCCCTCTGGGGGCTGGGTCCTGCTGTTTGGAGCTGTGACCACCCCAGCTCTCTGCCCTGTGCCTGAGGTTGCAGGGCGCAGCAGCTGGCAGGGGCAGAAGCCCCTGTGAGTAGCGGTGCCGGGGTGGGATGGATGTCATCGTGCCGACCATCACTGCTCTGGCCGTGGGAAGGACAGGGGCATCTCCTGCTGGCCTGCCCAACCGGCAGCAGCCACACACACCAGAGAGGCCTGGGCAGCTCGGGTTCCTGACTGGGCCTTGGGGATTTTCCAGGATGGGGCCCAGAGCAGGTCAGGGTTTGGAGATGGAGCCTGACGCGGGGCATCCTCTTGCCCGTCTCGGGTCTGGGAGGCTCCTGTTCCCCCTGGCCCCGGGACCCCTTGGGCTGACCAGCTCCTGCCTGGGTCCCTCCTTGAGAGGGGTTTTGAAGTGCACAGTGGGAAACCCAGGCCTGCAGATGGGCAGGGTGGCCATCGTCACCATGGCCTGGCAGGATTCCCCTGGGCACCTGGCCCTGGCAGGGAGCCAGGGTTGTGTACACTCCCTGCCCAGGGCGCCTGGGGCTGGCTGGCACTGGGTTCCATGGATCAGGCCTGCAGCCTCGGGCAGCCTCTGGCACAGCTTCCTCCACCTCAAGTTTCGGGTCACTGGTGACAGCAGGGCTGGGATCCGGGGATGAAGGGGGATTGGGACATGGGCATGCAGTAGTATCAGCCCCAGAGTTCTTGGCAGGAGGGACCCCCAGGGGCTGGGAGCAGAGGCTCCAATGATGGCCCCAGCATCCACTGGGGACCCCGAGGCTCGGGGAAGGGAGCAGTGGCTCGTTGGGTACCTGACAAGCAGATGGGAGGTGCCCACTGACCTACACCCAGGAGTAGCTCCGGCATGCCAGGTTGGACCTCCCGCAGAACCTTCCTTGCCGCTGCCCCGCAGCACTCCAGGGCATGGTTAGGCATCTGGAGGTTCTCGGTTTGTGGCCACAGCCAACCAGAAATTCCTCCTCCAGGGTGGCTGAGGCCTTGCTGGGCCCACGCCACAGGCTGGGGCTGGCTAGATGTCGGGCACAGTCCCCCACTTTTCTGGGAGGGTCTTGGGCTTCACACTTGGACCCCTGGGCTTGGCTGGCAGAGGTTTTACCCTGCGTGCTGTGTGCCTTGCTGAGCGGGGCGTGGATCCTGTGGAAAGCTTGGTCTGGAGAGTAGAAACCACGGATCTCTGTGCCCTGCTTGCTCCCTCTTCCCAAGCTCTGTGCCTCGGTTTCTCCATCTGTCAGTGTGGCCTGTGCCCTCTTAGCTGGACGTCGTTCTACCTTGGGGCCATAGGCTACTCCTGGTGGGGGGACCAGGTCACTGTCACAAAGTCCCTGGAGTGGGGGGCAGCACCTCCATCCTCAGGCCTCACCTATTCTCCCCTTGACACAGGAGGAGGGGGCCCAGAGTGGGACAGCATGAGGTGGCAGGCTGGTCTCCAGAAACAGGGTTTTGACCACCTTGCAGGCCGCTGGGTGGGGCGCCCAGGTGGGGCTGAACCTGTACTGCCTGCCGTAACCAGATGCCCTTCTGGCCGCCCGCCCGCCAAGCAGGCCTCCCTCCTCCCAGTAGCACGTGCGCGGCTGTTGCTATAGCAATGAGGAGGCAGCGAGGCTTGTTGCTGCAGTTACTGGTGGAGGTGCCTGGTGGCAGGGCGGGTGCGGCTGGGGCTGGCCCCGCGGCCATGACCCTGGCCTCCCGCATGCCGCTTGCACACAGCCACCCTCGCACTGCGTGCGTGTGGCAGGCGCCTCTCCCAGTCCACGATGCCTCCTTGGCTGGCCCTGGGCTGGATCCTGGCTCCGGGTGGGGGTGGAGGCTGGCGCGGGCTGGCGCGGGCGTGGGGCGCAGACACACGGCGGGGTGTTCCAGACCACAGAGCTCTATTGTCAAAGCCCAGTAAACAGGGCAGCAGCTGCCCCCACCCTGGGGCACCGGGGCTCGGGCCCTGGGCCAGAGGGAGTGCCACTGACTGGGGGCTCTGAAGTCTGTTTGGGGTGGGGAATGAGTGTGAAGCAACCCTGGTGCCTCTGGGAAGGGTTGGGTGGGGGGCGGTGGTCCCCCAAAGAGCAGCCGGCCTGAGGTCCTCCTCCCCCTTGCACTCCTCCCTGCCCGAGCCAGGAGAGGTGGAGGTAAGAATGGCGAAGTCCTTCCGTTTTCCAGGTGAGGCAGAGAGAAGTCTGGGCCCCTCGTACTTCTTTGCCACTCCGAGCAGGTCGCAGCAGGGCTCACCTTGGTACCCAGCCTGGAGTGGCAGGAGCTACCCTGGGAGCCCTGAGCTGATGCCCCAGGCAGGCAGGGCCACCGTGCCCGCCTGAGCCACCTGGGGTGAGGGAGAGGGGCCGGGGCAGAAGGAGGGACCTGTGCCTCAGGGACTGGGGGCTGTCAGACCCCTGACCAGGTCCTCTGGGAGGCTCAGGGCCCTGGGCCACAGCCAGTCCTCCCCGGCCGCCAGGCCTCACCCCCTAGGCCCTTGCGTGGGGGTCTGATGGCACCACAGTGGCGGGAAGGAGGGCTGACCCCGGGGGAGTGCGGGAGCTGCAGGCCAGTCCAGAGACTGCCTCCGAGATCTTGCCCAGGCGCCCCTGCGGATGGGAGAGAAGATGAGCTGGGCAGACACGTGGGTCAGAGTGGACCACAAGCCGGCTGATTTGTCTCTGCTGGCCTTCAGCGTGACACCAGAGTCTGGGCTGGGGGTGGGAGACCTGATTTGCTCGAGCCGGATGACGCTGACCCTCTCACTCTTCAAAGAGGTCCTGGAAAGAAGGGGCTGTGATCTCTGTGGCCCTGGGGGGGCCTGGCGTGACCTTCTGTGGCCCCTGGGGGAGCATGGAGGGTCCGGGCTGGGCTGGGCTGGCCCTGCGGGGAAGGTGGCGTGTGTCTGGTATGGAGAGGAGGGTTTGGCTTTGTCCTGCCCAGCGCTGGGCAGGTGGCATGGGGGGCCGGGCCGCCCCGCACAGTGGCTCACTCAGCCTGCCCTTCCCAGTGGGTCCTGGCCTTCGAGATTTTCATTCCTCTCGTCCTGTTCTTCATCCTGCTGGGGCTTCGGCAGAAAAAGCCAACCATCTCTGTGAAGGAAGGTGAGGGGCCTGGGGGGAGGGGAGGGGCCCGGGCACCGCCGGGTGGGCGGGGAGGGCAGGCCCTCACTGCAGCACACACGCACGTCCCGGTGCAGTCTGAGTGCCCGTCCCCCGGCGCGGGCCCTGGCCATGCCTGCTGGCCGGCCTGGAGGACGTGGCTGGCCACGCGGCTGCGAGGTGACCGAGGCGCCTGTTTCTCACTGTTCTCCTCTGTTCTGTTCTGCCCCTCCCCCGCACGGTCTCTGTCCTCCGCCCGGGCCTGCATGCAGTCTGTAAGTGCGCGGCCGCCGCCTCCTGGCTGGCCCGGGCGGCAGCCACGGGAGCCCTGCGGGGCCTCCTGGTGCGGCTTGAGCCCTCCCCCACCCGCTCGCTTGCATTAACAGCCCCTCCTGGCCAGCTGGGTCCTGCAGGGCCCCCTGCCCGCTGTCAGGACTGGCTGGCTCTCGGTGGGTGGGGGCGGGGGGAGGTCAAGGGTGGAGGCCCCTGGACCACAGTGGCTCCCAGGTCAAGGTCCTCGGGGTCAACCCTCTGTCTGTGGGGTTGCCTGGCCCCGCCTTGCCGGGCCGGGGCGCCTGGCCACTCTCCACTCAGACCCTTGTGGGCTCCTGCATTCACTCTGCTAACCAGCTGGCCAGAGAGGTCAGAGGTCGCTGCCCAGGAGGGGCCCCCGTGCTCCCCTGGGTCCTGTGGGCAGTGCCGCATCCGAATTCTCGGGAAAGGTGTCAGAGCATTTTGGCCTTGAGTGGCTGAGGGAAGGGGGGCGTTCCGGGAGTTGTCGGGAAGGGATGGTGAGATGCCCTTTGATCTCTGACCTGCCGGGTCATGTGCACTAGACCTCGTGGCCCTCTGTTTCTTGTCTGCTGCCTGAGGCTGCTTTTCCTTCCTGACTTTCTCTAAATCTCTTTTCTCGGCCTGTCTCCCTCCCCCTTCTTGATTCCTCCCTCTCTCCCCCCGGCCCCGCCCTGGGCCCTCTCACCTGCCCGCCCCCCAGCCTTCTATACAGCAGCGCCCCTCACCTCCGCCGGCATCCTGCCCGTCATGCAGTCGCTGTGCCCGGATGGCCAGCGGGACGAGTTCGGCTTCCTTCAGTACGCCAACTCCACGTGAGTGCCTCCTCGGACCCCGGCTGCCCCCCATCCCAGGTCAAGGCGACCTGCGGATGACATCCAGTGGTGGTGGCGCAGGGTCACGCAGCTGCTGGAGCGTCTCAACCGCGTGGTGGAGGAGGGCAACCTGTTTGACCCCGCGAGGCCCAGCCTGGGCTCAGAGCTCGAGGCGCTGCGCCAGCACCTGGAGGGCCTCAGGTCCGGCCTGGACACCTGGGAGAGCCACCTGGACCGACCTGCAGGTGCGCCCTGGGTGGGTGGCGCAGGGCATCTGCGGGGGGCGGCGAAGCCCCGAGCTCTGGCGTCAGCTGGGTTTGAGGCCCAGCTCGTTCACATCCTGCCCTGGGCCCGCGTGTGCCTTGGGCCCTGCTACCTACACGCTGGCTCTGAGTTCTCAGGGTTCACGTGCTTGGGGCCTGGCGAGCCGCCCGCCGCTGTGACCAGGCTGTGATGCCGGGAGCTCGGCTCTGAGGCTGTCCGGGGCGTGTAGGCCCCAGGCAGGGCGGGCCTTCAGCCCTATCCTTCTACCTGTCCAGTGTCCTCCTTCTCTCTGGACTCGGTGGTCAGGGACCCGCGGGAGCTCTGGCGTTTCCTGACGCAGAACCTTTCGCTGCCTGATGGCATAGCCCAGGCTCTCCTGGCCGCCCAGGTGGACCTGCCTGAGGTGAGGTGTCCGCTTCTGGGGAAGCTCCCGGCCCTGGCCTCTCCGCTGTGCCCTCCCCTGGTTTCGGGTGGGAAATGCAGGGCCCCCAGCCTGCGGCCCCAGCCTGAGCCGTGACCCCCGCGTGCTCTAGGTGTATCGCCTGCTTTTTGGCTCTTCACCTGCCCTGGATGCGGGGTCAGGCATCCCCAGGGATCCGGAGCCCTGGAGCCCCCGGGGCAGCAATCCCCTATTCCGGATGGAGGTGAGGGAGGAGCTTTTAGTGGGGGATGGGAGACATGTCGCCTGCTCCTGGGTGGGTGTCTCCGCTTGGGTGGGTAAGATAGGGGCCCCCTTAGGGGTGAGGGAGAGTCCCCAGGAGTTTGTGGTTGGCATGGGGAGGGGATGGTGATGCGTCTCCATCCCTACCCGCCTGCCACCCCACCCCCAACCTGTTGTCGCAGAACCTAGGTGGTCTCAGGCCTGGCACGGTGGGTGGGGCAAGGTCCCCATCTTGGGCCAGGCCCTTGGTTTCCTCTTGGTTGGGGCTCCTTCTCAGCTGTTCCCCTGCACCCTGCCCCAGGAGCTGCTGTTGACCCCTGTCCTCCTGGAGCAGCTCACCTGCACGCCAGGCTCCAGGGAGTTGGGCCGGATCCTCACGGTGCCCCAGGGTCAGGAGACAGCGCTGCAGGGCTACCGGGACGCCATCTGCAGGGGTCAGGCTGCAGTGCGTGCCCAGCGCTTTTCTGGGCTGGCCGCTGAGCTCCGGAACCAACTGGATGTGGCCAAGATCGCCCAGCAGGTGAGGCCCTGCCTGCCCGCTGGCCCACAGATCTGCTGCCTGGGCTGGAGGAGGTGCCGGGGCTCCACGGCATCACAGGGCACTCCTGGGCCTGAGGCTGTGCACCGGTGTGCCTGCGGCCCTACAAATGCTGTGCCTTGTGCCCCCTGCACCCCAGCCTGCTCTCCTCTTCCCAGCTCGTGTCCCCGGAGGGTGTCCTCCTCAGTCTACCCTGACCTCATCACCCATCTGCAGATCAGCCCCCAGACGCTCTTCCCTTCCCTGGGCCTGTGTTTCCCCACTTGCCCCGTTTCCCCTCAGCTGGGCCTGGATGCCCCCAACGGCTCCGCCCCCCAGCCGCAGCCAACCCCTCCCCGGCGGCTGCAGGCGCTGCTGGAAGACCTGTTGGACGCCCAAAAGGTTCTGCAGGATGTGGACGTCCTCTCGGCCCTGGCCCTGCTGCTGCCTCAGGGTGCCTGCACGGGCCGGCCTCCTGGGCCCCCAGGCCCTGGCGGGGCGGCCAACGGCACCGGGGCTGGGGCAGGTGTGGGCTCCAACACCACGTCCGAGGAGGGTGCCCCGTCCGCCGCAGCCCCGGCCTCCTCCTCGGACGTGCTGCAGGGCCAGTGCTCAGCCTTTGTGCAGCTCTGGGCGGGCCTGCAGCCCATCCTGTGTGGCAACAACCGGTAGGTGGGTGGCAGGAGAAGGTGAGGCAGGGGGACGAGGCGGGTGGTGGGGGGGGAAGGAGGAAAGACAGGTGGGGGCGGGGCCCGACCCCAGGCCTGCCCCTGACGCCCCCTCCCTGGGCTCGGTCCACTGCCCCCACTCCACCTCCGTCAATTGACCTGCTCTGAAGCCCCACCCCACGCCCCGCCCCGCCAACGCCCCGCCCCACCCTGAGGTCTCGCCCGCCACCCGCCCCGCCCCAGCACCATCGAGCCCGAGGCGCTGCGGAGGGGCAACATGAGCTCCCTGGGCTTCACGAGCAAGGAGCAGCGCAACCTTGGCCTCCTCGTGCACCTCATGACCAGCAACCCCAAGGTCCTGTACGCGCCGGCGGGCTCCGAGGCGGATCGCGTCATCCTCAAGGTGCGTGCTTCCGCCGTGTGATGGACTCGGCCCGCATGTGTCGTCTGGAACAGGAACTGGAGGAGCTGGGCAGAGGGTTCTGCAGGCCGGGGACCCCTGAGCGGAACGGGGCAGGTGGTGTGGTTCGTAGAATTGGCATGGGAGGGGTGCAGCCCTGGCTCTCCAGCTCTGGCTTGGCTCTGTGGGTGAGGGGACCTGTAGGCAGGACATTTTGGAGGCTGCCTTGGGGAGGCCCTGGATGGCTGGTGTGGTGCAGGGTCCTGGCCAGGCTGGACATGGCCAGGGCCGGGCAGTGCTGGTGAGGATAGACGAGGGGCTGCATGCAGAAACCGTCCAGAGTAGCAGCCAGTGGGTGAGATCTGGGTGGGGCAGCTGGGTGGTTTGGGGCCAGCTGAGGGCACGATGTCTGTGGCCATCCTAGGGTAGAGGTCCTGTCTGGAGGAAGTAGAAACCAGGGCTGGAAATGGCCCAGGAAGGGGAGAGGCTGTGGAGGGGGTCCCTAGGATGACCATGGGGGAAGATGAGGACCAAGGGTCAGGGCTGCCCAAGAGATGCGTGGAGCGGTCCCCCAAAGGAGCAGGGAAGGTATTTGTGGGGGGAGCCGGAGGCCGTGCTTCTCTGGTAGCTGGGCAGAGGGGCTTTCAGCGGAGGTGCTGAAGAGAGGCCTGGAGGGGGAGGGCTTGGAGCTTCCAGGTAGAATTTGGCCAGACCAAGATTAGTGCTTGCTGGGGACTGGCCAGTGGCTGGCCCCCAGCCATGGGGGGAGGCAAGGAGTGAGAACCCCCTTGCTGGCCGGGGTCCTTGAATGAGTCCCATGCTCTGCCCTAACCCTCTGCAGGCCAACGAGACCTTCGCCCTCGTAGGCAACGTGACTCACTACGCCCAGGTCTGGCTCAACATCTCAGCTGAGATCCGCAGCTACCTGGAGCAGGGCCGGCTGCAGCAACACCTGCGCTGGCTGCAGCAGGTGCTGGGGGTGCTGGGCTGGGGTGGGGGTGGCACGGAGCCCACTCTGTCCTCAGGCCACCCTCTGAGCTGGCCTCCCTCACCCCCCAGTATGTAGCAGAGCTGCGGCTGCACCCGGAGGCACTGAGCCTGTCGCCAGAGGAGCTGCCGCCTGCCCTGCGCCAGGACAACTTCTCCCTGCCCAATGGCTCAGTCCTCCTGCAGCAGCTGGACACCATTGACAACGCGGCCTGCGGCTGGATCCAGTTTATGTCCAAGGTGGGTGGGCAAGCCCCGCGGTCCGCTGGTGCCTGAGGTCGGCTCTGAGGATGCCCCTTCCCTCCCCGCAGGTGAGTGTGGACATCTTCAAGGGTTTTCCCGATGAGGAGAGCATCGTCAACTACACCCTCAACCAGGCTTACCAGGACAACGTCACCGTGTTTGCCAGTGAGCCAGTCCCCTGGGCAGGTCCCAGGCCCCTGCTTCTCTGCCTGCCCCCCTCCCCTGGTCCCTCCCCGCCCCTCACCCCTTGACGCCCGGTCCTCGGCCCCGCCCCTCACCCCTTGACGCCCGGTCCTCGGCCCCGGCCCGCCCTCGTCCCGTCCCAGGCGTGATCTTCCAGACCCGCAAGGACGGCTCCCTGCCGCCCCACGTGCACTACAAGATCCGCCAGAACTCCAGCTTCACTGAGAAAACCAACGAGATCCGCAGGGCCTACTGGCGGCCGGGGCCCAACACCGGCGGCCGCCTCTACTTCCTGTATGGCTTCGTCTGGATCCAGGGTGAGGGCCGGCCCTGGGGCCATGGGGGGCGGGGCGCGGCCTCCGCTGACCCCTGCCCCCCACCGCAGACATGATGGAGCGTGCCATCATCGACACCTTCGTGGGCCACGACGTGGTGGAGCCAGGCAACTACGTGCAGATGTTCCCCTACCCCTGCTACACACGGGACGAGTGAGTGTGGACCGAGTGCTGGGTGCCTGGGGCTGGTGTGGGGCCCCACCTTCACGCCCCTCCCCTCCCCCTCCCCAGCTTTCTGTTTGTCATCGAGCACATGATGCCGCTCTGCATGGTGATTTCCTGGGTCTACTCTGTGGCCATGACCATCCAGCACATTGTGGCGGAGAAGGAGCATCGGCTGAAGGAGGTGAGGGGTTGGAGCGGAAGAGATGGGGGAGGGGAGAAGAGGGGAGGGATGGCGGGGGAGATGGGGGAGGGGAGAAGAGGGGAGGGATGGAGGGGGAGGGGGAGATGGGGGAGGGGAGAAGAGGGGAGGGATGGAGGTGGGAAATAGGGGCGATAAAGATAGAGATTAGGGCTTCCCTGGTGGTGCAGTGGTTGAGAGTCCGCCTGCCGAGGCAGGGGACGCGGGTTCGTGCCCCAGTCCGGGAAGATCCCACATGCCGCGGAGCGGCTGGGCCCGTGAGCCATGGCTGCTGAGCCTGCGCATCTGGAGCCTGTGCTCCGCAACGGGAGAGGCCACGGCAGTAAGAGGCCCGCGTACCGCAAAAACAAACAAACAAACAAAAAGATAGAGGTTAGAAAAGGGGGAGGACTACAGGTGAGGGGGGTAGCTGTGGGCGGCCCTCCCTCCCCGGACCTGGGCTGGCAAGGCAGGGGCAGGGTGTTCCCTCCTGGTGCCCCTGTCCCAAGGTCTCCTGCCCGCCCACCTGCCCACAGGTTATGAAGACCATGGGCCTGAACAACGCCGTGCACTGGGTGGCCTGGTTCATCACGGGCTTTGTGCAGCTCTCCATCTCGGTGACGGCACTGACCGCCATCCTCAAGTATGGCCAGGTCCTCATGCACAGCCACGTAATCATCATCTGGCTCTTCCTGGCTGTTTACGCCGTGGCCACCATCATGTTCTGGTGAGCGCTGTGTGGCTGGCAGCGGGCTGGAGGGTGGGCCTCGAGTGTGGCTCCGAGAGTTCAGGTGTGGTTGACAGCCCGTGGCCCTGCATGCCCCCAGTTTCCTGGTGTCCGTGCTGTACTCCAAGGCCAAACTGGCCTCGGCCTGCGGCGGCATCATCTACTTCCTGAGCTACGTGCCCTACATGTACGTGGCGATCCGTGAGGAGGTGGCCCACGACAAGATCACCGCCTTCGAGAAGTGCATCGCGGTGAGGGTCATGGGGGGTGGGCCAGGGGTGGGGGTGTCCAGCCTCCTTTCCCCCACTGACACCGCCGTCTCCCCAGTCCCTGATGTCCACGACAGCCTTTGGCCTGGGCTCCAAGTACTTCGCCCTGTACGAGGTGGCGGGCGTGGGCATCCAGTGGCACACGTTCAGCCAGTCGCCCGTGGAAGGGGACGACTTCAACCTGCTCTTGGCCGTCACCATGCTGATGGCAGACGCAGTCGTCTACGGTGTGCTCACGTGGTACATCGAGGCCGTGCACCCAGGTACCGGCCCTTTGGAGGGGTGGGGGAGGGGAGGAGGAGGCTGTCTCTAGGGGGACCCATGGCCTGGGGTAGACAGTGACCCCAGACCCTGGGTCAGCCTCCCCTCTACCCCATAGGCATGTACGGGCTGCCCCGGCCCTGGTACTTCCCACTGCAGAAGTCCTACTGGCTGGGCAGCGGGCGGACGGAAGCGTGGGAGTGGAGCTGGCCGTGGGCTCGCGCGCCCCGCCTCAGCGTCATGGAGGAGGACCAGGCCTGTGCCATGGAGAGCCGGCGCTTGGGTGAGCGGGCACCAAGGCGGGGACGGGCGGTGGCTGAGCCTCAGTGGCCGGAGGCACCCCTGGCGCTGACCCTCGGCCCTGGTGCAGAGGAGACACGGGGCATGGAAGAGGAGCCCAGCCACCTGCCGCTGGTGGTGCGCGTGGACAAGCTCACCAAGGTGTACAAGAATGACAAGAAACTAGCCTTGAACAGGCTGAGCCTGAACCTCTATGAGAACCAGGTGGTGTCCTTCCTGGGCCACAACGGGGCCGGCAAGACCACTACCATGTGAGTGTGTGCGGGTCGGCCCAGAGCTCCTGACGGGGCGGGCGGCGGGGAGGGCTCCCGGCAGGAGGTACGGACCGTGACTCCGCCTCCCCGCCCAGGTCCATCCTCACCGGCCTGTTCCCGCCGACATCGGGTTCGGCCACCATCTACGGGCACGACATCCGCACGGAGATGGACGAGATCCGCAAGAACCTGGGCATGTGCCCCCAGCACAACGTGCTCTTCGACCGGCTTACGGTGGAGGAGCACCTCTGGTTCTACTCGAGGCTCAAGAGCATGGCCCAGGAGGAGATCCGCAAGGAGATGGACAAGTGGGTGGGGCCCGGGTGGGGGGCGAGGCTGCAGGCGGGGGCACCGGCTCCCCGAGGGCTGGTCCGACCCTCCTGTCTGCCCTCAGGATGATCGAGGACCTGGAGCTCTCCAACAAGCGGCACTCGCTGGTGCAGACACTGTCCGGCGGCATGAAACGCAAGCTCTCCGTGGCCATCGCCTTTGTGGGCGGCTCCCGTGCCATCATCCTGGATGAGCCCACGGCCGGCGTGGACCCCTACGCACGCCGCGCCATCTGGGACCTCATCCTGAAGTACAAGCCAGGTGGGCGGGGCGCGGCGTGGGTGTGAGCAGCCCCCTGCCTAGCCCTGCCCGGCCGCCCCCCCCACCGACCCCAATCTTGACCTCCCGCAGGCCGCACCATCCTCCTGTCCACCCACCACATGGACGAGGCCGACCTGCTTGGGGACCGCATTGCCATCATCTCCCACGGGAAGCTCAAGTGCTGTGGCTCCCCGCTGTTTCTCAAGGGTGCTTACGGGGATGGCTACCGCCTCACGCTGGTCAAGCGGCCTGCCGAGCCCGGGCACCCCCAAGGTCTGTGCTGAGGCTGCCTACCCCGGACCCCTTCCCAAGACCAATGAGGTTGAGGGGCTGGGCCCTCACCATTGCCCCAGTGGGCCCAGGGTGCTGGTTGGGCCTGGCTCACACTCTCCGCCAGCCCCTGAGCAAAGCCCTCCCTACCCTCCCAGAGCCAGGGCTGACAGCCAGCCCCCCAGGTCGGGCCCAGCTGAGCAGCTGCTCCGAGCCCCAGGTTTCCCAGTTCATCCGCAAACATGTGGCCTCCTGCCTGCTGGTCTCGGACACCAGCACCGAGCTCTCTTACATCCTGCCCAGTGAGGCCGCCAAGAAGGGAGCCTTTGAGCGCCTCTTTCAGGTGTGGGGGTGGGGCTGGGCTGGTGGAGGGGGTGGGGCTCAGGGGAGAGGTCAGTGTAGGAGGTGGAGCTGCTCAGGAGGTGTGTTCAGCAGAGGAGGTGGGGCTGGTAGAGGAGGCGGAGCTGGGGTAGGGCTCTGGGGCAGGGCCAGCAGAGGTGGGGCTGCAGGGTGAGGTGGGGCTGCTGGAGGAGGTGGGGCTGCTGGAGGAGGTGGGGCTGGGATCAGGGGTGGGGCCAGTGGAGGAGGCGGGGCTAAAGGGGAGGTGGGTCTGTTGAAGGAGGTGGGGTGGGGCTCAGGGGCATGGCCAATGGAGGAGGCGGGGCTGAAGGGGAGGTGGGCCCAACCCTCCCTGTGGGGTCCCCCCTCCCACCCTGAGGTGGGCCTCACCTAGCTCTTTCACAGCACCTGGAGCGCAGTCTGGATGCCCTGCACCTGAGCAGCTTTGGGCTGATGGACACGACACTGGAGGAGGTGTTCCTTAAGGTATCGGAGGAGGACCAGTCGCTGGAGAACAGCGAGGCAGGTGAGAGGCCCCAGAGCTACTGACCAGCTCTGCCCCTGTCCCCACCACCCTACTCCACCAGGTCCGGACTTGGGCCTCACTCTTCCTCTGTCTGTGGGGGCCAAGGGTCTTAAGTGGGAATCAGGATCCAGATCTCCCCAGGGTCAGACCGGGTCTGGGCCCCTGCGTGGGTGGGAGAGCGTGGAGGCTGGGGTCCCGGACAGGCCTGCAGGTGGCAGGCAGCCTTGAGCCCCATATCCCCTTCCGTGGCTTCTCTGCCGCCGCAGACGTGAAAGAGTCCAGGAAAGATGTGCTGCCTGGGGCCGTGGACTCATTGTCGAGGGAGGGTCACGCTGGCAACCTGGCCCGGTGCGCAGAGCTGGCACAGTCACAGGTGTCGCTGCAGTCTGCGTCCTCGGTGGGCTCTGCCCGTGGTGACGAGGGGGCTGGCTACACCGACGTCTGTGGCGACTACCGCCCCCTCTGTGACAACTTGCAGGATCCTGACAACGTCAGCTTGCAAGGTGGGAGGCGTCCGGGTCGGGCCGCAGGGTCCCTGGAGGGTGGTTAGGGCCCCCTGCTCAGCAACCCCTCCCGTGCAGAGGCCGAGGCGGAGACCCTCTTGCGGGTCGGCCAGGGCAGCCGCAAGCTGGAGGGCTGGTGGCTGAAGGTGCGCCAGTTCCACGGGCTCCTGGTGAAGCGCTTCCACTGTGCTCGACGCAACTCCAAGGCGCTGTCCTCTCAGATCCTGCTACCTGCCTTCTTTGTCTGCGTGGCTATGACGGTGGCACTCTCCGTCCCAGAGATCGGTATGGCCACCCGACCAGGCATCAGGACGTTTGCCCTGCTCGGGAACCCGTGCTTGCTGTGGGCCTGGGCACTGCGCCTGAGGCTGGTGGGCATGCTCCTAGGCTCATCTGGGATTCCTGCCTCCTTGGGGTCCAGACCCCAAGCTTGGGCCCTGTGGGTATTGGGAAGAGGGGACCCGGGCCTGGGGGATGCTGCCAGGCCATAGGAAGCTGCTCAGGCTTCCCCGTGCACCCCGCCAGGCGACCTGCCTCCGCTGGTCCTGTCTCCCTCCCAGTACCACAACTACACGCAGCCCCGCGGCAACTTCATCCCCTACGCCAACGAGGAGCGCCGGGAGTACCGGTGAGGCCGTGGGACAGGCTGCCCTGCGGGGTGGCGGCCGGTGCGAGAGCTGGGAGGGGGGGGTCCCGTCCCTGAACCCAGACTGGCTCTGTGCTCTCCCAGATTGCGGCTGTCCCCCGACGCCGGACCCCAGCAGCTGGTGAGCACTTTCCGGCTGCCGTCAGGCGTGGGTGCCACGTGTGTGCTCAAGTCTCCGGCTAACGGCTCGCTGGGGCCCACGCTGAACCTGAGCAGTGGCGAGTCGCGCCTGCTGGCCACGCGGTTCTTCGACAGCATGTGCCTAGAGTCCTTCACGCAGGGGCTGCCGCTGTCCAACTTCGTGCCGCCCCCACCCTCGCCTGCCCCGTCTGACTCCCCCGTGTCCCTGGACGAGGACCCCCCGCAGGCCTGGAACACCTCCCTGCCGCCCACCTCCTCGCCAGGTACCGGCTGGTGGGGATGCCTGGGGCTCGGGGCAGCACAGGCTGGGCTGACTCTGCCCACTGTGCCCACAGAGAACTGGACGTCGGCACCCTCCCTGCCACGCCTGGTGCGGGAGCCCGTCCGCTGCACCTGCTCTGGGCAGGGCACCGGCTTCTCCTGTCCCGGCAGTGTGGGTGGGCACCCGCCCCAGATGCGGGTGGTCACGGGTGACATCCTGACCGACATCACCGGCCACAATGTCTCTGAGTACCTGCTCTTCACCTCCGACCGCTTCCGGCTGCACCGGTGAGCCAGGCGGGAGGGGCGCGCCGGCCGTGGGCGAGGAGCAGACACCCGTCTCCCGCCTGGCTCACCGGTCCTCGGCTTGCTGCCCAGGTACGGGGCCATCACCTTCGGCAACGTCCAGAAGTCCATCCCAGCCTCGTTCGGCGCCCGGGCCCCAGCCATGGTGCGGAGGATCGCGGTGCGGCGGGCAGCCCAGGTGAGCGCCGCTCGGCCCCGGGCCCCGGCCCTTCCGGCCCTCGCCCGAGGTCTGCAGGGACCGACGTGGCTCTCGGGGTCTCTGTGTACTCCCCGCAGGTTTTCTACAACAACAAGGGCTACCACAGCATGCCCACCTACCTCAACAGCCTCAACAACGCCATCCTGCGTGCCAACCTGCCCAAGAGCAAGGGCAGCCCTGCGGCCTATGGTGGGTGAGCTGGGGCGGGGGGTGGGCCAGGCCAGGCCCAGAGCAGGCCCCTGAGGCTGCCCTCCCTGTGCCGCAGGCATCACCGTCACCAACCACCCCATGAACAAGACGAGCGCTAGCCTCTCCCTGGATTACCTGTAGGTGCGGGGGCGGGCGGGGGCGGGGGGCACCGCTGTGGGACTGCATGCCGCACAGGGCTGAGGGCCACCTCGCCCCCAGGCTGCAGGGCACGGATGTGGTCATCGCCATCTTCATCATCGTGGCCATGTCCTTCGTGCCGGCCAGCTTCGTGGTCTTTCTGGTGGCTGAGAAGTCCACCAAGGCCAAGCACCTGCAGTTTGTCAGCGGCTGCAACCCTGTCATCTACTGGCTGGCTAACTACGTGTGGGACATGGTGTGCCCCCAGACCCCTGGCTGTCCCGTCCCCCCGCCGTCCCCTGCTGGGCCCCTGGTTCTGCCCCTGGGCCCCCCGACCCCGCCCCTGGGCCTCACCCCCTCCCTGGCCCCTCACCTGCCACCCCCGCTCCGGTAGCTCAACTACCTGGTCCCGGCCACCTGCTGTGTCATCATCCTATTTGTGTTTGACTTGCCGGCCTACACGTCACCCACCAACTTCCCCGCCGTGCTCTCTCTCTTCCTGCTCTACGGGTAAGGGGGAGTGGGCGGGCGGGGCGAGTGGGCGCAGGGCAGGCTCGGGCCGCCCGGTGACCTCCGCCCGCCTGCCACCCGCAGGTGGTCCATCACCCCCATCATGTACCCGGCCTCCTTCTGGTTCGAGGTCCCCAGCTCGGCCTATGTGTTTCTTATCGTCATCAACCTTTTCATCGGCATCACGGCCACCGTGGCCACCTTCCTACTGCAGCTCTTTGAGCATGACAAGGTGGGGTGGGGCGCTGGGGTGATGGGATGGCGGCGCGGCGGGGCTGAGGCTGTGCCCTGACCCCCGTGACCCTCTAGGACCTGAAGGTTGTCAACAGTTACCTGAAAAGCTGCTTTCTCATCTTCCCCAACTACAACCTGGGCCACGGACTCACGGAGATGGCCTACAACGAGTACATCAACGAGTACTACGCCAAGATCGGTGAGGCCGGCAGGGGGTGACAGCGTGCGCCCCTGGGCGGGGAGGCTGAGGGGGCTTCCGGGCCTGGGGGCGAACGGCGGCTCCTGAGGCCCCAGGCCCAGCCCTGAACCAGCTGCCCCACAGGCCAGTTTGACAAGATGAAGTCCCCGTTCGAGTGGGACATTGTCACCAGGGGCCTGGTGGCCATGACGGTCGAGGGCTTCGTGGGCTTTCTTCTCACCATCATGTGCCAGTACAACTTCCTGCGGCAGCCGCAGTGAGTGGGGGCGCGCCGGGCGACTCACGGTGGGGGGCCAGGCTGGGCGCCACCCTCCTTCCCACCATGGCCGCGGTGGGGCAAGCACTGGGCGATGGCGGGGGTCCCGGCCGGGCACTGCCCTCCGTGTCCTCCCAGGCGCATGCCCGTGTCGACAAAGCCCGTGGAGGACGACGTGGACGTGGCCAGCGAGCGGCAGCGAGTGCTGCGGGGCGACGCTGACAACGACATGGTCAAAATCGAGAACCTGACCAAGGTGGGCCCTGGGCAGGTGGGGACTGGGCTCGGGGTAGGGTGGGGCCCAGGTGGAGTCCGGCCGGGTGGCCGGCCCACCTGCCCCGCTGAGTGGGCCGCCCCCTCACCTCTGCCAGGTGTACAAGTCGCGGAAGATTGGACGCATCCTGGCCGTGGACCGCCTGTGCCTGGGCGTGCGTCCTGGCGAGTGCTTTGGCCTCCTGGGCGTCAATGGCGCAGGCAAGACCAGCACCTTCAAGATGCTGACGGGCGACGAGAGCACGACGGGGGGCGAGGCCTTTGTCAACGGGCACAGGTGTGGGGCACGGGTGTGGGCGGGCGGGTGTCTGGGTGGGTGGGGCGACGGCAGTGACCGGTGCTGATGGCGCTGTATCCTCAGCGTGCTCAAGGAGCTGCTCCAGGTGCAGCAGAGCCTGGGCTACTGCCCACAGTTCGATGCCCTGTTTGACGAGCTGACGGCCCGGGAGCACCTGCAGCTGTACACGCGGCTCCGCGGCATCCCCTGGAAGGATGAGGCCCGGGTGAGGGTCGCCCGGCGGGGGAGGGGGCTGGTGTGTAGCGTGGGACCCTGACGTCGTTCTCCCTCCCAGGTGGTGAAGTGGGCCCTGGAGAAGCTAGAGCTGACCAAGTACGCTGACAAGCCCGCCGGCACCTACAGCGGAGGCAACAAACGGAAGCTGTCGACGGCCATTGCCCTCATCGGGTACCCTGCGTTCATCTTCCTGGTGAGCCCGGGTGTGGGCTGGGGGTCGGGTACCCCGCCTTTGTCCTTGTGGAGTGCCCGGGGGTGGGCTGGGGGTCAGGTGCCCTGCCTTTGTCTTCGTGGGGGGCCCGGGGGTGGGCTGGGGGTCGGGTGCCCCGCCTTTGTCTTTCTGGGGGGCCCGGGGGTGGGCTGGGGGTCGGGTGCCCCGCCTTTGTCTTTCTGGGGGTCCCGGGGGTGGGATGGGGGTCGGGTGCCCCGTCTTTGTCTTTCTGAGGGGCCCGGGGGTGGGCTGGGGGTCGGGTGCCCCGCCTTTGTCTTTCTGGGGGTCCCGGGGGTGGGCTGGGGGTCGGGTGCCCCGTCTTTGTCTTTCTGGGGGGCCCGGGGGTGGGCTGGGGGTCGGGTGCCCCGCCTTTGTCTTTCTGGGGGTCCCGGGGGTGGGCTGGGGGTCGGGTGCCCCGCCTTTGTCTTTCTGGGGGTCCCGGGGGTGGGCTGGGGGTCGGGTGCCCCGCCTTTGTCTTTCTGGGGGGCCCGGTGGTGGGCTGGGGGTTGGGTGCCCCGCCTTTGTCTTCGTGGGGGGCCCGGGGGTGGGCTGGGGGTCGGGTGCCCCGCCTTTGTCTTTCTGGGGGTCCCGGGGGTGGGCTGGGGGTCGGGTGCCCCGTCTTTGTCTTTCTGGGGGGCCCGGGGGTGGGCTGGGGGTCGGGTGCCCCGCCTTTGTCTTTCTGGGGGTCCCGGGGGTGGGCTGGGGGTCGGGTGCCCCGCCTTTGTCTTTCTGGGGGTCCCGGGGGTGGGCTGGGGGTCGGGTGCCCCGCCTTTGTCTTTCTGGGGGTCCCGGGGGTGGGCTGGGGGTCGGGTGCCCCGTCTTTGTCTTTCTGGGGGGCCCGGTGGTGGGCTGGGGGTCGGGTGCCCCGCCTTTGTCTTCCTGGGGGGCCCGGGGGTGGGATGGGGGTCGGGTGGCCCGCCTTTGTCTTCCTGGGGGGCCGGGCAGGAAGCAGCTGGTGGGGCTCGCTGGGGTGAACGGGTCCAGCAGCTGAGCCTGGCACCACCCCCAGGACGAGCCTACCACAGGCATGGACCCTAAGGCTCGGCGCTTCCTCTGGAACCTCATTTTGGACCTCATCAAGACAGGGCGCTCGGTGGTGCTGACTTCGCACAGGTCCGCTCGCCCCCGCCCCGTCCCCCCCGCCCCCGCACATCGGGCGCTCCCCACCTCCCGTGCCAGCCTGTGCGTCTCGCCCTCAGCATGGAGGAGTGCGAGGCGCTGTGCACGCGGCTGGCCATCATGGTGAACGGGCGCCTGCGCTGTCTGGGCAGCACCCAGCATCTGAAGAACCGGTGAGCAGCGGGGGCGGCAGGGACGGCGGGCTGTGGGCCGCGGCAGGCGGAGGCTGGGCTCCCCTGGCGGCCGGGCTAGGGCCAAGGGCCTGTCCCGCAGGTTCGGGGACGGCTACATGATCACGGTGAGGACCAAGGGCAGCCAGAACGTGAAGGACGTGGTGCGGTTCTTTAGCAGGAACTTCCCGGAGGCCGTGCTCAAGGTGGGCGGGGCCCCGGGGCGAGGGGCGGGGCCCCGGGGCGAGGGGCGGGGCCCCGGGGCGAGGGGCGGGGCGGGGCGGGGCGGCGCTGCCTGAGCGGCCTCTGACCGCTGTGCCCCGCCAGGAGCGGCACCACACAAAGGTGCAGTACCAGCTCAAGTCGGAGCACGTCTCGCTGGCGCAGGTGTTCAGCAAGATGGAGCAGGTGGTGGGCGTGCTGGGCCTCGAGGATTACTCAGTCAGCCAGACCACCCTGGACAACGTGAGTGCCCTGGGCCGGGGCCGCCGGGCCCACCTGGGCTGGCCCCCACCCACCCCCTTTTCCCTGCCCACCAGGTGTTCGTGAACTTCGCCAAGAAGCAGAGCGACAACCTGGAGCCGCAGGAGACGGAGCCGTCCTCGGCGCTGCAGTCCCCGCTGGGCCGCCTACTTAGCTTGTTCCGGCCTCGGCCCCCCACCACTGAGCTGCGGGCGCTCGTGGCCGACGAGCCCGAGGACCTGGACACGGAGGACGAGGGCCTCATTAGCTTCGAGGAGGAGCGGGTGAGCGGGGTCCTAGAGTCAGGGCAGCCAAGCCGGCCAGAGAGCCCAGGCTCGGGGTGGGGGTGGGGCTGGGGGGTGGCCCCGGGGACACCTGCTGTCCTGAGCTCACGGGAACAGAGGGACCCGCCTGATGCTCAGGACTATAGTGGACACAGGAGGCCTGGGCACAGGCAGAGGAGACAGATCCACACAGACCCCAGAACAGCTTGGAAACGGAGGGCATTTCAGAGACAGGCAGAGCGGAGGTGGGGGGAGCAGAGCCTGGGGACAGCAGCCACCGGCCTGGCAGAGACAGGCCACGCGGGGAGCTGACCACTGAGAGGAAGCTCAGGGCGGACAGGGGTGGCAGAGCCTGCGTGCGGACCAGCCTGGGGCAGGTGCGGGGCCAGACGCCCGAGCCAGGCCTGTCCCTGTCCCCCAGGCCCAGCTCTCCTTCAACACGGACACGCTCTGCTGACCGCCGGAGCTGGGTCAAGGTCACGCTGTGGGAACGGAAGTCGGGCGGTGGCTGAGGTCCCACCCTGTGCCCCCAGTGCCCGCCTGCCAAGGCCCTGGAGTGGGAGGTCCAGGACCAAGGGCTTCAGGCCCCTCCAGCCCCGCCCTCCTCGGCCATCACGCCGCCCTCCCCTCATTGTGCCAAAGGCTGGCCCGGCCCCGGGCTGCGCACACCCTCACCCTGCCTTGCCTTAAAGCCTTGGGGTCTGGCCAGCCCCTTGCCCCTGCCCAGCTCTGCCCACCACCCCCAGGGCCACAGGGTGACCTGGGCTGCCAGGTACCGCCCGACTTCTCCTGGCGACCCCTGCCCTCCTGAACAGGCTGTTCTCTTACACCCAGTCTGGATGGTGGCCGCTGCCAGCCTGGGACTGGGGGGCGGGGTTAGGTCCCACCCAAGGCGCCTGTTCGTTTTGCTTTAGGACGAGCCTCGTCACCCTGGTTTCCCACAGGGAGCTGTTGTCGTGGGCCGGGGAGGGGGCTGCCACGGGGCAGTGGGCCAGGTAGCAAGAACAGAGAAGCTGGCCCCACCAGCCCGGTGAGGGGCCGGACCCCCTCCCCACCCCCTCCAGCTGCCATTGCTCTCCCACCCAGCTTGGCCCCCCTGCCCGCCCACCCGGGAGCCAGACCCATATGGAGCGCACAGATGTTTGTTTTAAATAAATAAACAAAAAAGTTCACGCCAGCTTGCGTGTGTAGGGTGGGGTGTCGGGTGAAGGTGGGCGCGCCCGGTGCCAAGGTACAGCCCCTGCCCCGTAGGCCGGGCTCAGGGTGGCGGAGGGTGACTGGGCCAGCCTGGAGGAGGGGTGGGCTCCTCCGCCTGCAGGCCGGGGCTCAGGAGAGAAGAGTTTCCAACACAGGGATGAGGTCGAGGACAGCAGCCCTGGGACCTTGCGCCGAGCCTGCCCCGCAGGGACTGTGAAAGGAGGAGGGCGGGCAGCCCCCAAGGGCCCTCGGGGGGCTGCTCTGTGGATATGGCAGGGGCGGCGGGGAGGGTTGCTTAGGAACAATGCAAGTGGCTGGGGTAGGTTGTGGTCTGGTTAATGTTGGTGACCATAGGTTTGTTCTCACTTCTTTAAGAACTTTGAAACATGGTAAAAATTTCATACAACGCGAGTGGATAGAAAACACAAATTGAATGTCTGTGTTTGTACACGTCAGAGGTCAGCCTGCAGGATACACACAAGCATAGGCTCAGAGTGATATACGCTAATGGGTAGCTTTTCAGTTTGCTGGGTCTCTCTCTCCCACTTGGCCTGGTTTGCTAGGGCTGCCATAACAAAGTACCACAACTGCGGTGCCTTAAACACCGGACATTTACTCTCACCGTCTGGTGGACAGAAGTCCAAGATCGAGGTGTCGGCAGGTCGGAGCCTCCTGCGGCTGTGAGGGACGGTCTGCTCCCCCCAACCCCCCAGATGCTGCTGGTTTTCTTTGGGGCCTTTGACTTTGGAAGTGTCACCCCCAGCTCTGCCTCCACCTCCACGCAGGGCTCTCTCCCTCTGTATGTGTGTGTCCACATCTCCCCCTTTTTTATATGTATATATATATATATTTTTAAAACATACATTTTTGCCTGTGTCGCGTCTTAGTTGCGGTATTCGGGATCTTCGTTGCGGTGTGTGGGCTTCTCTCTAGTTGTGGCCTGTGTGCTTAGTAGTTGTGGCGCGCAGGCTTAGTTGTCCCGTAGCAGGTGGGATCTTAGTTCCCCGACCAGGGATCGAACCCACGTCCCCTCCTTTGGAAGGGAGATTCTTAACCACTGGACCACCAGGGAAGTCCCTCCCCTTTTTATAAGGACACAGTCATGTTGGGTTAGGCCCCATTGTAATGACCTCATCTTAACTTGATTACTTCTGTAAAGACCCCCTCTCCAAATATAGTCACATTCTGAGGGGTGGGGGCTTGGGGAGGAGGACTTCATATGAATTTGGAGGGGACACGGTTCAGCCCATAACGCTAGTAAATCTCAGGCTAGTGAGACCCACCTCCTCCATCTGCTCCTGTGGATGCACCAGGACTCTGCCACACCCTGGGCGACTGCACACCTGTTTGTCCCTCGTGTACTTATGGGGACGACTCGATGGCAGCTGCTGTTTACCAGGGATGCCCCCAGAGTGCGTTTCCCCACACCCTTGCCAAGAATATGGTTGCCACGTTTCTGCCCGTTGGAACCACAAACCGTATGGATGTCGTTCTAATTTGTTCTTGGAACACGTGTACAACGGAACACACTGCCATGTATTCTGTTGGTGTTTTATTTCCTTTTTTCCGAACCACGTGTTCATTTGTTCATGTCACCGTTTTTCTAACGGACGTGTAAGGGTGCCTTTACACACAGGACATCTGGTGAACAGGCGCAGGTGTGGAGGGGCCTCGGCCCTTCTCCAGGGTGGCAGTTTGTGTGGCAGGAAGCAGGAAGGGAGCCGGGTGACCCCCCAGTTGTTGAGGAGCAGCCCCATGGTGGTGGCAGGTGGTCCGGAGGCCCAGGCCCCAACTCCACAGTATGTCGAGGTCAGCCCCAGGCTCAGGGAGCCTCTGCCAGGAGCCCTGACCACTGTTGCTTCCGGAGAGGGTCTGTCGGGCTGGGGGCCTGGACGGGGGAACGAGGCCCTGGGCTTGGAGTGGAAGGCGCCGTGCATATTCCACTGGCTGCCACCAGGTGGCGCTGCCCCACGATGGCTCCTCCCTAAGCCCCCCTCCCCCCAGGCGCTGGGCCCCAGTGTGGGGAGTCCGGTGAGTGGCCCTTATCTGGGCGGGCCGGCAGGCACACACCTGTGAGGCTGCCAACTCCCCCAGCCTCCTCTGGCCTCCTTCCAGTCCAGGGTGGGGAGGTGGAGCGGGGGCGGGGGGGGGGGGGGAGGTCCCCATGGCTCAGAAGATTGTGGCTTCTAACCCCAAGCGTTCTTTCTTTTAAAGGTTAAGAGCAGGGAGAAACCCGCCCTGAGCCCACAACGGAGGGGCAGGGGTGTGGGGTCGGCCGGGTAAAGACACCTGAGCCCGGCTCGTCCCCGTTGGGCACGTTTGGAAGGTGGGCCCTGCCCTGGGCCGAGGGCTCTATCTAACGGAGATCAGTAGGTGGGAGGGGGGCGTCCCTCCCAAGGGTTTATCACTCCTGTAGTGCCCTGGTCGGCAGATGCGGAAACAGGCTGTGGCCGGGCTGTTCATCTCCCTCCCGCTCCTCGGCTTTCTGGGCTGGGTACCCTCACAGGCGGCGGGGGTGTCCACCGCAGGGAGGGCTGTTGGGCTGACGATAGGGGGTGGTCCTGCTCCAGAGCTGCCCCCTCCCAGGTCGGCACCCCGACTGCCAGTGCACTGGCCTCCTCCACCACTCCGCCCCCCGAGCCGTGGCGCCCCCGGTCCAGCTCCGAGCACTCAGCTCTCCACGGTCACACCCTCACGCCGACACTGAGCCCTGGCTGCCTGTGCGCCACCTAGGTGACTCCACAGGGCGGGCTCCCGGGCCGGGGAGGGCGGGACGCTCGGGGAACCTTAAAGGGAGCTCCGCAGGTCCCCGCCCAGGCCCTGCCGCCGCCCGAAGCTCCCCACCATGGCTGAGACCGTCAAGGTGCCGGGCTGGCCGGCTGCGGGGAGGGCTGAAAGGTGGGTCTCTGCGGCAGGGTCCGCACCCCTTGCCCTGCGCTAGGCCCCGGCTGTCCTTTGGAGGATGCGTAGGTGGGGGCGGCGAGGGGGGTAGCGCCGGTGAACCATTCCCAAAGGGCCTGGGGTGGCCTCACCCTGACTCCCAGCCTTGACTCCCGGGCACAGCCCAGCCCTCCTGAAGGAAGAGCCCCTGGGGGGCGGGGGGCATGTAGCGGGCACGGAGCAGTGGCCGAGGCCCGGCGGAGGCTGGGGTCAACGCAGCAGAAGAGGAGCTGCTGCCAGGCCCCCCCCTGCACCCCTCATCCCGGTGCCCCGGCCCCGCCTCCAGGCTCTCAGCAGCGCTGCAGCCCTCCCCGCCTCCCAGGGACCGAGTGCAGGGCCCTCGCGGCCGCTTGTCCAGGCCGTGCCCGACTGAGTTGGAGCCCTAGCCTTGCTCCAACCTCTTGGCAGTGGGAGGCCGCGGGGCTCCTGGGTGTGCTCCCTGCCCCGACGCCCCTCTACGCCTCCCACCCGGGCAAGCGAAGACAGTGAGAGCGTAGGTCACCGCCCTTCTTGTCAGAGGCGCCACGATCCTGCTTTTCAAGGGCGTGTCCTTCACACTCGCCACCGTGGCCCCCGCAGGTGAGCCCCTTGCCCCGGGATCCCCTGTCCTGGGAACCCCTCGCTGGCTTTGGCCCTCCTCGGGCCAGCCACTTGCCCCCTGCCTTGTGCCCACAGGTCCCCAGATGTGCTGAAAGACTTTGCCCCGGGTTCGCAGCTGCCCGTCCTGCTGTATGACGGCGACGCCAAAACGGACACGCTGCAGATGGAGGAGTTTCTGGAGGAGACGCTGGGCCCCCCAGAGTGAGGGCCCGGTGCGGTGGGAGGGGCAAGATGGGGCCCTCAGGCAGGACACCCCCATGACAAAGCCCGGGGCCCCGCAGGGGGCAGCAAGGGTCTGACCCCAAACCCCTCCACCCTCAGATTCCCCAGCCTAGCGCCCAGATGGATACAGGGAGCCCACCGCGGCGGGCAATGACGTCTTTCACCAATTCTCCGCCTTCATCAAGAAGCCGGTGCCCGCGCTGGACGATGGTGAGGCGGGTCCGGAGACGCGGTGAGGCTGGGGGGAGTGGCGCCCCCGGCCGGCTCCTCACCGCGCTCCCCGCCCCCAGCCCTGTACCAGCATCTGCTTTGCGCCCTCGCCAAGCTGGACAGCTACCTGAGCGCGCCCCTGGAGCACGAGCTGGCGCGGGAGCCGCAGCTGCGCGAGTCACGCCACCGCGTTGTGGACGGCGACCAGCTCACGCTGGCCGATTGCGGGCTGCTGCCCAAGCTGCACATCGTGAACGTGAGCGCCGGGCCGGGCGGGGCACGGCGGGGCGGACCCTCGAGGGGACCCCGACCGCGCCCCTCGCCCGCAGACGGTGTGCGCGCACTTCCGCCAGGCGCCCATCCCCCCTGAGCTGCGCGGCGTCCCCCGCTACCTGGACAACGCCCTGCAGGAGAAGTTGTTCAACTACACGTGTCCACACAGCGCCGAGATCCTGGCGGCCTACCGGCCCGCCATGCGCCCCCGCTAGCGCGCCCGCCTCCCCCGCCCCCCGCCCGCTCCTCTACAGCCCCAGAAAGGCATCTCTGCCTCAGTGAGCGGGTACGGACATACGAGGACCAGAAGCCCCGCAATTTCTGCCACCCCCAAACTCCCACCGTGAGACGCTCAGCTCCAGATGATAGCCAGGAAGGACAGGCAGAGAGACCAGTGGGCGAGGCGCGGTCCACACCCCCACTCCTCAGGGACGGCGGGACTGGATGGCCTCCCAAACCAGTCAGGCCAGGGTGGGGCGGCAGGACGGCTGGGGAGGGTGGGGAACAGAGCCCCGTCGGGGCAACTCGGGTCTCCAGGCCGGAGGGTGGGCCCACATTCCTCAGCTCTGCCCCAGGTGGCAGGCAGGCCACCCCCATCTCCCTGGTCATCACGTGGGGTTTGCATCAGGGAGGCATGTGCCCGGAGGAACAAGAGCAGAGTTCTAGCTGCTCAGAGCCCCAGCCCCACCTCACACAACCTCCTTGGCTTCAGGGCTGGCCAGGCAGGGACAGCTGGGCGGGTCGGGAGAGCCGGGCAGCTCCACCGTGGAGCACAGAGCCTGACGCGGCCCCACGCCCAGACCGCAGGCCTGGCAATCCCCGAGCCCTCTCCTGGAGCCAGCCCCCAGGGACCAGAGCCTGGCCCTGACCTCTGTGACCTCTGCCAGATGAAGATGTTTATTTGATGGGGAAGGGGCTGGAGGAGCAGGCCTGTTCCTGCCTGGCAGCGGGATGGGCAGGTGCCAGTGGGAGGGTCCCAGGGGCTGCCCCTCCCCTGGCAAGCAGCCTCCCGACGGTCACACTTGTTGCCGCACCTTCAGGGGTCATCGAAGTCTACACCACCAGCTGGTTTCTTGCTGGGAGAGAAGAGGGAATGACACCATGGGGGTGTGGAAGGGCAGGCAGGGTCCAGGGATGGACCCTGGGCACAAGAGGGAGGGGGAGTGGGTGGGCACCTCTTGAAGCCAGGGTTGATGAGAGACTCTCCCGGACACCGCCTCTTGACCCCAGGTCCAGGGCCACCTCTCTGATGATCCGGGTCTGGGGAAAAGAGGATGAGGGAGGGGGTCTCCTGAATCTAGCAAGATACCAGGGCCACAACCCCTTCTCCACACAGACAGATGCCCTCTCTGGAGCCTGAGGCTTGTTCTGGGGAAACTGAGTCACCCAACCCAAGTCACAGGTGACAGGCCTTACCTGGTAAGAAGAGCGGAGGGCCCACCTGCCGGCAGCTCTTCCTGGGGCTGGTGGCCGTCTCCTCTGCAGGAGCTGGGGAGAAAGCAGGAATGGAGGCCCCAGCAGGGGGACCCCAGTAATGGTGTGAGATGCCTACCCCCCACCCTACCTGCCAGCTGCCGCTCCAAGCTGCACACGCGCTCTGCCAGGCCCAGTGTCAGTGCCTGCAACCTGGAGGCTGCCTCTGGGCCCGGCACCTTGGAGAGGTCAAATTCCAGCGCAGAGGGCCCCCCTGAAAGGGTCAGGGATGCTCTGTCCTCCTGCAGGGTGAGAGTCACAGCTTGCTGCTGGCAGGCTGCCCTGGGAAAGGAGGCGGGCTGAGCGCTGTGACCAGACCCACTCGCCGCTCGCTCCCCATCCCACCTGCCCCCCTGCTCAGGGGCTCACCTGAAGCGGGGGATGATGTCTTCAGCCGCACTCAGGCCAAAACGGGCTTTCTACAGGGCACAGGGACTGGTCACCAGGTGCCTGACACCCTAGGACTACTGGGGACACCCCAAACCTGCCCGACCCAGGGCCGCCCGGGACCAATCTTAGGACTAGAGATACAGAGCCGTGGGAAGGGTGACTTGACCCTTCCGGGGAATCCCAGGCCGCCCCCTTCGATCCCACACGTGGTCCGCGCTGCGGGCGCGGGGTGCTGAAGGCTGCCGGCCGCCCCGGAGCCCTGTTACCCACGAGGGCCGCCAGGCTGTCCGGCGTGAAGCAGGTGCTCCAAAGCTCCGCGGCGTCCGTCACACTGCAGGGGAGGGGCTGTCAGGCAGGGCCGCCCGCAGCGCTGCCCGCAGCCCTGCGGACCCCGCTACTCACTAGAGGTTGAAGCCGCCGCGTTCCCACGTCCCACTGCCCTCCCCCTCGCAGTAACACACGAAGCGCGGGGGGCCGGGGCCGGGCGGCAGCGTGCAGAGCGGCGGCGGCACCATGTCACCTCAGCAGGCGGAGGGACCGGGCGGACCCACGGCCGCCTCGGGACCTAGGGCCGCCTCGGGACCTAGGGCGCCTGCGCGGGCGGAAGGCTTCCGGAGCGGGGCCGGGGCCCGTGCCAGTGGGCGGGCTGGGGGTGGGGGGGCAGCGCCGAGCGGTGCCCAAGGGGCCTGCGCGGGGCGGGGCTAGCTGGGCGGGGCTTAGTCACGGGACGGTGCTTGCACCGGTGGGGGCGGAGCTTCGTGCGCAGGGCGGGGCTCCCGGGCTGGGCTGGCGTGTCCCGAGCGCTGTTTTCCGGGACAAGGGCTGTGCAGCGCGGTCCGGGACTCGGGACCCCGCGCGCACTTGGGGGTCTCTTTGAGCCTTACCCCCTGCTCTGTCCCCGCCGAGTCCGGGGTTCCCCCCCTTCGCGCAAACCCTGACTGGGCGCAGGCCGCGCCGGCCACTGCTCTGGCCTCAGACTGCTTTGACCCCCTCGCTGATCGCTGCGGCCTCCCCCTCGCACCCAGCTTCCTACTGTCAACTGAAACAAGTCAAAATACGAAAGTGGATAAAGTACGGTAACCGGTGCAACAGGCTTCCGCCACTCGTTCATGCATTCCACAATGTTTACCCAGCACCTGCTCTTTGCCTCGTGTTGTCCCGGGCCTTGGGCACACCTTGATCAAGAGACAAGGTCTCTGATCTCCTGGAGCTTGTGAGAGCTCGTGGGATGGACAAATAAACAAACGAAACATGCAGTCCTCAGGTCGTGCCAAGTGCCTGTGACCTGGAAGAAGAGAGGTGGAGCGTGCCAGAAAAGAGGGTACCAGGCAGAGGGGGAAGCCTCTGCGAAAGCCCCATAGTGGACACAGAGCAGCTGTGCTCAGGGCTTTGCTAGAGGCCAGGGTGCCCGCAGCGAGGCGTACGAGGGCGGCAGGCGGGTTTGTAGGCTGTGCTAATGCACTTCAAGTATGGCTGCAGCCAGGCCTGCCTCGTCGCCTACTTCCTCCTATTCGACAACCCTCACGCGACAAGCCCCTTCCCATGAGGCTCCTGCCTCAGGACCTCTGCATTCGCTGTTGTCTCTGCCCGGCACCCCTTTTCCCCAGAGTTACTCACTCCCTTCAGGTCTTTACTCAAAAGTCACCTTCTCGGTGAGGCCTTCCCTATTGTTTTATATCCAATTTCAGCACCCTGCCCAACATCTCATGTCCTCTCTCCTCTTTTATCTATTTGTTTTCCAGCTTGTCACTATATAGAGTACATGCTGATTTACGTGTTGTGACAGCAGCCTCTAAGATGGCCCCCAACCATGTGCCTCCTGCGTTTGCACCTTTGTGTAGCCCTCCCCTGAGTGTGAGCTGGATTGAGTAACTGGCTTCTAGCCAATAGAACGTGGCAGAAGTGATGGGCTGTCACTTCTTTCTTTCTCTGGAATTGCTCACCATGACAAGAGGACTCCTGTGGCAAAGGACCAAGGCCTGGCCAACAACCAGTGAGGGAGCTGAGGCACAGACCCCTTCCCAGCTGAGCCTTCTGATGAGAACACAGCCCCAGCCAGTGGCTCGACTGCAGCCTCACGAGAGATTTTGTGCCAGAGGGTCCAGCGCACCCAGGACCAGATTCTTGACCCTCAGAAACTGGGAGACAACACATGCTGTTGTTTTAAGCCACTGAGTTTTGGGGTAATCTGGTCTTCAGCAGTAGGAGACTAATATAGTTATTTATCCCGTTTATTGCCAATTTTCCCCATGAGGTCCACAAGGGCAGGACATTCTGTCTGTTTTATTTGCCGCTGTATCCTCAGTGTCTAAACAGTGGCTGGCACATAGAGATATTCAATAAATATGTAAGTGAATGAATGCAGAGTGGGGAGCCTTTGGAGGGTTTAAGCGGGTGTGGGGTGGGGAGTGGCACTTCTGATTTATGTGTATAAAGCCCACGTTGAATGCCATGAGGTGAGGGGGGCAGGGAGACTAGTAGAGGGCTGCTGAGTTCCTCAGGACAGAGCTGATGAAGGCTGGGCCAGGGGCTCAGAGTGGAGTTGCAGAGAGGTGCGGGGGAGGAGGGGAGGGGTCATGGTGACCCCTGCATTTAGGAAGAGTAGAAGTGCCCTTCCCAGGACTTCCCTGGTGGTCCAGTGGTAAAGAATCCGCCTTCCAATGCAGGGTTCGATCCCTGGTTGGGGAACTAAGATCCAACATGCCGAGGGTCAGCTAAGCCCATGCGCCACAACTAGAGAGAGAAAACCCACACGCCACAGCTAGAGAGAAGCTCATGCGCTGCAAAGAAAGATCCGCGTGCTGCGACTAAGACCTGACGCAGCCAAAATAAAAAGAAGTGCCCTTTCCAAGATGATTGGGCTAAGGCAGGATTGGAGAGGACGTGGGCGCCTCTCCTTTGTCTTATGAGTTCTTGATATGGCTGTATGTCTAAAGGAGATGAATGAAAGCTGCTGTGTACACAAGACTCTAGTCTAGAGGATCAGGCCCAGAGATGTGAGTGTGCAGTCACCAGCCCCTGGGACAGCCTTAAACATTAGTCCCTCCAGGCATAGCGCTCAGGCTCTAGGAAGTTGTCTCTAGTCGAATGTGGTAGGCTGAATAATGACCTCTAAAGGTATCAGGTCCTTAATCCCTGGACTTGTGTTATCTTGTATGTGTTGACCTAAAACGATACAACAGCCAGTTATATCGCCAGCAGAGTGGGTTTACTTGGGAACAGCAAAGAATCACAATTCAGTGCATGCAATCTAGGGGAAACCACAGGCAGATCTGAAGCACAAAAGACAGGAGACTCTTTTATAGAGGAGAAGGGGGCATGGGGCGGCTGTTCTAAACGAAGAGTCCATTGGAGGAAACTGGGAGTTGGAAGTGTGGTGGCTTTTCATTGGCTGAACTGTGCTGGTCTCTCACTGGCTGGGCTGTTGCTGGGTGGGAAGAAAAATCTTCCTTCCTCCTGCTGGGTAGTAACTACTAACCTTCCTGTAGGTCTGCAATTGAGGCTGCACACTAGGGGGTGAGGTCTCCCCCTTGTGGCCTCCTATTTTAAGTAAGGTTTCTGTTTATTAATGTTTACATGCTTTCTCTAAAAGCATTGCTGATCCACGGTCAGGTTTTTTACAGATTCATCAACTTTTGTCCCTTGATGCCAGGGAGGACCTTTCCTGGGTGTCCTGTCCCATGTGGAAGGGAGAGTGCACAGATTGGAAACCTACTGAGGTCACATTCACGTAACAAGGAGGGGTAGGAGGGAGATCTCTCAGGGATTTCCCATCTAAAGTTTGTGTCTTAGAACAGCAAAAACAGCAAGAGCACACTCAACACAGAAAGAATTAAACAAGCACTTTGGGAAGACACAGTTGATGAAAGAAACTTTCACATATTAAGGTATATGGGGAAGTTATTCTGGATTATACATACTTTGGCTTGAACTTAATGCTAATTAGAACAGTCTGTCTTATGGCCCGTCAAACGTAAACTGTATGTCTGGTTTAACCATTAAAAAATAAGGAGGAGGAGGAGAAAAATGCATTACCTGATTGTTTAGAATGTCCACTTTGAATACAGGGATAAATGCTGCGTGCTACCCCCTCCCCAGCAACACCAATGCCAGTATTCCTTCGAAGATGAGATTCCCTTCCCAGACGCCAAGGTCATGCTGACTTGCTGTGTACATGCTAATCTGTTTTAAAAACTTGAAGAAATGTACCCTTGTCATGTTTGATGTTTGTTGTTCTGACAAGGTATTAAACTGTGGTTCAGGCATCCAAACTGGAGCCGGGTGGCCATTGCGGATGTGGTTTCAGACAGTTCCTGCATCACTGGGAACTTGAATTTTCTAAACTGTATCACACTCAAGGTCATGACCAACTGTTCTCAAAGTAGTACCTGCTAGTTGCTGCCACCAGCAACCTTATACTCTCAAGATCTCTCCTGGTAACTATGCATTTTGGAGCCCAACTAATTCTTGCTTTATAAGCACCTTCCTTATTGCCAGCTCCAATCCTAATTCTTGACAATTTATGTAACTTTGCAGTTTTTGCTTGTATAGGCCTCCCCCATTTTGTAGCCTGGGGAACACAAGTCAAGTGCTTCTTGAATGTGGGTCTCCTGCTCTGCAGTCCTCAGTTTAGCTCAAACAAAACTTGTCTCTTCCTCTCGTCAATGTAAATAATCAGTAACCAACCTCAGCTGATTAAGAGGGAGGGTTGGAAAGAAAGGAAAGACACAGTTTAAGAAAAAAAAAAAAAAAAAAAAAAAGAGGGAGGTTTGGGCAGAGCCCCCGTGGTTCCTCGGAGCCCGTCTCTGGGGGTCAGGAGGGCGTTGGAAAGGCTGGTCGGAGGGCTGAAGGCACCCGAAGCCCCGAGGTTTGGGACAATCTTTTTTCCAGTGACCCGGTTCTTTGCAGTCATAGTGGTGGGGTCAGAAGAAGGCCGATCGGGGGGCCTTTGTTGGCCACCTAAGGACTTTGGCCTTTACTCTCAGTGAGATGGGACCCACTGGAGCAGTTGTGAGCAGAGGAGGGTGCCAGCTGACAGATCTTACACACGCAGCCCTGGGCTTCCGGGTGGAGAACTGGCTGAAGTCTGCCCCCGTGTGGCCGGAGCAGGGCATGCAGGACTGGGCTGATGCGCAGCTGCCAGGGGCATGACCCTTCCTGGGTCCAGAGGGGCCCTGGGGGGCTGCCCGCCAATGGGCCGTGAAGGGAAAACTGCATCTCCTCATCCAGATCCTTCCCAGGGGACATGGGAGGGATGAGTTAGTGGGGAAGGAAGGGACTGAGAGCTTGCTGGACAGTCTTCCCCCCACCCCGCCCCGCCTTAAATCCCTGCTCTTGGGCAATTTCCACCACGTCTTTTGTTCCACGTGGAAGCTGAATGACAACCGATAGATCAGTTGATCAATAGATCAACTGGGAATTCTCTGGCAGTCCAGTGCTTAGGACTCGGCACTTGCACTGCCGGGGGCCCCGGCTTTGATCCCTGGTTGGGGAAGAGAGATCCCACAAGCCACACGGCGCTGCCAAGGGCAGGAAAAAAAGCAAGTTGACTGGACGAATGGTTCATCACCAGTCTCCCCCTGCGGGTGCCTCTGCCGGTTGGCAGGTGGCATCTTGGGTGGGGGGTGCTGGATCTCTGGGCCTTCCCATCTGCTCCCACATAGTGGGGCTGGTGTCAGGCCGGGGGGTGGGCGGAGAGCCTGCCCTTGTAGTGTCTGCAGAGGGCCAGAGGCCGGCAGGTCGGCCAGGCGGCAGGGGCAGCAGCAGGGCCTCCAGGTGTTGGGTGCAGGTGTGGAGGGGCTGTCTGCGGTCCCTGGGATGCGGGGCTTTTTATCCCAGTGACCTCGCCGTCTGGTAGGACAGGGCTGTGTTTCTAAGAAAAACTGTCTAACCAACTGAAGAGCAGAAATGATAGTATAACAAACCGTCACCCAGATGGAACCACAATCAACATTTTGACATATTTTTTTCTGAACTAGTTACGTGACAGATATTGTGCCATTTTACCCTCAAATCCTTCAGGACCAGTCCTTGAAGGACCACACTGCTTCCGTCATAAACACAACGGCAGGACAGAGCTCTGCCTTGAGGGTGGGGGTCAAGGGAGAAGGGGTGCTGGAAGGCCGCCGGGGGTGGGAAGCGGCGCACACCCCCCTCGGGCTGCGGTTCGGGAGGACCCCAGGGCCTGTGGAGCCCAGGCGTGCGCTGGGTGTGGGTCGGGCACTGCTCTGTCAGGCAACTGCACGCAGGTCTGCGCCGCGGAGCGAGGGCAGCACCCCTGGCCTGGCGCCCCCTTCTGCCTCTCAGAGTACAACATGGCGAAGTGCTTGTAGTCGGTGAAAGCCACCTGGATGTTGGTCTGGGCCATGGCTGGGGAAGCGAGAACCTGCTGAGCTGGGCGCCGGCTCAGGACGCCCCGTCCCCTCCAAACGGCCCTGGCCGAGCCAGCCCTGTCGCTGCCCACCCTCTGTCTCCCTCCCGGCACTGGCCGCCTCACCCGCGCTGCTGAGCCGCCCGTCCACGGCATCCTTGGTGAGGGTCACGTTCATCTTCTGGCACCCGCCATCGGGCCTGGGAAGGAGGACCCCAGCAGCCTGCACAGCAGCCCCTGCCAGGCCTCTGCGGCCCTGCTGGGCCCCCTGAGGGGGGAGGGTCTGGGCCAGCCCCCAGCCCCTGAGGACGCTGCCCGACCATGACACAAATGGCTGCCACTTAGGTGCTGCCGACGGCCGCGCATGGGTGATGGTGTCCAGCCTGTCCCAGGGCCCACCTGTCCCCGCCGTCACATAATCACACAGGTGCTTTATAATTCACTTACAGGTCAGGAGACACCCTGGGGGGCAGGGGGACACAGCCAGGGGTTGCGGGGTCTGTGGGGCCTTCCGGTCTCCCCTCCAGACACACACGCACACACACACACACACACACACACACGTGTGCACACACACACCCGCACGCACACACACGCGCACGCACACCCACACATGCGCACGCGCGCACGCACGCACACGCACGCACGCACGCACAAGGACGCTGCTCCTCCACGCCCAGGCCTCAGGTGGCCCCTCTGGGGAGCAGGCGAGCTGCAGCTGCTGCTTTAATGGCCCCCGCAGCCTGGCACAGGGTCAGGGTCGGGCCTGGCCAGAGCTGGGGGGCAGCCCCTGTGCCACGGCCTCCCTGACCTGGAATCGGGGGGCGGGGGCAGCTGCCACTCATCTGGTCTGAGGCCTGGGGAGTGGTAGTGCGCACAACCCAGAGGCGGGGCTGAGGGGCCTGCTGTCCTCCACAGCACACCCACCCCAAGTGGGATGAGCAGACGGACGCGAGCTCTGTCCCCTGTCCCCAGGCTTGAGCTAAGCTTGGACCAGAGAGGGTATGGGCAGGGCTGGGCTGGGCTACCCCAGCCCTCCGGCCTCTCTGGGTAGAACGCAGCCAGAAAGAGGCTGTCTGTGAGGAGCAGGTCTGGCCTAGGGAAGTCTGGACACACCCGGCTGGTGTCAGAGCTGGCCTGGGTGGGGACCTGGGCCCGGCCTGGGGATGCCGCGAGCAGCGCGAGGGTCCAGCCAATGAGCAGCACCTGCAGCGTGGTGGAGGGTGTCTCTCGTCGACTGCACGGGCTCAGGGGCGGGGTAGGAGAGTTGAGGTGGCCTCTCCCACTGCGCCTTTAGGCCCCCAAGACACCCTGGGGCACTGGCATGCTGGGACAGAGCCCACTGTGATGGGCTCACGATCGGGGTGCACCCTGGAGCACCTTGGCCCAGTGGCCTCCGGCCACCCCCGGCCAGCCCAGGTGTTTCCTCCTGGGGAGGGGCCGTATGCCCCTAAGCAAGGGGAGGCGAAGGCCTGGCAGGCCCTCTGGGACGTAGCCCCCAGCCCTTGGCCGAGGCACAGCCTCAGGCTCCCTCCTCCAGGAAGCGTCCCAGAAGTTCACCCTCACCTCTGAGCCTCACAACCCTTGGTGCCTGGGCAGGGCCTGGCTGAGGTCTGCCTGGGTGGGGTCTGGTGGGCAGGCTACAGTGGGCACTGCACATTGTGAGCCAGGAGGGCCCAGGACAGGGGCCTGAGAATGGCCACGCCGGCCAGGAATCCGGGGGCTATAGCAGAAGGTGAGGGGCTGCGGGGAGGGGAGACCATGCTCCGGGTCTCTGGCTCAGCTTTGGTGAGGCCCAGGCCAGAGGCCAGGGGACTGGGGGCTCTCAGGTAGCCATGGGAGATGGGAGGGTGGCCTGTCTCCAGCCCACTCAGTCTGTCCCAGGTCAGGGGGGCACGGACACTCCGGCCACCTTCCTCTTGGTCCCCGCAAACCCGTATCTCTGCCCAGCCTGAGTGCACTAATCCCACGCCTTCAAAAACTGCCCTGGGCCTTGGGCCTCTCCTGGAGGGGGGGCAGGGGGCAGGCTGTGGGCACCTGACCAGAACTGGCTCAGCTGCCGCTGGGCCTTGAGGGGCTGTGGTCAGATCAGGGCCCCGAGTGGAGTGGGTGAGGGACGCGTCGGCGCCTCCCCTAAGCTGTCCTGGCTCCTGACCCAGCCGTGTCTTCCACTCCACCAGGCGCCTGGCTAGTGGGCCCTTGCTCACCCCTTGGGGGTGTCATGCAGAGCCAGCCTCCAAGATTTTACAGAGGGGGTAGGGAGATCTAAGAGGGCGGCGGTCAGGTCCCGGGGGCCTGCCAAAGCCAGGCCCAGGGGGGCAACGACTGCAGGACAGACAGACAGAGGCCAGGCTGCTGACTTGCTTCCGGAGTTTATTCTCAGAGCTGGGGTAAAGCCCGAGGGGGCAGGGCCGGTGGCGCAGGAGCCGGGGCTGGGGTCTTGGGGGTGTTGAAGGGCAGCATGGCCAGGTCCTGAGGGCTGGGGTCACCTGGCCAAGAGAGCAGGACCTGTCGGTGTGGCGGGCAACACCGCAGTCCGGGCCCCGGTCCCCCAGGCCCCTGCTGGCTGCAGGCCACGGGGGAATGGCTGTCCCAGGGCCCCACCCCCTGATGGGGGCCTCCCCGCCCTGCCCTCCCCTCCCCTCCCGGTTCCTGTCCCAGCCGCCAGCCCCTCCTACCCCAGCGACCTCGCGGAACCCCGGTGGAGCCGCCCCCTCCTCCTGGGAGCAGCCCCATGGGCCTGGACCAGCCTTGCATGGTGGGTGGGGCCGTGGGGAGCGCGCACCGAGTGACCAAGTGAGTGAAGGAACGCATGGGTGGGCACTGCTGGGTGAAGGCAGCCTCCAGCACCCCACTCACCTACGTGTTCTCCTCCATGCACTTGTCTGCCAAGAAAAGCCCGGGACGGCGGTCAGCGCCCCAGGCTGGGCCACCTCCTCCGCCCCACCTGTCGCTAACCCCCGCGGCCCTGGAGAGCGTCTTGGTTGACCCTCAAACTGCTGACTGCATCACACCACCCCCACCCTGGCCCTGCTCCTCCAAACAAGGAGGGGGTCCCGTCCCTCCCTGGGCCCAGAGCAGGCTGCCTGCCCCAGGGAGGCCGTGGGCGCTGAGACTCTGGGGAGCCCGTGCTGAGCCGCAGGGTGCTTGTTCCTGTGTCCCCATGGGCACACCCACCCCGGGTTTTGTTTCTAGGGCTTGCCCCGCACCGGGCTGGGGACCTATGTATTCTGGGGGCCGACCCGAGGCCCGGCACACAGTGGGTGCGTGGAGAACCCGGGGAGGAGGTGTTTCAGGCCACGGTCACGGTGTGGAGGACAGACCGCCCACACTCCGGAGGCCGTGTACCGGTCAGTGGGCGGTCGGCCGGATGAACCCCAGGCCTCAGCCCCCCTCCCAGAATCAGGAGACTGTGTGTCTGCCTGTAATCTGACCTTAATCCCTCCCGTCAGATTAGCGGCCCCTCACCAGTCTGTGGCAGGAAGACAATGCCATCCTCTGTGAAGCCCTGGGCCTTGGCGAAGGCGGAGAATTTCTCCTTGATCTCAGCTTTGGGGGCCTGGGTGCGGCCTGGGGCGGATGGAGAAGTCGCTGGCCTCCACCCGGGAGAGCCCTGCTCGGCCCCCACCCCCAGGCTCGGGGAGTCCCCGGGCTGCCCTGTGGGCCGGGCCTCAGGCCGGGGGCGATGGGAGCTGGCGTGGGGCACGTACTGTAGAGCGTGGCCATGCGAAAGTCCTGGCCGGGGCCTCGGAAGCTCTCGGTGTAGAGCAGGGCGTAGGCCTCGTAGTCCGTCTCCACCACCGACACCTCGTGGTTGCTGTTCCAGTCTGGGGACCCAGGAGACAACCCCGGTGGGTCGGGGACCCCTGGGGAGGGTGCCCTCTGTGGGCAGGCGTGGGAGGGGCCCTGATGCTCCGCCCACTGTCCAGCTGCCTTCCCTGCCCCTCCCCAGCCCCCTGCTTCCTGCCAGCACAGCCCAGCGTCCCCAGACCAGAAGCCCTGGGGGCCCAGCAAACACACAGACTCAGAAAACCGGGAGTTCGTGGGATAGCCACTAACTGCAGCCAAACTCCTCTCGGGAGGAGGAGAGGTTCGCAGCGGGAAGGTCGTTCACGGGCAGGGACTGAGGAGGGCCGAGGGCCTGGGGCGGAGAGCTGCGGAAGGCGTGGGGGAAGCCTTGGGGGCAGCAGGTTGGGGCAGCAGACAGCTGGGGAGGTTCCACCGCGGGGCAGATCCAGGCCCACCCTGGCAGAGCAGCCAACACCCCCCCATGTGCTGCTGGACAGGGTGTCACCCAGAGTCCCCGACCAGCAGGTGTCACTCCTGAGTTGACCCTGGGGTCTGGCGAGGGGCCCCACTCACGGGGACTGGTATAGCTGTAGCAGCCTGGGGGGCCTGCAGGACGCAGCAGCAGAGTCCGGGTCTCACACTGGTCTTTCCTGTGGGCAGGTCACCCTCGGGTCAGTGGGTCAGGCGGGGGTGGGGGCTGTCCCTAGACCGCGACCATGGGTGGGGAGCTCTCGGCCCCAGAAGCCCGCCCCGCCGCCCACCTGAGGAAGGTAGACGTGAGATTGAGGCCACCGTCCGCCGCGGGGGCCACCACCGACTTGCACATGGACAACACCTTCTTCTTCTCCAGGAACCAGCTCGAGTTGGAGGCGAGGCCCGAGATGAACCAGAGCCCCAGGAACTGCGGCGAACGGCCCCCACCCTGGTCAGCCAGGACCCTCCCGGACGCGCCATGGTGGGCGCCCCGCCCCGCCCCCTCCTCTCCAGCCCAGCCCCGCCCCGCCCCCTCCTCTCCAGCCCCGCCCCGCCCCCGCCCCCTCCTCTCCAGCCCGGCCCCGCCCCCTCCGCTGTGTCCGGCCTTGCCTGGCCGTGGAGCTGGCGCCAGAGGGCGCCGGGCAGTCCCTGGAGGGGTCTGAGCAGGGCACGGGGCTGGGAGACCCACTCCGACTGTTCCCGCCACGCCTCCAGGGGTGTGTGTGTGTGTGTGTGTGTGTGTGTGTGTGTGTGTGTGTGTGTGTGTGTGTGTGTGTGTGTGTGTGTGTGTGTAGTGGGGGGAGGGTCGCGAATGCGCGCGCACTCGGTTGCTGTGACCATCCCCTGGAGCCGCCCTGTGCAGCGTCCCCATCTTCGCGCTCGCCCACAGACGTGTGGAAGGTGTGCCTGTTTTCCCTGGGCATCGTGAGCTCGTTGGGCTAAACGTGTTGGGTCAGGGATGACGGGCACGCAGGTGATCCGCGTGTCTGCATGTGCTGTGTGGGCGCTCGCGGACACAGGTTCCCTGCCAGTCGGGGGCAATGTACACAGATCTTGGTTGGCGAATTGCCCGGGAAGGCCTCTCATGGTCAGCCTCCTCCTGCCGGTCCAGCCCTCCTTCCCTTCAGCCCCCCCTTCCCAGGGAGAAAATTGGGCCCCAGGGAGCACCCTGCTCCCTACACGGCCCTGTCCCGCCTTGGGGACCCAGCAAGGAGCCCCTCACCTTGTCCTCTTGGAAGTTGGGCTGCAGGGAGGCCTGGGCCTGGGTTGGAATCTGCAGGACCCCCAGGAACCCCAGCAGGGCCAGCCCTGTCCACAGCATGTTCAGAGCGGCCATTCTCCCAGAGCTGAGCAGGCAGCGCAGGCAGAGAGGCAGGCAGGAGGCGCAGAGGCCACCGGGGAGACCCCTATTTATGGGCCTGGCTTGGCCTCCACCCAGGGCACAAGGACAGCCCACTGGAGGCTCGTGATGCTGGGGGCAGGACAGGGCAGCTGAGCCCAGCGGCAGCTGAGCCCCCCACAGGGCTGCTTATGTAAGAGGCACTGACTAGGACAGGCCTGGGCGCTGCCACAGCAGGGTGAGCGGGGGCGGGCAGCCAGAGGCCCCTGCGTGGCTGGTCCTTTTTCCCATCCCAGAAAGACCCGCCGCAGCAGCCTGGATGGGGGCAGGGGGCAAGAGCCTCGGTGCTGCCCTGCCTCTGGGGCCTCCGGTCACTTCCCACCGGGGACTGGGAACACCCCCCCCACCCCCCCCCCCCAAGCCCTACCACTGTTCCGTCTCCAAGCCTGGCGACGCTGGGAGGGGAAGCGAGGCCCCGTTTGCAATGTATGAGTTTGATCCTGAAAAGCCCAGCGGGCCCCGGGGGGGCGGGAAACTTGGGCCACGGTGAAGAAACCAAATCTGCCCCCGAAGCAGAGGCCGAGGGCCAGGTGTGCTGGGCGCTGGCTGGGCCCCCCCCCCCCCCCCCCCCCCCCGGCACCTCTTTCAGCCCGGGGCCCCTCTGGCCTTGGGCATAGGCCCATCCCCCGCACCGCGCATCCCCGCCTGCACCAGCCCCGCCCACCCTGTGGAGCTCAGCCTGTCCTGTTACCTGGGGTGCTGAGGCTGGCACCTCCCCCAGTCGTGGTGGGTGAGAGGGTACCTGCCCACCTTACAGAGGGCCGCCTCCCTTCAGAGGCCTCTCTGGATTGATGGGGTCCCGGGCCCTGTTCAAATCTGGCAAGTGTCACCTGCCGCCCTGACTCTGTGCAAGGCCACCCCGCGCCAGTCGGGGCCTCAGCACAGGACTGAGTGGGGTGGGAGCGAGTATCTGGGGTACAGGTTGGGAGGGATGAAAGCTGGGGAAGGAGGCCGCGTGTGTGGTGCAGACACAGAGGGGACGCGGCTGCGGCCAGTGAGGGGACAGGAGCTGGTCATCCCCACACACAGACCCAGCTCCCTGCAGGGTGCAGGCTCCTGTCCCAGTGCCTGGCACCCTCTGCCCGGGAGCTGGATTCTTGGCAGCCCTGGCCTCGGGCTTTGGAATGGCCCCAAGCCTGGCCGGAAATGATCGAGGGGGAGGTGTGGGTCAGGTCAACTGCCTGAATGGGACCAGCATGGGCCCTGCCACCCACCTAGTGGGGGCAGGAGGGTGGGCATCAGGCCCACGGGGGTCCTGGTGAGGTCAGGGTGCCTGCACCTCAGCCCTGGCTGGACCACTCTCTGGGGCTGTGAGGCCGGCGTGTACCGCCCTTTGTTGCCCCTCCCCAGGGGCCCAGGGGTCTGGGAGCACAGACTCGGGTTTCCTGGGGTGGGCACCAGGGAGCTCCATCAGCAGGGCTGCCCAGGGGAGCCGCCGGGTGGGCAGTGCCGTGCAGAAGGCCTCCTGCCTTCTCACTGGTGCTGGGGCTGTGGGAGGCAGGCCTGAGACCCCCACCCCTCTGGCCTGGCCTCCCATCAGCTCCCGCCCCTCAGGCACTGTTCATGCTCTAGGCTGTGCCGGGACAGTCTGTCAGGGCAGGCAGGAGTGGGGACGGGTGCCTGGACCTTGCACTGCCCCTGGGCTACCCTGGGAACCCCTTTGCAGCGATGGGGCCTTCCGTGGGCAGGGCTGGGCTGAGGCTGGGGCCCTGGACTCCCCCACCCCGGGGGTCTCCCTCAGGTGCCCCTCCAGCCCCTTACCCAGTCCTCCTGGAATTCAGGCTCCAGGGAACCCTGAGCAAACTGGGGTTGAGTGAGGGCTTGGGCCTGGCCCAGCTGCAGAGGACCCAGGGCACGATTTCAGGGCCCAGGAAGTGGGTGCCCGGGCAGCTGCTGGGCCCGGCAGGCGGAGGAGGGGTCCCCCTGAGAGCCCTATTGATGGGGACACCTGGCATCGGCCCCCCAAGGGCCGAAGATTCACCTTTTGCCAGGTCCAGGTAGGGTTGGGCCATTGCCAGCAACTCCTGCAAGAATTCTGCCCCTTTCTGCCCTTCCCCTGGGGCTGTGCAGGACGGAGGCTGGGGACGGGAGCCAGAGGGGGCATCCCACAGGCACCAGGACCCCCTCTGTGCCCTCTGCACCCCTCCGCTCTGCTCTGAGCTTGGCCCTGCATGTGGTCAGCAGCGCCGGCTGGGCCATCTCTGCTCTCCAGGTGGTGGGTATGTGCTGGACATGGGGGTGGTGAGGCTCCTCCTGGCACCCACTGAGCGCCGAGTTGCCCAGTCCTGGCAGACCAGGGGCTGCTCCCTGGGTCTCAGGGGGACAGGCAGGTGGGGTGTCTGAGAGGACCTGTCCCTGACCCGGAGGGCAGGGTGCCTGCCCTGAGCCCGGAAGCCAGACCCTGGCCTCTCAGGAGCCCACTCCCAGCCCTGGCACCCGGAGAGACCCCCGGGAGGCTGACCTGGCGTCCCCGCCTTAGGTTCCTCCCCGTCTCTGGACCCCTCGCAGAAGCCGGCAGCTCTGGATGTGGCTGCTGGGCTCAGGCCTTCCGTGGGCCTGGTGGGCGCGTGAGCCGCAGACGTGGCTGCTCAGCAGTCAGTGGAGCTGAGGCTGCAGTTTCCCTGGAGCCCAAGGCCCAGGCATGAGGGGGGATGGGCGTCTGCCCGGGAGGGAAGCTCCTGGGCTACAAGGATGCCGGGGGTTGGCCCGGACCTTGAGAGGTCACTGATGCCATCCCCCTGCTTCTGGCCCAGCAGGTCAGAGGCAAGCCCGGGCCCAGGTCTAGGCTTGATTTCCTTGGGGGGGCAGTGATGGGTCCCAGTCCCCAGGCAGTATCCCCCAGAGATGGTTGGCCCTTCAGAGCTGAGGCTCTCCCAACACCTGGTGGCCTCTCGCTGACCGGTGGCTAAAGGAGTGTCCGCTGGTCTTGGATGGGGGACTCACAGGGACCTCATGGACCCCACCTACTTGCTGCTTGGCCATCAGTGCCCCCAGCCTGCGGAAAGGGGCTCTGAGGGAGCACTGAGCTGGTGGGCAGGGGAGGCCCCACTGGACCCCACCTCACCCTTCAGGCCCGTCCCCCGCCCTCCAGAGGTGGCTCACAGCCCCGGAGATCACCCCATCCAGCATGCTCCTCCCATGGGGGGATCCCCAGCCAGTAGATTTTAAGTAGAAGAGGGGCAGCGCCCGGGGTCACCTAGAAGCTTCTAGACAGAGTACTCCAGAAAATCACCGAAGGCCTCGTCCCCTTTCCCTGCCCGCTTTCCCAGCTCCTGGACTGGTCCAGCCTCCAGGGCTGCCCTGGGAAAGACCCGAGGCAGCCCGGCGGAGACATGGCCAAAGCGGAGAGGGGCCGTGCTCCCTGGTGGGGCACCGGGGCCGGAAGTGGGGGTGGGGTGCTGGGTCTGCAGCATGAGACCACCAGGGCTGGGTACCGACGGGAGAGCCAGTTCAGGGCTCCTCCGGGCGCAAGAAGCTCTCCACACCCCCGCCTGGGCTCCCCAGAGGGCAGCTGCTCTGAAGTTTAAGGAGGCGCCCCAGACTCGGAGTGTCCCCGAATGAGGCCCTCTCTGAGTTTCTACCCAGACCACGGGGGCCCCCTCTTCCCCCTGTGCTGGCCCCGCCTCTGTCTCTTCGTCCCCTCTCTGCTTTGCGTTGGCCATCGTCGGCACCTGGTGATGACCGTGTCTCCACCTGGCGTCTTCTTTCCCAGCCCAGGAGGTTCGAGCTGGTCCAGAAGCCAAGGCTGGGGGAGGGCCAGGGGGGTGGGATGAAGCACTGCCGCCGGACCCCGAGGGGCCCAAAGACGGCCATGGCCAACCCGAGGCTCCTCCTGGCCAGCGGGAGCCCAGGGCCGGCTGGCGGCCTCTGGAGAGGTGGAGGGGCTGCAGCACTCTGCCTTAGAGAGGGGCCTGGCAGGTCCGTGGGGAGAGCGGCCTGCCCCCCGCCACGGCCCGCAGCCCCCGGCCTCCCACGGGTGTGACACTCTGGATTGGGTGACCAGAGCAGGTGGCTTCCAGAAGCATCCAGCCCGGTGGGGGGTGGTTGGAGCTAAAGCACGTCCCCTCACCTGTGGAAGGCTGGGTGCACGGTCTCCGGGTAGGAGGGGCCTGCGGGCACCAGGTCTCCTGGGAGCATCCACGATGGGCCCTCCTGAGTCACTGCGGCCAGGCTGGGCACCCCCTCCCCCCGAAAGGACCCCAAAGCCAGGACTGTTTCTTGTGGGGTCTCTTCCTCATCCGGGGCCTCAGTGGAGTCTCCTGACTCTGGAAGTTTTCTCGCCCCTGTGACCTGACCATGTCAGGCTGGCCCAAGGCACTGCAGGATCTCCTGGTCCCGCCAGGGGAAGCAAGGCCACCCCTTGGGCCTGGGCCTGAGGTCCTTGGACCCGGGCCTAAGTATTCTCCTGCAGTGGGTGCTCCTGCCTTTCACTCAGGGCCCAGGGTGACCCCTGGGGGGTGGGAGCCAGAGCTCTGATCAAGACCTGCAGCAGGGGGGCACCTCGCAGGGCTGGTGCTGGCCAGGGCTCACCTTGGCCAGGAGCGTGCCCAGCCCTTGGGGGGGGTTGCCGGGGAGTTAAGTGGGGACAAACGTCCAAGGGGACACTCAGGCTGCCCGGCCTGAGCCTGCGACCCGGGGCTCTGGGTGCCGCCCCTCAGCCCCAGGACACCACTGTCGTCGCGCAGTCCTGCCGGCCCATCCAGGCACCAAATGTTTATTCCTGGTGCGGGAGGGGTGAGGGGGACAGATGTGGCCTCGGGAGACGAGGCACAGGCAAGGCTTGGACCGGCTGTGAGGATGGGGTCAGCCAAGGGCCAGGCTGGGCTCCAGAGGGGGTGGGTCCAGCACTTCACGAGGGGCCGGCCTGGGCCATCTGAGAGCAGGGAGGCCAGGCAGAAACGGGACGGGCGCTGGAGAGCGGGAGGCCTGGGGTGCAGGGAGGGAAAGGGGCAGGGCCTCTGGCTGCCTCACCTCGGTGGGCGCCGCCTGGGCCCCAGGAGGCCCCCAGCGCCTCAGCCTTCCTCACAGCCCCCTCAGGCCTCAGGGGACACTCGCTCTGTGAGGCCGGAGCGCTGGTCGGAGTGGCAGGGCCTGTTTGCACAACCCCTGCCCCCGGCCCAGGCTCCTCAGGCAACGCCCGCGGGCCCCAGGCTCACTGCACAATGGGCCACCGGGCACAGAGGGCATGCACATGCCTGTGAGCGTGCGTGCACCCGAGGGCATCCTCCCTGTGCGCACGTGTGCGTGTGTGGGTGTGTAAGTGGTGTACGCTCATGCGTGAGCTCTGCGCGTGTGCGTGTGTGCGGTTATCACGTGTAAAGGGCCAGAGGCAGGAAACACCAGGGACGCTGGGAAACGCTCCTGAAGCGAGGGGGCAGGGCGGCCCGGGGTGGGGGGACCGTGTGGAGGGGAGAAGGTGGTCGGAGCAGGGGCACCTGGAGGTCTGGGCAGAGGCAAAAGCGGTGCCTGGGTCCGGGGTCCTGGTGCCGGCCTGCTGCCTCTGCTCCGTGCTCCTGACGCAGTTAAGGAAGCCCAGGTCGGGGCCTCTCTCACCCGCTGGGTCTCTTCTGAGGCCCTGAACCTAATTGTGTCTTTGCAGCTTTAACCTTTCATCTCGGCACTGCCCCCTCCCCAGCCCCCCAGCACAAGTCCCACGGGCCTGTCCCCTCCTTCCCTCGGTCACACAGACGGGCCCCTGTGCGTCCTCTCTGCCCTCAGGGTGACCCTCCCCTGCCCTGGCCTCCCCCATCTGACAAGCTGCTCCCCCTCAGTCCCCTCCTCTGTGCCCCTCGTCCAGGGCCGCCCTCGCTGTGCCCTTGCTTGGCCGCTGCCCTTGGGGCCTTCTGCCGCTCGACGGGTCCTGCCTGGGACCCTCTTCCCGAGCCCCAGCCCCCAGCCTTGCTACCTGGGTCCTGGTGACCTCCTTACCAGGTGGACCTGGGCCAGGACAGGCGTGTCTGAGGTCTGGTACCCGCCCCAGCTGGGCACGCAGCCCCTCCTCAGTGGACACTGCCGCCCGGCCCCTGCACCTCAGCCCCTCAGGCCCCCGCGCCCCGCCCCAGCTGCCTCACGCCTCCCAGCGCTGGTTTGGGGCAAACGGCAGCGTGGTCACGGGAGACGCCCAGCGTCTGGACGAACGTGACGGTTCTCCCTCCGCTCAGAATCAGCTCCTTCGGCCTTGTGACCGAGAAACGGGTGAGTCCCGGGAGGAGCCTCTCCGTGCTCGTGGCGGGTGAGCTGGGACCTGCCCTCGACCTCCGCGTGGAGCGCCAGGTAGAAGTGCCGACAGCCGTGTCCACCCCGTGCGTCTCCTCCTGCTGGTGGGGGGCCGCTGAGCACGGTCCCCCTCTGGGTGCCCCCCAGGCCTCCCCTGGTCGCCCTGTGACCTAAGGAGCAGTTCTGGGCCCTTCCCGGCCGGGAGAGCCACCTTCCCGGCCTCCGAGAGGTCCTGGTCTGGCCGCCTCTGGGAAGGGCTGTGGACCCCGTGTGCGCGGGCTGGGGCCCCGTGGGGAGTGCTTGGGCGGAGGGAGGAGGGAGGAGGCCCCCGGTTGGAGGGGTTTTGGGGACGGGGGGCGGGGCAGGTGGGTGAACCGGGCCGGGGAGGCTTGGGTCCTTCCGGAACAGTCCTGTTGCCACACGTTTCCCGTGGCGGCCCATCCCTCAGGGGAGCCTGGCGGGAAGCCTGGCGGATGCAGAAGAGTCAGGGTGTCCTAGATGAGGTCACCAGGTCACCTGGGCCCGTCTCTCTGCCACCAGCCTGGACCTGGGTACCTTCCTCCTTCCAGGCGAGCTCTGGCTGCACCTACCTGGCTCCTCTCCCCATTGCGGGGAGAGAGAGCAGGTGCCCGGCCCGTGCTGGCCGCCCTCCCTCGGGCTGTTGCCCTGCCCGCCTGTCTGTACGGGCAGCCCCGCCCCCAGGCAGGGGCTCTGGGTGTCCAGACTCATCCTGAGCAGAGGGAGGTGACGGCAAAGCGATGGTCGTCCTTGAGTTTGAAGATCGCCGAGGCCGTCCTGAATCAGGACTGGTCCTCCCCGAAGGTGCTGCCTGCTGGGCCAAGGAGGGAACGCTGCCCCTGGAAACTGCGCCGAGCTGGGGCTGAGCAGGCCCCGGGAGGCCCGTCCCACACCGCCCGGGCATCCAGGAGCCAGGGGCCCTCTCACCGGGCAGAGGTCCCTGTGCTGGACCTGCCCCGAGGCACTAGCAGGGGACCAGAGGCTCCCTTGGGTGCGGCAGGGACAGGATGACCCTGACCTTCCCGACCCTCAGTTTCTCCACCTGTGCAGAGGCACTGAGATGTTCCCACCTCACCAGTGCTCCGAGGGCTGTGGCCTAAGACAGAGCTGGAGTCGGCCTGGGCCCGGCTGCGCTCGCCCTCTTTCCTCCTGTCCAGGCGGGTCCCGGGCCTTCCACCCCGGATGCCCGCTCGGCCCACCTCCTCCAGGCCGTGCCAGGGATAGACCTTGTGGCAAGGCCAGTTCGGGCCCCGGGGTGACTGAAGCCCCGGGAGATGTTTGGGGCCCTGGGCCTGGGTCGGCCATGCTCCCGGCAGGATGAGGCCACCCGCAAGGGTCCCAGGGGCTCCATTCTGAGCGAGGAGGTGGGAGGCCTGGGCGGCCGCTGGCCTGACAGGTGGTGGAGGCGTGGCGGAGGGGCTGGCCTGGGAGCCCCTGTTAACGGGTTCACCTGCTGGCCGCCACCCCAGGGCAAGCTCACCTTCCTCCAAATCCAAGAAGGGTGAGGTTTTACCCCTTTGTCTCCTGGGTGCAACTGGGCCAGGGGGAGAGGTGCAAGAGTGAGCGTCCAAGGAGGGCTTGGGGTGGGGAGGCTGTGAGGCCCCCCTTGGACTTGGCCCAGCGAAGATCAGGCCGTGGGTCCTTTTACCCATCTGGCCCCGTTCTGGGCCCTGGCCCTAGAGGTGGGTGGGGCAGGGGCACCTGCTGAGACTGCCAGCTCATGGGGACATGCCCCAGCCTGGCCTCCTTACACTCACGTGCCCCCGGCCCCCTGTATCCACTGTCCGAGCAGTCGCCACCCCACACTGGACATCAGGGTCTCCTGGGCCAGGACGCCTGCCGGGAGCGCCCAGCCAGGCCCAGGGGATCACGCAGGCACCGAGCTGAGGGCCCACAGTGTGGAACCCGTCCCCGCCTGCCCGGTCTGGGAGATGGCTGAGTCGTGCTCTGGTCCCGGGGCAGGTGGCCGGGCAGTGGAGAGGGAGGGCAGGGAGAGACAGAGAGTGTCAGTGCCAGGCTGGCCGGCCACTGACCCCGCTCTGCGCCCAGGTACGGTCTGGGCCGGGGCCGCCTGAGGCCACCGCCATGTTCGGCAGCCCCCGACCCCAGACCCGGGGGAGCAGACAAACCTCCTCTTTCCCAGACACGGCAAGGTCCGCTGCCCCATGGTGGCTGCCGGCTGGCCACGGCGGCCCCCACCCTTCCACTCCCCGGGTCCTGAACGGGTGCCCCTGGGTGAGGTGGACGCGGCCAGGGAGTGCCCCAGAGAGAACTTGGCCTGGCCACTGACCCTTGGCCGGGCAATTCTTGGGGGCCTGGGGGGATACAGGAGTTTCTGGGCTCAGGGCTTGGTGCTTGGACCCTGGGCGGGGGCAGAGCACACTCACCCACCGAGCCCCGGCCCGTGATGTGCAGAACTGGCTCTCAGCACGGGACCTGCCCACAGAGGTGGCAGGCAGGTGGGGAGGGTGGAGGCTGGAGGGTCTGGGCACCTCCCTCTGGGCCTGGGGGGCTTCTGGACCCCCTAAGCCCTCGGGAGGGTATTCTCCTCTCTCGGGGCTGAGCAGTCCAAAGGGTCCCCCGGCCCCCGCCCGGAGCTCAGCCTGCACTGGCAGAACCAGAGCGTCTCACGGATCCTGGGTCTTTGCTTACACACCCAAGGCCCCCGCCCTCAGACACCCACTCCCAGGCCTGCTCTCCGGGAACCTGGGATCCTCTCGGGAGATGGGTCCCTGGGAATCCTGGCCTGTATGCGGAGCTGTAGCCTCCCGGCTAGGGGTTGAGGGGCTCGGCTGTGCCCCAGTCGCCTGAGCTAAGGGCACCCAGAGAGCTGGTTGAACCTCATTCCTGGTGTGTCTGGGAGCGTGTCTCTGGGAGAGATTAGCCTGTGATGTGGGGGCCAGAGGAAAGCGGGGTTGGGGCCCCATCCAGCCCCCAGGGGGCCCAAATAGAAGAAAGAGGTGGGGGGCAAAGTCACTCCACTGGAGCTGAGCCGTGACGCTCTTCCCCTGCCTGCGGACATCGGCGCTCCTGGCTCTTGTGCTGTTGGACCCAGACCAGGGTCTACACCTCCTCAGGTCTTCGGACTTGGACTGAATCGCACCCCCCGGTCTCCTGGGGCCCCAGCTTGCAGACGGCGGACCGTGGGGCTTCACGGCCTCATAACCGCGTGAGCCCGTTCCTAGAATAGATTTCCCTCACAGGCATCTATACACATATCCTATCGGTCCCGTTTCTCTGGAGAGCACACAGGGGCTTGCAGACAACCCCCGGGGGTGGCTGATTTCAGACCCTGGGGCTCGGGTGATAAAGTGGGGGCGGGGCAGAGAGGAGGAGGCTGCTACCCGGAGGCGCGGGCCTCGGGGAGGGGGCAGCCTGGATGCTCTGAAGGGCCGGCCTATCAGCAGACCAAGGATTAGTAAAATAATAGACTATCAGGCAAACTCTGAGGTTCGGGAAAGACTAATAACAGAGCAGAAACCCGGGATGATTAATCAAGACACAGAGACGAGGCACAGATCAACACGGCAGGAATGAAAAAAAGTCTACAGACATCCAGAGGATGACAAGAGGAAACCGCCACAAAGAAACGGGGAATTTCCCAGCAAGCCCAGCAAAGTGGACTCAAGAAAGCAAAGTCTGAGCAGAAGCCAGACCCGTCGACAGATCTTCCCACCGCGGCACCACAGCGTGGTCCGTTTTCCTGGGGCTCACGGACTCGCCGTGTCCTGCACGTGTGCAAAGTGTTAGAATGGTAAGATTTTTTTACACAAACTGGAAGTTTTAGACTAGTTTTAGATTTACAGAAGAATTGTGAAGGTTCCCATACACGCCCCACCCGGCTGCCCTGTTGTTAGCATGTCACATTAACGTGGGACATTTGTCACGATTAATGAACCAGTGTTGACACGTGATTAACTGAAGTCCGTGCTTTATCCCATTTCCTCAGTTTCCCCCAAATATCCTTTCCTGTCCCAGGACCCCATCTGGGAAGAGCACGACAGTTGGTCGTCAAGGCTTCTCAGGCTCTCTGGGCTGTGACAGTTTCCCAAATGCTCCTGGCTTTTGCTGACCTTGACAGCTTGGAGGCCTAGGCAGGGATCTCGTAGACCACCCCTCTGCTGGGATTTGGCAAAAAAAGCCGGGCGTGACTGTGGCCTACATGAGACGGGAGTTTGTTTCTCTTTGATGTAAAAGCCCAGAGGTGGTGGCTGGGGCCCACGTGGGGCCTCGAGGCTCGCTGGCCCTCCTGCCGGTGTCACCACCGTGTGTGGCCCCTGTCCCAGTTGCTGGCCCCACCAGCACCAAGGACAGGGGCGAGGCTGCCCCTCTGTCAGAAGGCTTCTGGGAGGATGTGAAGGTCACCACACATCTGCTGTCTAGACTCAGCCGCGAGGCCAAGATCAGCTACCTGGGAAGCCGGGAATTGCAGTCTGCATTCTGCGTGGCCGTGTCACTGGCTCACGCTGAGTCCCACAGACAAGAAGGGGAGGCAGCTCGCGCTCCTCCCCAAGGACGATGACCACAGGCCCCGCGCCAGGCCCACACCCGCCCCCTGCCGCGTCCCGGCCTCTGGGTCTCGAGGAGTTTCTCAGAGTGCTGAGACCTGAAGCCTGAAGCCAAGGTGTGCCCTCCCGACAGCTGCCGATGTCCTGGCCGGAGGCTCCGTGTGCGGAAGAGGAGCAGAGGCCGGGCAGCCTCACTGGGAAGCGGCAGCGCTGGCGGAGGCCCTGGCGCACAAGGGACCAGGACTCCCTCTGGGGGCGGAAAGGAAGGGGCTGGCCCGGTAGCCCCTGGTGCTGGAGCCTGGAAGTTGCTCCCTGGCCACCGTCTTCTGTGGCTGACCTCCCCAGTCACCCACAGTCCAGCCACCGCACAGGCCCAGAGGCCAGGACGACCCTCCTCTCCTTCCACGTGAGGTCGGCGTCCTCTGGGCCACCGCTCTGCGGCCCCCAGGTTCCAGGCCCTCCAGGGCACACCCTGACCCCCGCTAGTCCGTGCCGGAGATCCGGGCAGACCCTCCCCGTCCAGCGGCCAGCTGGGTCCCCACACTGGGCGGAGGCGGAGGCAGGCCACTGTGGAGGGTGGGTCAGCAAGGGCCTGTTTCACTGGCTCACAGGTGAGATACCTGGGGGGACCCCGGGTTATAGAGGGACAGTGAGAAGATCTCGAGGGCAGGTGGAGTGGGGATGTGGGGTGCTGGGGCTCCCTTGACCCGTGGCAGGAGCAGAAGGGAGCCAGTGGCAGGTGGGGAAGGAGCCAGTGGAGTCCCAGGGGTGGTTGGAAACCCAGGCCTGGAGTCAGGGCAGGGCTGCCGTCGCAGGTGGTGACAGAATAGGGGGAGGGAGGGGCGGCTGGAGGCCTGTGCCTGGAGGCCCTGACACAGAGGGACCAGATTCATTAGAGGCTGCAGAGAGGCGAGGCCGGAGGGGAACCAGGAGGGTGAGGCCTGGGGGAGGAGACCGGCCACCGGGATCAGAGGTCAAGGGAGGCCACGGAGGTTACGGCCCAGAACGGGGCTTGTGGGCCAGCAGGACCCAGGCTCTGCCTACTCCTGAAGAGAGGCGCGTCCTTTCCCGTGTGAGAACCCTGGGCACTGGCCCCTGCTGTCCCAGAGCCATGGGGACAGTTGTGCGTGGGACTTTGCCTGGCCATGGGGGATGGAGGCTGAGAGGCTTGCTCGGCCCTAATGGACGCTGGACTAGAAGACGGGATCGGGACAGGTCGGGAGGGGAGGGGCCGAGAGGTGGGCGAAGCAGGGGCCTCACTGCCCAGGCTGGGTTCCCATGGCCGAGACCTGGGCTCAGGGCTCCGTCCAGCTCGGCCACAGCTGGCCCCTCAGCCCCGAGGTCCTCTGGGCCTCAGGCAGGCCTGAGCTCGGCGGGGCCGTGGACCAGGGTCGCCGGCTGGAAGGATTAGGGAAGAGGTGGCGTGGGCACTGGGCAGGGAGCCAAGTGACGGGGCCGCAGGCATTTGTCCTGCTGAGGCGGGTCCGGCGTGGTGGGGGGCGGGGCTGGCTGTCCTGCTGTCCTGCAGACGATGAAGTTGGGGTCTGCACGGCGGTCCCAGCACCTCCCCGCAGGCCCGGGCCTGAGCTCCCCGTGCCCTGCGGTGGGTCTGACCTCGCCCAGGGCTCTGAAGACCCAGATCCAGGCCTCTAACAAGCGTCCAGAGCCAGACTCGGAGAAGGACGGGGCGGGCGGGGGCCTAGGGAGGGGCTGCACCGGGCTCCCGGCAGGGCTGGGGCAGGGGCACTGTCTCTACAGCCTCAGGGTGAACACTGCTCGGAGGGGCCGGTGTGGCCAAGGTCGCTGTCAGCGGACCCAGGGCGGCCTCCCCAGCCCACAGCTCCTGCCAAGCTCGGCGGCGTTGGGGGCTCTGCCTACAGCCCCTGTGGCTCATCCCTGGCCCGGCTGGCAGCCCTCACGGGAAGCGCCCGGGAAGACCACCATGTCCCCTAGCCCTATAAGCTGCATGCATACGTGGCTTCCAGATCACAGTGCCCCGTGTGGGTGACCACAGCACCTCTCTGAGCCGGGGCCGAGCGGGACCTTCTCTGCCCAGATGGGGGCTGGGGGCTCGGGGGCTGGTCCTTCCTTCTTTCCTCCTGGGCTCGGAACCGAGTCCGTGTCAGTCCCCGTCCCCTACCTAGGTGTGGCCCGTGAGTCCCTTTCTCGGGGCCACACCCACATGCACATCCCCACAAGCATGCACACACACACACCTGCACACACACACCTAGGTGCCCACGGCCACTTGTTTTTCACTCAGGGCTACCCGCGTCTGCAGCCCTGGGGTTCACGCCCCTCCGTCCCTGCCCCGGCCCCTTCCCCGGAGCGCGGCCGGCCCCCTCCCTCCATGCCTCCAGCCCCTACTCCTCTTCCCCTCCACCACCAGGTGGGGGTCACCTGTCCCGCACCTGTTGAAGGATGACGTGGCTCCTCCCCCAGCGAGGCAGGGGAGGGGTGGGCGTGGGGTGCCCCTCCGCCTCCCCAGAAATAAACAGGTCAGGGGGTTGGGGCTCTGAGCATCTTGACCTGCAAAACGAGCACTGCAGGGTGAGAAGAAGGGCCGCACGCTCCCCACACACGTGCTGTGCCCACGCCCTGTCCCGGCCCCCCGGGGCTCAGCCACAACCGTCTCCAGATGGCCGGCTCTGGGCGGGGGCAGCTCCCTGCCCCGGAGCCACCCTGCCCACTCGGCCCCGAGAAGAGCCAGGCCAGGGCCGGGTAGGCACGGATGCTGCGGTGGCCTCCCAAGGGTCCCGCCCCATGGCGCCATGGGACCCGGCGGCACAACGGGCGCCAGTGTCCCCGAGCTCCAGGGGCCTTGTGGGAGGTGAGACCCGACACAGGCCCCAGAGACACGGGGGAAGGTCGGTGTGGGGACCCCGAGATCAGGCCAGTCAGACAAGCCAGAGCGGGGTCTGCTTCTGGGACAGCCCCCGCCTTCTGCTGCCCTCCCCAGCCCAGACCCAGGGCCGCTGTGCCACTCAGCCCGGCCCTCCCCCCGGGACAGAGCCAGGGGACCCCGCCCGCTGAGGTGCAGGTGCAGACGCGTGCTGTCTAGGGTCTCAGAGGCTCAGTAACTGACGGAGTGGAAAAAACCTGACTCCCAGCTAATCCACACAGACCTAAGAAATCCAATAACTTCCTTCAAAACAAAATAGCTCCCGCCAGGGCATTCCTCCCTGAGCCTCAGAGCATCCCGCCCCGCGGGGAGGTCCTTCCAAAGAGACACAAGAGACAGCGCGTCTCGGGTTGGAGGCCAGTGTGCATGTACGTGTGCACGTGCATCTGTGTGCGTGAACACGGTAGAGACGATGTTTCAGTGCCTGCTCCCGCCCCCGCAACAGCCTGGGGAACCGGAGCGTCCTTGCCGGGGGAGGGAGGTGGGCGGTCAGACCCTCCCCGTGGTCCTATGGGTGCCCAGGCCTCTTGGTCCCTGGGCTGGTTCCATGGTGGCCGGAGGCCCTCTGCTCGAGCCCACTCCCTTTTCTAGTCTGCCCGGAGGACACCAGAGGTGGTCCCCAGGATGGCTGCCCGGGAGGAGCCCTGGCTGCCCCTTGTCTTGCTGTCAGCCACGGGTGGTGGGTGACACTGAGCATCCTGACATCTAGGCCTGGGACAGCGCAGCCTGAGCTCTGGCCGCTGGGCACCCTGGCCTCGCAAGCCTTCTCCAGCAAGGTCACCAGCGAGGAAAGAGGGGTGTGATGGCTATGGGGTGCTCCAGGGCAGGGGTCAGGAGGGCCCCGCCTGCTGGGCTGGTGGTGGGCCTGTTCTCCCTCCGGCTCCTGGGAACCGGTCAGCTGACGGGGGGAGTGGGGGGCGCGGAGGCAGTCTGGCCTGTCAGCCTCCTCACTTCCCCTCTGTGCTGGGATCCAAGCCCCTCGGGTGTGGCTCCTTGGCCAGGTCAGAGGGCCTGCAGAGGTGGGCAGCTTGGTGGGGGCCCCTTCCCAGGCCGAGATTGGCCCTGGAGGCCTCACCAGCCCCAGTCCCTGGGAACCTGCCCCGTGGACCCACCCGGAGGTGCACAGAGCCCCTTCCACACAGTGCTTCCCCTTTTCTCTTCCCAGCAGAGGCGTCTGGGCTCCTTGGGAACTGGGAGGACGCATCTTCTGGTCCTCCCCAGGCCCCAGGGTGAACAGAGGGACTCCCCAGGTTACCCTGTCACACCTGGACTGGGTGGCGCCCCAGCCACGTGGCACCATCCTCCTCAGGGACCCTGTGTCCTCACTGTCTGCGTCGGGAGGTCCACTGGGTGACTCTTTGGGAACCAGGCAGCCAGGCCCAGGTTACCCTCTGAGTGGGGGCTACCGGGAAAGGTGCTTCCCCAGGGGCCAGAGTGGGCGCTAGGCCTCAGGACCCAGAAGGGAGGGCAGAGGGCAGGGTGGGAGGGGCCCCAGCTCAGCTCTGCACCCACAGATCCCGCTCCCCAGGGCCGACCACTCGGGACCCCGTCACCTTGGCCCACCTTCTCCGTACATTCCTCTTCCAGGAAACAGGCAGCGTGAGCTCTGGAAGCGCCCAGGGGGCTGGTCCTGGGCCCAGCAGGCCCAGATGGTGATGGGGGCTCTGGGGCCAGGATAAAGAGACGATCCAGCTGCCCACAGGGCCCAAGGCCACGGCTCGGGGCCCACAGTGGGGGCCGCACGGCTCCAGCCAGCAGCTCCCCGGGTCCTATCGTGAGCCCCTCAGGGGCCGACATTCCAGGACGAGCTCTGCCTGGTCTGCCCTCCCCCGGTCCAGCTCAGCCACCCACCATGGGACCTGAGCGGGGAGGTGGGCGCTGGGGGTTCGCACAATCCCGTCCCCACGCCCAGGCCCTCCCTTCCCCGATGCCTGGTCACGGCGTCCATGTACGGGGCGAGCGGGGTCGGGCACCTGCCTCCTTGCCCTTTCCTGATACCGCTTGGGTTTGATGGTCAGGCCACATCGGGTGGGTCCATATCCACTGTCCTTGCCCACGGGATGCCTTACCCAGGTCCCAGCATTCTGCACAGGAGGGAAGCACGCAGGGTGGGTCCCTGCTGTGGACACCCCCATCCTCATGCGGTCCCTGTCCCTGGAACTGTGGGCTGGCTTCTGAGGACTGATCACAGTGACAGCGGGGGCAGTGCCCGGAGGATGGCTTCTATCTCAAAGGAAGCAGGGAATGTTTTCAACCTGGCAACATGCGTATGGTGCCAGGGGGGCAGGAACCAGGGGTGCAGGGGGGCTTGGTCACTAACACATTCTGTGACCTACGTCCTGTCCGGGCAGGACACCTGCTGCTCCCCCCAGGGGACACAATAGCAGAATAAGAGAAGGTGACTGCCCCCAGCAAAGGAAAGGGTTCTCTTACTGGCTACTGACCCCAGGCAGGAGGGGAAAGTGGGTTTCTGTACAGAATGAGGGCCAGGAGGGCCGCGTGGGAGCACAGAGCTCCCTGGGGGCCGCCCGGTACTTCCAGGTCTGCAGGACAGGCTGGTGGGACCACGGCCACCACAGACTCAGCCGCCTGGGGGATTGAGAGGGGGGGATTGTCCATCAGGCGCGAAGCCAGGCGGGCTGCGGGCAGGGAAGGCGGGGCGGGCAGCGGAGAAAGGAGGGCCCGCGTGTCGGCCGCACCCCAGGCCGGGCCCCGAGTGGGGCCCAGCAGCCTGGCGCGCGCCTCTCTGCTCGTGCGCCTGTGTGACTCCTTCGTGTTTCTTCCTTCTTCCCATGACGGTGTTACATACATGTCGTTGGAGGTTAACTGTATAATCGTGGTGTTTTGGAAGCAGCCGCCTCCGGGGGGCTGCGGCCGAGTGTGGGAAGTAGGTGCTTCCCCCCGGGCGACGGCTGCAGGGGCGGGGCGGTGCCTCCGGTTAGGGGAAGGCGGGCATCTCCTCACCTGCACGGGGCATCCCGGTCTCTTTAGGGGGAACTCATCCTCTCCCGCTGTTGCCGGGAAGATCGCGTGGGCCTGGAGGGGGGTTAGAAGGCCGCCGTGCAGGGGGGCCATTCGTCAATTCAGTGCCTTTCGGCCCAGATCTGCCCTCCGTTACCCTTCGTTTATGAGAACTTCACGCTGCGAGCAGCTCTCTGCCGCTGGCCTGATGTCCGTGTCGGGGTCCCCTCGCAGGCTCCCGCACCCCCTCCTCCTGCGGGACCCGCGGACGCGCCCCAGTCCTGACGCGGGTGGGTCCCGTCTACCGTCCTCAGCGCCACCGCAGCCGACTGCTCTGCCCTCCTGCCTTGCTGTTTTTCCTTGCGACGGTTGAGTAGGTGTTTTGTTTTGTTTTGGACTTTTCCCATTTCATCGAAATATTCCACTTGGGCGTGCGAAGGTGTCCATGACATCTTGTGACCGCTTAAATCGCCTCAGGCTGTGTCGTGGCGCTGTGTCTTCTGTTTGCAACACTGGTTATTTGTACTTTCTGTCTGTCTGTCTCTCTGCTTCCTCCTTTCTTTCCTTCTTCCCTTATTTCCTCATTTCTTTCCCTTAAGCAGACTTGCCCAAGATCTGTCTACTTGATTAGCCTTTTCAGAAACCACCTGTGACTATGCTCATCTGCTCTGTCGCTTTTTCCATTTCAGTCGCGGCCGCTCTGCATTATTTCCTCCTGAGCCGCCTTTGGGGTTCCCACTGCTGCTCTTTCTACGTTTCCTGACCGAGAGGGTTAACCCTTCTTTGGTCTCCGCCGTGAACACACGCCGACGAGGCCATGGGCCCCCCTCTCCAGCTGCAGGTATGTTTCACGAGCTTTGATGTAAAGTGCTTTTAATTTGTTTAGTTCCAAATATTTTCTGATTTCCATTGTGATTTCCTCTCCGGCTCATCAGCTGTTTAGAAGAGCATTTCATTTTCTTTTTTTCCCTTTCCTTTCTTTTTTTAAATTGAAGTATGGTTAATTTACAGTATTGCTAGAGGAACATTTCTTTTTTTTTTTAAATATTTATTTATTTTATTATTTTTATATTTGGCTGCGTCAGGTCTTGGTTGAGGCACTCGGGATCTTTCATTGCAGCACGGGCTTCTCTCTAGTTGTGGCATATGGGGTTTCTTTCTCTCTAGTTGAGGCATGCAGGCTCAGTAGTTGTGGCGCGCAGGCTTAGTTGCCCCACGGCATGTGGGATCTTAGTTCCCCAACCAGGGATCGAAACCACGTCCCCTGCATCGGAAGGCGGATTCTTTACCACTGGACCACCAGGGAAGTCCCTAGAAGAACATTTCTTAATGGCCAGGCCTGCAAAGAGTTTTTAGAAGATTTGATGTATAATATGCTTGTTTTGTCGTCAGATAATATACTCCTCCATTTTAATCTTTCTCTTTCTCATCTTTTTGCTTTGTGGTCTAGTAGTTCATCAATTTTTGTAAATACCCACGTGGGCTACCTTTATGCGTAATAGTCAAAAACTGGAAACACTCGAAATGTCCGTCAGCGGGCAGACGGACAAACAGCCTGCGGTACATCTTTGCTTGGATACTAATCAGCAGCAAAAAGGGATGAACCACCAATTCAAGCAACAATACGGATGCATTGCAAGATCATTTTTTCTGAGTGGACGAAGCCAGTAAAAGTGTAGGTTCTGTACGTTTCCACTTACATGAAACTCTGGAAAGTGCAAACTTATCTGTAGTGACAGCAGCCGTTGTGGGGAGAGGGGTCCAAACAAACTTTTTGGGTGACAAACACGTTTATTTACCTTCATCGTGATGGTTTCATGGACACAGACATATTTAAAACCTTACCAAAGTGTCCCCATTAAATGTGTTCAGTTTGTTGTGTGTCAGTTTTGCCTCAATAGAGCTGTTGGAAAGGATTTCCCTGTGTGCTGGGTGAGAAACGTGCGTCCTAAGGCTGTTGAATGCAGTGCCCTCTCCATACCCACGTTATTCAAATCTTGCTGTCCTTCTCGATCAGCGCCCCAGCTTGTACTGTTATCTACGAGGCGGGTGTATCCCACAGGGATTCTGGGTTTGCGTCTCTTGTGGTTCTGTCATTTCTGGTGTGGCTGCTTCAAGGCCATGTCATCAGTCACATACAAATTTACAATCCTTTTATGTTCTTGATGCATTGATTCTACTATCATCAAATAATCTTTTAATCACTAATAATTCTTATGTCTTCAAGTCTGTTTTTTCTGACATTACTACAACGTTCATTGGATTAGTATTACCCAGGGAACCTTTTTCTTTCCTTACCTCCTAACATTTCTTTACCCTTTTGTCTTAAATATTTCTCTCATAAAACAGCGTATGATGGATTTTTAAAAAAATCCTGTCTGACCAGCTTGTTATTTTAAGAGGTGCATTTAGGTAACTTTATTTAATGTAATAACTAATATATTGGGGTTTAGATGTACCATCTTATTTTGTGCTTTATATTTTCCTCACTTGTTTGTACCTTCCTGACACTTCCTTGGATTATTTTTCAATTTATCATTTTCTTTGTACTAATGTGTAATAAATAGATGTATCTACACGTACACGTGTATACATATGTATATAATTGTGTGCATATATGCATATGTGTATGTGTATGCATGTATGTATACGTGTATATATATTATGTGTGTGTGTATATATGTGTGTCGGCAGAGTCTATTAACACTAGATGTGGGCACTTCCCTGGTGGCGCAGTGGTTGAGAATCCTCCTGCCAACACAGGGGACGTGGGTTCGAGTCCTGGTCCGGGAAGATCCCACATGCCGCGGAGCAACTAAGCCAGAGGGCCACAACTACTGAAGCCCGCGTGCCCAGAGCCCCTGCTCCACAACAAGAGAAGCCACCGTGACGGGAAGCCCACGCACCACAACGTAGAGTAGCCCCCGCTCGCCGCAACTAGAGAAAACCCACGGGTAGCAACGAAGACCCAATGCAGTTAAAATAAAATAAATTTTTAAAAAACCACAGAAACACTAGACACGGGATTTCCTGTGACGCAGCAGCCCCATTTGAGCATACAGCTCTGAGACGTTTTTACCGGCAACACGCCGACAGCAAATGTGAGGGTTTCCACGCCAGCCAGCTCTCTGGTTCTCCAGCACCCACTGGGGGCCTACAACTCAATTTTGACGCTCGCTACCTGGAGTCAGTGAAGACCCCACAGGTTAGGGGCTCGACCACACAGGACTGTCCTCACACCAGACGCCACTACTTCTCCACCAACTATGAATCAGGGGCTCCCGTGATCCCCTCTCAGGCTATTTGCTAGAGTAGCTCACAAAACTCAGGAAAAGTTTACTTGCCACTTCCGGTTTGTTATTAAGGACACAAGATGCACTGGGCAGGGTTGGGGAGCACATCCTTCACACCCTCTGTGGCGCCGCCTTCCCCCCGGCCAAGCCGGAACCTCTCCGGACCGCACAGCTGGGGGGTTTGGTGGAGGCTGCATCACGCAGGCGTGGTTGATGAAATCATTGCCCGTAGGTGGCCAACTCCCTGGAGGTCGAGCGTGGGGCTGGAAGAGCCCCTTGGTCTTGCTGGAGACCAGTCCCCACCCTAGAGCTTCGTAGGGGTTCCTAACCACACACCCCCAGAACCACTGCTCTGCCTTCCGTCTCCGTGGGTTTGCCTGTTCTGGACCTTGCATACAAACGGAACCACACAATTTGTGGCCTTTTGTGTCTGGCTTCTTTCACTCGGTGTCCTTAGGGTTCATCCATCGTGCAGCGCGTGTCAGAATCCTCTTCCTCTCTGTGGCTAAAAGAGATCCACGCCGCGGTGCAGGTTCACAGCCCCTGGAGCTCTCCTGCCAAAACCAGGAACCGGCCCCCGCACGTGGAGGGCGACAAGAGACAGAAGAGGCGGACCCTACAGGTCGGCAGGCGCCATGAGTAAGGGAACAGGGAACGTCCTCACGAGGCTTGTCCTGGGCCACAAAATGGGTAGCTCTCCGCACCCAACGAATCCGAACAGTTCATTCAGGGGCCTTAGGGGCTTAGGCGGGCGCGTGTGCAGCCCAGGTGGCCCAGCCGCACAGGGCTCTCTCCAGGCTGCGTCCTGGAAACAGCTCCGCGTGCCGGAACTGGGGGAGGCGTGAGGAGCCTTGCTCGCCCTGGTCAGCGGCGGTCACGTCCTCTGTTATGGATGGCTGGGATCTTGTGTGTCCGTTCATCTGTTGTGGACACTCGGCTGTCCCCCGTGTATGGCTGTTGCGGACCTTGGTCCCTCACAGCAGGTGCGCCGAAGTTACCAGGAGCAAAGACTGTGTGGGCACGTGTGCTGTGTGCGCCTGTGCATGTGCACGTGGTGTCTCTGTGTGTGGTGTGCGTGTGGCATGTGTGCGGGAGACCCAGGCAAGGCCACGTTTCAGCATCTCCCCCACTCCTCTCCGCAACAGCCTGGAAAACTGGCTTCCTCACCAGGGAAGTGGGGGGGGGGGTTCTGACCCTCCTGTGGTTCCGCCCTCTCCCACACCCAGGCTGGTCCCACGGTGGCCGGAGCCCGTGTCCTCTCTCTCTCTGAGCTCCCAAGCCAAGCAGGGGCTTCCCTGGTGGCGCAGTGGTTGGGAGTCCGCCTGCCGATGCAGGGGACACGGGTTCGTGCCCCGGTCCGGGAAGATCCCACGTGCCGCGGAGCGGCTGGGCCCGTGAGCTATGGCCGCTGAGCCTGCGCGTCCAGAGCCTGTGCTCCGCAACGGGAGAGGCCACAGCAGTGAGAGGCCCGCGTACCGCAAAAAAAAAAAAAAAAAGGGCCAGGCACAGGGAGTTCCCTGGTGGCCTAGTGGTTAGGATTCGGGACTTTCACTGCCGTGGCCCAGGTTCAATTCCTGGACTGGGAACTCCCGCAAGCCACGTGGCAAGAAAAAAATAAGAGAGAGAGAGAGAGAGAAGGGCTAAGCACAGAGCACCTGGTGGTCCCATGACAGGGCCAGCAATGCACCTGCTGTGGGACCACGGCGCCAGGGGCCTGGGACACGGCAGCCTCACGTCCGGGAGAGGCCAGTGCGCTCCAGATCAGTGCTCCTTGGGCGTGAGCGGCCCCTCCACGTTCCCCGACTAAGACTGCCAGTTAGAGGGTAGTTTCCATAGAGTTTTCAAGGTTTTTCTTTCTTCTAAGATATTAAAAACCACCTCTCATAATTAAAAGGCCCAAACAAATTATAATTAATAAATACCTTTACATAAAAACGATTCATCTGGGGTTTCTCTCGTGGCGCAGTGGTTAAGAATCCGCCTGACAATGCAGGGGACACGGGTTCGAGCCCTGGTCCGGGAAGATCCCACATGCCGCGGAGTAACTGAGCCCATGTGCGACAACTACTGAGCCTGCGCTCTAGAGCCCGCGAGCCACAACTACTGAAGCCCACGTGCCTAGAGCCCGTGCTCTGCAACAAGAGAAGCCACCACAATGAGAAGCCCACACATAACAAGGAAGAGTAGCCCCCGCTCGCCGCAACTAGAGAAAGCCTGCGCGCAGCAACAAAGACCCAACGCAGCCAAAAATAAAAACAAATAAATAAATACATTTAAAACAAAAACGATTCATCTAGAGCTACAATTGTTTCACCCAGTTTTTGAAAATTTAATTAGAGCTTGTTAAACATTTTAGCAAAAGCAAAATGCGTCGCGACGGTAGCCCTCCGTTCCCCACCGCCCCCTCCCGCGTGAGGAGCCAGCCGCGGGTGGGGCTGGCCTGCTCTGTGGCCTCGGCCCTTTGATCCCTTGAGAGGTCCTGGCGTGGTCCCCAGGATACTCAGCTCTGCTGGAAGGACCCTTTCTTCCCCAGAAGCCCTGAGAGGGGCCTCTAAGGAGCCTGGCCTGCCCACACCCCAGAGCAGAGGCCCTCCTTTCTGTCTGGGGCACGCGGGGCCAGGCGTGCAGTGAGTGGTCTCTCTGGGGCCCGGCCAGCTCTGAGCTGCGGCCCATGTGACACAGGTGCCCGTGTGGCCTCCAGCTCTGCTCTGCGGGGTCTTTGTCTTCTCCTCTTCCCACCAGCCCTGTCTGCCCTTCTGGGAGGCCGGCGCCGAGGGACACCGGGTGGGCACGGCCCAGACTGCGGTGTCGGGCACAGTCCCTGCCCGCTGTGGACACACCGAGCCCTCCAGGGCTGCGGTCTCCTGCCAGCAACCGCCACCCCAGGCCTCCTGGTCCAGAATGGGCCAGCAGGTGCGGAGGGCAGGTGGGCATGCAGAGGTGGGGCCAGGGGCCTCTGACCCTGCTCTCCGGGGACCAGGCAGCGGTCCCTCTCGTTCTGTGGCCTACAGCTCACCCACGGAGGCCTGGTCCTCCTCGCAGCCCAGGGAAAGAGGCTGCTGGGGGGCATGAAATGGGGCTGGGGTGGGGGTCCAGCTCCCAGGTGCCCCCTCAGCCTCACCATCGTCAGGGAATGGTAAGCACCGGACCTCGAGCTCCCAGGGGCAGGAACCGGCCACCTGTGTGCCCAGAGTCTGGCATGCAGTGGGCATCTCAGGAATGCTCATCAGACAGACCCTAAGGCTCCCCAAACAAGGTGACTTGGGCCCTTTTCCCAGGCCCGGCTTTGGCCAAGCCGATGACCAGCTCCCTGACCCTCCAGCCCCGGTCCTGCCCAAGCCGGGGGCTGCCACTTGCCCTGAAACTCTCCCTAGGTTCTCTTGAGGGAGGCTGCCCCTTCTCCTGATTGGGGGAGGGGCATGCACACAATGGTTTGGCCAGGCAGTGTGTGCCAGGCACAGGCGTCCACAACGTCCCGGGGACAGCGCTGACTGGCCGTGGCTGTCGCCCAGCAGGGGCGGGTGCGGGGTGAGGGAGGAAGCAGGGTGGGCGTCCTGGGACCCAACAGGGCGCTGGGGGGGTGGGCGTGCGTGGGGGGCAGCACCCTCCCACGTCCCCAGCACTGTGGGAATTGGCTGATGTCCTCAGCTGTTTAACAGGACGGGTCTGGACAGGCAAGCTCTCGTGGGCAGGGGCCGGAGCTGAGCCCACGTGGACCCTGGCACCGCAGGCGAGAGCACTTCCCTCCCTACGGCCCCCCGCAGCTGTCCCTGCCGGTGGGAGCCCCGGGCAGACCCTGGCTGGAGGGACGGAAGGACAGCTGGATTCCAGAGTGATTTGCTCTGTACTCGTGCCCTTTGGTCTCTATTTCTCGGGCATCAGATGGTTGCAACCGCGGATTTTCTCTTTGGCGTTTCTTCCACTGTCGGGGACCCTTGGCGAGGGATGGGCGGGTTGGCCAGGACATTGGTGTGTGGAAGGGACGCGCAGTCTGCGGGGGTGGGGTGGGGGGGGTGTGTGGACCTGTCCCAGCACTCGACCCCCTCCCAACGGTCCACAGTCACTCGGAGGGGTCCCTCCAGGCAGCGGTTCGGGGGGCGAGGACATCGTTTCCAGTCCCCGCCTGCCTCTCCCTGGGCCTCGGAGCTCCCACGTTCCAGAAAGGTCTTCTCTACAGGCCAGATCATGGCTGGTGACCTTGGGCTGACACTGGGTGTGGGCTCCTGGGGCAACCCAGTCTGTCCAGGGGTCCCTCCCTGTGCACCTAGAGCCCCCGTGCTCACCCCAGTACTGGCAGGCCTGCTTTCCCCAGATTGGGGTATAGACCTCTCTTTGTGCCTCCTGGCCGCTCACCCACATGATCTCTCCCCTCAGGGGCACCCGATGCCCGATGCCAGGAGTGGACTCAGCGCCGGGGTGGTCGGTCCCAATCGCGGGCCAGTCTTCTGCCCTGTCTGGCCCTGCCAGCCCCTGTGGTGGCTGTGACGGGCAGCTCAGCCTCCCATCCTCCTAAGACAGATGCCAGCTCACCCCAGGCCCAGGCACGACCCAGGAAATGGAATGGAGCCTCCCTGCCCGCCCCCTTGAAACTGCCTACCCTCCCCAAGGGCCTTTCCTGTCTTGGCCACAGGGGCTCCTGGGAATCTGGGCCCCTGCCTCCCAGGAGGGCGCTCAGTGGTCAGCAGGCGACAAAAAGGACCTGAGGGGCGGGTTCCGCATCCCTCTAGAAAAGGCCGACGTGTCCGGACAAGGCGAGTTCAGGTCCTGGGCCCGCCCGGGGCAGCCCAGCGAGGCCAGCAGGGCAGGCGTGCACAGAGTCAGGGAGCAGGAAAGACAAGGGCAACCACAGCGCGATGGCCAGAGGAGGGGACACTGAGGTCGGGGAGTCTGGGCACTCTAGGCCTTGAGAAGGAGCCACTCCTCACTCCCACCTCCCTGGGGAGGGCTCTTCACCAGGAGACAAGCCGATGCTCTCCTGGCCCACCCGGGAAGCAGCCCCACGTGTCCGTGAGATGACAGATGGGCAGAGACCCCGGCCGGGTCCAGCGTGGAAAGGAAGAAATCAGGAGCTGAGACTGACAGCGTTTAATGAAGGCAGCGCCCCGAGCTCCTGGCGGCGAGGCGCAGCTTCGGGGGCAGATGGGAGAGAGTCCCCCACTCAGCAAGGGGGCGGCGGGTGCCGCACCTCCAGGGCCTTGGCTGCTTGTTGGCGCAGGGCTGCCGCCGGCCTCACCTCCTCACTTCTGCAGCACAGACGAGACCCAACCAGGAGGGAGCCGCGCGCTGCCAGCCCCCTGCCACACCGCCCCGCCGGCGCTGCCCACTCACCATCCAGGATGTGAAACTGGTCCGCGGCCTCGCAGAAACCTGCGGGCCGGGGCTGGAGTCAGGGGTGGCGGGGCCGGGGCGTGGGGGAGGGCGAGGTGGACCGCGGGAGACGCAGGGACACTCACCATACTTGGGGAAGAACAGGGTGTGGTCCTCGGTCAGGTTGGCACCCTGGACCCGCTGCTCAAACACACTCAGGAACGATTCGCTCACAGGGAGCGAGCGGGCTGTGTGCGGGATACACGGGGCTCCTGGGCGCCCGCTGGGTGGGTGCGGGCTGGGCAGGCAGGGCGCTCTGGGAGCTGGGCTGTGTGCCGGGGGCTGTGATCTGAGCCCCGCCCCCCACCCCCGGTCTCCTCTCTGCCCCCACATCTGGGCCTAACGGCAAGGGCAGGGGAGAGGGAAGGAGCGTCCATGTGCCCATCCGGGCCCACCCAGACGGCCCTGCGGGTGTGCAGAGCCGGTCCCGCGGGGACGTACCGTACAGCTTCACCGACAGCCGCCGCGCCCGCTCCAGGTACAGGATGGCGAAGCCCCGGTAGTCCGTCTCCCCAACGACCACGTCCACCACCCCTCGGGCGCCTCGGGCTGGGCACAGCCAGGTCGGGGTCAGCCTCAACCCCAGCCCTGCACCCTTGTCCCCGTGGCCCGCGCCTCACCTTGGAGCAGAAAGCGACCTGGGAGCCCCGTGTCACCGTAGAGCTGCTGCACCTGCCAGCAGATCCCATCCCTGGGGGTTGGGGGTGGGAGGAGGCACAGCAGGCTTGCGGACCCCAAACTGGGTGGGGCCTCCTGGGACCCTGGTCGCAGGGCCGCAGGCCGCAGCAGGGGTAGGGTTAGGGGCCGGGGTGGGCGTCGGGAGGCTGGGTGGGGGCGGGGCTGCGTGCCGGGACTCACAGTTTCCGGAAGGTGCTGACAGCCATGGCTGCGCCCTGAGGAGTCACATGCAGTGTGGTGGCCTCAGCCCGGTGGCCCTGCTCCTGCAGGGAGCGGCACGCGGAGGCCACGGCCACAAGGAACCAGGTCCCTGAAAACTGGGAACAGGCCCCGTGAGGGCCCGCGGGGACGGGGGCTGCAAAGCTGGGCACGCGCCGCTCCAGCTCCTCCAAGCCTACCCGCTGCGCGTCGAAGTTGGCCTTGGGCTGGATGGCGCTGATGGGGGACGGGGGCCGAGGGCGTCTCTGAGCCCTCTGACCCAAGGAGCCGACGGCCAGGAGCAGAGTCAGGAGGGATGCCGTCCTGGGGGGCAGCATGGCGACAGCAGCGACGGTGACAGGCCTGGGGGAGGCGCAGGGCAGGATGGTCAAGTCCCAGGTCGGAGTCCACTGTCCACTGCTGCCCAGCCGTCCGGCCCAGGAAGTCTATGTGCATCCCCCCACCTCCCCGGCCCTGGGCCAAGCAAACGGACCGCCCCCCACCCCGGCCCTGGCCCCTGCCCCGGCCTCCTCACGAACTCAGCCTCACCCTGCACATCTGACCTCGGCCCTGCACTTCCCGGCAGGGCCCTGTCGCCATGTCCTGTGTACAAAGTCCGAGTTGACCTCTGGCTTCTTGCCCACAAGCCCCCACGTGACTTCCAGTGTGGCTGGTGCTCATCCCTTTGCACATTCATCGCCCTTAAACCGCCAAAAGCTCCTTGAGGTACGGACTAGTCTTATCCCCACAGCGAAGAACACTTGTGCCCGACACTGGGAAGCGCCGGAGCCAAGTCTCGAACCGGTGATCTCGAGCCTCGCCCGCAGCCCCGCCCACGACCCACGGCGCTCGGCCGCCGCCCCTCCCGGCCGCCAGGGGCGCTGCTTTTGGAGAGACCGAGCAAACACAGGCGCACAAAGAAGCACCGCCCGGGCTGCGGGGCCTGAGGCGCAGGCGCAGTAACAGCTAACGCGGGCTGCTGGGCTCGGCCTTCGACGGCCATCGATGCCTCGGGGCTCGTGACGTTGGCCTGGCGGGCTCGGTCATAGAGACGCGGCGGCCGGAGCGGCGACGGAGGGCGGAAGCGGGTCCGCGGGCAGAGGCCTGGCGCCGGGGCGGGGGCAGCGCAGCTGGGCGGAGGCGGCCGTGGTGAGTGGGGCCGGCCCCGGGAGCGTAGACACCAGCCATGTCCGAACCCCGGCCCGGACCCCAGCGCCCTGGCCCCGGGGAGCGTCGTCACGCCGCCCCGATCCCCGGCCCGGCCCCCCGGCCCCCGGCCCCAGCTCACCCGGCAGTGGCCGCACTGGCCCGTCGCCCACCTGGCAGGGCTCTCCTAGGCCAGAGGGCAGTGGCCAGGGCCGGCTGGTGTCCCTGGCGGCGTCCGGGGCAGGCGGGCTGGCCCTCGTCCCGCCGACCCCGAGTCTCTCCTGAGAAGGATCTCTGTCCCATGTTGACAGCCCCGAAGCCTGGGGCAGCAAGGTCAGAGAGGCAGGGTGCACAGGGGTCACCGACCCTTCGTTTCTCGGCCTCAGAGCGGTCACCAGCCCTGCCAGCCAGATGACTCCCTGGGATCCTGTGGGGGGAGGTCAGAGGGACCCACCCAGGGCCCCACTCAGGACAGAAGGCCTGTCCTGAGGAGGGGGCCTTTTGGGGTGAGGGTGGGTCTGGGGTCTCAGGGCCCGCCGCCAGCTCCACCTCAGGCTGGACCAGGCCCGGAAGCTGCCTGTTCCGGGGATGACCTGGCCTTTCCGGGGACCCTCAGGAGTGTGGGGTCCGAGGAGCGTGGCTGTCCAGGAGGCTTGATGAAGTTCTTGGATCCTTGGCCAGGGCGGTTCTCGCATGTGCTTAGTCTAATGGAATTCCCAGCGGGGCAGTTGGTGGGCTGCCTCAGCTCAGCCGCAGGCCCCTGCGCCTCTCCTTGGGCCTGGGGGCTGGCGTCCTCCCTGGTCCAACTGGCGGCTAAGGGGACAATGCATGGGTTTCAGGGCCGCCTGGGCAGAATGTCACGATGGACGAGGGGGGCATACCCCTGCTCCCCGACAGCCTCGTTTACCAGATCTTCCTGAACTTGGGCCCGGCCGATGTGCTGGCCGCGGGGCTGGTGTGCCACCAATGGCAGGCCGTGTCCCGGGATGAGTTCCTGTGGAGGGAGCAGTTCTACCGCTACTATCAGGTGGCCCGCAACGTGCCCCGACACCCAGGTCAGCACCTGCACTCCGTCCTGAAGCCCACTGGTCCTCATGCTGGTCGAGGACAGCCAGGCTGTGCCTTAAAACACAGGGTCTGGGAGGGAGGCCGAAGGGTGGGCAGGGCTGGCCCCTGGCTGTCAGGGGGCTGGCTCTGAGGCGTGGGGCCCCAGTGTGACACGCCCATACACACACACAGCGGCCACATCCTGGTACGAGGAGTTTCGGCGGCTCTATGACACAGTGCCCTGCGTGGAGGTGCAGACTCTCGAGGAGCACACCGACCAGGTCCTGCACCTTAGCTTCTCCCACTCAGGCTACCAGTTTGCTTCCTGCTCCAAGGACTGCACCGTGAAGGTGAGGGCGGCTAACCCCGTAGGGAGAGAGGGCCAGGCCACGAGTGACAGCTGGCCCGTTTGCTGCATCCGCATGGGGAGGCCCAGGACCTGGACCACTGGTCTGGATCACCCGGGCTGGGAGGCTGGGGCTGGGTGGCCCTAACTGCCTGCAGAGAAGAGAGGGTCCTGCTAGCAGCTGCTCCAGAGCCGGCCCCGAGCTCCACGTACTCACATCCCTCCAGCGGTCTGACAGCCAAAGACAAGGGGCCCCCACCGGATGGCGGTTTCCAAGCACCGTCTCAGCCGAGCCGACCAGGAGAGGGGCCCCGTGCAGGGCGGGATCACGAGGTGCGCCTGCTCGGCCCCCCATGCAGATCTGGAACAACGACCTGACCATCTCGCTGCTGCACAGCGCAGACATGCGGCCCTACAACTGGAGCTACACCCAGTTCTCCCAGTTCAACCAGGATGATTCTCTGCTGCTGGCGTCCGGGGTGTTCCTGGGGCCCCACAACTCCTCCTCGGGCGAGATCGCCGTCATCAGCCTAGGTGAGAGTGGGCCGAGGGTGGGCGGCCCTCGCACCGGAGGCCGTCCCACCCAGGCCCCTGCTCCATCTCCATCTCTGCCCCGACAACCCCGCCCCTAATGCCCAGCCCCGCCCCCCCACCTGGACAACCCCCCCATCACTCCAGCCCCGCCCCACCCCCCCAAGCCTCGCCCCATCCTGCTGCTCCCCCCAGACACCTTCGCCTTGCTGTCCCGTGTGCGCAACAAGCCCTACGACGTGTTCGGCTGCTGGCTCACGGACACCAGCCTGATCTCGGGAAACTTGCACCGCATTGGGGACATCACGTCGTGCTCTGTGCTCTGGCTTAACAACGCCTTCCAGGTGCGCGGGGGGCAGCGGGGGGGGGGCCCTGTGGCCGGCGGCGGCCCCCAGCAGCCCGTGCCCACCCCCGCGCTCCTGCCCCCAGGATGTGGAGTCGGAGAACGTGAATGTGGTGAAGCGACTTTTCAAGATCCAGAACCTTAACGCCAGCACTGTCCGCACCGTCATGGTGGCCGACTGCAGCCGCTTCGACAGCCCGGAGCTCCTACTGGACGCCGGCACCCCTGGCACAGGCCCCTGCCGTGTCTTTGACCTGAGCGGCGACAGCGAGGACCAGGCGGTCGCCCCGGGCCCGGCCCGCGCCAAGGGCTTGCGGCGCCTCTTGGAGGGCCGGGCCCAGCCCCAGCTGTCAGAGTGCGCGCTGGAGACCAAGGCGGCCGAGCTGCTGGCCCAGGGCCACACCAAGCCCCCTGAGCGCAGCACGGCCGCCGCCGGCAACAAACTCCTCATCTTCACCACGGGCTGCTTCACCTACTCGCCGCACCAGATCGGTGAGGGGCCCGGGCGAGGCTTCCGGGGGGGGGGGGTGGGGCCCGTCTGTGCACAGAGTCCCTTCCTCCCTTTGCCCTGGGGGTGAGCACTTGTGCAGCCCCCCGGGGCGCACCTTCGGATCCAGGGGCGCAGGGCCGGTGGCGCCGCGGGCGTCTGGGCACTCCCAGGCACGAGGCGCTGCCCACCCGGCCCTACAGGCATCAAGCAGGTCCTGCCGCACCAGATGACCACGGCGGGGCCCGTGCTGGGCGAGGGCCGGGGCTCCGACGCCTTCTTCGACGCGCTTGACCACGTCATCGACGTGCACGGACACATCATCGGCATGGGCCTGTCCCCCGACAACAGGTGGGCCTCTGCTGGCAGCCTGGGTGGGGGCGTCCGCAGGCCCTTACTGAGCAGCGTGCCCACGCAGGTACCTGTACGTAAACAGCCGCGCCTGGCCCAGCGGCTCGGTGGTGGCCGACCCCATGCAGCCGCCGCCGATCGCGGAGGAGATCGACCTGCTGGTGTTCGACCTCAAGACCATGCGGGAGGTGAAGCGCGCCCTGCGCGCCCACCGCGCCTACACGCCCAACGACGAGTGTTTCTTCATCTTCCTGGACGTCAGCAGGGACTTCGTGGCCAGGTCCGGGGGCGGAGCCGGGCGGGGAGGGGCCCCCCGCGGGCGGGCGGGGGCTCATCCCAGGCGCTCTCGCAGTGGGGCGGAGGATCGGCATGGCTACATCTGGGACCGCCACTACAACATCTGCCTGGCCAAGCTGCGGCACCGGGACGTGGTCAACTCGGTGGTCTTCAGCCCCCAGGAGCAGGAGCTCCTGCTGACGGCCAGCGACGACGCCACCATCAAAGCCTGGCGCTCGCCACGCGCGGTGCGCATCCCCCAGGCCCCGCGCCCGCGCCCCTCCTTCTCCTCGTTCGCCGGCCAGAGGCGCTGAGGGGCGCTGGGACCCACCGAGGAGGCCACGGAGGCCCACGGCCCTTTGTCGGGGGTTGAGCTGCTGCCCAGAGCGCGCGGGGGCAGGGAAGCTTGCTGCAGAAATGCCTTAGGACGGGGGCCCCGCGAGGCCATGGCGGCGGACGGCCGGGCCCCCACCACGCTCATGCACGCACACCGCCTCCCACGGCTGTGATGCTCAGCCTTGGGCAGCCGGGGCCGTCTCTGACTGGCTTGGGCTGCACAGGACACTGGGCCCCCACTCTTCACCCACCCCCTTCCCCTGGGCCTGGGCTCTGGGACAGTCTGCACAACATGTTCCCCTTGGCCAGCCCTGGGGAGCCCTGGCGGTGTTTGCTGGGCCCAGCCTTGCCCAGGGAGCCCAGGCTCCCTCTTCTGGGAACTTCCCAGCGTCACGGTCGAGATGCGGGTCAGGCTGCCATGGGCCCAGGGGACCTGCATGTCACTGGTCACCTGTTCAGGGTCTGAATAAACAGTTGGCAACAGCACAGCGCCGACCAGTCTGTGCGGGGAGGGGCATGGCATCCAGTTTGTGGAGGGAGGGCGTGGCATCTATACGGGCCCTCGTCGTGCCTGCTGGACGGGGCGGGTGCCCTAGGCCACACGCTGGAGCTGCCCTGAACTGGGCAGCGGGACGCGAGTCTGCGTCCCCAGCCGCTGCCCGCCCCCCCCCCCCCCCCCCCCCCGCCTCTGTGGACAAGTCCCCGAGCGCAGAGACTCTGGAGCACGTCCGGCACGTGTGCGCTCCCCGCCAGCAGGGGGCACAGAGGGACACGGCCTGGCAAGTGCCAGGCGTTGTGGGGGTGGGGGGGACAGTTTCAGGGCTTTGAGTTCTCAAGGGGGTGCCCTGGCTGGGGCAGGGGCAGGGGCAGACACCTGGGGCCTGGCACGTGACAATGTGGACGCAGAGCAGAGGTGGCAGCAGAGGGGTGGGGGTGGCCCCAGCTGTACCCTCAGGCCTGGCCCAGGCCCATCCTGGGGGCTCACCTGGCCCACTTGTTCATCTCGGGACACCCCGGGGTGGAGGTGCAGCCCGGCTGCACGTGGAGCAATGGTGCTGAACTGCCATCGGCTCCACACTCGGCACGTGCCAGCGTGACGGTCGAGAAGACAGACGTGGATGGGCCTTGGGAGACGGCGTGTTTCTCCAGGCCAGAGGCAGCGGTGAGCAGAGGCTGTCCCGGTCGCCTGCGGGGTCGGAGCCAGGCTGGCCGCAGGCAGACGGGCTGGGCAGGGCCGGGTACAGACACGAGGTCGGGGAAGCTGGCCCAGGGGGAGTTCGGACTGGAGGGCAAGGTGCCCGGAGGAGCCAGCCAGTGGCACAGCTGCGCCCCGAGGACAGAGCCCCAGCCCCACGGCTGCAGCGGGGAAGTCTGGGCCCCTGGGTGTGTCTCCGAACCACTGGACGGGTGAGAACAGGGAAGGGAGCCCAACAGCAGCGGAGCCCGAGCGCTCTGCCCGGGACCCGCCTGGAACCACAGCCCGGAGCCCAGGCTCGGCCTCAGACAGGAACCAGGAAACCCCACGGGTAGCTGCGAGGCGACGCGGTTTCTGGAAGAGACTGGAGATATGTTTAATTTAAAACCATCAAGGAAACCTACAAAATCTATAGAACAGCAGCAGCGGAATTGGAATCAAGAACATGCAGAAATCGAAAAATTAGCAGGGAGCCAACAGAGAGGAGAGAGGGTGATTGGAACCAAATGCTTGACGCACGGAAGGAGGGCTGGACCAGGCCCACCTGGCGTGAGGACTGGGAAGCGGGTGACAAAAAGCAGAGAAATGGAAACGTGCCAGAGGAGCGGGGAGGCCCGGGAGGCGGTGGGGCTGGGGGGCTGGGGGGGTGGAGAGCAGGTGGAGGCGGGGTTGGAAGAGGAGACCCATCCCCAGAGCACGAGAGCTGAGGTCTGCGAGGGCAGCAAGCAGGCTCGAGCCTCCAAGCTCCGTGGGAGGCGGGTGCAGGTGGGGAGCTGGCTCGAGGCCCTGCCCCTCCGGAGGTGTGGCCAGAAACCTGAGCAGAGGCACGGGGCAGCCGAGGGCTTGGACAAGGGCGCCATGGCAGGCGGGGCAGGGGCGGCGGCAGCACTGGGGCCCCCAGTACTGGCACCTCTCACCAGTGCCCACCCTCAGTTCCTGGGCCTGCACACGGCACAGCCGCCAGCCTGCCATGCGGTCGGGAAAGGGGACTTGTGAAGCTGAGTGCAGGGAGAGGCCGGCCGGGTGACCCCTGGGGTTGTGTGGCCCCAGGCACAGCCAGACTAAGGAGGGGCACGACAGAGCAGGGTTAACGGGAGTGCCAGGTTTCAGGCTGGAGGCCAGACGGGGTGCCAGCAACCAGACCAGAGGGAGCAGCTTGAGAGATGGCCCGTGAAGTGGTTGTGACGCACAGGACCACCCGTGAGCTGCCGGTGTGCTCCTAAGGCTCAGGCCCAAGGCTCGGTGAGCTTGCAGAGCAGCACGCAGGACCGGCCGGAAGAGCATGGCTTTCGGGCCTGGGCTGACGTGGGGTCCAGCCCGCGGGTGGCAGTGGGAACGGGAGCCTGGGCCTAACCAGACCCAGGCCTGATAAGGTCAACGTCCAGAATGTAGTCTACAGTTTCCCGGCACACGAGGAGCTGGGAAACAGTCAACTCAAGGGAAGCCAAGGATGTTGGAGTTACCTGACAGAGACAGAGTGGCTATTATAAAATGCCTGAGTGAGCAGTCAAACACATTCTGCAGTGGATATTAAGATATAAACGTCTCAGCACAGAAACAAAAAAGGGAAATAACCAAAAATTTAAAACTCTAGACAAACTCCATAGCAGGATGGAGAAGCCAGAGGAAAGAGTCAGTGAACTTGACTGAAGACAGGACAACAGAGACGGTCCAACCCGAACAGGCGCGCAAAGACCTAAGTGCAAAAGGAGAGGAGGAAGCGATTTGAAGAAATGATGGCTGAAAACCTCCCCAAATTTGGATATAAACCTACAGATATAAACCTACAGATTCAAGAGGTTGAGCAAAAGGACAAACGCAAGGACATCCACACCCGGACACATCTAAATCGGTGCTGAAAACCGTAGACGAAAGAAACCTGAAAGCAGTGAGGAGATGCACCTCGGCCCCAGGGGAACAGCCTGTGGTGACTACAGATTCCTCATTAGAAACCACGGAGGCCACAGGAAGTAGCACTTTTTTTTTTTTTCTTTTTTTTTTTTTTGGGTGCGCTGAGGGATCTTAGTTCCCTGACCAGGGATTGAACCTGGGCCCCGGCAGTGAAAGCCTGGCGTCCTACCCGTTAGCCCACCAGGGAACTCCCAGAAGCAGCACATGTTTTAAGTACTGGGGAAAAGGAAAGACTCAGCCCGGAGTTCTATATCCAGTGAAAGTGATCTGCTCTAACAGAAATACCGATGGGAGCTCTTCCGACACGAAGGAGATGGTGCCAGGAAACCTGGACGGTCGGCAGGGAGGGGACAGCAACAGAAACGGTAAACACTCTTGAGTTCTTCAAAGACATTCGGCCGCTGAAAGGAAGTTTGTTATGACGTCGTCTGGTGGCGTGTCCAGCACACAGGTAGCGGGGGAGCCGCAAAGGGGCTCCAGGGCGGTTAGGTATCTACGTCCCAGGTAAAGAGCAAACTACCGATTCCAAGTAGACTGGAACAAGCACTAAAACCCTAAAGAGACAGAGTCAGTATCCCAACACGTGAACTAAAATTGAATACTGGGACTTCCCTGGCGGTCCAGTGGTTAGGACTCTGCACTCCCAACGCAGGGGGCACGGGTTTGATCCCTGGTTGGGGAACTAAGATCCTGCATGCTGCATGGCACGGTCAAAAAAAACAAAACAAAAAAAAACAAGCAAACAAAAAACCCAGAGAGAACCAACAGAAAACAAACACAAAATGGTCAACTTATATCTAGCATATCAATAATTACATTATTGTCAACGTGAAACTTAAAAACAAAAAAACCGACAACCCAGTTATGCCATCTCTAAGAAACTCTGATATAGTATAGGTTAGTTAAAAGGATGGAAAAACGTCTACCACAAAAATACCAATGAAAAGAAACAGGATGTTTAATATCAGACAAAGTAAAGCACATTTCAGAAAGTCTGTTACCAAGAAAAAAGAGGGACATTACACACTGATACAAGAGTAAATTCACCAAGAAGATGTAACAATCCTACATGTGTGTGCACCTAACAACAGAGCCTCAGAATACACCAAGCAAGAAGTGACAGAATGAGAGGAGAAATAGACGCATCTGAAGTTACAGTTGGAGACTAGGTGCTCCTCTCTCAGTGAAGGTCAAACTAGTCACAGAGGCGGCAAAATGCAGAACTGAGCCCTCCCCTGTGTTAGCCTCCGGGGTGGCTGTTAACAAAGTTCCACAAATTGGGAAGTTTAAAACAACAGAAATTTATTGTCTCAAAGTTCTGGAGGCCGAAAGTCCAAGGTCAAGGCGCTGGCAGGGCCACTCTCTCTGGGGGAAGCCCTTCCTGGCCTCTTCCTAGGTTCTGGCGTCGGCCAGACGTCAGGCGCTCCTGACCTGTAGACACATCACTGCAACCTTCTGTCTTCACGTGGCATCCTCCTCCCTGGGCCCGTTCATGTGCTCTTCCCTCTGTGCACGTCTCTGTCCACGTTTCCCCTTTTCAGAAGGACACCAGTCACATTGGATTGAGCCCACCCTAATGACCTCATTTTAACATATCTCTGTAAAGACCGTATTTCCAAATAAGGTCACAGTCTGAGTTACTGAGGGTTAGTACTTCATATATTTTGGGGAGTCACAATTCAGTACATGACAGCCATCAGCCAACTGAATCTAATCAATACGTATGGAACACTCCCCTCACCGACAGCAGAAGACACGTTCTTTTCTCTTTTTATTTAATTTATTATTTTTGGCTGTGTTGAGTCTTCGTTGCTGCACGTGGCCTTTCTCTAGTTGCGGCGAGCGGGGGCTGCTCTTCGTTGCGGTGCGCGGGCTTCTCATTGTGGTGGCTTCTCTTGTTGCGGAGCACGGGCTTCAGGCGCATGGGCTTCAGTAGTTGTGGCACGCAGGTTCAGTAGTTGTGGCTCACGGGCTTAGTTGCTCCGCAGCATGTGGGATCTTCCCGGACCAGGGTTCGAACCCGTGTCCCCTGCACCGGCAGGCGGATTCTTAACCACCGTGCCACCAGGGAAGCCCTAACATGTTCTTTTCAAGTGCACATGAAACAGCCACCAACGTGGACCACAGCCTGCACCACAGAACGAGCCTCAGACACAGGAAGACGAGGGGGCACAAGTCGGCTGTGAGCAGACAGCACACATGATGCTGCCCCTCTACTTGAAGGTTTTTTTTTTTTTTTGGCCGCACTGCATGGCATGTGGGATCTTAGTTCCCCAACCAGGGATCGAACTCGTCGTGCCACCTTCAGTGGAAGCGCAGAGTCTTAACCATTGGACCACTAGGGAAGTCCCTACTCGATGTTTCTAAATGATTATTTTGTGTGTTGAAAAAATAAGATGGAACTAAAATTCTAGATAACATGGAAGACAAGGGAGTAGGAGGTCAAATAAAGGCATAAATTAAAACTCACATCCCAGTGGGAATGCCAGATGGTGCAGCCACTTTGGAAGGTAACTTGACAGCTCCTCCAATAGTTAAACACACGCCCCACAGCTCCCCTCGGAGGCATCTTCCAGGAGAGAGGGAAACACACGTCCATGCTAAGACTCGTACACAATGCTCACAGCAGCCAAAGGTGGACCCACCCACGAGTCCATTACTGCGTGTCCATCCACACCGGGAGGGTCACTCAGCTTGAGGCCTCAGAACCTTGAAAACCTCATGCTCCAAGAAGCAGACGTCAAGGGCCAGGTTGTGCGACTCTGCTTGTACGAATGTCCACAACAGGCAAATCGGTGGAGACTGGTGGGTCAGTGGTTGCCCGGGGCAGGGGGCGGGTGACGGGAACGCCCTAAACCAGGTTACAAGGCAGCGGCCCGCCCCCGGGTTCCTCCTCTGGAGCTCAGTTTCCCCCTGGAACCCTGGTTTCCTGGCAGAAGTGACCCCAGAGCACCTCACACTCCTCGACGGCAGGGCCGGCGCCTGCAGTCCTGACTGCAGACGTCCACTCCTTGCTCCATCGCAGGGCGGGCACCTGTCCCGAGCTCCTCTGGCAAGTCCCCCAGATGGAGACCCTTCCCGCTGCAGTCTCTGAGCCCACACCGTTCCAGCGCTGCCTTCGGACCCTGGGCACCTCGGGGCAGCCACTCCTGTGCCCACGTCCCACCTTCCCAACCAACGGGCTCAAGTCTTCCTTCTGCTGTCACCTTCTTCCCACTCCTTGTCCTTGTGGCTGAAGAGTACCTTTCTACGCCTCTCATTTTACTGTTCTGTTTCATTTTAAGGGTAGGGAAACAAACTCATTAATCTACTTGGTTTAACCTGAACTGACCTGACGGAAACACACACACAAACACCATATATAAACAAACGTCAAATGTAAAAACCCAGTATGTTAAAAACAAACAGTATGTTTAAAACTATCAGGAGGACTTCCCTGGTGGCGCAGGGGTTAAGGATCCGCCTGCCAATGCAGGGGACACGGGTTCGAGCCCTGGCCGGGAAGATCCCACGTGCCGCGGAGCAACTAAACCTGTGCACCGTTAACTACTGAGCCTGCGCTCTAGAGCCTGCAAGCCACAACTACTGAGCCCGTGAGCCAGAGCTACTAAAGCCCATGCACCTAGAGCCCGCGCTCCGCAACAAGAGGCCACCACGATGAGAAACCCACGCACCGCAATGAAGAGTAACCCCCGCTCGCCGCAACTAGGAAAAGCCGGCGTGCAGCAATGAAGACCCAACACAGCCATAAATAAATAAATAAATAAATAAATTTATTTAAAAAAAAAACCCCAAACATCAGAAGAAAACAGTATTTGTCAGGCCGGTGGGGCCAGGGGGCTAGGACTTCTTGACTAAGTGGCCAGCGGCACTGTCCGTGACCTGCGTGTGTCCAAGCGCTCCCTTTGTGTACATACCTGCACACACAGCCCGCACGTGCTCCACGGCCAGTTTCCAGGAATACCGGGAGCTCTCTCCGACCAGGAGGAAAACAGGACCAACGCCCCAGCAGGCAGGCGGGCGGCAGGCAGGGACCCTGGAGGGGCAACAAGCCTGCACGCACAAGCAGCAAGGGCTGGACGGGACGGGACGGGCAGCAGCGGGGATGCTCTGTCCAGGTTAGGAGGGCAGAGCGGGGAGGCACGCGCCCGAGGGAGCGTGGAGGAGGGATACCGTCTGTGTCTGCGCCTGGCCCACCGTGCGGTGCTCAGCACACCAGGCGTTCCCCTGGGGGAGGGGAAGAGGGGTCTGCGGAGGACTCGGTACGTGAGCCTGACTTGTGGGTGACCACACACACAGACAAAAATTCAAACAGAAAAGGAGCCAAATGCATGCGGGCGGTGCCTTGGCCAGTGAAGGAGGTGGTGAGAGGGAAAGGACGCAGGACTTCGCCTTTTCTGCCATGTTTCTTTTTAATTAAAATACAGAATTCAAAGCGTGTACATGTGTTCACTGTGGACGCACGGCGCTTATTGCTCTCTGTGCCTTTCAGTTCTTTAACTTCTCAGAACAGAGAAGCGACAACGCTGTCACGGGTCCTCTGTAAGGGCTCCGGCTCTGAGCACCCAGTCCTGGTCACTAGTGCACCTGGGTGTGGCCAGCTCCCGGCCAGGACGCCGTGCCCATCCTGCAGCCCCGGGCTGAGGCCCTGACCGGGTCCAGCCGAGGTGCAAGCCTGTGCTCAGGCTGCCCGGGCTCTGCCGCTGTCGAGGAAACACCTGGAGGCCGGGCAAGTCCTGGTCCTGGGGGGATGCCACCTGTCAGGTCCCAAATACAGACAAAGCCGTCGGCCACTCTTCCAGGCCTGGGGGCCCTGCACGGAGGGGTGGGGCAGGCGCAGAATCGGAGGCACGCACATGGCCCTGCTCTCCAGGGCAGCCCCTGGGGAGCCTGAGGGACGAGGAGCTGCCCAGCTAGTAACATCCCAGAAGAGAGAATGGCTGGCTTCACCGAGGCCCGCACGAGCCAGCCTGCAGTGTCAGGGAGCCCACGGAACCACCCAAGGAGCTGGCGACACACGGGCCAGAGTCACTGATGGCCAGGACGAGAGCCAGATGGACACCACTCACCGCAGAGATTCAAGGGTTTAACAGCAACTCCTCCACACCCAACAGGGAAGCCAACGTGTCTTGCGGAGGCTAGGCAGGGGGGTGCTGGACGTGCGCCCTGCACGCGCCACGGGGCAGGGGACACGGGATGCCCTCCCTGCCTGCCAGCCTGGTCAGACTGGCCCAGCAGGGCTCTCCCTGGAGTGGCAGCTGGGCCCGAGACCGTCCCTCCTCTCCAGCAGCTCCTCACTGTGGCCCCGGCCGCCCCGCTGCAGGCTGAGAGCTCCACACCTGCACGGCCCACCCGCTGGGGACACGCGGGCCTACAGCCCACCCCGATGGCCTTGGGCTGAACCCCTTCCCGGGAGGCGGCCCCTGCCTGTGGGACGTGAGCTCGCAGGTGCCCGCCCAGCATGGTGGCCCTGCTCCCGTGGGCAGCAGCTAGAGCCCTGTCAGGTCCACTATGGCCTTGATGAAGATGGCGTCGTCACGCACGTAGGAATTCTTGGCCTCCATCTTGGAGACGGGGCAGAAAAGTGGGCAGCCGCTCGCGATGTTCATGTCGCTGACCGGCCTCTGGAACGAGGACGAGGTCACGTCGGGCCTGAAGGCGTCAATCACATGCTCCCGGTTGTTCTGGTCCAGCAACATCAGGGTCACCTGGGAGGAGAGCGCCCAGGGGACAGCACGTGAGTCACAGCCTGCCCAGCCGCCGGGAGCCCGGTCTGCAGTCGAGTGCCAGGAGCACGGCCGCCACGGGTCGGCCCGGTCTGTCCATCTGTGCCCATCCCGGCGTCTTCTGTCCACTGACACCAGGATCCGAGGCTGAAGCCCAGCACCCCGCGCCACATCCATTTGTGCTTTTTTCTGACAACACTTGTCTAAGGGACGTTTTCTCACCAAAGAGCTCACGCAGCTGTCCCCGCCCCCAGGAACAGCACCCCTCAGGGAGAAGCACGAGCCGGCCCCGCGCTCAGTGACGCCACCTCCTCCACGAGGGCCACGGGGCTGCCCAGCGTCGTCGTGGCATCTGTCCTGACTAGTGCCCGGGTCTCCGATTCCTCCCCGCGTGGGCTCTGGCTTCCCAAGGGTTGGGCCATGCCCTCAGGTCAACGCCCCCTGGCGGCCCCCCTTCCTTGGGACAAACTCTCTGAGGCAGCACCACCACTAACTGCTGGTCCCGAGTGGCTGACCAGCAGCACGGCCCAGGAGACAATGGACACTGCCCGAGCACTGAGGCGTGGTGACGCCGACACCTGTCACCCACGGGCTCCCGCGTGCCCGCACAGCCGGGGCAGGGCCTCGCGCACCTTCTGGTTGAAGGGCCAGCGCAGGAGGGCGTCGTGGGGGCCCTTCATCAGAACGAAGAAGAGGGACAGGTGTGTCCCGCGCCCGGTGCCATCTCCGTTCAGGTAGGCGCGCAAACACATCTTGTAGCCGTACCTGCTGGTGTAGAAGGCTGTGGGGACGTGCTGGTGAGCGCCCAGGGCTCAGCCCATGCGGCCACCTCCCCAGGAAACACACACACGCCACTCAGGGTGGAGGGCACAAGGAGGGAACGTTCTCCTCCAGCCACGCAGTTAGCTGCTCGTGCAAACAGACTTCTCTTAAAAACGGAAGCAGTAATCAGACACAGCACTTTTAGGAAACCCTAAATGCGAGCCCGCACTGCCCCTGCTACCAACCGGGAAGGAACCTCAGGGGCTGGACTGAGACTTGAGCACCAGGCAGGGGCTCTGGGCAGAGGGGCTGCGGTTGGACTGAGCCCAACCTGGACGAGTCTCATGTCCAATGGGGAGCAGAGGGGGCGACCACGGACACGGCGGGCCTGCCGTTTAAGGAACGAGATGTGACCCTGACGTGAGGCTGGTGACTGTGGGCTGAGGAGCAGGTTCCGCCAGGGCACCCTGCTGCTCCCGGCCGCAGCAGCGGGCAGACCCCAGCCCAGGCACGCGGGGGCCCAGGATGGCAGCAGCTCACGGGGAGGGCAAGCTCCGGAGGAACACCTGGGGAGAAGATGGCGGGCGTGCGGCCAGCCACGGCTTCCTGGCGCTTCCTGGCGAAGTCTGGGATCTTCCAGACGAACACCCCGTCGAAGGTGGACGCCTCCATCTCGTGGACCTTCTGCTCCAGGTCGGCCATCGCCAGGTCCTTCAGGCCGATGCTCCTCTCCAGCTGCTGCACCTGGGGGCATGTGGCCCGTCAGGACGCGCCCCTGGGGCGCCGGGCCAGAGGGGCCTGGGGCTCACCCCGCCGCCACAGAGACCAGCTTCCCTCTGGCAGGAACGCGCTATGAAACGACCCCCGTGCCCAGTGCCTCAGCCTTGCTGGGTCAGCTGCTCTCGGATGGGCTCCATGCCCACGAGACCCCCAACCCCAGGAGGAAACGCGCTCGCTCGTGGGGCCCGCGTGAAGTGCCAGGCACGTTCCCCACGGCCACCTCTGCCCCCCAGTCAGAGAAGAGGCTCCGCCATCGGCCTCTCTGAGCCCCGCGTCGGGCCCTGCGGGGAAGGGGCTCAGAGAGGAGCTCCGTTCAGGCCCAGCGCAGAGAGCCGAGCGCCCGCTGGAAATGCAGGCACTGCCCTCAAAATCCTGGCTCTGCAGCCCCCTGAGCCCCTGGCACCCGCCCGAGGCCTGGGCCCCGCGGGCGAGCGGGCACAAACCTTATTACTCAGGGCTTCGATCCTGTCTTGGTCCAGCCGGTGCTGCCGGCCGCAGGCCTCGGCAGTCACGGCCACCCGCTCCACCTCCCGGTTCAGCACGCAGACGATGTTCTCGAAGGTGGCCGTCTTCCGCTCCAGGGCCTCGCACCTCTGCAGCAGCTCCGCCGCCTGGGAGGGTGCTGCCCCCGGGCCCGGCGTGCTGGCCCCCCAGCCCTGCTCGCCCTGGCTGAGGAGGGGGGGCCCGGCCTCCAGGAGGGCGCCCAGAAGCAGGGCCAGGTGCTCCCGGAGCCGCTGCGCCTCGTGCTCCTGCAGCCTCTCGCCCTCCACCTGCCGAGGCACGACGCCCGCTTTCAGCCCTGGGGGCCCGCGGCCGCACACCTTGCTAGAGCACCGGAGCCCGGAGCGCAGCGGCGACACAAGGGTGACCTGCCCTCTCGCTCACCTGCCAGCACTGCGTTTGTCACTGTCTGAACTCAACCACGTCTGCGAAACACAGACCTCCCTACGTGACTCACTCGTGTTTCAGGTGATGGGAGAAACACCGCGAAAGAAGTGGCTGCGGCTGGGCTGGGGGGAGGGGGATAGAACTCATCTTAAATAGTCCCTACGGACCTGGCTTTGCAGCCACATCCCTTCCAAAGCTCCATAACGAGTTTGGAGGGTCAGACAGCCTCAAAAAGCCTAAAGTGGAAAGAAAGGGATGAACCTCCGCGTGAGGCCCAGCGCCCGGGAGCGCCCTGGGATGGCCGGGCACCTGAGGCTTCCGGAAGTTGGGCCGAGGCCAGCTGGATCCACAGGGTCAACAGGACACTCGTCCTCACTGGAACGTGAAGAGGCCGTGGCGGCGTGTGCCCTAGGCCCTTCCTCTGGCCTCTAACGTCCCCCACGCCAGGGATCCCCGGGCCTGAGCGGGAAATGACCAGCACCGCGTTGCCCAGAAGCAGGATGTCAAACACAAACCCAGGGAACGGGAGGGGCACTGCCCTCGTTCACCCTCATTAGAAAAAACAAAGCAGGACACCGAGACCAAGTGTCGTGAAGTCACCAAGTGACAACACTGCCAGGACTGCTGCCACCGGAAATGCTGCTGGGGTGTCGCTGACAGCAGAGGGATGGTGTGCCCGTATCTATGGAGCCAGCCTCCATTTGCAGGGCCTCCACATGCCCAGTCCTCGGGGGCACAGAACAGGTGGGAAAGGAGGGCAAGGGCACATGAGCAGGGAGCTGCCCAGGCCCGAGGGAGCCGCACAGAAGCTGGCAGGTGCGGCGGGCAGACAGGAGGTGGGTCAGGGCCCAGGGAAAGTCAGCGTGCTGGGGGACAGCCAGACCGGGGTGCGGTCACGCAGGAGGGCCACGCAGGCCACAGAGGGGAGGTGGGGAGGCAGAGAGGCTCCAGGACCCGTCTGCAGGCAGAACGGAGGGTCTTCTGGGAGACTGGACGTGATGGGAGAGACAGGAGGCGGCTCCAGAACGACCACTGGGCTTTTGGCCAGAAGAGCCGGGTGGAGCAAGGTGTGCTTCTTGGGTGAGGTGAGAGGACGGGCAGAGGGGGCATCGCTAGACCTCAGGGGGCTGTGACACGCTGGGGTTTCCCAGCAGCTGGGCGGTCAAGGCTGGGCACCAGGGATCACCTGGGGGACAAGCGGACAGAGCCGGGACACCTGAGGGCCGGATTGGAGGTGGAGTGGAGACCGTGTCCGCACAGCGCGGTCACGTCCGCCGGCCTCTGCTTGGGAACCAGGAGCTCCCGGTGGTCCCGCCGCAGACCTGGACTCACCATCTCGGGGCAGCCGACAGCGTGGAACGTGCAGGGGACTCGGCATCTGCCACATGTCCTGACGTGGTCCTGAAACTGACGGACCTGACATCGGACACTGGTCCTCCTCTGCTCCAGCCGCTCCCGCACCGACTGGGTCAGCGTCCCATCAAAGGACCCTTGCACCCGCCCCACTGGCCTCTGCACGCTCGGGCCGGACAAAACCCCACAACCTGCTCCCAAAGCTGCAGTGCACACTCGCGCACACACGCAAACACGTGCACGTGTGTGTTTGAGCCACGTGGGCCGTCTGGGATCGCCTGCAGAGCCCGCCCCGCGCGTGGGCCTCTGCGTCCCAGAGAGCAGCCCTGCCCACCCCCTCCCTCACAGGCCGGTCTGAGGCCCTGGGGCCTGGGGGCCGACAGACTGGGTTCCAAACGGAGCCAGGAGTGAGACCAGCAGCCTGACCAGGGATCAGACCCCACTGCTGACCTGGCGTGGCACTGGCCCATGGCCACACTCAGCAGAGCAGAACCCACGACCCAGAGCGTGGCCAGCTGATCCAGCAGTGCCTGGGCCGAGGGAGACACAGCCAGACCGGCATTGCCAGGAGTGGGGGGAGGGGAAGGGGCAGCCACTGGCCTCCACCTGCCAGGGACCCAAAATGTGAGAAATCAGACTTACATCTGCAGGAAACAGAGAATTTCCTCTGTACCTGGGAGCGGAAAACGATCCCAACTCTGGATCAAAATCCAGAAACAATGAGAAAAACCTTGAAAAGTGCCCCCCACCCCAAACAAAAACAAACCAAAAGTACCATTAATTAAAAGGACAAATAACTGCAACTTACAGCCCTGACATACAAAGAGCTCCGAAAACAGAGAAAACAGAGGACAAATGCCCTGCCAAGAAATGCACAGGAGTCACAAATGCTCCCCAGGAAAAGAAACGCAGGTGAAATTCAGGCAGAAAGCTCTCGGTCACGCTCACAACTTGCGAAACGCCACCTAAACTAGCCTGGTTGCTGTTTTCACCCATCACATGGGAGAGGCGTGCACGACCGACCGAGGACAGCTCGGGAGGGATCCGCGCCCCACCAGCTTCCGGAAGCACCCTCTTCCCAGCTCTTGCCCTGGAGCACTGTAACTGCTGGACAAATCCATGAGAGCGCAACCTCAGAAGCTCAAAAGAAAAGGAAACGAAGGGGCCTCATGGAACAAATGCAGCTGCCTCCCCGGGGACCAGGTGCGGGCTTCCCACGGGCACGGGAGCATGCGCCCTCGCTCTCTCCCAGAGCATGGAGGCCGCCTGGCCGCCACCACCGACTCAGCTCCCAGCACAGCCAGGGCGGGCCTGGGGGCCTGCCTGTGGAAACATCGCCACAGCAGGAGCACACACAAGCCACCGCCCTGCCCTCAGGGACAGAGTCCTCAAGGACAGAGGCCTCCCGCAGCTAGAAGAGCCAAGTAAACAGTCCAACTGCCCAGATCGCCGCTCCCCAGGGCCAAGTGGCTCAGATGCAAGGCTGCGCAGCGGGAGGGGGGTGGCGGGAAGAGGAGGAGCCTGCGACCCCACCCCTGGGAACCCCGCCCCCAGAGCCGAGGTGTGGCCTGTCCTTTGAGCACCACGCTGCTCAGGGGCACCAGGGGAGCTCTTACCTTCTCGCGTGTGATCTTCTTCTTGCCGCAGCCCTCGCAGGTCAAGGGGAACTTGGGGCAGACCTGGTGGTGCGCCTGGAAGAGACGGGGCAGCCGTCAGAGCTGGGGCCGGGCCAGCAACGCTCCTGAGCCCCGAGGCTGCGACGGCATGCGACACGGGGGTCTGCAGATTCAGGACCTGTCCTCGACTGGCAGCCGCTGGGGCAACACCACGAGGAGGAGCACCCCAGCGCCCCGAGAGTACTGCCACCCGGCTGCCAGGCTGGCGGACTTCCTGGTGGCGGGGGACCCAAGCGGCCAGAGCACCTCCGAGACCCCTGACGAGATGCGCAGGGTGGGCGCCCCGAAGTCTTGGGCCCTGGGCTGCCTCTAGAGCTAAGCTTCCCGGGCGTGAAAAACACCTCAGGGACCCGACCAGCCGAATGCAGGCTAACAGCCCACTTCCTCAACAAACAAACGGCAGAGAGTAAAAGACACCCACGGGGAAAGGCTGAAGGTGAAGAGACCTGCAGACAGCAGCGGGGCGTCTGGGTCCCGACCCAGCAGATCCACGTGACCCACAAGGACAGACTCCGGAAACGTGGGCACCGAGCTCACTCGTGACCTCCGGGAGCCTGTGAAGCTCCAGACGTGATATAACCCACGGGAAGGTGGCCCGCCCTTCACAAACAAGCGACGAGTTCCAGATAAAGCCACGCGGCATTCGGGGCCTGTTCAGCGTGAACCCAGGGAGGCTGCTGGCCGAGCGAGAGCGAGGGTGGCGTGGCCGCACACTGCCGTCCCCCCGTGCGAGCTCGCCCCCAACCCGGGGCCACCAGGAGCCTCCGAGCCGCTGGGCGTGCGCTCACCTTCATGTCGGCCGAGCAGCAGGGCGCCCTGCAGTGCCGGCAGCTGAGGCTTCGCTCCGGGCACGCGTGCTCCAGGTGGTGTTCCTTCTCGCCCAGGCGCACCAGGCTTTTACACGCCGGGCACTCGGTCAGCAAGAACGGGCAGTGTCCTTCGTGGCAGCTCTGGCAACGAAGGGAGCGAGGCGTCGGCGGAGCGCCCATGAGGTTCTGGGCCACTGGCCCGCCGGCCGCGGACCGGTCCGGGTTTGTTCTCGGCGCTAGGCCACGGGGGCCACCGCGTTCACTCCACTACCCCTGCTCCAGCACAGAGATCAGGACCCAGATCCAGCCGGCGGCACCCCGCCCTCGGGACACAGAGGGGACAATGAGAGGGGCTGCGGGAACAGGTTCTAAGTGGACGGAGGGCAGAGGAGTGATGCCGTGGGGACCAGAGCGAGAAGAGGACGGAGACGCAGGCGCCCGCCCGTCCCGACGCCCAGGCTGCGAGTCCCCGTCCCCGCCCTCCTGGAGCTGAGGACGCGCAGGGTGACGTGGCCAGGGAGGCAGGGGCCCAGCCTGGGCTTAAGAAAGGTCAGGCGGGGCCCAGTAAAGCCAGCAGCGCAGGGAGGGCCCGACCCGGACAGGCGTGGCCCTGAGCAGCGCAGCACTTGGGGGGGCCGCGGCAGCGGGCTGAGCGGAGGTGGCAGCGGCTGAAGAGGTGAGAAAGGGTGGGACCCGGAAACAGGGCCGCAAGCCTAGGGGACAGACAGAAGCTGTGCGCAGCTCTCAGGCAGCTCTCAGGAAATGCCGGCTGGGAAGGGGCACAGAGGGCGGGCCGGTAAGCAGAGAACGGGAGATGACGGTTTGCTTGCTGTTGTTTTTTAAAAACTGTGGTCAAGTACGCATCACACAAAATCGACCCCTGGTGCCTGGGCACCGAGCACATCCACGCCGTGGGGTCAGCACCTCCACCAAGATTCAGGTTGGGCGCCTGACAAGCCGGGGCAACTCAGGGCCCCCGCAGAGCTCACAGAGCTCTGCCGCAGTGACCTTGAGGAAGGAGGAGCCTCATGCGGGCTCTGTCTCCACGTGGCCCACAGTCCGAGGCCCAGCGAACAGGCCGGCCGAGTCTCCACCCCACGCAGCAGGCGTGGCTGCCGGGGCCAAAGCTCACCATTCGGGGAGTGAGAAGTGGTGCCAGGTGAACCCCAGAGACACGGCACATGTGGTGCTCTCCCAGCAGCCGGGGTGCGGAGACTTCAGTTGTGGTGCCCGTGGCAGTCCCGCCTCCTCACAGGACCCCGGGCTCCACGTCTCCCGCAGGGACACACGTCAGATGGAACTCGGCCTTCTCAGCAAGCCTCCCCGGTGACCCCACTCAACCCGACGGGGCTCCGTGGACGCTGCCGCAGAGGCCTGGCCCCAGGACACAGACCGGCCGTGCAGGTGGGCAGGACGCCACTAGGTACAGGGAGCAGAGCAGAGGGGACACCTTCCCCGAGGGCTCCAGCTCCGGCAACAGCTCCTCAAAGGCTCCACGGCGGCCACACCCGGGAGGAGCTTCCCTCGACTGCCAGGGCGCCCCCAGCTTCCCCAGACAGGGCCCTGGTGTGGCCACACTTGAGCACAGCCCGAACAATCACACCGAGCCACAGGGGAGCCTCGGAAACAACCACGCTCGTGAAACAAAAACGACAGCACCCAGAGGGCACTTGGATCTGATCAGAGCAAAGGAATATGCTCAAGGGTGAGCCCCGGGGCCACTGGACAACTGGAGAGGGATGCCCGCGGCCAGCGCCGAGCACCCGGCCCCACACGGCTCGCCACTCGGCGGGTGCCCCTGGGATTCAGAGCCCCTGAAGCCCGCACCTGGCGCAGGAGCAGCAGCGCCCTCACAGGCTGGAACGGGCTCCGCGGGCTCCCACTGCCACCAGATGGCTCAGGGAATCAACACGCGTTCAACCAGAGTTCAAGCTAAATGCTCAGGCATTTCAACTTTGGATTCCCTGACACGTGAGCACATCCAACTCTGCTCACCTTTCAGCTGCAAAATGTCCCCATAAGCCGGCCCTCCCTCAGGTCTGCCCGGACCCCTCCTCTGAAGCCCGAGGCCCCTTCTCCCTGCTGTTCCTTCCACACAGCCCCTGCTTCTGGCTTCCAGAAAAGCAGTCCCCAGGGCTGCTATGTGTACTTGGCAGCCACTCCTAACACCTTCTAACTGAACTGGAGTCTTAATTCACTGAGTTTTTAGAAAATACTAGACACGGCTGCAAAGGAAAAACTTATTCAAAGGCTCTCACCGGGATTTGCCCCACCGCTCCACTCTCAGGAGCTCAGCCGCAGCCTCAGCATTTCCCAGCACCGCCCCAAGTCTGAGCAACCCAAAGGGGAAACGTGTTGGCTCCGGGCTGGGAGCGGGGCCACCGCTGCAGCAAGATGGCCGCCCCGCGCCCCGAGGTGGGGTCTCACCCCAGCTAGAGAGAGGTTTACCCGACGTCAAAGGCTGCACCGAGAGACCCAGAGCAGTGCCCGTCTCCCACGTGACCAACCCCCAGGGACTTTCCTGAGTTCCCCGGGTGCAGCCAGGGACTTTCCAGCCCACATGCCTGCAGGGCCGGCGCAGGGCCCACGGGCTGGCTGCAGTCCCAGGCCCTCGGCCAGGAGCCTGCGAAGCCGCCACCCGCACCAGCAGCCTGGAGGCGGCAGAAACCCCAGAGGACTCGGGAGCTGGGGTTAATCCGCCTGTCCCCGGGGGTCTCTGGTCCCCTCAAAAGGTGACATGGAGTACCCGCTGCACTCCCTGCTGGGGCTCCCCACCCGCCCAGGAGAGACCCTGCCCCGAGGCCGGCTCTCCGGACACCGCTGGGCAACAACAGCTCAGGCCCCTCTGCTGAGCAGGGCCTCGGCAGCAGCACCCCTGCCTACGCTCCTGCCCCACGGTGGCCCCTGGGCGTCAGAGGCCTCTGTCCATGGACTGCAGTCCTACTCCCCGGAAGGGCACAGAGAGGCCTCCGCTTCCAGGCCCAGGCGCCCATCAGAGGAAAGCCCAGCTTCTGTCCACCCGACCACCGGCTCCTCCCCAGAGACGGCCAAGCTGCTCCTCTGGCAAAACGCAACCGAGAGCCTGAAGCCCACAAAGTCGAGTCGGTCGAGAACACCAGAGGACGCTGCGCAGCGCCCGGGACGGGAGCAGGAGGGAGGAGCCCCAGGGACCCAGGACCCCAGTTCCAGAGCCGACAGGCTCTCCCGTGTCGTGACTCAGTCGCAGCCCAGCGCCCACCCCAAGGCAGGGAGGCTGCTCCGTGGCCTGGGCAGCCCTGGGCATAGGCAAGCCGGGTCCCCTGCAAACAGCCCCTCCAGCCTCGGCCGCATGGGACAGCAACAAGGTCTCCCCACCTTGAGGACCCAGCCCATTACTCTGCACCACTGCACACGACCTCCTGGCCCGGGCAGCCTCCACTCCACCTCCTGTCTCACAGGGCTGGCTCCCGCAGGTTCTGTCCTCCTCTGCTGGGCTCATCTCACTGAGACCCCAAAGCTGATTGACAGTGGCCTCAGCGTGATGTCCCCAAGGTCCATCCCCGCTGTAGCCTGGGGCGGGGCTCCCTCTCATGACTGGACACTACTCCGCGGCACGACCAGCCCACATCTTGCGTGTCCTGCCCTCTGCCAGGGACACTTGGCTGCCGGGAAGTGCTACTGGGAACACTCGTGCGCAGGCACCTTGGAGACGTAAGTTTTTAAGGGCGTTTGATCACCAGGAAGAGCGTCCAGAGGGGCTCACGGCCGCAGGTTCAGCCGCCGGAGGCCCAGCACACAGGGACCCCGACATGCCAGCCTCACATGGCAGAGACAGGCCTGCAAGATACGCACCCGGCCACTGCCCTTGTCACTGGCCAGATGCCTTCCTGTGACCCCAGAATGGACGTGCAGGCTACTCCTGCGTCTTCCAGTGTCAGTGCTATCCAAGTGAGGAAAGACAACAAAGTCCCGTCGGCGAGAAAGCTAATTTCCTGCCTGCGCGGCACTCTCAGGGCCGGACCAGGGTCCCCGCACACACCGCTGCTCACCGCCACCGCACTGCAGCTGGAGGACCGCGTCCACGGACACACCAGGAAACAGCCCAGACAGGGTGAGCACCCCAGCCCAGGCCACACGCCCGGCTCCCCCGGCTCCAGAGTCTAGGTGGGCACGTCCGGAGCAGCAGCTGCACCCCCTTCCGCGGGAGTCAGGCGGGCTTGAAGCTGCTCTGCGGGAGGGGCTTCAGCCAGCGCAGGGCAGCCCCTACCTCGTACTCCTTCAGGGTCCCCTTCCAGGTGCAGCCCTCGCTGGAACAGACGGCCGGCAGGCTCTCTACCTCCCTGCGGGCAGCATTGTCCGGGAAAGCCTGGGGAGAGAGCGTACCTTGGGTAAGCCCCCTCTCAGACGCCCACCCGCCTGGCGCCCCACACCACGAGCCTTGGGGGGAGGCTCGGGGCCAGGGCGCCTCTCCCACGGCCATTCCCAGGTTCCTTCTCCCCTCGACACCGTCAGCGTGGACGGCTCACTCACCGAGCTGCTCTCCAGGATAGAGACGCCTTCCTCGTAAATGCCCTCGTTCACGCAGGCGGCACAGTTCTGGGGCCCGGAGCTGGTGGGGAGACGGGGAGGCTGCACTGTGAAACCCGCCGTGGAGGGTGGGAGGCCCGCGGCCTCACCAACACAGGCCCACGCTACGGCTTGGGCTCTGGAGCTTCTGTCGGCCACCGGGGTGGCCAGCGGATACGATGCACCGTGCAAGACACTCGGGGCCCAGCCCCAAACCCCGGCCCGTCTGAACGCGACCTGCGCAGACGGATGCCAGGACCAGGGGCTGCTGTCCTCCTGCTGACGGGCCGGAGGCCCCACCTCCCTACCCCGCAGGGACTTGGGCGCCCAGCGCAAAGGGAGCGGGAGCCACCAGGCAATTTTTAACTGTCCGCTTCCCACCAGAGACAAGGAGAAGCAGGGAAAACAGACTCTAAGGAGATGCTTGACTTCACCCCACACCGAAGCTGCCCTGGGCCACACGGGCATCAGCGTCCGCTCCTGGCAGCTCCCGGCGCCCCTACCTCAGGATGCTGCTCAGGCAGAAGGAACAGTAGCGGTGGCCACACTGGGCCTGGAAGGGCCTGCGCAGGACGTTCCTGCAGGCCGAGCACAGGTACTTGTCCTCTAGCTTGGTCCCCAGGAGGGTCTTGGAGAAGCCAGGCTGCAGCAGGTCCAGGGAGCCGGGAGGGGTCGTGCTGGCTGCAGCCATGAGCACCGCAGCCCCACCAAGGCCAAGCCCTAAGGGAGAGCACAGCGTGTCACGGCGGGTCCGGGGATGTGCAGGGCCTGGGCCATTGGGCCTCTGAGAGGCAGGACGTCAGCGCTCCGGGGAGCCCAGTGCAGGCAGGGCTAAGGCTGAGACAGCGGGCACCCGCACGCCCGCCGCAGCCCTGGGCCCAGCGGGCTGTCCTTGTGGCCACCCGGCCCGGGCCTCTGCTCCCAGGCCAGCTGGCTGGGCTCGCATCTGACCGTGATCGTGGACCCCAATCCTTGCGCCCTGCCATCTCCCCAAGGCTCCAGGTGCGAATGTGTCCTTAGAACATTGGACAGCTTGGCAGGCGACATCCCCGCGCAGGCCCAGGAGACGGCCGTACCAACCCTCAGCCCCAGGACAGGGGTGCGGCCTGTGTGCAGCTGCTGCTCTGCTTCCGTCCCCACAGCCAGGGTCCCTCTCGCTTCAGAGCTGCCCTCTGCCGTCCACCAGGCCTTGGTAAGGCCGCCACGGCAAGGTACCCAGGATGGGCGAGCAGTGGGAGGGCCCCCCCATAGAGCTCAGAGGCCTGCTCCTCATCTGCTACCCCGGCAGGCCACCCAAGCCCTTCGTGCAAATCCCCGAAGAGCCATCCCTGCCCCCGCACACCCCCACGTCTGCTCTGAGGTCTGGGCATGGTCAAGTCAGGATGCTATGAAACTCTGCACCTTTCTGGGGCGCGGGGGGGGCGGTCTGCTTGGGCAGCGACCATGCACAGGAGGCCACGTGCACTGTCCTAAGCTGGCCTGACACCAAGGGGACAGCACAGACGGTGTCATCCCCTAGCTGCTGGGCAAAGCCACTCTCAATCAGCTGTGGGGTCTGTAACACAGGAGGCCTTACTCGGAGGGCCCTCCGCAGCTCCCAGGACGTTTCACAACCTACATTCTTGCCTCCAGCCACCGAAAGAAGGGACGCTATGCCCGGGCACCTCGGGAGGGCACACCTCTGCCTCTCTCGCGCTCTCCTCACTGGCAGGCCTGGCCCCTGGAGGGTCCATCTGTCCATTCGACAGCTGGGGGGATCTCATTCCTTCAAGCCCTCACAACACAGATGTGCAAACATGAGAGGTGCCTTTATTAGTAAAACCTTTTGGTGGACGATGTGAACAAAAAGTCCCAAGAGCTCACGGACACAACCCCAGTGTGGGCCAGGGCAGCTCAAGGTCAGGCTGTGGTGGCCACACACGTGTGTGCATCTGGAGCACAGGCCTGTGAAGGTGTACTCCCTCCCGCGTGAGAGGCATCACGTTCCTAGCTTCCCTCTTTTTCTGGTCATGCTAACTAAATTGATTTCGTAACCTTGATAATTTAAAATATCACGGCTCCAGACTACATGAGACGGAGTTTTTATTTTTGAATATAACATGAAAAAAAAAAAGCCACCTTCTTTAGGTCGAAACTCTGTATTTGTTATAAGGTGTTAAACGAAATGAAATGTGGGAATTCCCTGGCGGTCCACTTGTCAGGGCTTCGCACCTTCATTGCTGAGGGCGCGGGTTCAATCCCTGGTTGGGGAAACTAAGATCCCATGAGCCGCGGCGCGGCCATAAATAAATAAATAGACAAACAAAATAAAGGCCTCTGTGGCTGCAGCCATGTTTTACACAGGCAGGGCCATAAAGCAAAATAAAAAATGAAGCTCGTGCAAGGCGTAAGGATGAGGGTGACGCTTTTCTCGCTGCCAATCTCAAACCTAGTCTCCAGGGGACCTGTCAGGAGAGACTTTCTTCTTTTGCGATGACTTTCCACCCGAATGTGGCCGGCGTGGGGGAAACACATTTTGGCCGACTGACCACACCTTCTGTGGCAGATTGAGCCCATTCTATTAATCCATGGACCTTTACTCCTGTTGGACATAAAAGAACCACAAACGGTCTCTTTTTTGAGCAATAAAGAAGGAAAAGACCCCAACACACAGTGGGCCTCGTCTTGCCTGCTCAGCAGTCGCAGCTACCTGGCGCAGCAGGAGGGCGGGCGGCCACGCGGTCAGAGGGCGCCCCCGCCACGCCCTAGGAGGTCTCAGTGCTTAAGGCCTTAAATGTCTTATTCAAGTCACAGTTATACACTTGAACCCTCAAGAACTGTAATGGAAAACATCATACAGACTCTAAAGCGCCGTGCCCAAGCTCAGCGCTGAAAGCCACCCGCTGCTGCTGTGCCACCTGCCCAAACATTAGAAGAAACCTCCGAGTCTCTGGCCCTTTCAGACCCTCCTGGCGCCACACACTCCACCCACCTGCAGTCACACAGGGCTGGGGGCTGGGGGCTGGGCGACCGGCAGCCTTTGTACTTAGGGGTCCGATGTTACAAGCCTCCAATATGGAACCAAACCCCCCTACTGGTCCTTCCAAGCTTCCAGTTTATTTTCCAAATCCTGACTCTCGGGCGAGGTGGTAAAAAAACAAGAACTACGTCCATTCACACGACTCACCAGGGAGTGTGAACGAGTATTCCCATACGGCCAGGCCCTCGTCTCACACTTAATTCACTCCCCAAATATGCTCCAGACGTGAATGCACTAACTTTATACAACAAACTTGCATTTCGTTGAAACGGCATTTCTACTAGATACAAAACATTATTTACAGGATAATTTCAGTTACGTGATGCTTGAGGATAGGCAAAACTAACCTATGACGATAGAAGTTAGAACAGCAGTTACCTTTGGGGTTGGGGACTGGGATACAGCAGACATTGGGTCTTCATCCCGGTTCTTGGCACAAAGCACCCAGAACCCCTGGGGCTTCCTGAGCCATGGGGACAGAGGAGAATCTCCGCGCGGGGGGCGGGACGGCGACACTGGCCATTGACTTAATCACCAGTGATTCAATCAATCCTGCCTTCAGAACCGAGCCCCGGTGAAAACCCTAAACGACCGGGTTTGGAGAGCTTCTGGGTTGAACACGTGGAGGTGCTGGGAAGGGGGCACTGGAGAGGGCATGGAGGCTCCGCGTCCCTCCCTGTATCTGGCCCTGTGTGTCTCTCCCAGTGGGCTGTTACGCATGTTTCTCTGAGCCCTCCTAGCAAATTACTGACCCCAAGGAGGGGATCATGGGGACCCTCAATTTACAGTCGGTCAGTCAGAAGTACGGGAGGCCCCACCTCCCCACTGGCATCTGAAGTGCGGTGGGGGCAGCCTTGTGCAACCAAACCCTTAACACAAGGGGTCTGTGCTAACTCCAGGCGGCCAGTGTCAGAACTGAATTAAACTGCAGGATGCCAGGTCAGCATCTATCAAGAAAGGCAGGGCTTCCCTGGTGGCGCAGTGGTTGAGAGTCCTCCTGCCGATGCAGGGGACGCGGGATCGTGCCCCGGTCCGGGAAGATCCCACATGCCGTGGAGCGGCTGGGCCCGTGAGCCGTGGCCGCTGAGCCTGCGTGTCTGGAGCCTGTGCTCCACAGCGGGAGAGGCCACAATAGTGAGAGGCCCGCGTACCACAAAAAAATAAAAAAAAGAAAGGCAGAGCTGCTTGGTCTGGGGAAACCCACACGTTTGGAGTCAGAAACCCTGTGAGAAGCGAAACAGAGAAGCTTTCCATGCAGGAGGGTCAGTGTTGCCTGAGGGATGCAAGGACTTCTGGAAGGCAAGGAATGACTGTATGTGTGGACACAGGCGCGTCTGGCTGTACATTTAGGATTTGTGCATTTTGCTGTATGTATGCTTCACTTTAAAAAGAAAGAGATGGAATTTCTATTCTCGAGAGTCGAAAAAAAGATGGTGAAATCCCTAATTATGGTGCACCCATGCACGTTTATCCAGAATAACCCTGCTTCATAATATTAACAATGGCAGAATAACCTCAAACACCGGTTTTAACACAAAAGAAGCCCCCCAGGTGGGGCTGCATCGCCCTCCTGCCCCCCCACCCCCAGGAGAGTGGGGGGCATCTGGCACCCCACCGCCGTTCTGCCATTTCCTGTGCTGCAGGCCCCCTTCCCAAGCCCAGGTCCCGCCTGGGTACACAGCAGGAGGACCCAGGGAAAGAGCCGTCCCTGTGAGAAATCACCGAGACCCCGATTGAGCCGGAGGCTGCTGGGCAGCTGGGCTCCACCGTCCTCAGCCCGGTGTGTGGGGGTCAGGGACTAATTCTCAGAAGGGTACTTTGCTGCCCAAACCGACATCACCTCAGGTGTCGGAGCACTTGGCTGCCGGGGGCCACCTGTTGCCAGCAGACACACGGGTTCAACCCAGGAGCTTCCCTCTGGGATGCCCCAACGCGAGGACCAAACTCCCCCAAATCCACACTCCACTGAAAGCTGCCCCTGCTGCGTGCCATGCTGGGCCCCCCAGGTCCGAGACTCCTGAAGCAACTCCCGGGGACCTGTGACTGCACACAGCGTGTGTTCTCATCCACGTGAATGTTATCGCTGACACTACTTTCATCTTCGTTCAAGCTCAACGTGATGCCAAGTGGTCTGGTACCAACTTAACGCCCAACAACCGTTTACACTAAAGCACACAGCAAACGCTGCGCCATCCCTTCCCGCCCGCGCCCACTCGCAGCTACTCGTGCCATCAACACACCCAGGTTCTTATGAAAAACTGGGGCCATCAACAGGGAGACGTTGACCAATGACGCAGCGATTCTGGCCCTTTGAGGCCTCAGCCCCACCTCACGCCCACCTCAAACGGGCCAGGAAATCCACTGGCTCTACCCGCTACAAACATCCAGGACCTGACCACCTGCTACCACTGGGCCCAGCCACTGTCCACTGTGACCTGACTCACCGCAGGAGCCTCCCGAAGCCCTTAAATACGAGCTGGGGATTTGGGCCCCTCCCTCAGACCCCCAGGCTTCCAGGGCCTCTGCTGCTCGGCTTCCTGAACAACCCTCGCCTCCCCGCACCGTTCCTCGGCCCCGGCAGCATCGCGGGCCTGGAGGCAGGGAGGAGGGACCCGGGCCCATGGGAGGTGCAGGGGTGCCCTCCGTGCTCCCAAGGCTCCCGCTGGTCACTGGCTCCTATACCCCTGTGTCTGACCCTTCCCCCGTGCTGCACCACTGGCCCAGCCGGGCGCCACCCCACCACAAATCAGGGCACCCCAATCCTGGAGCCCGCACTGTAGGCACCTCCACTACTCACCTCCTACTCCCACCGCTGCTGTGTACCCGCTTCCCTAAATCACAGCCAGTTCCCAAGAACACCCGCCCCAAACGCCATCTCCACCGCCTGCTGGCCCTGCAGGGAACACGGTGGCCACTTTGTTCCTGCTCAGAGCCAGGGGACAGCTTCGGCGGAGCCTGCCCCCCTCACTCCCCGAGGCTCAGCCGCCCAGGCCTTTAGGGAGCGATCCTCACCCGTCTCCGTGAAGGAGCAGGCCCAGCACACAGGGAGGACAGGGCAACAAGCCCAGGTGTGGACTCAGGAATAGACGGAAGGGGTGCACCCCATTCTTGGCATGACCTGTGGAAGCTGTGGGTCATTTTTTCTGGGTTTTCTTCTCTGGACCTTCCTCCCCTTGCCCGTGTGTGCGCTGCCCTGTGGTGGAAACCCACCTGCCGGACCGTGCCCAGTCTGCGCTGGTGTGCTGACCGTGCAGGAGGGCGGGCAGGCGGGCTGGCGTCTCTCACTGCCAGAAGGGGGCCCACACATGCCTCAGAACTAAGTCAGAAGGCCTTTTCTTCCAGGAAAACATTTTCTCCAGCACCAAGTGATGGCTGTAAATTCCATGCTCTAGTCCGCAGTTTACGACCACAGCTGAAACAACCCATTTCTTCAGGTCCCCAGAGGAATGACATGCGTGTTTGTCTCCCCAGAGGGAGCGAGCCTGTGATGTACATACGGGACCTGCACTCTGTCTGTCGCTCCGCATGGATGTTTCCAGGCTCCTGCTGTGCATCACGCGTGGAGCTGGGGAGACGGGGCAGCACCGTTACCGATGCGGCCAACAGGTGAGGGCCACAGGGCACAATGCAACCGCAGGTGGCACAGGTCTGGGACGCAGGGTGGACACCGGAAGGGCCCATGGCGCGGCCTGGGTGTGTCAGGAGGCGCGCTCAGGGCTGTCCCAGGCCAAAGGACCAGAGAGCACAGAGGCCCAAATCACAGCTCCGGCCTTCGGGAGCTGCAGCCTCACGGGGGCTGCGCTGTGTCCCGAGGCCTGGGGCTGAGGTGGGGGACCGGCCAGGCTGGGGCCTGGAATCAGAGAGAGCGGCTGCTCGAATGTGTGAAGACGCTACTGCTGAAAGCACTGAAAGCTTCTGCTCCTCAGAAAAGCTTTCAAAAAAGCACTGCTTAGGGTTTTGTTTGTTTGAAATTCAAGCAACGGTGAGTTTTGCGGTATGTAAATTACACTGCAATAAAGCTGTTAAAAATAACTCAAACAACAATTCTGGGCTGCTTGGGACCTCCACCTAAAGCCAGTAACTGAGTTGCTAAACGCTGTCGTCCTCGCCGGGGACATGTGGCCCCTGAGTCACGCAGGGCCCGGCGTCAGGCCTGGCACGCCCCCTGTTCTGCTAGATTCAAGGCCGGGCGGAGCGGCTGCTGTCACAGGCGCAGCTGTCCCCAGCTCTCCCCCGTCCCCACCGTCCGGTCCACGAGGAGCCCGCTCTGCCTCCAGGGAGCGTCTGGCCCCGCACACACAGCAGTTTTCTGAGTCCCCACGCCAGGCTCCGTCCGCCCCGGCAGCTCCCCAGACCCCTGCATCCTCCCCATCCACCTGGGGCTCGGTGTCACCGTCGGACAAGGCCCAAGCTCAGGGGGGTCGGAGGCACGGGGAGAGGGGCCCGGGGCAGCAAGCGACAAGCGGCGATCCCCGAGGTCCAGGCCGCCCGCGGAGCCCGTCCGGACCCCGAGCGAGGCAGGAAGCCCCTCGTGGGCAAGAAGGGGTGGGGCGCCGCAGCCGAGGCTCGGGGGCGGCCCGATGGGCGTGGACCCCGCGCGGACCCGGGCCGGCCGCCGTGGACGCCCCGCCGTTCGCGAACTTTCCTGTGAGGGGCCCGCTCCGACTTTCAGTTTCCGGCTCCGAGAAATCCCCTCAGGCCCGCGCGCGGCAGCGGCCGTGCCTCCCGCCGTGCCTCCTGGCACCGCGCGCCCCCCCGCCCCCGCCCCTCGACCTCGACCCCGAACCCCGAACCCCAACCCCAAACCCCGCGGCGCGACTCACCAACCGCCGCCGCGCGCCCGGAACTGCCTGCCCGCCTGCCGCCGCCGCCGCCGCCGCCCCGCCCACGAGCCCGCCAGATGGACTGCTGTGGAGACCTACCAGGAGCGCTCAGGAAGCCACACAGGGCCCCGATTGACCAGTTTTCTCCTCCGCCCCCTGCTTCGGGCCCTCCCTCCTGACGGACTGACACAAAAGCCTACCAAGTGCCCGCAGAGAGCCACAGCGGGCGCCGATTGGCCAGCTTTCTCCCCCGCCCCTCCCACCTCGGGCCCTCACTACTGACTGACTGACACAACAGCCTACCAGAAGCGCGCAGGGAGCCGCAGCGGGCGCCGATTGGGCGGAGCTCACGCGGCTAGGGTACTTAAGTCGCCCCCGGACGCGCTCTAGGCAGAGTTCGCCTTCGCTGGCGCGGTTCTGTGTGTGGAGGGCGTGGTCCCGCTGTTCCCGCAGAGGGTTAGCTCCAGGCGCAGGGCACCACGGCGATACCCGAGGCAGGGCTGGGCCCCAGTGTGGGTTACATTTATGAGAAAAAGTACAAATAGACGCCGCTCACCTAAAGGGTAGGAAGGCTTTAGAGGTCTCCTTTCGGAATAGTGAAACGTTCTAGGTCTAGGTAGTGGCGACGGTTGCCCGACATTACAAATTACAAATGACACTGAATTGTAAGCTTTAAAATGGTTTAAACGGTGAATTTTATCTTTTGCGAATTTCACCACCAAACAAAACAATATGCACAGCCTATGGCACATGGACACACGTGAGTGGAAATATTTAGAAAGGAAGCGCTGGTCTTGACCAGAAAAAACGGGCAGCACACTGCCGCTACGTGTGTGACCGGAGGACAAGCCGTTTCTCATCTGCTAAAGGAGAGTGGGGACAATTTGGATTCTCTCCTGTGGAAAACAGCTTTCTAAATACCTGAGAACAGCGTCTCATCTGATACCAGCACCCGGAAATGGGGACGGCTCTCCCCATTTTGCAGAAAAGGAAAGATTACGAGAGGCAAGATTCCTTACCCAGGTCACACAGCACACTGGGCACCCCCGCTCCAGGGGGAGCATCTGAAGCCACGCAGACTGTTCAAGGACAGAGTAAACGACACAGGCAGGCTGTGAAGCCACATGATGTAAAGGGTCCACGCTGTTTCCAGAAGTACTCACATCACGCTGCATAAATCATTACTTGGTTTGGAGTCGGAATTCCCCAATCCCAAACGCCACATCCCTGGGATACAGCAGCAAGGCCACTAGGCCTCCATTACAAGCTCCGTGAACGTCAAGGCTGAGCTTGCCACCAGCAGCCGTGGAAACCTCCTCAGTCCCCACTTACACATTCCATGAGGTTTCCCTCAAGGCCCATAACTAACCGAGCTCTCAGGTGTAAGGAGGTTTCTCCTCCCAGGGTCTGGGGGGCCGAGGCCATCCTGTGAACCCGCTGGCAGCACGGAAGGAAATGGCTCTTGCTGCAGAGAGGAGGTCCCCCCTCAGCAGCACCCCTCTTTCTTCAGGGGGAACATGGAAGTTGTTCGCTTGCCTTCCGCAGTGACTCCCTGGGGAGGGTCAGACCTCACTCACCCTTCCGGCATCGGGGACAGCACAGAAGCACTGGGCTCAGGGCCCCCTCAGCCCACCCTGCATCCCGAAGAGATTTCCTGGACGAAGGTCTTGCTTCCCGAGAAGGAGGCTGCCTGCAGCCCTCGGGACTGACAGGGCTGAGCCCATCTCGAAGGACCTGGAGATGCTTCCAGCATGAAAATGATTTCATATCTCTCCGACTGCCAGTTTCAGAGGATTTTCCTGAATACATTGTGTGTGTGTGTGTGTGTGTGTGTGTGTGTGTGAGAGAGAGAGAGAGAGAGAGAGAGAGAGATTCTGACAACAGGCCCCCGAGTTGAGATTGGGTAGAGGGAGTCTCGGCAGGGAGGGGCCGCTGACTGAGAAGTGGCCAGCCCACCTCCGCCTGCCAGCTCAGAAGGGTGACACCTCGATCCAGGCGGCCTGGAAAAGGGATGACTCACTCTGGTCGTCAGGCAACTCAGGGGATTCCCACGCGGGTTCCTTCCTGCCAAAAAGAAAGCAAAACTCAGCTTCTGAGGCAGTCATGCGGGGAGGTGGCTGGGACAGCCCCGAGCAGACCCTAGAGGGGGCCTGCGTCATCCACCTGCTCCCTGAGGGCTGGGGTCTAGGGCCTCTGTCCTGTGCCTCAGTGCCCCCCAGAGAGAGGCGTGGGCTGGCTACAGATCCGGGTCGATGCTGCGGTGGACACTGGCTTTTCACAGCTCGCCGGCCAGGCAGGAGAGAGGCCCCATCAGCTGCCCACTGGGCCTGCAGACCCCAGGAGAGGGTGCTGCCGCGGCCACCCACTCTGCCCCAAGGCCCCCTCTCCCAGGCCCCTGGCGCCTTCCCCGCCCCCTTAGGAGGAAACCTCGGGTCCTGGTCTGCGCCCAAGACATTTCTGAACGCTGGTGGCACCTCCGCTCCCCACTGGCGTGGCCAGTCCCCTTGGACATCTCACCTCCCGTCCTTTACTCACCCAGGCCTCTGGGAGACAGCACCCAGGGCCAGGAGGCAGGAAGGGCGACATGGGCCCCCACTTAGGACCCTGGACATGGGCTGCCCCTCCTGTGCCTGGTGCTGTCCCCAGAGCAGAGGCCGGCACTGAGCAGAGCCAGCCTCCCAGTACAGCCCACTTCCCGTCCTGAGAGCTCGGCCCCGTTTCTTTTCTCGTTTTTCAGACATTTGAAGGTCAACCGGGGGCTGCAGCTTCTGAAAGGAGCTGGTTTCACTCTCACTGTGTAATCACCTGATGGATGCGTTTCCAGAAAGGCCGGCCTCCAGCTCTGCCCAGAATTCCCCTGCCCGGGGGTCAGCCACAAGGGGCTCCCCCACTCCCCCTCCTGGAAGTGCACAGCCAGCACCGTCCCTCCCCAAGAAAAGGTGAGAGACGAGGCTGGTGAGACCCCGCAGCTGACTTCATGGCAGCAGCCAGTGCTCTGGGACCAGGACCGCCCACGCCCAGGCCCTAATGAGGTGCAGAGAGCACGGTGGTGACAGCGTGCACATAGTGCTGCGTCCTCTGTAAGCAAAGGTGGAAAAGAATGGTTTTCGTGTCTGTTTGTACTCTCTGTAGACTTGGGAAGGGTGCTGGAGAAAGTAATCAACGCAATGGGGGCCAAGGAGCGGGCCGTGGTCACTGTACACCATCCCACGGTTTTTAAACCACCTGATGGTACCACCGATTCAAAAGCATTTGGTGTTAAGCAACAGAAGGTCATTTCGGAAGCTCTGGAAAACACAGAAAAGTACCAGAAAGAAGGCAAAGATCACCCCAAATTCCCCCACCCTGCCCAGATTCCCCACTCAACACCCACCTCCCTTCAGCTGATCTCAGAAAACGGAAGCCACCCCACACCCAGAACTGAAGGCGTGGGGGACAACCTTGCATGCAGAATCACAGGTGCCCGGGCTGCCCTGGCCAACCCTGCCCTCCGATCGCCAGGTCGACCTGGCCCCAGGGCCTTTACACCGGCCAGTGCCTTGGCGGGACCAGCTCCCTCCCTCCCCGGGCAAGGGCTCAGCCTGGGCCCTCTGCAGGTCCTAGGGTCTCAGATAGAGAAGGTCTCTCCTGGTGGCCCTGTGTTAAGTGGGTCCCCTCCCCCACACCCCGTGGGAGTAGACTCGGTTTGTGTGCCCCTGTCCTCCGCCAGCTGGGTCATTGGAGGGCAGCGGCCTCTTCGGCCTCACTGGGGAACAGCGGCGGGTCCGCGCGCGCCCTCTGCCGGCCACATCCGGAACTGCCGCTCTGGCCCCTTGACTCCGGCCGGACCTCCCGCCCAGGCACCGCGCACCTGCTCCCTGTGGCGGGACCTTGTTCCACCGCCTCACTTCGGACCCGCAAACCGTAAGATGGCTCTTCTCACACTCGCACCCAGCAAGTGATCACCCGGCCAAGGTCCGCAGCTCTGTGTCGGAGAGGCTCGGGGTGGCCTTCAGGGGTCTCCCAGCACCCCACCGCCGCAGGCATTCCCCGCCCCAACACTGTCACCCTCTTCCATGGGGATCCCACCTGTCCAGGACCCAGCATTTTTCAGCTCAGCTGGGACCTCTGACCCTGGTTCTGCCAGCTGTCAACCGTACCTCCTTGCTCCCCCAGACTCCAGGGCCATCCTTGGCAGCCCACACTCTCCAGCCGGCCCCCTCCCCTCCCCTGGCCATCTGTAGAGGCCCTGCACCCGGCGCAGTCTAAGTGGTCCTGCTTTCTGCAGCTGAAGGAAGTGGCCACCAGTGTGCAGGAGAAGCTGGCAGCCTCCTCCACTGCCCAGTCCAGCCACTCACCCTCCTGGACCACAGCCCATCCTCCACTCCCACACCTGGCCTTTCCAGTGCTCGCTGGGGACGTCCAGTGGATCTTTTAACTCCCCTTCTCCATGGGACCAAGTGTATTCGGTGACAACGACAATGGCTGAAAAGAAAAGCAAGTTGTGAAAATATTTTCTTGCTGAACTTCATGTACACAATCACGTGAATAAAAAGTAAGTAAATTCAATAAAGAGTACAAAAGAGGGGAAAGTGATGGATCACAACTTTCTTTACATTATGTATTTTCTCAAAAACAAGGGGAATACTTACACCAACGTATCCGTTTTTCACATTAATGAATAACAGTATGGACCAGTTTCTCTTTTTGAGTCTTAATATCTGCAAATTTCACAGTGCTTCTGTCACAGTCAGTCTTTTTTCTTCTTGCCATGTTCAATAGAGTGTCCAGCCATATTTGTCCATCTATTTTCACTCGTAGTTCATCAAAGAATACTTTTTATTGACCTTAATACACTTGTGGTAATTTTCTTTCACTTGAAACCACAGATACACCAAGTTAGGAAGAACTGTATGTACGTCCTGCAAATTGTGATTCTTAGTGTCTTTGGTCAAAGCCGATCCTGGTGCCTTTCAGACATCTCCGCAGTTTAAAAATTGTAAATTCCAATGAAAACTCTGAGTGGCTGTATAGAACGACAGGGTTGAAGTAAGTCGGGCGTAGTGACGGTGCTAATGTCACCTGCTTTGCTGTTTAAATGCAGGAGCGCAGAGTTCCGCCAGGGCTGGAAGTACACATGACACCCAAATGTTAGGAACGTCCCCCCGAAACACAGGGTGTAGCTGATTTCCACGTGGGATACAAAGTGTGCTGGACTTTGCCGGTGCCAGCAGGAGGAGTATTTGTATTTTATCACTGACGTTATTTAGGATTACTACATGAACCTTTAGCTAATTGCATCATATGCGATCTACCCTTTGGGTCCCAGAGTGAGGGGGGTCATCAGAGGCTAGCTGCGCTGGCTCCAGGCAAACCCAGAGGCCCTGGCCTCTGAGCAGGCTGGGCTGCAGGGAGGGGCTGAACACTGTGTGGGGACGGCTGGACCCCAGCTCCCCTCTCCAGCCCACACAGCCAGGCAACTTCCCTCTCCTCACTGCTATGGAAGGCAGGAGGTGATGAATCCAAGGGCTCTCTAGCGTAGGGACACCGGGCTCAGTTCTTCCCCATGGCGGACACCTGGCTGGCAGTCAGGCTAAGCAGGAAACAGTGGGTTGGCCAGGTGTTGCTCTTTGGGGCCCTCAGACGAAATGGCTCTGTCCCACCCTGATCACCCCAAAGAGGAGCCCACCCTGGCAAGTCCTGCCATGCACATGAGGCTCCCAGCTGCTCCCAAGGGCCACCCTCTTGGATGAGATAGACAGCCAAGGGTTGGGACAGTTGCATGAAAGACAGAGGTCAAAACAGATGAAAGGAGGGGGAGGGAGGGTGCAGGTACCTGAAAAAAAAACATGACCAGGACTAGACTTGGTAACCTCAGAGGGACAGAGAGAAGAATATGTGGAACAGGGTGCTATAAATTTCAGTGCCGTAGAAGGAGCAGGTAGACTAGAGCAGGGAGCACTTAGAAAACAAAAATGTGATATCAAATTAAAGAAAAAAGTCAGTGAAAGGGTGGTAAGTTGAGGAAATCTCCCAAAAGTGGAGCAGAAAGAAAAGGAGTTAAAAATAGAAAAGATAAGGACATTCACAGCCCCAGGAGGGAATCTAAGATCTTAGTGATAGGAATTCCAGAAAGTTGAAACAAGCAAGGAAGGGAGCAGGTTATTGAGGAAAGAGCGCAAGAAAACATTCCCAAACTGAAGGGCCTTATTATCCAAATTTAGGGGGTCTAGAGTGTGGAGCACATCGTGGGGAAGCACACCGAGGCCATCACCCTGAGGGTGCATAGAAAGGAGGGCAAGTAGACGATCCTAAAACTTCCAGATGGGGGGAGGAGGAGGGAAGGGAGAGGAGAAGGAGGGAGAGACAGAGACAGAGGTAAAGAGAGAGAGTGAGAAGGGAGAGAGAGGAGGAAGCCCACACAAAGCAGGTCATAAATAAAGGACTGACAACAAGAAAGACATGGGACTTCTCAACAGTAATATGAAAACTAGAAGACAATAGAGCCTGACTTTGAAATTCTAAGAGAAAACATATTCCAACCTGTAATTTGTTGCTCAAAGTATCAACCAATCACCCTGAGAGTTGATGATGGGATAAAGACATTTTCAAACATGCTGTGTCTCAAAAAATTTTCCTCCCATGTAGTCTTGGTCTGAAAGTTACTAGAGCCTGTCCACCAAGATAAGAGTGAAAGGAAAGAAGATGCTGGCATTGGCTCCAGGAGAGAGAAGAAACTCCTCAAAAGACAGTTCCAGGCTCGGGTCTGGACGAAGCCCACCCAAGTTTGCCGGGGAGAACAGGCTGCAGAGGATGAGGTTTGGGAAACACAGGGATGGCCAGTCACCTGATGGGTGGAGAGGAGATCTACAGCCCTGACAGACAGTCTGGGCCTGAATTAATGGGGGTAAATAAAAATGAAGTGAATTAACATGCAGCTAACCGAAAAAATTAGAGACACTTGTGAACACAAGGAAAAAGTGATGGGGGAAAGGAAGTCGAATCACAATGCATTATGCAGATCTGCTGTGAACAATACGTGTACAGTCATATTCATCAAGATACTAACAAAGGATGTAACCAATAACTTTTAAGTTGACAGTGAGTGACAAGTAGCTTGTTGGTCTGTTGATCCAATCTGACATAGTTAGCTTCTATAGGGTGTTCAGCCCCTCTCAGCCCCCTGACCACTCCTTTTGCCCTGGTCAGTCCAATTCACTGCCCATACTCCCCTGAGCACTGCCTTCACCCCATGTTCACACCCCCATCCTCCACACTGGCCAGAGTGCTCCTCCCCAGAGGAAAACCTCAGTGGGTTACTCCTAATCCCCAAAGGCTCCTTCTTTTCAGAAAGTGTCTGTCTAGGGACTTCCCTGGTGGTGCAGTGGTTAAGAATCCTCCTGCCAATGCAGGGGACACAGGTTTGAGCCCTGGTCTGGGAAGATCCCACATACTGCAGAGCAACTAAGCCCGTGCGCCACAACTACTGAGCCTGCGCTCTAGAGCCCGCAAGCCACAACTACTAAGCCCGCATGCCACAACTACTGAAGCCCACATACCTAGAGCCCGTGCTCTGCAACAAGAGAAGCCACCGCAATGAGAAGCCTGCGCACCGCAACAAAGAGGAGCCCCTGCTCGCCGCAACTAGAGAAAGCCCGTGCACGCAGCAACAAAGACCCAATGCAGCCATAAATAAATAAATAAATAAAATATTTGACTACTAGTGAAACTTTTCCCAATTTTTTTTTTTTTTTTTTTTTTTTTTTTTTTTGCCACACCTTGTGTCATGTGGGATCTTAGTTCCCTGAGCAGGGATCAAACCTGCACCCCCTGCATTGGAAGTGCATTGTCTTAACCACTGGACCACCAGGGAAGTCCCAATTTTTTCCCAATTTGATGAAAAACATTAATATATAGATCCAAGAAGCTCAGCAAACCCAAGCAGAATAAGTATGAAGAACGGTATAATTGGGCACATAATAGGAACCCCCTCCCCCCGAAAAAAGAGAAAATCTTGAAGCAGCCAGAGAACATGTCACATTACATGCAGGGCACAATGATCAAAATAGATATGAACGAGGGACGTTTATCATTGGAAACAATGGAGGTCAGAACACAATGGGACAGTATTTATAAGACATCCTTCAAAAATAAACACAGCAATTCCTCAAAAAATTAAAACTAGAGTCACCATATGATCAGCAATTCCATTTCCATTCCATTTCATATCCAAATAACTGAAATCAGGGTCTCGAAAAGATATGTGTACATCCATGTTCACAGTAGCACTACTCACAATAGCTAAATATGGAAGCAACCTGTGTTCATCAGTGGATGAATGGATAAGCAAAATGTGATATGTACATGCAATGGACTATTATTCAGCCTTGAAAAAGAAAGAAGTTCTGACACAGGCTACAACATGGATGAACCTTGAGGACGTCATGCTGAGTGAAATAAGCCAGTCACAGAAGGACACATATTGTAGGATTCCATTTATGTGAGGTTCCTAGAATAGTTAAAGTCAGAAAGTCTGAAAGTAGAGGGGTGGGTGCCAAGGGCTGGGGGAGAGGAGGAATAGGGAATTAGTGTTTCATGGGAACAGAGTTTCAGTTTTACAAAATAAAGAGTTCTGGAGATGGATTATGGGTGATGGTTTCACAGTATCATAAATGTATTTAATGCCACTGAACTCTACACTTTAAAAATGGTTAAGGTGGTAATTTTTATGTTCAGTGTATTTTATCACAATAAAAAATGTTTTTTTACAGAGGGGAAAGGGATTACACAAAAGCTGGGCTGCCAGGAAATGGGATCCTTGGGGCCACCTCAAGGGCTGTTGGCCATGGTAATCATGAACTGCCTTTAAATGTGTGAGTAACCCCTCCTTCATGAGGTGTACAGACCTTCACATTTACTAGATTTTACCGGATAGTATTTAGTTGATAACTTCTAATGCTAATTTTCATCAGGGAGGGACTTCCCTGGCAGTCCAGTGGTTAAGACTTCGCCTTCCAATGCAGGGGTTGCGGGTTCGAGCCCTGCTCAGGGAGCTAAGATCCCACATGCCTCGCGTCCAAAAAACCAAAACGTAAAACAGAAGCAATATTGTAACAAATTCAATAAAGACTTTTTTTTTTTTTTTTTGCGGTACGCGGGCCTCTCACTGCCGTGGCCTCTCCCGTTGCAGAGCACAGGCTCTGGACGCGCAGGCTCAGTGGTCGTGGCTCACGGGTCCAGCCGCTCCGCGGCATGTGGGATCTTCCCGGACTGGGGCACGAACCCGCATCCCCTGCATCGGCAGGTGGACTCTCAACCACTGCACCACCAGGGAAGCCCCTTCAATAAAGACTTTAAAGATGGTCCACATCAAAAAAAAAAATCTAATTTTCATCAAGGATACAATATTCAAGTTAATATCTTTATTTGGGAAATACAGAAATAGCCTCGTTTTATCTTTGTTTTCCAGAAGGCTACAGAATTCTCTTTTCTCTTCTCCGTGAATGGAGATGTGTGACACTGGTTACTTTAAAGAAGGTGGGCAGGGCGTTCATTGAGCAGCGGTGGTGGCACCTCAGGGGAGCTGTGAGCCGCTCACCAGGCCTCCCGAGGCTCATTCTCCATATGCCACCTGCTGCAGCTTCGCCCCCAAAGCTACTCTCCCGCGGACCCTGAGTAAATCAGGAGCACCCAGAGCCAGGAGCGGGTGAGCATGGGTGACCCGACAGGGAATGGGTCGGGCGGAGAGGCACAGACACCTGTACCACCTGTGCCCTGGTGGTAGCTCATGCCACAAGGACAGGGGCTGCAGAGGTCTCTGTGGCATCAGACCTGGACTCCTGACCAAGGGCCAGATGTGATGATGGCTCTCCTGGCAGACATCTGAATGGACAGAGGACACCAGGGTCTAGGATGCCCCCTCTCTGGGCTGAGCCAACTAGGGCAGATGCAACACCACGGAGCTGATGCAACTTCTCCTTTGGGGATCACAGCCCTCAAGAGAGGGCCTCACTCGAGGGTTCGCATGGCCGGGTGTTGCTTAAGTTCCAGGCGTAGGATATCCTGACTGAGATAGGTTAAGACTGCCATCTCTTTCCAAGCAGCCTCCTCTCTATTCACACTCTTCCTGGGCCCGCTGCAGTGACCACAGGCATTTTGGGGACCCCACTAAGAGGAGCTTGAGTTGGGATGCCCTTAGTTGGGGTATATGGGATATTTTTATGCTGTTCACAGTCTTGCTGGCCTGTCCTGGGGCAGGTACGTCTTCCACATCTGCCAACTACTACCCGCAAGCACCCGGAACTGGAAGTATGTGGAGCAAAGGAGAAACAAGGTTTGTCGTATGAACCAAAAGGGAGTCTGTGCAAAATTGTTAGCAGAGGACTCGGCTGTCCTGACTCCTGGATAGAATGTGTGGATTTAATTACAGAAAACTCAGCCGAAGTTGGAGTTGACTCGGGACTGGCCTGTACGGTGCGCCCTCATGCCTGCCATGCATGTCAATTACCCCAAACAGGAAGAGAACTCTGCCTACATCTTGGGCAGGAAGGTGCCTCTACTTACCGTCAGGCAGGAGGAAGGAAACTTCCCTCCACCCCCCAACAGCCCAGCCAATCAGAGACTGCAGCAGTCCAGCCAACAGGAAGCCTCCATTGGACCCCCACCTCCCCAAACTCTTTGGTTATCACAGCCCGTCCCAACTCCCCCTTCTCCCTATAAAAGCAAGTTCTTCCTGTTCTCCCGATTGGCTTACGGTCTGCCACAGTTTTAATATTCTGAACTGTAATTCCTAAATATACTTGCTTTTGCTGGTAAGATAACTGGATATTATATTATTAAAGTGTACACATTTATCAGAATTCCTGTGTCGTGGAGCATAAACCTATAAGAATGTTACAATGAGTGAGCACATCTGTGCGAAGCGCAAGTATTACCCAAACCGAGGTCAACGCTAACAATCAGAGACAAATTTGATCACACAGGTTAGAAAAACGTCTGAATTGTCTTCCTGTTCTTTCCATAAAACAATTCTGCAAAGTCATGATGTGGCATTCAATGAGAATACAGCCAAAAATGTAAGCAAAAGCATTAGAGATGCGTTCATTAATTCATACAAGCGTTATTTTTCTGAATTTTGTGATGTGTGGCGTTTGTCAGTTTTGTAAAATTTATTGACTTATTTTCTCATTATACAAGATTATCATAAAATAACTATAAAATCTTACAAAGTTATTGTAAAATAACTTATTCGTTATATTATGTATACATTACATACTGTAAAGTTATGTATATATTATTCAAAATATACACGTTATACAAAAACATTCTCTTTTGTAACTAATTTTGTTTTTTATAATTTTATATATTTCCTTGGAGTCCTCCCACAAAATATATTTGCTTCAGGCCCCACCTAACCTGCACCCTGGCCCCCATCATCCTTGCATCACGTGAGCAGAACTCCAGAGAAATAGAAGAACTTCCATTTGCGTGCAAGGTGACCAAAAAAGGCATGAAACAGAAACTAACCTCAACTACAGGAAAATCGATGAGGCTACCTTTCCCTTGCATCCAGTTTGCGCGCCCACCTTGCCCGCGAGGGGCCAGGCCAGGCCGGGGCTGCTCGACCCCATCCCCAAAGCTGCGACCAGGAAGCCAGGTGTGGACCCCAGTCTCCCTCCCCCTACCTGCTCCTCCCCCGAGTCCCCTCTTCTCCCCTTCTCGCCCCGGCGCACAGCACCCGCTACTCGCATTTCCCCTTCCCCTCCCAGTACTCCTCTTCACGTCCTGCGCCCCGACCCCGTTCCAGAGCCACCCTGCGCCGCCTCCCCAAGCCGGGTTCCCCTTCCTCCCACCCCCTCATCCTCTCGCCTCCCCGCCCACGGCCCCTGTACCTCTCATTGCCCCACATGCCCCTCATCACTCCCCCAGCGTTCCCAAGCGCCCCTCCAGCTGCCCCTGGCCACCCCCCCACACACACACAACGCCCCCCAGCGGCCACGCGCCCCGGCCGCGACTTCTCCCGCCCCACGTCACGCACCTCCGGCGTTTCCACAGATGAGCCGGGCACGGATTGGCCCCGAGCCGCGGGAAGTGCCCGCCCCCCGAGCCGCCGGCCAATGGGAGGAGGGGGCGGGCCCGAGGCGGGCGCCGGAAGCGCCCGAGCGACTAGGGGTCGTCGCGTCGCCGGGTTTCGAGCAGCTGCCGCGGAGCCGCCGGACGGACCGCCAGCCCCGCCTGCCCCGCCATGGCTGAGAGTGACTGGGACACGGTGACGGTGCTGCGCAAAAAGGGCCCCACGGCCGCCCAGGCCAAGTCCAAGCAGGTGCGGGCGCAGCGCGGGCCTCGGGGCCCAGGAGCGGCCGGGCGGGCGGCGCGGACGCGGGGCCGGGGGCGGGGAAGACGCGGGGCTGGGGGCGGGGAGTGGGGACTGGAGCAGGGACCGGGTGGGAGCAGAGCGGGGACAGGGGGCGGCGACGGGGCGGAGGCCGGGGGCAGGAGTGGGAGACAGGGGCGGGGTGGGGGTGGAAGGGTCCGGCTGGTCTTAGGGCAGTGACACAGGCCTGCGGGCGAGGCGCTGGACCTCTTGGTGGGGACAGGTACATAGAGACTGGAGGGGAGCGGGGCGAGGTTAGCGGGGTGGACCTCGGGGCGGAGATGGGGGATGGAGCGCAGGTAGGTGGTGTGTCCAGGGGAGGGATGGGACAGGGGCACGGTTGCCTGGCACCCCCGCCCCAGGGTCTCCTTCCCGCTTCTGCGGGCTGCCAGGTGCCTGGCCAGTCCGCTGCCGCCTGTGGAGCCCACTGAAGCACATTGCCGGTCATAGGGGGTCCCTGGCCCCAGGCTGAGGTGGCCTAGGACCCAGCGTGCAGGTGGACTCTGCCTCCCCAACTTGCAGGGGTAGCCGGCATGCCCTGAGGGGTACTTGGGGCAGAAGGTTTCCTGGCTACTCCATCCGGGGTTCATCTGTGAGTCGATGTGAGGGAAAAGGGAAGGGCAGTTTAGTCCCCACCTCTGCTTGTTTCTGCTCTCAGGCCGCCTTGGGCCAGCCTGATACACGCAGTGCCAGGTCTGGGCCAGGACTAGCTTTGGCCCTGGTGACCAGCATTCATTGACCTGGCCAGGACTTCTCAGTTAGTCAAAACCAAACTCACTCTCTTTTTTTTTTCCCCAAAGGAAACTTAATAGCCACAAGCTAAGAATCATGTGAACAGCTCTAGAAAGCATCCGTGCACATGTCACACTGAGAATGTCGCACAGTCATGTCTCTGAGGTGTCAGAAGCTTCAAGAAATACATTACATTAATATTCGGTGACTGTGATCAAGGGGTGTCGCTGTCTTTGCTGATGTTTGGGACGGGGGCTGCAGGCTTTGTGCGACGTACTGTCTTTTATTAGGAGCCGGATTGGCCGAGGAAGGCCAGACCAGGTCCTCACTTGACGTTCCTTCCTGCTTTTGCAGGAGAGTGTACTGGAGAGGTAAATGTATTTCAAGTGTGCGTTTCTGACAGGAATCCATTAGCACATTGCTTTCAGCAGCAAAGATGTGAGCTCCTGTTTTCCTTAGCAGGAGTTTATTGAGAGTTGCCTGCATATTTGGTTGTAGAGGGATTTGTATAACAAGCTTTGGTTTAAACCCAGCATTTGCTTGTCAGTCCTCGAAAAAGCAGCAGGTACTAGGCACGTAGCACGGCGCTTAGGGGCATGAGCTCGGAGCTCACGGGCTCAAAAAGCACCAGGCGTTAGCAGTGCGCTGACTGGCTGACAGCAGCCTAAACTGGTGTTTGCCAAATACTGCAAAGCTAATTTTGACCGGAAAATCACTTGCTAATTTTCTAGGCCATCTTAGCAGCTCAGAGGCGAGGAGAAGATGTGGAGACTTCCAAGAAATGTAGGTACTCGTGTGTCCACTCGCAAAACCAGGGGGTGCTCTTGGGTTTCGTACCTGCAGATGCGTGAATGCTGCCCCCCGGGCTGTCGGGTGGCTGCTGGCAGCTGCAGCCGCTGCAGAGCTGGGCGATGTCAGGGATCTTGTGAGAGCGGCTGGGGCTGGCGCAGGTCAGGAGGGGTTGTTCTCCCTCCTTAGTCCACAGATTCGGGACTTGTCCTCTTTGTGCTCTTGTCCCCACTTTGGGTGGCCTGGCCTAGCACGTCACCCTGGGCACAGGGCGCCTCTTGGGCCTGGTTCCCGTTCTGAAACGGCTCTCCTTTGGCTTCGTTGCAAACCCTCTCCTCTGCTCTTGCTTCGTGCCGGTCCAGGGGCCGCCGGCCAGAACAAACAGCATTCGATCACCAAGAACACAGCCAAGCTGGACCGGGAGACCGAGGAGCTGCACCATGACCGGGTGACCCTGGAGGTGGGCAAGGTGATCCAGCAGGGCCGGCAGGGCAAAGGACTGACGCAGAAGGACCTGGCGACGGTGAGCGCGGCGGGTCCCCTCCTCGCAGGCCGTGGTCGGGCAGGCGGGAGGCGTGGGTTCCGCTCACCTGGTGACTTGAGGGCTTCAGTTCGCTCTTGCCCCGGCAACCCTGAGGCCTCTGGGGGGGGCCACACGAGTCAGCTGGAACCTCCTGAGCCGCTATCCGCTCAGGCCCTCGGCCTGCACAGTGCCCCGGGGGTCGGCGCCTGAGGCGCCTCACCTGGCAGTGTTCTAGTCTCCCAGCATCTCCTTCTGGAACTGACGTGTGCAAATACACGTTCTCTTTAGAAAATCAACGAAAAGCCACAGGTCATCGCGGACTATGAGAGTGGCCGGGCCATTCCTAACAACCAGGTTCTGGGCAAGATCGAGAGAGCCATCGGTGAGTGTCCCGCCATCCTTCAGTGGGTCTCGGCCGCCACTGCCTGACCGCGCGCGGTACGTCCGCTCCTCCTGGGTGGGCTTGGTGAGGAGGGGCGCAGGAAGGCCCGTGGGGCCCCGGAATTCTCCGGAGCCTGAAGAAAATTCCCACGGGCACGTAGTGTCTGGGCACCTCCCCCTTTGGCATCTCCCCGAGCCTCCTGTGCTGGGGGCCTCGCTCTCCCTGCCCCGCCCCCAGCATTGGCGGCAGCGTGGCTCCCAGAGCGAGGAGGCCTAGTTCTGGGGAGGGGCGTCCTCTGTCCCCACGAAGATGGGCAGGCACGTGCTCTTCAGAGTCAGGCGTGAAAGCTAGTAGTGTGGTGGGCATGGTGCTCATCGGTTTCCCGCCCCTCCACACACGTGCCCACTGCCCCCCACCTCCAGTGGAGCCTGGGAGCCGCGCTCGAGGGTCAGTGTGGGTGCCGCTGCCCCCTCCAGGGCAGTGGGTAGGGGTGCTGTGGAGCTGCCCTGTGCCTTGAAGACCCAGGGGCGAGCTGCAGTGGTCATGGGCCGGTGGCTCTTTCAGGCCTCAAGCTCCGGGGGAAAGACATTGGGAAGCCGATCGAGAAGGGGCCGAGGGCGAAATGAACACAAAGCCTCGAAATCAGTGCGTTCCGGCTGATCTCGTCTGGCTGGTTCCCCTTGACCACCAGTGCCAGCGTGGGTCTCCTCACGTGGCCGTGCGGAACACAGGGCGGTAACCCTGCCCGGGAACCCCCTCTACCCGTACCTGCTGTCAAACTAACAAAACCTTGCAGCGTGTTTGCTTCTCCTGATTGTTTTCCTTCCTGTCCCCGTCCCTCACGTGGGGTGCAGAACGCTGCCTTCCTCTCCCCCGGGGTCTGCCCTGTCACGGCTGTGGCTCCAGGGAGCTCGGAGGGGGGACCGCCTCGCACACGGTGGGCAGCCACCGTCTGGGAGAGGAGCTGCGTGTCCGGCCCGGCTCGTAGAGAAGCTAATAAACGTTTGTCGCCCTTCCTGATGGTGGTGAATCCTTGCTGTCCAGTCTCACCTCTTGTGCCTGCAGCTCCCCCTCCCTCTGGCCCCCAGTGTGGCGAAGGGCTGTTTGCATGAAGCACTGTGGGGGGAGTCTGAGGGCCAGGAGGGTCGCTCTGCGGGCTGCTCCTTGTCAACTCTGCTGGGACGGTTAGTGGGCGTCCATCAGCTTCTTGGCACCAGACCCTGGCCCTCCCCTGGCACTGAGTCCCTGGTCACATCATTCCGTGCAGAGCCCAGTGGGTCGGGGTGGCAAGGTGGAGCCACCTGGGCTGGAGTCCAGGGAGTACCTGGCCATGCAGGTGTGGCCGTCACCCCCTCCCCCAGGACAGCCATGCCCGGGGGGCCTTCCAGACCTGGCGGGTGGTGTCTGAACCTCCCTCGTGGAAGACCAGAGCCTGGGACTGTCCCTAGGTCAGAAAGACTCAGCTCCATTTTATTAGATGAGGGTGGCGTGTGGGCGGGGACCTTGACCATGGGAGGGTGGACACGGCGACCTTTATTTGGGACAGGGGACACATCAGGGCATTCCTCCTACAAGTCCAGCTCCATGCCACCTTGGACCCAGTCTGCTCCTAAGTCTGTCACCAGCAGCTCTGGGGATTTCTCTCTGTCTTAAATCAGATGCAGAATCGCCCGGTGAGGCGGGGCCCCTGATGCGCCTGGGTCGGAGTCCTACTAGGCTGGCCCGAGGCTCGCTCGGCCTGGGGCGGGGGCTTCTCAGGTCCCGCTGTGCCTCCGTCCTGGTGCCTCTAGCCCCTGGCGCGTCTCCAGGGCCTGCCTGTTTCCAGTCTCCTGAGCCACTGAGGCACGTGGGAGGGGCCCCCAGGCACATCCTCTTGGGCAGGTCAGGTTGGGTCTGGGGAGCCCGGGGAGCCCCTGCTTCCTGCTGACCTCAACCTTGGCTGGCCAGCGGGGGGTCCCTTGTGGGCCGGGGCACTTATTGCCGGGGTATGTAGCTGCGGCCCCTGTGGGGGCGAGGGATGCAGGGACTCGACGCGTCCTGAGAGGGGGGGGGAAGGTGTTGGTCCCTGGGCTACGGGGTCTTCTCTGCGTCATCTACTGGTCATTGGTGACCGATGCTGGCAGGGTGACATGGCCCTAGGAGGAAGGAGGAGATCTGTGGCCACCGGGCGGCGGTGGCCCCGCGTGTGGGAGGGTCCTGTTCACCATCCAGCCGAGTGCAGGGCTCAGGGGCTCCTGCCCGCCGTCCCCCCCGGGGCTCCTACCGCGTTGAAGAGAATGTTGTCAAAGCTGGGGGCCACGGCGTCCGTCTTGCCCCAGAAGGGGCAGCCCCCGCTGTTCTGCAGCCAGCGCCGTCCCGCAAGTCCAAGCAACACCAGCAGCATGAGGAGAAGGAGGGTGCCGCCAACCACCGCTGGCACCAACGTGGCCACTGCTGTGTCTCCTGTGTGCGCAGGGTGCGTGACCCGGGATCCGAGACCTCCCTGTCAGCCCCATGCCCGGGCACGGCCGTCCGCACAGCCCTGAGGACTTCTGCGCCCCCCGCTAAAGGAGGGGTGCCGGTCGTGCCCACACAAGGCTTCCAGCTGAGGCCGGGCCCTGGCGGGCAGGCGGCTGCCGGCTGCGGAGCTGGGGGAGTTGTGGCCCCAGGCTAGGGCCCCACCCCGCCTTTGTCACAAAACAGCAGCAACCGCAAGTGCTCCAGCAAGAGGCTGTCTCTGGTCTCTCGCCTGACTGGAAGTGGGAGCACGGAGTGCAGAGGCCGGGGAGGGGCACCCCAGTCCTGAGGGAACAGGGACCAGGGGCGGCCCAGCCCGGGGTGGGGCACAGCGGGCGAGGGAGGGGACGGTGCAGGGCCCGGCCCGGTGGCTCTCCTGGTCCCTTGGGCCAGGAGCAGACCGCTGGCAGCCACGTGGGCCGTGAACCACCGAAGCTGGTGGAGGCCCAGACCCGGGGCAGGGCTTACCCTGGCTGGGTGTAGACAGCTGGCAACGTTGCCCGGCCAGGTACTCGACGTCATCCAGGGCAATGGGCCCCAGGGCCGGCTGGCCGCCCAGAGTGGCTTCAAACACGATCTAACCGGGAGGGAGAAGAGGCCGGGTGGGCCCGAGGAGGAGGGTAGCCCCTCCTGAGCTCCTGAGCCCCCTGAGGTCCCCCGGCTCTGGGGGGCCCGGCCTCACCTGGAACTCCTCGGCGCTGGCCACTTCCACCTGGCCTTCCAGCCACTGGTGCCGCCAGCGCCCGCCCGCGCCCCACACGGCCAGCTGACCCCGGGCGCTGCTCAGGAGTACCCTCAGCTCACCCTTGTCTGAGAGCAGGGGGCCAGGGGTGTCAGGCCCCCGACCCGGCGGGAGGCGGGGCTGCCCCCGTGCCCGGTTCCCCCACCACCCGCGCTGCCGGCCCGACTCACAGAAATGCTCAGGAAAGCCCATGTGGTACCAGAAGCGGAGGCAGGAGGCCTCGGTGGCGGGCAGTGGCTGGCTGCGCAGCCAGGCCGCTCGGCCCCCCGGGCCCAGCACGCCCGTTTCGAAGAGAGCAAAGTGGCCTGGCAACGAGAGAGGGCATGGTGCCCCGCGGACCGGATGGAGCCGGGCCCCCCTGACCTTTGGCCTCTGACCCTGGCGGGAGCCTGGCTGGGCTGGGTCAGCTGGCCCGGGCTGGGGTGAGTGAGGTGTGTGGCCGGGGGTGTGTATGGCGCTGGGGTCCCTTCCCGACTCAGACCCACCTGCCTCTGTGCCCAGGGTGTGGTCCACAGGCGGCTGGGGGTAGCGGGAGGGCGTGGCTCCACTGCTCCAGTCCCAGCTGTACCCGCCCAGGCCAGGCCAGGGCAGATGGTTCCAGCCACACAGACCAGCCTCAAAGTCACAGGAAGCTGCAAAGGACTTGGGCAATAAGCGGTGCTGCCCCCATCCCTGGGGCACCACCGCTGCGGGGGGTAGAGGTCAGGCCAGGCGTCTCGGGGGAGGCACGGAGCCGGTGCCACCAGGAGCCAAGCAGGTCCCAGGGCCAGGCCACGGGCTCCCACCTGGCCGAGGGCAGGGCCCGTCCTGGAGGAGTAGGTCATCCAGCGCGACGTAGGAGTGCTCCACGCCTGCGGCCACGGCCTCAAACACCACCTAGGTGGCCACAGGGCGGGGGGGCTCGCGTCTGGTCGGCACTGGACGGCCCCTGGGGGTGAGGAAGGCCCTCCACCCCTCTCACCTTCCAGGCCCCCTCGGCCTGCAAGTCCACGCTGCCCAGGCGCCAGGCAAACCCTCCATGGGTACTGACGCGGAGCACCTGCCTCCTCTCAGCCTCCTCCACGTGGACCCTCAGGGTGCCTGCCGCCCGAGCAGCCACAGCCCCGGTCAGCGGCAGCGGGGCGGCTCCCGAGCGGCCTCCACGCAGGGGCCTGAGGGGACCCACGGGCCCTGCTCCCGGCAGCCCCTCACCTGGGTTGCGGAGGCTCAGGTGGTACCAGAAGGTCAGGCAGGCGGCCTGGGCCAGGGGCCTGTGCTCCTCTGAAATCAGGGAAGCCACGTGGCCACGGGGCAGGGCCTGCGGGCTCGTGTCCACCACCATGTAGTGCCCTGGGGGGTGCCGGCATCAGCCTTCCGGCCCCACCCTCACCCCGCCCCTGCCCCCCGCTCCCCACCCCCACCCCACGCCTCTGCCCCACCCCCTGCCGGCACCCTGAGCCGTCTCTGTGGTGTGGTCTGCAGGGGGGCCGCAGGCCGCCTGGCCCGTGGCGTTGGCCTGGCGTGTCCAGAGGCCCCGGCCCCCCGTGGAGAAGCCGCAGGCCGAGTCCTCGAAGGAGCAGCGCTTGGGGGCCCAGCAGGGCCCGGGCCGCACAGCCACGTCGTCCAGCGCCATGGTGCCATGGTACCCGTCCCGGAGGCCCTCGAACAGCAGCTGGGGGGCAGCGGGGGGTCAGCTGTCTGGGGCCTTGCCCTGCCCACCACTGCCGGGCACCGGGCCTCACTTGGTACTTGGCGCTGGAGTCCTGCGGGTGGTGGAGGGTGGCCCAGGCCTCATGCCAGCGGTTGCCGTGGGTGCCAGACCGCGACCACAGGTGCCTTTCTCTCTCCCCTTCTCGCCTCATTGCCAGGCGCAGAGTCCCTAGGGGGAGGCGGGGTTTGGAGGAGCCAAGACCCCGACTCCTGCCTCTCACCCCCTCTAGAGCCCCGAGGGGCCCAGAGACAGAACTCGGACCCCCCCGTGGGCCTCCACCGCGGCCCCGCCCTGCACGGGGTCTCACCGGTCTGGGGCCCATAGAGGTGGTACCAGAAGGAGAGGCACTCCTGAGCGGCCGCAGGTGACTGGGGCCAGGTGAGCAGGTGAGCACCGGGGCCCTGGGCTGGGGGTTCCGTGGGGTCTAGGAGCATGAAGTGGCCTGCAGGCGGGCCGTGGGGCTGAGCCGCAGAGACGCCAGGCTGGGGACACTCAGCCCAGAGCTCCCCTCTGCCCCCTGGGAGTCCGGTCTGGGAGCCCCCCCGGGGTGGGTATGGGAGGCCGCTCCGAGTCTGAGAGCTGCCCCCAGGTCGGGGCGCCCCGCCTCACCTTGGCCCGTGGTGTGGTCGTACCCAGGGCCACGGCTCTCGACTCGGCGCCAGTGGGCATCTGTGAGGTGGCCGGTGTGCCAGCCGCAGGTGCCCCGCTCAAAGTTACAGGAGATCTCTGGGGGTGAGGCACTGGGGGGTCAGCAGCCCCCGCACCCCTCCTGAGCCCCGAGAGGGTGGGAGAGACTTGCTCTTGGACTGGGGACTCCTGGGGGTCCCTCGAGGAGGCCTGGGTGGGAGGCCCCTGGGTGGGGACTGGGCCACGGTGGTCACCTTTCTCGGTGACCGCCGCAGGGCTGCAGTCCTTCAGGGTCACGCCGTCCACCCCGGCGCCCTGCTGGCCAGGGCCGTCCAGGTCCAGCAGCCCAACGAACTCCAGCTTCACGGGGGCATGCGGGACGGGCCGGTAAGTCAGGGCCGGCTCCGCGTGCCACCCCCTACCCCCACCCCAGGCTGCCCGCCTCACCCGGAAGGGCCGGTGGCGAGCCCCGAGAAGGACTGTGTCCACTTTCCAGCCCCTGGAGCTGCTCCCCGCGGCCTGCCACACCAGCTCACGGCTGCTGCCCTCCACCACGACCAGCTCCAGGAAGCCTGGTAAGGGGTCACTGTGGGCCGGCCCGCCCCACCTCCGCCCCAGGGCTGGGCAGAGGGCCTGGAGGGACAGTGGTACCTTGGGGATGACTCTGAAAATAGTAAGCCATGTGGAGTTCACAGCGGGGGCCAGAGGGGCCCAGGGTGGGTGTGAGGACGCGGGCCTGCTCTGCCAGCTGGCCCCAGGCCCTCTGCACGGACAGGAAGTGCCCTGGGGAAGAGCAGGCCTCTCAGAGCTGATTCCTGAGAATCGGGGACACCTCCTCAATTCAGAGACCCTCCCCGGTGAACAGAAGCAGAGGGGGGACCCTCGTGCGGGTGCAGTTGGAAGGCAGGCTGCAGGCTGCCCTGGGCGGGGCACTCGGGCCTCACCGGCGGCCCCGCTGGCGTCCATGCCAGGGCTCCCGCTGTCCTGGGCCCGGAGACGCACCCACTGCAGCCGCCCCACGCTGGCATCCTCCCAGCCCCCGGCCGAGGGGGACTCGAAGTCCGTGGTGCCTGCAATGGCAGCCAGTGTGAACGGCCCCGCCCACCACTGCGGGCGGGGTGGGTCTGGGAGAAGGGAGGTGAGGGCTCCCCCCACCCAGCTCCGCCTCTTACCGCATTCCTGTTCGTCCTCGCCCCCAGGGCACTGCTGCTGGAAGTCACACAGCTGCTCCGGGGGGACACACAGGTCCCCACACAAGAGATGTCCAGGTTCGCAGAAATTTCGGGGCTGCAAGCTGGACAGCTGGGACCGGAGACCTGGAGCCCAGAGCCCAGGAGGTGGGCCAGCCACCTCTGTGGGGGCAGAGCAGGGATCAGGCAGGCAGGCGGGGGCTGTGCTTCTCCTCACGGCGGGGTGGGGGGCGCGGGGGGGCAGGGGGCGCCCAGCAGGCTCACCTGGGACTGGTTTGCAGTGGTCAGACAGGATGAGGTCATCCAGGCCCACGACGCCCCCCGGGCCCGTCTGCCCGGCCAGGAGGATCTGAGGGCGGCGGAGGCGGCTCTGTCAACCCTAGGTCTGCTCCCTCGAGCTCTCTCCCCACGACCCACATCTCAGTACTTGTCTATCGCTGGACGCTCCGTCCCGTCACCACCCCAGCCCTGCAGGAGGGGCCTCGGCAGGCAGCCCCTCCTCCCCTCTGGCTTGCCTTCCTGCTGAGACAGCGGAGGGGCCCCGGACTGGACTCCCTGAGGGGCCCCTGGACCTCCCCACATCCCTGCATGATGCTGCCCTCGCTAGCCTCACCCGAAAGGGGTGCTTGCTCTGGATGTCAACGCGGTCTCGGACCCAGGCGGCCCCCAGTTCCCCGTGGCGCCTGCGCAGCAGGACAGCGGCCTGGGGGGCGCCGGGGCTCCGCGTCTGCAGGAACACCTGGAGGCAGCCGGCCTCGGACCCGTGCAGGTAGTGATAGAAGGTGAGCTGGAAGGGGAGTGAGCATGTCAGGGGAGGCTCTCCAGGGCCCAGGCGATCAGGGTGGCCACGCTGTGTCCTCCACCCGCCTCACCGAGCATTTCTGGGGGGCCGAGGCCTGGAACTCGGGGCTGGAGAGGATGGCTGGGGCGCTGGGCTCGGCCACAGACACCAGGAAGGAGCCTGGGGAGACAGCAGGCGTGAGCTGGGGTGGCCGGGGCGCTGTGGCCGAGCGTGGCCCGGGTGGCAGCCGGGGTCCCCAGGGGGGCCTCACCCTGCGCGCTGTTCCGGCTGTGGTCACGGTGCGGCCAGGCGGGGTGCTGCGGGCCGCCCGCACTGTGGTTCCGGGCCCAGCCCTCTGAGTGGTTCCACAGGCCCAGGCCCCTCTCAAAATCGGTGGCCGTGTGGTGGTCTAGGGCGGGAAGTGGGGCTCCGGCTACCACGCGGGGCCTCCTCCCTGGGCCCGCCGCCTCCCCGGGCCTGCGCTGATGGCCCCAGCTCCAGGTGGACCCCCAGAAGGACCGTGCCAAGGGACAACCCCCGCCCGTGGCCCCGCCAGCCCCGGCTCACTGCAGGTGGGCGTGTCCTCATCTGAACCGTCGCCGCAGTTGTCCTCCCGGTCGCACAGCTCGTGGGGCTCCACACAGGCCTTGTTCTGGCAATGGTGATGCCCCAGGGGGCAGTGCGCCTGCGGGGCTACGGTGGGGGAGGGTTAACCCATCACCCCACCCCAAGGCTCCGGGTCAGTGCAGCTTGGGGAGAGGCTCAAGGCCGGAATGAGGGGACCACGGGCTCCTGCTAACCCCTCCCCCACCCAGGTGTGCGTTCACGGCCTGGGGACCTTACTGGGCAGCCCACAGCTCCAGAAGGCCACGTCGTCCAAGGCCACAGAACCCCTGCGGGTGGCGTTTCGGGTGGCAGAGAAGGTCACCTGAAGAGAGCGAGGTCCCTGGGATCTCAGGCAGAGCTCAGACCCTCCTCGCTGCCCCCACCATGCGACCGTCCCCGTCTCACCCTGAAGTCACCCTGGATGCGGCCGGTGTCCACCACCAGCTCCTGCCAGCCTGGGACCCAGGGCCCCGAGCTCTGCCACAGGGTCAGTGTCTCCACACCGTGGGTCAGCTCCAGCCGCAGCTCGGCCACACCTGCAGTGGGGCGTCCCAGGCATCTCAGGCCCCGGGACCCCTCCCCCCACCTGGTGGCTGCTGCGCCCTGCCCCAGGACCCCTGCCCCTCCTGTCCTGGGGGCGCCCTGTCTCTGCAGCAGCTCCCCTTCCTTTCCCTGTCCCTCCCCTCGGGACCTGCACTCGGGGCGCAAGGTCCTGGGCCCGCACCTCCAGAGGCCACGTGGTACCAGAGGCTCAGCTCACAGGAGGGGGCTGCCTCACGCAGGGTTGGGGAGCGCAGGGCTGCGGTGGCTGCCTCTCTCCCATGGTGTGTGCCAGCAGCCGCATACCAGCCTGGCCGGGCCAAGAGGTCAGGAGACGGGGCGGGAAGCACAGAGGGGAGGGCTGGTGTGGAGACCCACCCAGGCCTCACCGAGGTCAGTGCCCAGAGTGTGGTCCGAGCGTGGCCCTGGACCCTCCGGCGCGGCCCCTGCCCGGTCTCGGAGCCAGCTGTAGCCCGAGGTGCTGATGTCCCGCCAGCCACAGGAGTCCTGCTCGAAGTCGCAGGCGAAGGGGGCGCCCAGGGTGGGTGAGGCCCCGTGGTAACCTGGAGGGCAGGTGGTCAGGTGGGGTGCCTGCAAGCGCCGGCCCTGCCCACTCCCTGCCCGGCCCCGGCTCACCGCACTGGGCCTCGTCAGGGCAGCCCCTGCAGTCACACACGAAGTTGCACACGGCCTCGCGAGGGGGTCTGCAGCGGCTGGGGCCCCAGGCCCAGCCCGGGGACCTTGCTGCCAGCAGAGAGACGGCCAGGTGGCCTGGGATAGGGAGACCCCACATCCCAGTTTGCCTGGGACTCTTCCATGGCCCAGAAACTGCTCCGACTTGGGTGCCCCGGGACAGGAAGTCATGCAGGGAGGGGGCTGGGTCTGTGTCTGAGGGCCTGGAACCCAGAGAACTACCACCTGGGGGGTCCCTGTCAGGGCCAAGCAGAGAATGACTGAACCTGGAGAGGCTGCCTGCGTGTCAGGATGGGGGGGTGCGTGGGCGAGCGAGGGACCAAGGACCCCTGATGTGGGACACTCCCTGGGGAAGAGAACAGGAGCCCAGCAAGAAACCGGAGGGGCTGCCAGCAGGGAGCCCCCTCAAGGGGATGCATCAACGGGTGGCCCAGGCACCCCAAAGCTCTGTCCAGGTCAAGAGTGGCTGACTACCGTCTGCTTTCAGGGCCCTCTCACCTTGGAGCCCAGGTGGAGATTGAGGCCAGGGAGAGCAGCACCCTTCCCCGGTGGGGCCCTCCCCAGGACCCCAAGGGCTCGCCTGCGTCCCGCACTGCAGGCCATCCAGGGCCTGCACCCCTCCTTCTCTGTAGGCCCAGCACCCGAGCCCCCGGACATTCCTGCTTCGGGAGCCAGGCCCGACGACTCACCCAGGAGCAGGACCAAGATGGGCAGGAGGTGGCCGGGCAGAGACATGGTCAGGTCAGAGGGAGGGAGACCAAGGGGCAGTGTGTCCACCGGCCAGCCTGGTGGGGACTTTGCCTGGTTATCAGCCCGAGGCCCCACAGGCTGACTCTGCTCTAATTGGAGAGCGGGGCTCAGCCCCATCTGTACCTGCGGCCCCTCGCCTGGCCCCGCCCTGCGCTGACAAGGACGGGCACTCTGCTGTAAAAGCATCCAGGAGGGGGGCCCCTGGCCTAGGTGGGCTCCCACCTGCCTGGCTCCTTCAGGCCAAAGGTCAGGCTCCGACCGTCATGCCCACTGCTGCCCAGCCCTGCCGGGTGGAGGCCCCACTGGAGACAGCACCGAGTGACACCGGCCTCGGCCGCTTCTCCTGGGGTCTCTGACCCCACACCCGCTGGGAATTCAACTCAGCCTGGCCCACGTTGCCAGTAGGAAACCAGCTTGTGCAAACCCCACACCCAGCCCCTGAGTTCCCTGCACGGGTCGGGGCAGCCCCAGCAACCCGGGACGTTGGCCTCCATAACTCAGCCTGTGGGTTCCTCTTCGCTTTGCTCTCTTACAAACGATGGACAGTCAACAAGTGTCCTGAACAGTGTGGGCTGGACACTGCCAGGCACAGGGTCCAGAGGAGCCTAGAGAGTCGGGGGCTTGTGGCACCGACCCCCGTGGAGGATTTGGAGCCAGGCTCCACCCACAGTTTACTACCGTGTGGCCTGGGGAGCTTGTCTCAACTGAGCCTCAGTTTCCTCATCTTTATTTTAAAATTTATTTATTTATTGGCTGCGTCAGGTCTTAGTTGCTGCACGTGGGATCTTTTGTTGTGGTGCGCGGGCTCAGTAGTTGCGGTGCGTGGGCTTAGCTGCCCCGCGGCACGTGGGATCTTAGTTCCCCGACCAGGGGTCGAACCCGCCTTCCCTGCATTGCAAGATGGATTCTTAACCGCTGGACCACCAGGGAAGTCTTTCCTCGTTTTCAAACGTGGTCACAATGGTGCCTGCTTGGAGAGGCTCCCGTGAGGGCCCTGGAGGCTCACCGGAGGCTGGCACGGCAGGGTCACAGCCTCGGCAAGGGGCACCTCTGCTCCCCACAGCCCTGCGCCAAGAGAAGGGTCCCAGTTCCAAGTCTGAAGCCCTGCCTGTTTACTCGGAGCAGAGCCTGTGGCTGCGGCGCAGGGCCGTGGGACCTGACCTTGGAGTCGAGGGGTCGTAGACCGCCTGACTCGTGACCTCAGTTGGCAGCTGGCCAGGAGGGTGGTTGCTGGCGCCTGCCCTCCCCGCACGCACACTGGGATGGGTCCCCGCCTCGGCAGGCCCGAGGGACTCAGCCCTAGCTCCTTGCGTAAGGGCTCGTCAGGCCTCCTCCCAGATGTCCTTGGGGATAGCAGGTGCGTGGAGAAGCAATCAGGCCATAAACGGGGGCAGCAGCCCAGGGGCCCCCTTATCAGGCCCCAAAGGGCTGAGTGTGCACTGCCACTCCCTGGGCCTCCGGGGGTGGAGCGGGGTGAGGGGCGGCCAGGAGTGACCCGCTGCCCCCACTCTAGTCGGGGGTACAGAGAGGTGACCTAGGAACAGAGAAGCCAAGACACACGGCATTCAGGGACCAGCCGAGGTGACGATGATTTTAATTCTCCCCAGAGAGGTAACCCCGGGCAGCGAGGCCTGGCCAGGGTGGCAAAGTGCCAGGGGGTGCAGCCCAGCCTGTTGGGAGGTGGCCTTGAGAACAGAGTTCCGAGTGGGCCGCTGGAGGTGGCTGGCCTCAGGTGGGCCTCAGTAGCCGTCGTCGGCCCAGGTGACCTCGTAGTCAGGGTACCTGGCTTTGATCTTCTCAGTGGAGACCGAGTGCTGGGCGCGACCGTAACCCTGAAGGGAGAAGGCAGCTCTCACAGCCCTGTCCTGGCTCTGGGTGCCCTGTCAGCAAGGACACCAGGGACCAGCTCGGGAGGCGGCTGTCATCCCCTCCGACCACCCCAGGGCGCTCTCCTGTGGAAGCGTGGCCACCAGGGTGAGCAGATCTTGAGGGAGATTCCTTTAGCTGGAGGCCCAACCCCTCTAGGTGCCCCCGTGTATCTGCTGGTAGCTTGGTGAAGGGAGGGACAGGGGCCTCTTAGTTTCACCCCAGCACTGATGGCCTCAAAGCACTAAAGGATGACAGCCAGTCAGGCCTTTTGGACCAGGAATAGCACGCAGACCGCCAGAGCAGAGGGGCCGGGGGGTGGCTCCCTCCCACCCTGTGTGTTTCCTGTGTCATGCCACGTGAGAAATGGGGAGCCTACAGGCCCTGGATGGAGGGTCCTGCCGCTGAGATGGGCCAGAAAACTGAGCACCCCAGGTCAGGCAGCTTGGAGGGCCAGGTATCCCCAAGCCAGGACTGGGGGCCTCGGCCCACCCAGGCCCGAGGCTGTGGGCTCACCATGGAGTAGCCGTACACATGGATCTTCTTGTCCTGGCTGTGGTGGGAGATGCGCCCGCCCCCCAGGCACACGCAGTCATAGCCTTTCTTCTGCATCTCGCCCGATACCTTGTCATAGATGTCCGCTGGGATAGGAAGGGGGGGCTCAGCACGCGTCCTGGCTGCCCTTGGAGGCTGAAGGGGTCTGAAGCCCCGCTCTGAGCAGCTCCCTCCCCAGGAGAGGAGACCCTCTGGGAAGGGATGAAATGGAGGAGGGGGTGCACCCGGGCAGGGGCGCTGGGACTAGGAGGGAGGAGTCGGGCCATGGCAGCCCCTTGTCTCCAGGACCATCTGGGTACTCCAGACTCTGGGTACTCCACGCTCCTCTGGGCCAGCCAGGGATGAAACCGGGTACAGGATCACCTCCCACTACGCCCCTCGGCCCCGCCCACAGCCGTGGCTAGTCCCGCCCACAGACGCCGGAGACCCCGCCCCCTGGCCCTCCGCCCCGCCCTCACCGTGGTACTCGGCCCACTTGTAGCCGCGCACGATCTCTTTGCTCTCCCCGGCCGGGGCCCCGGAGGGCGGCACCGCGTGGACTCGAATCAGCACATACTTGAAGACGCCGTCGGAGTCGATGTCCACGTCGGGGATCTGGGGGAGGTCCGCCGCCGTCATGTTCCCGGAGCGCACTCAACCCCCTGCGGCCCGCGGCCCTTCCCCCACGCGACCCGGGGCTGCGCCGACAGTGCCGGAGGCGGGGCCTGGGAGCCCATGACCAATCCCGCGGGGTCATGCTGCCCGAGCCCAGTGCCTCAGCCAACCACGCGGCCAACCCGCGGCACAGACTGGCCAATCGCGACCCAGCTCCTTGCAGCCCAGACACCACGCCGGCTCCACTTAAAGAGGAACTTGGAACCGGGGGCGGGTGGTGATTCAACCCAGTCCCCGGAAAAGTTCCTTTCCAGGGAGCTTGGGGGGAGGTGGGGGTGTGACAGGCCTCTTTGGTGGGGGTTAGGACGCCCATGAGGCCCAAGGGACGCGCGCCGGCCCTGACCCCCTCCCCCACGTGACCGAAGGCCTCCGTCCCCTACACCGATCCCGCTGTCCGCTTCCGCTGTCCCTTGGCTTCCCTCCGGGTTCCCCCTACCCCGTGCCCAAGGGCCTCCCTGCTCCGTCCCCCACAGAGTCCGAGGGCCTCTCTCTCCTGCTTCTCACTCGGCGTTGCTCCATGGTGTCCCTCCCCGGTTTCCGAAGCCCCCCCCCCCACGCCTCCGAAAGTCTCCGTCCCGCGTGCCACCCACTCCCCCGCACAAAGAATGAGGCAGCAATGGCTACATTCGAGTTTTATTTTCCTTGGTTCGAAAGCGCTCGCCCTCTGGAAATAATCCCGGCCCAGGGTCCTTCCTGGAGGGCCGGCCCTCAGGCGTGGGGCAGAAGGCGGAGGCACCCAGGCGGGGGGCGCGGCGGCCAGTTTGGGAAGCCGCGAAGGCGGGTGGGGCAAGCGGGACACGTTGCCGGTGCAAATGCGCGGAGCCGAGGCAGGCGCACAGGCGTTTAGGGGAGGGAGATGGGCGCGGGTGCACGGTCAGGGACGAGGGCCGGGAACAGAGGCGGGGGTTGGGGGGGGGAGGTCCACAATTTAATTCAGTCGATGCCCCACCTGGCCCCAATGGGGGACTGGGGGCTACAGGAGGGCCCTTCCGGGCTCCCGGCCTTGCCCCCTGTCCAGGTTACTCGCCATCTTTGGAGCCCGGGCTAGGGCCAGCGGGCACCCCGGGGGAGGGCGGGGAACGAGGGACGCTCTAGCGTGCGCTCCCAAGGGCCGGAGCCGGGACCCCTGGCCGCACCACAGGGCACGGCTAGAGCGAGCGCTCGGGGGCGTTTGTTTAATCGCGCCCCCACCCCTCCGGTGGACCACCGCCCTGGCGAATCTGCTCGCATCCACGCTTTCCCCGCCCTGCTCCAAACTGGGAACGCCCCTCTTCTTTGGTCCTCCCTGCGCCTAGGGATAGGGTCCCTGCTGGACGGCCTCCTCGGCCCCTCCCGCAAATCCAACCTGTGCACCTGTTTCCTGCACCCCGGGTCTGCCCTGGCACACGCCTAGGGCCATCCTGTCGGTGAGGGCAGGCAGCCCGACTCACGCCCAGCCAGGTCTCAGGTCTGGCCAGCGCCCCTACCCATACGTGCCCTCTGCTTCCCCCGCCCAGGACTCCCTTCCCTCTGGCTGGGTGTCTTGCACCTTGGCTGAGGACCCTCGAGTACCCCTTCACTGATGCTTGCCCAGCCCCTGCAGCAGGGCGGGCAGCGCCGTCAGTTTGCCATGGTCCGGCACAGCAGGTGTGGGGGCCAGCGGAGACGCCACGCGCAGGTCCCCGCCGGCTCTGCCCATCAGGCCAGGACGTGCTTGGGATTTGGACACACCGAGACCAATCAGGATGTCCTCTAGAGGGGAAAGGCCTCTGAGCAGGACGCATCCCAGACCACAGGAGGCGGGTGGGGAATGTGTTTAAAGGGACGGGACTAGGCTTTGGTCGACTCGGGCTCCTGGACCAGGGCGAGCCGGGGTTGGAGAGGTTCCAGGGAGGCCCTGCAGACGGACAGGGGTCGGACGAACCGATTATGCGCGGTGGGATCTGCAGCAGTGACCCCTCCGCGTAAAGGCAGGGCGGGCTGGTCCTCAGACCCACCCCGCCTCCCAGCGGGGAGCACCAAGCGGCCGAGGACCGGCCCCTGGGGAGGCCCGAAGGCGAGCTGGGGGAGAGGGAGCCGGGCCGGGACTGGTCTGGGGGTTGGGGGGTAAGGGGGTTCGCAGGAAGGCGGAGAGAAAGGCGGGGCCTGTGGAGAACGCAATGGGGCGGAGCTTTTGGCGAGCTGGGCGGAGCCTGTGGACTCGGGGCGGGGCCTGAGTGGACTGGGCAGGGCTCGGGTGGAATGGATGGGGTTCAGGGTGGGCCCTGGGTGGACTGGGTGGGCCCCGGGCGCGCCCTCGCGGCTCACATAATGTCATCCAACAGGTTGGCACTGGCCACCCAGTCTAGCGCGCGTGGCTCGGAGGCGGCCATAATCATGCACATGAAGGGGCGGCCTGTGCGCCGGTCCGTGGGGTAGATGGTGGTGGGTGTGAAGCGCCGGTTGGCTTCGACGAACTCGCAGAGCTGCTCGTAGACGCGCGGGAACTCGTGGCGTAGGAAGACGCCGCGGAGCCGCAGCTCTCGCTGGATGTGGATGAAGGCCACCTCGCGTGCTCGCCGGCCCGCCTCGCCGTCCTGGTCCAGGCCCGCAGTGCCGGGCGGCGGCGTCAGGATCAACGTCTCCATGTCGGGTTCGCGGCCCCGCGCCGGGGGCGGCCTTGCTGGGCTGCCGGCCGCCAGCGCCACTTTGGCGAACTTGCGCACCGTGGGTCCGGGGCTGCGCGGCGCGGGAGCTGGCCGGGCAGGGGCGCCGGGTGGCGCAGCGCCGGGGCCCACGGCCACGGACACGCTGAGCAGGAAGCACTCCGCCGGCTCGTAGAGGCGCCCGGCAGCCGCCAGCTCCCGAGCATAGCTGCCCAGTGGCGCCGCGTGCGTGGCCAGCTCGCGCAGCGACAGGTAGGTGGGCGACAGCAGCAGCCCCTCGAGGCCGAAGCGCAGGAAGTTGTCTGCGGAGCCGGGACTCGGGAAGCCCAGGAAGAGCACGCCGCGGCCGCGCGACAAGAAGCCGACGCGCGCGATGCGCGAGAAGGCGCGGTGCACTGGGCCGCTGTCGCGGCAGAACTGCAACACGTGGCGGCACACGCTGCCCACGCGGCCGTACACGCAGCGCGCCTTGTGCGCGTCCCAGTCCTCGCGGCGGCAGAGGCGCGAGCAGTAGTAGGTGTAGCAGCTGTGGCAGGACTTGAAGTAGAGGCAGGCGTTGAACATGGTCTCGGTGCGCCCGCAGCGCGCGTTGGAGCACGTCATCAGGTCGTCTTCGTCGGCGCTGGGCTCCGGGGACGCGTCGGCCGCCTGCCCCGGGCCCGCGGGCTCCTCAGCGCTGCCGGCAGACAAGGGTGGCGAGCGCGCCGCCCGCGTCGGAACCCCGGCGCCCGAGGGCCGCGAGTCTAGCAGGCGCCGCAGCTGGCGGCCCAGGCCGTCGGACGCGGGCTCGGGCGCTTGGCCGGCTGGGGGCCGCGAGTCGATGACCAGGTCAGTGATGAGCTCGTCCAGCTGTTCGAGGCTGCGCTGGCGGCCAGAGGCGGGGCCATCGGGGACGGCGGGCGGAGGCGGCCGCGGGCGGCTCCCCGGCAGCTCCCAGCTCCTGGCGCTCGGGCGCTCAGCCGCGCGCAGGTCGTTGTCGGTGATGGTGATCTCCGGCGTGACGTACCAGTTTCGGGCCAGGCCCTCGCCCATACGGCCCTTCTCCAACAGCGACGTCTCGGACAGCGACAGCGCCGCGTAGCGTCTGGGCGAGGTGGACAGGTTCACTATGACGGGCGGGCGCCGGCCTTCGGGGGATGTGCCCCGCGGCTCCTGTGCCTCGCGCCCCAGCAGGTTCTCGTAGCTACGGCCGCGGCCCAGTGGGTCTTCGCGGCGCGGCGCGGGCGCCAGGATGTTGTCCCAGGAGCGCGAGTAGTGGCGGCTGTCGGTCGCTAGCCGGGGTGGGCTGGTGCCGGTGCCGCCGTGCCACGAGGCGAGCAACGGGCCGGGGTCCGGCGGAGGAGGCGCCACCTGCAGGGTGCGGTAAGGCCTCGGGCCCCAGTCGCCCCAGGCCGGGCTGCCGCGCGGGTGTGGATAAGTCCGCGTCAGGGCGTCTCGATTGCGGTACCGCCCGAAGTCCTCAGTGTAAAAGGGGCGGGCGGCGGGGTGAGCCCGGGGCTCCTCGGGGGCGTAGCGGGGGCCGCAGGGCGGGCCGTAGGCTCGGGGGGCCTCCCCGTAGTAGGAACGGGAGGGTGGTTCTTGGACGGGGAAGGTGCGAACTTCCCCCGCATAGTAGACACCCCCGCGTCTTGGACTGGGCCCGGGTGGCTCTTCGGACAGAAAGGGCCTGGGGTAGTAGCTGTGGAAGGGCGGCCCAGGGCCGGCCATGAAGCCGCCGGGGTGGCCCTCGGGTTCCTCGGTGTAGGAGAATTGGGTGGGGCCCGGCGGGGTGGTGAAGGGCAGGCTCCGGCGCTCCGCGTAGTCCCGGGGCCCGGGAAGGGGCCCATCGCAGTACAGCGCCCGGGGGTCGGCGCAGTATGAGTCACTGGGGGTGGGGGTGAGCGAGAGCCCCACGTGGCGAGGCCCGGGCACCGTGAGGCCGTGGAGCTGCGGGGCGGCGCGGGGCCAGGGCGCGGTCTCGGTGGGCCCGCAGGGCCTCGCGCTCCGGGCGGCATGCTGCAGCACCGCGTCGTCGGGCTTGACGTCCAGGCGGCAGCGGACGTGGGGGGCCGGCCCCGCGGGTGGCTCGGCCGGCGCACAGCGGTTGGCGGCGGCGCACAGGGGCGCCATGCGGCCCGGGCCGCCCCGCTGAGGCTGCAGCTTGATGGGGTGCAGCTCGTTGGCGAGCGCGCGCAGCGCGGGGTACGCGGGCTCCCGGCGGGGCGATGCGTCGGCCGGCGCCGCCCGCTGGGCCTCTCGGCCTCGGCGCGGCGGCACAGGCGGCGAGGCGGGTGCGGGCGCCAGGCCCGGGGTCGCACGGGGTGCGCTCTTGGAGCGGGCGCGGCGACGGGGCTCGCCGTCGCGGGATCGGGCGCGCGGCGCGTTGGGCTCCGGAGGCGGTGGCTCCGGACGGGCCTCCATGGCCTCCCGGTCCAGTGCCTCCAGGAAATCGAAACTGCGGCAGTGGCGCTTGTTGAAAGGCGCGGGCGCAGCAGGCCGGGCCATTGGGCGCTCACATGGCGGGGGCCTCGACACGGGCCCCGGGGCCGCCACCTTGATGTCCTGGTACACGGTCGACACCAGCAGGTCCGGCGGGTCGGTGCGGGTCATCTTAAAAGAGGTCTCCAGGCTGCAGCTCACTCGGCCTTTCGGGGCTTTCGCCCTGAGGGGAGACGCGGGTCAGGGCAGCCCCTCTGTAGCCCAGGCCCCGCTAACCCCCAGCGCTGGCCCGGCTTACCTGGGGCACAGTGGGTGGGGCAGCCCTGGCCACGGGCCTCGGCCGAGGCCGCAGGCACTTGCTCCATGCTGGCGTCAGAAGCACCTGCAGGAGGAACCGAGCTGTCCAGCCACTCGGGTCCTGCCCCCTCATCCAGACCATCCTTTCTGTGCCACTTTCTGTTGGGATGAGGCGGGTCAGCCAGAACAGGGATGTCATTGCAGTGGTTCCCGAACTTCTGCGCCCACTAGTGACCACTGGGCAGGCTTGGGTAGACCCCCTCTCCTGGGACAGGCCAGCAGCGGGGTAGGAAGAGTGGGGGTGTGATCCCAGGACCACCACCGTGGTGCCCGCTGCTGGGGCACCTGTGTACTCCTTCGGGGCCTTCACAGACTTCTTTCTAGATGTTGGCTCCACAGAGCAGGTGGCTGATGCCCCCTCCTGAAGACCCAGTGCAGAGCGAGCCCTGCACTGCTGCAGTGTGAGGTCCCGGCCCCGGCCCTCAGCAGCTCCACACACTCGCCTGAGCGTCCTGCCCCACCTGCTGGCTGGGCTGGACATGCAGTCCTCCCCACAGCGCGGTGTCAGGCCCCAGGTCCTGAAGTGGCCCCATTGGGTCCAGGCATGGCATCTCGGGTCGTGGACTTGCCGGCCCCACCCTCAACTCTCCGTGTGGCCCAGGCCAGAGTAATGCTCCCAAAGATCATAGTGGACCCTAAAGCTCCCTTTCCTTTGCGGAAACATCCTTTGACTCTCCCTCATCTTGGGGTGGCGAAACCCACTAAGATCTTTGGGGCTGTCATGACAAGCCCGGGAGAGCGACCCCCCATCTTTGCAGTGAGTACACTGCAGACGGAAACCGGGCCCTGGTTGCAGGACCACGTGGGGGCTTGTGAGCCAGCTCAAGGCTGCCCCTGGGGCCCTGAGCAAAGCACCAGGCCGGGAGGCTGCCAGCCGGGGAAGCAGGGCGGTGGGTGGGTAAAGCCCCCGCCGCCCCCGATTCTCAGGCAGGCCCTCCCCACAGCAGCTCAGGAAGGCTCCATGGAAACCTGAGGTTCCATGCCCCCGCATGCAGGCTGAGCTGGGGTCCAGCCCTCTGTACCAGGCTCACGTTCAGGCCTGAGCCACCGGCCTCACTGGGTACCCGGAGCCTGGACGGGCTGGGAGGAGCTCAGACAGCAGTACAGGTCACCACTTCCTCACACAGGCTGGGGGAGCGTGCTCCAGGGTGAGCTGGGTCCTCACCTGCGAGGACCTCTGGTCTGGTCGACCCTCTGTGTCCCGGGTGTGCCAGGGGCTTCCTGCCGGCAGGGCTGCCCTCCTGGGTCAAGGCCACCCAGGCCCAGTGCCTGCCCCCAGCTCAGCCTCAGGCGCACCCCAACTGCCCCTGGTTTGCAGGACCACCCCCTCCCACTCCCTTCCATCTTAAAGCTAGGCCGGAATTGGGGGCTGGATGACGGGGTGTGAGGCTCCGCCCCAGGGAGGTGACAGCCCGGCCTTGGTGCTGCTGTGATGAGGAGCTAGACACCCCTGCCCGTGGGGATGGGACAGTCCGCCCTCGCCGGGGTCCTAGGCCTAATGAGCCCGGCGGGTGGCCTCCCCGCCAAGCAGCCCGGCCCCTGCCCCGAGCGCCCGGGTGGGGGCCGGCGTCCTCCAGGGGCGGCACCCCCATCCTTGCAGGTGCCGCACCTGCGAAAGACCCGCGGGGCAGCGGCCTCGACCCCTTACCTGGGCGGTGCTCCCCCACCTTGCCCGGTGGGCAGCGCAGGCCCGGCGAGCTCTGCCGTCCCCCGCGCTGCCGCCGCGTCCCCGGCACCAGCAGAAGCTTCCAGGCAGCGGCGCGAGGCCGCCGGGCCGCTCAGTGCTGCCCCCAATGGCGACTGGCAGGACTGCACTTAAAGGGGCCGTGCCGTGGGCCTGGGACGCGTGTGCCCCGCTGGCTCCAAGTTGGGGCTGTGGCTGGGCGCGGGGTGACGGGCTCTCTTCAGCCTCAAGGGCAGGCCTGGGGTCTAACGAGGGGACCCGGGTCCACGGAGCACCTGGCCGGTCCTGCCAGCCCCCATCTCCAGGACACCTGCCCAAGGGCAGCTGGTGGCCTGGCAGGCCTTGGAGCTGAAGCCTGGAGGAGGCCCAAGCCCTGGCCCGCACAGCAGACAGCTCCCGGAATTCAAGCCTCGGTTCAGCCCGGGCAGGAGCAGATGGGCGGCTCCCCGCCCTGCTGGCCTCTGTGCTGCAGTGCTGGAGGTGCCAAGCCCTCCCCAGGTACCTGGGTCCAGATGGGCACCACCTGAGGGCCTGCAGCCTCCTTTCCCCAGGATGTCCAGCCTCCCCGTGCAAGGGCACGCTCCTGTGCTCCCCACCTCCAATGTCCAGAGGCTGCCGCTGCTCTGGACAGCTCTGCACACCCATGAACTGCATGCTGACAGCCTCCCTCCAGGCCCCTCCCACACACGATACTGAGCAGTCAATATTCTAGCTTGGCAGAGGAGCAGGCCACCTGGCAGAGGGGCAGGTCACCGATGCCCTTGGCTCCGAAGGACAGGACCTGCCACACTGGGTCCGTCAGATGAGGGGCCCTGGGCAAGCTTCAGGTCAGTGTGGTCCCCACGTTAGCGGGTACTACAGGGATAGTCGACCTCACAAACTCCGGGCTAAAGGGAGCTCCTAAGGTATCTGGGGTCCAGCCCCCAACACCTGCCCCGTGACCGATGGCCCACGGCCTCCTGGGTGCGAAGCTCTCTAGGCACAGGAACTGGGGAGGGGGAGGCCCGGCCACCAGGCCCCTTTGCAGGCGTAGTCTGCACGCCCTCGGAGGAGCAGTTCTCTGGGCACCTGTGGGGTTGGGGGCGGGGCACGGCCCTGCTCACGGCTGGTGGGGAGCAGCCTGTGGGGTTAGGGTTGGGTGTCAGGTGGGAGCAGGGACACACAGCTGCCCTCAGAGGGCTGGACCGGGCACACAGGATGGTGGCAGTGCTGGTCCCACCTGGATAGGGTGTGGCACGCATAGGGCTGGGCCTGCTTGAGGCTTCCTAACCCCAGGAGTAGTCCTCTCTCAGGGAAAAAGGGCTCTGGGGCCTGACGGTAGGGCGCTCAGGACCTTCCTGCCCACCCACGCCGACTGGGGGCTGGGGGGGGTGGGGTGGACCCATCTCAGCTAGGCAAGGACCCCGCAGCAGCATACACAGATGTGCAGTAAAACAGGAGAGCTTTATGGTCCGAGTGGTGTGCAAGGACAACAAAAGGACACGAGTGTTGAGGGCCTCCCCGCTCAGCCCGCGCACGCCCGAGCTCAGGTGCGGGTGCAAAGCCGGTCGCTGTGCCTGGAAAGAGCTGCCCCCAGAAACGCGCCAGCGCCGCCTGCCCTCTGCGCACAGGTGCCCCGAGGGTCTGGGGACAAGAGGTCTGCAGCGCTGGCGCAGCTAAAGCGGAGGCCGCTGCATGCGGCGGGCCTGGGTGAGTGCGTGCGGCGAGCCGAGGGCAAGCACGCGCCGGGCAGGTGATGGGAACAGCGCCCCAGCCCTGCAAACAGCCTCACGGGCTTCCTCGGCCTCAGTCCCATCCCTGAGAAGCGCCGGGGGCCGGCTGCCCCTCCCCGCAGGGCAGGCCCAGCGCCCCCAGCACGCGCGGCTGCGCGCCAGGCCTAGAGCTCCTCGTAATCGCCGCCCCCGCGGAGGCGGCCGCCCGGGGCCCCGCCCCCCAGGAAGGCCTCCAGCTCGCCGACCGCGGGCCTCTCCGTGCCCCGCCGCCGCCGCCGCCGCCGCCCCTCCCGGCCCGTGTCCTCCGCCTGGTCCCTGCTCTTCCTCCGTCGGCCCTTCTTCTTCGCGGCCTTCTCTTCCTCCTGGGGGGCGGGGGCGGGGGGCGCAGCGTCACCCGGGGGCTGGGAGGGCAGGGCCCACCCTGGGGCCCGCGCTGCCCAGGGGCGCCCGGGGGGCGCGGGGCGTGCGAGTACCTCTCTGCCCTTCGTCTTCGTTGTCGTCTTCTCCTTCGAGGGAGGCCTGCCCTCCTTACCTGCACGGGGGAGATGCAGCTTCAGCTCCCCGTGGACCAGAGGTCGGGCCCTCCCCGGGCCCCCCGGACTGCTGTGAGCCTGGGGGCGGGCGGGTCTAGCAGAGGCCCCGAGCCGGGGTCCCACAGTGAACACGCAGCACCTCCAGCCTCTGCCCTGGGTCTGGGCGGGGCCCTGGCTACAAAGGCAACAGGAGCCGCTCCTGTGGACAGGCCGACACTTCAGCACCAGGACAGGCCCAGGAAGGTCCTTTCCTCCCCACTTTGGGGACGAGGCAGTTCCAGGACCGGCCCAGGTGATGCCGCTGGGCTCGAGCTGCCCAGGGTGGAGGCTGGGGACGGGGCAGGGAGCCGTGGAGCTGGCCAGGGTCGTCATGGAGCACGGGGGCTCAGCAATGCGGGGCCGGACTGGGGGTTCAGAAGAGCTCGCAGCAGCGCTGCCCGCGCTGCCAAATGCCTCCTGGGTGGCCACTCGGTCAGATGCCTCAGCTGCCCATCCTTCCAGCCTGGTCCTGGCCGGAAAGCCTGGGATGTCGTCAGAACACAGCCGGACCCCGAGCAGGACAGAGAAAGAAGGGACTGGGCTTCCGGCCCCACGGGATGGCCTCGCTGCTTGCGCCCCTGTGCTCCTGTGCTCTGGGGCCCCCAGGTTCAAAGGCACAGGTAAGGGGGTCAGAAACATGGCCCCTGGCTGGGACACAGTACAAGTCACCAGTGCCGACACAGTTGGATGGGGAGGGAGGGGCAGGCGTGTCGCCCCGCGGCTACCTTCCTCGCTGCTCTCCTTGCGGCCTGTGTTCTCCAGCCCCAACCCGAAGAGATCCGAGTCGTTCTTCAGTCTGAAGGAGGGGGCAGGGGGTTTGGGGGGCAGGGGCGGTAGGACAGGGCCGGCTTCCTCATCCGTCACATCCGAGAAGTCCTCTCGCACTGGGAACTCACCCTGGAGAAGAAGCGGGCAGGTGGGCCGCCGAGCCCCTCCCCAGTTCCCTGTCACGTGACGCCGTAATAAGGAGGCTCCTGTGCCGGCCCCACACCACGGGCTCACCCAGAGTGACGACAGCCCGAGCGGGGCAGCCATGACGCCGAGGTCCCCCACCGCATCCTCCCCAGACAGGGGCAGCCTGGGCCTGGCACACGCAGACCCCTGCAGTGCAGCTCCCCCCCCCCCCACTCAGCCAGGCTGCCCTGACCCACGCCCCGCGAGACACCCCCCCTGCCCCGCGTTCTCGTGCCTCCCGGGCCTTCCTGCCATTCCCCACCCACCACTCGCCCTGGACTCGGAGGCAGCGTGGTGCCAAGGTCGGTCCTCACCGCTCTCCGCTGAGCATCTGAGTCACTCTCAAAGTCAGGGTCGTCCATGACGAAGGAGAGCATCTGGGCGGCAATAGGTCCCTCGGGGTCACTCTCTGATGACACCTGCTTGTCCCCCCCGTCCTCCAGCCCTGGAGAGGAGCCCTCGGTGCCGCCTGGCCGGTGGGGCTCTGTGGCCTTGGGAGCTGCGTCCTGGTGTGGCCTCGAGGCCTTTGTGGAGGAACTGCAGGACACACGGGAGGGTCACGGAGCCCGAGGCCACCCTCCCCCGTGGGACACCCCTTCCCGCCCGCCCCCAACACACCGTTTGGTCCCTGGTTCAGAGCACTTCTGGGGGGCCAGGACGGTGGCCTCGTGGCGCCCTGCCGCCACCTCTTCTTCCTCCTCGCTGGACACAGTGATGTGCTCCCTGGGGATGGGGCCTGTGGGTGGCAGGGGCCTACTAGGTGGCTTATCTTCAAGGTCCACGTCGTCCTGGAAACCCGCCACCATTGGGTTCCCTCCTGGGGCCTCCCCATCACTGCAAAGGACAGGCAGGGCAGTCAGAAGTCACGAGTGGGGTACGGAGCGCCCACCCTGATCACCAGGCCGCTCTGTGCCAGGCAAGGGCCCTGACGGCGGGGTTGTGCACCCTTGCGTGGACGCAGCAAAGGGGGACGCACTTCGAGGGTGGCCTTGGGGGCTGTCCTGTGTAGGAGACCCACCACGTTGCAGCAGAGCAGTGGCAGAGGTCGACAGGAGAGCAGGCGTGAGGTGGGCTGAGGAGAGGACAGAGATGCCCCTGTGCGGCGGGAAGCCACGGCGGGGCCCGCAGGTGGACACCTGAAGTGGGTGCCCTCCCATGGGGCGGTGGGATGAGGGGTGTGGGGCCCAGGGTGATGAGGGGCTCAGTGATGCTGGGGCCCTCCCTTGGCAGGGGCACAGTGCTGGCTTCGGCCTGGTATTTTGCACTTTGGGACACGCGGTGACAGTGGAGGCGGCGCGGCGGGCCTCACTCGGGATCAGCACCGGGAAGGGAGAGTGTGCGCCGGGCCTCGAGCCTCTCCCGTGCGGCCCTGACCGGCTCTACCCGCTGCGGGAGAAGCCGACAGCGGCTCTTTGGCCCCAGGGCTCCTCCTTCCACCCGGCCAAGGCTCTCAAGTGGCAGCAGCCCAAGGAAGTCACTGACAGGAAGATGCCGCTGATGGGCGGGCAGTCGGGGAGCCCTGCTCCCTCCCTGCAGGTGTGAGGCTGCTCCTCCCTCCGCTCCTCAGGCCCAGCTCTGCTTTTGTCCCCAGAACCCAGATGGGGCGCCTGTCCCCTCCGCCCGCCCAGTGCCAGGGAGGCAGCAGAATCCACACCTGACGGGCCGAGGGCCAAGGCTGAGGACGGCAGCAGCTACCCGCCTGCCTTCCAGGCCCTGCCCTTACCTGTCGCTGTCCTGTGGGACCTTGGCTCCAACTTTCTTTTCATCCTTTGCGGGGGCTACGTCCTCCAGGAAGCTGCGGTCAAGACTGCCGTCAGGAACAAAGTCCTCCACGTTCTGGACTCTTGCCGGGGCCTCTGAAGCTGGGGCCGGCTCTGTGGACAGCAGGCACCAACTCTTGCCCAGCGCCCAGCCCAGCCGGGTCCACCCCAGGCTGGGCCACAAGCAGGATGCTGTGTGGCTAGGCTGTGGGGCTGCCTGCCCAGCAGGAAGAAGGGGGACCCCATCCTGGCCGGCAAGGGCCAGGGAGACAGGGCTGCGCCCCACTTGGGATGCCTGTGCCCACCTCCCGAGGGCTGCTTCTGGGGCCTACCTGGGGGTGAAGGGGCCACCTCGGCCGCCGGCGAGGTCCCGAACAGCCGCGAGATGATGCTGCGCCGCGGGGGTGCGGCGGGGACCAGGGGGTGTGCGGGGGCTGGCGGTACCTCCGAGGGGCAGGGGGGCCCCGGGCAAGCCGAGGGGGCCTGGAGGGGCGGCTGCGGAGCCGGCTGGGGTGTGCTGGGGCTGGAGCTCCCCGTGGACACTGCACTCAGAGGCACCACAGGAGATGGGGAGCCCGAGGATGGACTCTGCCCGTTGGTGGCCAGCGGGGACGTGTGGCCACGGCTGCGGGCCTCCATCATCTCGAGGAAGCTGTGGGCAAACGGGGCAACGGAGTGAGAAAGCCACCTCCCCGCGTCTCTTCCTCGGAGGCTCCTCAGAGGCTGCTGCTGCAGTGCTGGTGGTGACGGGGTGTCCCCGCTCTCAGGCTCAGAGCCCCTACCTGCCTTTCCAGGAGGTTTCCCAGAGCAGGCTGGTGGCAAACGCTGCAAGCGCCCCCAGGGCGGGGGGTGACAGGTGCGAACACAAACACTCGCTGGGAGTCTCTTCCCGCAAGGGGAAGGGTGCGCGTGTGCAGGTGCACGTGTGCGGACAGGCAGGCTTTGCTGTGCCCCCGTCCTATGCCCCCTGACCCTGTTTCTAGGACCCGCCTACAGGGACAGGCTGCAACCCTCCCAGACAGGGAGGGGCCTAGACCCGGGTGGCCTGGGCCCGACCGTCCCACTAGCTGAGGACCCTGGTGTCACCTAGGCCTGTAGCAGGGCCCTCCTCCCGTGGGGTGGGCTTTCAAACAGAAGGTGTGGAATGGAGAGCCGGCCTGTGCTTGTGGGCCGGGGTCCCGGGGGGCTGGGGCATCTGGGCTGGCCGGCCTCACCTCTAGGTTGGTATTTGGGCGAGGGGGTGGGGGGTTGGAGGAGGGACGGGCAAGGCGCTGGGTCCTGAAGCGGCTGGGAGCGGATCTGCCCCAGACCTCGTCCGGTCCCCCAGCTGCTCCGGGGAGGTCACAGGGACACCACAGCCGAGCCCCCGCATGGCGCCGCCTTCTTCCAATGGCCTGGTCCCAGGGGCTGGCTGGGGACGGACGCTGTGGGGAGGCTCCAGCTGCCACCTCCCCAGGGACCCTATGCTTGGTGATGCCGGGCGCCCAAGCTCTCCGTCAGAGGACACCTTGCAGGAGCTGGTCAGCCCCAGGGTGGCGTCCACAGCGAGGCCAGCCTGGCAGCCGGAGCAGGTGAACCCCCCCACCCCAAAATAACTCCTGCTGCCCCCCCCTCGCTGTTCCAGGACCAGCAGCTGGATCTTTCTCGGGAGACCCAAAGGCCCTTCCTCGAATCCCTCTGGGGCAGCTGGGAGGTGCAAGGGTCCTGCCTGGGCCGCAGCCAGAGCCCGTGCGCCAGGCCGTGAGCACAGGTGGGGCAGCAGCCTGCGCCCCACCCCCAGCCCCGACATTTGGATAATTCAACAAAACAAAGGAAGCACCTGTTTTTAGGGGTGGTTCACGGTTAGGCCTTCCCCCACGAGCTGTGGAAGGCAGACGGGCCTGCTACCTGCTCTGGGCGCCCCAAGACCCTGCGAGGGCAGAGGAGGGCCTGCCCGGGGGCTGCTCCCCGCCCGCTCGGCCGTCCTCCTGGAAGTGGCAGAACAACGCCCCTCCCTCCACTATCAAGGGCCAGGAGATTTTGTTCCCACCCAACACGCCTTCCCAAGGTCCAGGAGCTCTCTCCACTGGCATCAATCTCGGAAACCTATGTCAAAACAGGGACGGGGCCTCGGCTGGAAAACGTCAGGGTGGCCGGTCTTGCCGGGGCCTGGGGTGGACACGTGGCCAGGTCAGCGGCTCCCCCTTCCGCACACCAGGTGGCCGGCAGGCGGGCCGGTCCGGACAGAGGCAGGCGGGAGCCAGGCAGCTAGAGCGCCTACAGCCGCAACGGGCCTGCACGCCGTGTTCCCTCCACCCCCGCGAGGCAGGCAGCTGTCTGGGGGCAGCAGCTGCAGAAGCACCTCCGTGAACTGCCGGCCACGCCGTGTGCCCATCACACCCGGTTAAAGCAGGCCGGGCCTGAAGTGCTCAGTGGGCAGGGGGCGGCAGGGCCCTGGGGCGTCCAACCTCACGTCCTCAGGGCCAGGAGGAGCCCAAGGAAGAGCCGAGGCCTGACAGCGCGGAGACAGCCACCCTCGCCCCCTTCCCACGGGGCCTGGACCACATTCAAAGCTGAAATGACTCGATTTCTTTGAGCAACACACCTCCACGCGGACAGATCTACCTGGGTGGGTGGCACTCAGGCTGCGGGCCCGCTAAGCGCACACCCGAGCTCAGAGGGAGGCCTGGCCCACAGGGCACACGTGCCACCTGCCCGCAGGGCCCCGCCTGCAGGGTCTATACGCCGAGGGCAGCCGCAGCCGACGTACATGTCATAGTTCTGGTCCTCGGTCTCCTGCTGCACGGACAGCTCCTCCAGAGTGGCATCGATGTCCAGCTGGTTCGTCTCCAGCTGCCGCAGCAGCGTCTCTCTCTACAGAAAGGAAGCAGACACCTGAGCTGGGACCGTCACTGCGGTGAGCCAGCCCTTCAGCCTGGCGCCCCTCTCGGCTGGCCCCTGATGGACAGGACCACCTCAAGCTGAGTGCCTGGAGCCGGGAGCCCGCACGGCCTCGCCCAGGGGGGCACGATGCCTCGGCTGCTCTGGAGGGCTCCAGGGGCAGAGGTCGTGATGCAGGCGAACCGCCCAGAGAGACAGCGCCCTGTTCACACAAGGTGCCCTAAAGTGTGAGAAGCCCCAACACTTGCTGGAAAACACGCGCTTCCTGCCAGCCCCAGGCACAGCAGCAGCAGCGGCTTCCAGCTTCCATCCTGCCCGATGCCACCCCCCAACCCACTCTGAGGGTGTTTTCCTGCGATTTGTGTGCACGTTTTACTTGGACAGAAAGTTAAAGGGACTCCTACAGGCAACGCGGGTCAACACCCAGGAAAAGGTGGCCGGCACGTCTGTGAGGTCTGGACACCCTGAAAACGCTCGCCGCCCTGGCCTGCGAGGCCTCATCTCTTCAAAAGAAGGCGAGAGGAAAGGAAAGACAGCCGCTCACCCGAGTAAGTTCTACATCCTTTTGGAGAGAGAACAGAAGCCACTGTGGCTGCAAGGGCCGAGGGTCAATGTCCCAGAGACAAGCTGTGTGGGTGACACGTGTCCCCGCCACGTGATGAGCAGGGCAGTCACCTCTGGGGTCTCGCGCACAAAAGCCCATCACCCATCTGAGGTCAGACAGACCCTGAGCCAGGCACGTGTGAGGAACTGTCACAGCCCAGCGCAGCCGCGGAAGAAGGACCACTGCGTGTGGGGTGGGCTGGGTGGGGCCCAGGACAGGGGGCCGGCGGGACGTGTCAACAAAGCCTCGTTCTGTGGTCTTGATGGGAAACGTGGAGACAGGAGGCTGCAGTCGGGGAACTGAACCGGGGCACGGAACCCTCTGCGCTCTCTGCAAACCTACAACTGTTCCCAAATACGAAGGTCAATAACGCCCAGAGCAAAGGGCTGCACAGGATGGGGAGGAGGGCAGCGGCTTCTCGGGCCCATCCCGGCACCTGGCGCCAGAGAGGGGCCAGGACCACAGCGGGGACACAGTGGCACGGCCACAGGGAGGATCCGAGGCGTCCTGATTTGGGTGCCGGGGCCGAGTGCACCCCCACGGTGAGGACGGACACACGAGGGCCCCAGCAGGGGTCAGCACAGAGGGTCGCAGCTCCCGGGAAGAATGTGCAAGGACACCCGTGTTCTCCCGCAGCTGGCGGGTCCGTGGCTCCAGAAAGGCCCAGGTCCCAGACCACCAGGCAAGGGGAGGGGACAGGGTGGGCCATCAAGGAAGGGGCCGCCAGCACCCGCACACGGCATCCCAACTGACGGCCTCGCTCCAACCAAACCACCAAGCTGCCCGCCCGCTCGGGCCCCATCCCTGCGCCACGGCGGCCCTGGCAAATCCAAGCCCCACCCCCTGCACGCTGCCGGCAGGGCCCACCTGAAGCTGCAGGAATGGGATGTTGAAGAACCTGTGCAGGTACTTGAGGCCGAAGCTGTTCTTCATCGAGGACTCAGCGTAGCGGAAGTAAGAAGACCCCGGGGGCCTGTTCATGAAAAGCACGGAGACATGAGACACGGTGGCGGCAGCGGGCAGCGTGGCCTGGCGCCAGCACCCCTGGCAGGGCCGGGCCGCCTCCCGTGGGCGACGGGCTCACAATCCGCAGGCAGAGACCTCAAGTTCAGAGGGTTCTGCTTAGCTGGGTGCCCACCAGGGGACGCCTGGACCAGGAAGGTGCTGCCTGCCTGCCCCGGCCTCAGAGATGGAGGGAGGCCGCCCCAACCCGGCACCTGGGGACCCGGGGCCGTGCAGCTGGGCGGGTGGCCAGGGGTCGAGGCAGAGGAGGGCGCAAGCAGGAGCGTCCCAGGCGGACAGGCCGACCGCAGCAGCCGCGCCTGCGAGCTGGCACCCACCTGTCCAGGTTGTCGATGAAGTCTCGCGCGTCGTCGGGCAGGATGACGCGGTGCTCGCCCATGTCGCGGTAGTTACCCAGCACGCACACAGGCACGTGCGTCGGCACTTTGGGAAGCTCCCGGAGAATGTAGTTGAAGGTCCTTGGGAGGCGCATGTGGAGAGAGACCCGCCTTAGCTTCCGCCCCCAGGGAAGAGCGTGGCTGAATGGCCAACATGCACACTGCCCACGGCCAGCCCTCAAGAAGCACTGAGTGCCCTCCTGGACGCCCTCACGGGCCAGTGCCCTTACCATTGCTTGGTGATGTCGAACATCATGACCACCCCGTTGCAGTTCTTGTACACATCCAGGAACTCGGCATCCAGGGCCATCTCGGACTCCGCCTAGGGATGGGGGAATCGGGCCTCAGAGATGGTGCCCCAGGCCAGGTCCCACAGGTGAGCACCCACCAGGCTCCTGGGAAAGGCTGAACAGGACTTTAACAACTGAAAAGACAACGGCTATTTTCATTTTGGGAAAAAAAAACCTAGACGCAAGATTATCTGGAGCGGAGGCCACATCGTGCCTGCCCTCAGCTGAGGGTCTCCTGCATTGGCCGTCGGCAGCATCCTGACCTTGGGGCTCACAGAGGCTCCACTGCTGGGACAACTGAGCAGAAGAAATGCATCGCAGAGCTGAGGATGCATGTCCCAGAGAACCTTCCAGAGCACACACACCAGGGAGGCTGCAGTGCTGGGGGCGGTGGTAACATGCCCACAAAGACCACACAGACCTGGGCCAGGCGGTCACTGAATCTTCCTATCCTAAAAGGGAATCCTAAAGGCTGCCCGCTGTCAGGAGGCCGTCTACGGACAGGAGGACCCGGAGAGAAGGGCCCTTGGAAGCCATCAGAAAGCTTTGCAGACCGGAAGGAGTGCTAGCTGGTCCCTAAATTCTTTGTGTCGAGGTGGCTGCCGTGGTGAGAGCCCTCTCGGAGCCACACTCATGCCCAACTGTGCCTGGGGCCATACCTGAAGGTATGCCTATGCTTTTAATGGCTGAGGACTTTGTAACACGGACATAAAATTTGGCCACTTCACCTAAATACCTCTCAGGTCACCCCAACTCCGAGTAGGGTCTGGCGGGCATCCCTGACACAGAGCAGCAGCTCAGGTGACCCCAGCCACCCCAACGCGACCAAGGGCAGCACGGGAGTGGCCACTGAGTCCACCTGAGTCCACCAGCACAGATGGAGTCCTCAGGAGGGCCAGGCCAGGCAGGAGGCAGAGGGGTCTGAAGAACAGATGCCTGCTCACGACCCCCCACCCGAAATAGTGGGCCACGTGGGAACAGACGCAGCTCACCTCCTGGGGTTCATTCTCCATCTTCAAGGCATCGCCTCGTTTCTTGCATTTTCCTTAAGAAAAGACACAAAGTCACGGGGTGGAAATGCTGGGCCCAAGGATGGCCTGAGGGGGTAGCAGCCCCTCCTTGTGTCCCACTGCCCCCCATGCCCCTGCCCCCGCCTCCAGTAGGTGCCTTACGGGCTGGGGTTGGAGCCGCCGGGACCCTAGGGCAGGACACGGCCAGGACCCCAGGGAGGCCACGGAGGCTCCCTGAGCCGGTGCTGAGGGTGGACGAGCTGGGCTTGGCGCCAGGAAGCCATGGAACCACCTGAGCAGTAAGAGCTCCCATGCCCAGCCTCCCTTCCCTCCATCTCAGACATTTCTGACAGGGGAGAAAGGACCACTCGTCACCCTAGGGTCCCGGGGCCCTCAGTCTCAGAGCAGCGGGATGGGCAAAACCAACAAACCGGGGTTCGTTTATTAGAAGGCCACCCTCTTGCCTCTTCCACAGCCTCTCCCAGAACCTCTCACCACCCTCGGATCCCGTCTCTGGAGGTGCCCCCAGCTCAACAGACGCTGGCCACCTCGCGCCCACCCAGTGGATGCCTGGGGCCACGGGGTCGAGGCCCGAGCACCACGACTGCCGACAGGTGTGGCCGAAGCCCAGGACGTGCCACCACCGCCCAGCTGCGAGCAGAGCGGAACCTGGACTGGTGCTCCTGGGAGGAGGGCCGGGCAGCCAGAGTTACGCCACGCCCACGCCCGCCATCAGGGGCACCATCTCTCAGCCGCTGCCACCCCCCTCCAACTCGATGCCCTTTGCTGCTGTGGACGAGCCTCGGACCGTGTCCAACAGGGGACCAGTTAGGGTGGTAGAGAAGGCACGTTTCCTTCCCTCTCTGCAGATTCCCACCCGAGAGGCACCAGATGATGGAGCCCTGGGGATGCTGAATGCTCATACGGAATGCTGCCCCTGGCCCTGGCCGCCAGCACACGAGCAAGCCTCCTCTCCACGCCGCAAGGAGCTCTGTGGTGAACAGCCACCCAGGGAACAGTGGCCAGCCCATCACTGCCCTTCCATGGGCGGGAAGTGGGGTGCTCGGAGGTTCCCAGAACAGGGCAGTGCCTGCCTCTGTACCATGAGGCCGTTCCCCCCACTGAAGACACGACATGCTGCTGCATGGAAGGGGTCCTGTCAGCAAAGACAGAGCCCATTCTGGACATGTGCATCCCGTCCCGAATGAGTGCACACCCAGGGAGTCGGAGCCAGGCATGCGGGGGCAGGGGCGCAGGATGTGCCGGGGCACGGAGGCCAGCCTGGCCCGGGCGACGGCTCCCCCTCACATCCGGAACGGCGGCTGGGCTGCAAGGGGCTGCTTCCTAGTGCTACCCGGCCACACACACACAGGACGCGGTACAAGCACGCTTTGGAGCACGAGGCCCCTCCAGGCCCCGTGGGGTTTAAAAGCACCCTGGGGGCAGTAGCCCCAGCATATGGCGCTCGGGCTCAGGGCAGCAGCAGCCTCACCTGGCTCGATGGGTCCTCGGAACCCAAAGCCACCTCCAAAGAACGTGGTATACGAGAGCGCGCGTGTCCTGCGTGAGAAATCGCAAGCTCGTAGAAGGCAACGTCCCTTTGTCCCTGAAGGACGGGAGGAGCTGTAGCAGGCCTGCGGGGTCCGAGGCCGGGCCTGGGGGTCAGAGGTCAAACCTGCGAGGCCAGGCCACGGTGTGCACAGGGCACTGGCCCCAGGAAGGAACACGAGCATCACACAGAAGGGGCCTGTGGCCTGTGTGCGAGGAGGAGATGAATGGGATGAGACGCTGGGGGCGAACGTGCCACGCCCCCACCCCGGCCCGCCTGCTGCACACTGGCACGGCCGTTTGGGGTCTGTGTGTGTGCTGGGGTCCCCGAAAGCTCAAGCAACTTCAGAAGCCAAGGACCCTTGGCCCTGGGCCCAGGGGCAGGAACAAGTGGGCTGCCACACCCACGGTGCTGCAGGAAGGGCTCCGTGAACAGCCCCACAGAGCCTCTGGGTGTGGTCCATGTCTGCCCTCCATGGCCATGTGCTCAGCTCAAGTGGGTGGAACAGGTGTTTCAAGAGCAAAGACCATGGTGCCCCGACTGGTCAGCACCGGCGCTCCATCCCGGACCACACACCCGGAGCCTGACAGCACGGTCAGCAAAGAGCCAGGCCTCCGATGGCCCCTGTGCCCAGGAGCCAGAGTCAAGGGACCGAGGCGCCAGGAGGCGGCAGAGGAGGGGCCGCCAGCGCGGGAGAGAGGACAGCTGTTCTCCTCCACAGCACAAGCAAAGCTTGAAAGAGAAAAGCACACTCATAGAAGGATCTGACTTACCTTTGTCAACTACATCCCAGACTTCAACTTTCACGATATCATCAGTGGCTAAAATAGGGGGGAAACAGTAAGATGAGCATCCAGTATGAACTTCCGTTTTCAAAGATGGGCCGCGTGGATGTCACTGTCCCCACTCGACGCCTCCCCAAGGGCCCCTGCTCCCGCCCAGGCTGGCAGGTGCTGTGCCCAGGACACCCCCTCCCTGGAAGGCAGGGAGCGATCTGGACACCTCCTCCACTGACACGACCCCGTGTCCCGAAGGGTCCCTGGGACGGGCTCGTACCCAGCCTGAACCCGGCCCCCGCTAGCCCCCCGGCTTCTGCGGGAAGGCCCAGTCCCAGTGATCCTGCCCTGCTCCTTGGCAGGGGCCTCTGCTCCGCTGCTTGCGGGGGGCCAGGGCAGCAGGCTCTGGGATCGGCCAGTCTGGCGTCAGGGCCTGTGCACGTGCCCGGGCCGCCAGCGGGTCCACCCACCACCCCAGGGATTCCGTGGGGAAAGGGGAGAGGTAGGCACCTGCTGGGCACCTGCCACCAAGCTGCAGGGCACAAGAAGTGCGCTGTCCCCGCCAACTTCACCCCAAACCGGAAGGGGTGCCCTAGGGGGTGAGGCTTCCCTGTGCAGCTGGCGGGCAGGGCAACACTGAATCACACAGCTGTCCTACGTCGCGGCCTGGCCTCCCCAGGAGGGACTCGGAACTTCTACAAAGGCCCGTGTGTCCTGCTGTTGGCCCGCTGGATTTTTTTTTTCAACGAAAAGGAATGTTTAAAATGGCTCAAAGGGCTTTTGCTATCTGGCTCCTGAGCACGCAGACTGGATTCTCTCCCTCCCAGCAGGGCGCCCCGTGGCCGCTGTCCCCCAGGAGTGGAGTGGAGGTGCCTGCCATTCTGCCTACGTGTGGCCGCCAGGTGTGTTCTGCCCATCAGGCAATCTCGCCAACAAACCCCCTCCCAGGACCCTGTGGGGACTGGCACTTCACAACTGCCGCCGAGAGCTGGGGGCTCCAAGGCCCAAGGGGCCTCTGTCTGCTGGGGCCCAGCACGCGCTGTGGCCGGGATGGTCCCTGCCCGGAGGCTCTGCCCCTGGGACGTCCGAAGGTCCGGGCCTCTGGCCCCGCTCCCCAGGTGGATCGAGTCTCCCGCGGGACAGGGGACTTCAGGGCCACCCCAAAGAGGCTTTGATGAGCCCCCAAGTTCACGCATGTGCGGTGTTCCTGTGACGACCCCAGGCTGGGGGAGGGCAACGGGAGGAAGACCCCTACCCAGCAGGCCGGTGCCCGCCCAGGCCCCGGAAGCCCCGCCCCCGCCCCCCCCCGCCCCCGCCGCCCTCACTTTTGTAGCTCCAGTGGATGCTGGTGACCTGGATCTCCTGTGTGGGGATGTACTCCTCCACGAACTTCTTGCCCTGCAGCCGGTGCCACAAGGCTGTCTTGCCCGTGTTCCTGTCCCCTCGGATCACGATCTTCACTGCGGGGGAGAAAAGCACAGATCAGGCAAACAGTCAAGGCAGAGGCCAACTTTCACTCCTGCGAGCGAGTCCACGCGCGGCTTTTCGTGCACAGACATGGCCAGTGTGGCTGGCAAGCCAGAGCTGAGTGAGGTGGGCTGGCCGGGAGCCCCCAGAGGGACGAGGCCGTGGGCACACGTTCGCTCACTCGGGGCACCGGCAGCGCTGCTCTCCCCCAGGCCCCCAACGGACTTCCTCCGGGGCAGCTGGTTGACCTCGGGACTCTGCACTCGGGAACGCAGTGCTCCAGAGCCGGGTGCCCGTGGGGCAGGTTGGGGCGGGCTGTGCTCACCTCTGCAGGCCCCACGATTCCCACGTCTGCTCTTACCCTACTTTCCCAGAGCCCTGGCATCTTCGGTGCAGGACTCTGCAGGACGCAGGGCTCCCAAGACCACATCTGGGGTGACAACAGGAAGCCTGGGTTCTACTTCGCTTGCTCAGCCGGTGTTTAGGAGCGTGCACGTGGAGGGCTGGGCGCAGCGTCTCCCCCACTGGCACCGAGTGCCTGGCAGGGCCGGCGTGGACTCCGTCTTTCTCACCCGGTCATCCTCCAGGGCGCCGTCTTCTAAGTTTTCAAGGTACCCGCACAAAGTCATCCGTGACATTTTATGTTCTAGACTTCGTGCTTGCTGCTGTGTACTCTTCATGCTCCTGGATATTTGTTTTGTCTTTTTAATCAACCTTCCCAGAGGTTCGTCTACTTGACCAGTCACGCACACACCCCCTGTGTGTTTTGTTGGACGCCTCCGCTGATCCTTCTTAAAAGCCACTTGCTCCTGTGTTTTTCTTTGTCATTTGCTTCCTTTTACTTTCTTGAGGTTTATCCTGTTCTTCTCCTGGGTTTCAACCCGTATTCTCAGGTCGACCAGCACAAGTATGTGGGCTGTTCATTATCACTGGATTACAGATACTTCTTTGACCATAAATTACTTAGAAATATTTTTAAATTTCCCCCCGGAAGTGGTACTTTTTTATTTCCCATCCAGTTTTACTCACTGTGGCCACAGAATGGGGTTTTTACGGTACATATTCTTGGGTGTCTGCTCGGACTGTCGGTTTTAGGAACGCTCCCTGGTTTGAGCGGGGCTGGGCGCAGACACCTGCTCTTTACTGACGCTTCCTGTCGCCCGGCCGGCTGTCTGACCTGCACCCGGTGTGAGTCCCCACAGCTCCAGCACGAGGCCCCCACGGGTGCGGCTTCCTCGCGGCTGATACTGACCCACTGCTTGGTTCCATGACCCTGCTTTCAACCTTTCTATGCCATCGCGTGTTGGACGTGTCTCTTACACATCACACAGCCAGAAAGAAATCAAATCGCAGTCTTTCTTTCACTGGTGCATCTGCCTGTTCACATTCCCCGGTTGCCAACAGAGGCGGGTAACCCCCTCCGCCATGTATGATCATTTCCAGTCACTGCTGGGGTTCCCTCCCCTCTTTTCTGCCTTCTTTCATGTTGGGCGAGGTTGTTTTTTTTTTTTTTTTAATTCCTCTTTTGTCTGGTATTTATTTGGAAGATTTGAGATCTATTTCTATTCTTAAATGTTTAACACACACCTTTGCTGCAGTAAAGTCTGAAGTTAATACACGTCCTTGGCTCCCACTTACACACCGCTCTGGTCAGCGCCACCGTGGGTTACACGCTGATTGCTAGCGTTCTGGCTTCTCCTCCTGTGTTCCCCACGGTAGTCACGATGCTTGTTCACCCATTTCCGTGCTGACCTGTGCCTTGCAAACCTCCTCCATCTCCCGAGCTCCCTCTCCATCTGTCTGGAGCACCTCCTCCGGGATTTATTTCAGCAGGAACCTTCGCACAGAAACTGTCCAACTCAGACCGGAGAGGAATTTAATCGCACTTACTTGGTATAGGTTTCTAGGCCGACCAGGATTTCCCCATAGGGACACCACCACCGTCACTGTCAGCGTGTTGTCAGGCTCTTGGCTGTCCCTCTGCTTGCACTGGTCGCTTCTACAATTTTCCTCTTTGATTTTGCTGTCCTGAAATTCCCATGATGTGTCCAACTCTGGGAGTTTGAAAGCCCTGGCCTTGGCTTTCTTGGAGTTTCAGGTACTCCGGGAACTCCAGAAAGTCCTAGCCTGCCTTTCTGCAGTAACTGCCTCTTCTCCATTCTTTCCTCCTGCTATTCTTTCCTTCTGAGACTCAGATCGCATGTGTGTGGGCATTGCTCCGCTCTGGGCCCGCATCCCCCGGCCAGGCGCCAGCCCCACCTTCAGCTATTACGCTGCCTCACTTACCTGCCGGCGTTTTGTTTTCGTGACCGCACTCTTTCATTTCTGGAGGGTCTCTTTGCTTCTTTTTTCAAGCACGGCTTGTCTGTCCAGAGCCTTGATATAATCTTAGAACTGTTTCCTTCTTTTATATCTTTACCAATTTTAACATGCGTTGATATTTGTTTTCTATTCTGTTTTGCGAATGAAAAGTCTTAATTTTCTCTCTTCAACTGAAATTCTTTTAAAATTTGAAATTTACTCTTCAAAAAAGTTAATTAGAAGAAACCGTATAACGTCAGAAATAAATAAAATGATCTGCTTTCATCCATTAAAAAAAGAAATTGTCCTCTACTTTTAAATTAAAAAGTCAAATCAATCTCAGAACGTTAGACACTGGCTCAGATAAGCTAAATAAGTGATTCACTGAAAAACCTTTAAGATTCTCCCAAGAAGCGATGAGGAGCCCTTGCTTAGGAAGCATGTGGCACTTTACGCCAGGCGTTTTACTAAACAGAATAACTCTATTTCTAGTCTACGCCTTTTCTTTTATTCTAAGTAAAGCTACAACGCCGAAGACACAGGGATCTACTACAGGACCCGAGAATCTCTTCTACTCCCTGATTCAACAGTAATTCACTCACACTGCCACACGTTTCCTGCAAGATAGGGAATCTTTTTTGTGTGTTTTCATACAACAACAAAAAAGTATGGTTTATCTTGGATGCAAATGATGCAATCAATCACTCTGCAGGAGGCACAACTGAAATCCAACGATGCCCTTTCTCCGTACCACCAGCAGGGATCACTAGACAGATGCCCAGCTGGCCGCCTCCTCCTGGGCAGCCCCTCACCCCCGCCGCAGCAGTGGCTCCTCTGCTCAGAGCCCTCTAAGGTGTCCTGTTCACAGAGTCCCCAGGATGGTGTGAGGGCCGCACTTCTGCGGCTTGGCCCCCCGTGCTTCTCTCCTGACCTCGCTCCGCTGTGACCCCTCGGCCCTTCTCCACGAGGCCCACTCTGACCTTCTACATAAAGTCCCAACCCCAGCCGCCACCCTGCTCCATTCCTCCACCCTTCAGATGGGTTATATGGTTACCGCCTCATCATGTTTAGTGCCCACAGGCTGCCTTTCTACCCCCACTAGAATGGAAGCTCCACAAGGCAGAGACTGCTGTCTGGGTTTTCACTGATCTACGCTCAGTAAATAGTTGCTAAGTAAACGAACGCTAGGGAAGGAAAACCTATAAATGAAAACGTGGCAGATCACGGGCAGCAAAGGCTTGGGAATTTGCAAATCGGCCCTGCTGGGGCAGGTCAAATAGTTTGCCAAACACAGCTGTTTATTTCCGAAAGAAAAAGCTCTCTTACCCAGAAACGAGCCTTTCAAAGGTTTCTTGGCAAGGAAGTGTTTAACTCCATTTTAAGTTCTAGCGCTGAAATCCGACTGGCCAGGACTCTGGCTTTCCCAACGTCTGGAGGCTTTCTCAGTAAGGAATGCAGCCTGGAGCAAGGGCACTCGGCGAAACGCACAAGACCGGTGCCTCCTCACTGGACCCAACACAGGTAGAAAGAGCAGACCAACACAGGTAGCATCCTTCCACTTTACACGCGAATGACTTCCAAACCATGGACAACGTCCAATGTCTCATTTGGGTTTTGATTCTAAACGGGATGTGTATGCTGGGACTCTGCATGGGTGTCAATTCTCATCGTCATAGCAATTTAAAAGAAAATGACTTATCTGCCCCAGGAGGACAAGGTTCTGTAAGAGACAATCATCAATTCTTACCCATAAAAGTCCTGAGTCTATAACTATCATATTGCTGGTTTGCTCCCCTAAGTAAGATGTTTTGGGAAATAAATATTAGAAATGTTCTATTCTACTGACTAATAAAAAAATTTTAAAGTTTCAAAATTGCAGTATTAGCCAACTATAGGGGCAGCATCACCCTGAAATGTCCTGTGGGCACAGCACCCCGTTTCTCTCAACTTTACCACCTTTCATTCATTTTGTTCCAGATCAGAATCTGCCCCCCCTCTCCCCAACTTCCTGAGGCGGGTCTCTTCTCTGGAAGGACTCCAATGTCCTTTCTACTTTTTCTTTTTTTTTTTTTTTTTTTTTTTTTGCGGTATGCGGGCCTCTCACTGTTGTGGCCTCTCCCGTTGCGGAGCACAGGCTCCGGATGCGCATCCCACCCACCCAGGACCAGGGGGTGTGCCCACCAGGGAGTGCTTTTCCAAAGGTGAACATTTTTCAGGTCCAGTTTCCAAAGGACTAAGATTAAGTTTTAAAAAATAATATCACAAATAATAAAATTAAATAAGGGAACCAAAGGTGGATTGTAAAGACTTGTGTAAGTGAGTATTTTGACTTACTATTCTCTTCTTGGAATGTGAGAGAAATACACACAAAATTGGGTAAAATACATGCAAAACGATCCCTCTTTTTATTTATTTTTTATTTTTTATTTTTTTTGCGGTACACGGGCCTCTCACTGTTGTGGCCTCTCCCGTTGCAGAGCACAGGCTCCGGACGCGCAGGCTCAGCGGCCATGGCTCACGGGCCCAGCCGCTCCGCGGCATGTGGGATCTTCCCAGACCGGGGCACAAACCCATGTCCCCTGCATCGGCAGGCGGACTCTCAACCACTGCGCCACCAGGGAAGCCCAACGATCCCTCTTTTAAACGCAAAGTCTTTCCAATCAGTTTCTTAATATGGTACATTGTTACCAAAATATGGGTCATCACAGAGACTGAAAGCCTCCCCTGAAAGTAGCAAAGGGAGGAATGTCCAGTATCTTGTAGCAATATATGGAAATACTTAAAGAGGGAAACAATTTAAAAGCAGAGAACATTAAAATAATCTTTAAATACTGCTAGCAAAAAGCCAGCAAGATGGAAAAACTTTAAAGAGGTCAAGAGGATGGTCAGCCTCTAGGAGCTACACAATTTACATAATTTATAACTGAGAGCTGGAAACGACCTGGGCTTTCAGAGCATCTGGTAAATAACTCCTCTTTCCCGTAGGAGAAAAGAAATCTCTACAATAACAAGTAAGAGAGTAAGAGCCTGTGCCTTCTGGAGCTTTTCTAAATATATCCCTTACAAATGCTTCTTTTAAAAAAAAGGGGGGGCAAGAACGTGCGGTGTAGCTGACATTCCGTCTTCAAATGGGGTTCGAAGTCTACAAAGGAAAATCCCATAGCTCAAAGTACCGAAGTCTGCGGAGTCCTCCGCTCTCTTCTCTTGCGGGTGACCCCACGGTTCATGGATGGAGAGCTCCACCACCCCCTTTAAGAAGCGTCATACACCACAGACTCTCCCCACGTTATGTAAGAATCCCTCTTAGACGAGGTCACCTGGGCCAATGAGGGTACCGCAGACGCACCAGGAACCGCCTAGACCAATTTCACTCGAATGTCCCACCGTGCCAGCATTCCTCGGGAATGACCCACAGGTCAGAGGGGAGCGCCGCGGGCCGAGGAGCCCACCTTCTGGCCCTGGGGTCCTCTAGGACCTCCTCTCCGGCCCGCATCACCTCCCAACCCCAAGGGAACGCCTCTGGGGCACCCGCAACGTGCCCGGCACAAGTAAGGGCTCAGCTCACCTGCACACAGACGGCGAGGCCCTCGGAGCGCGACGGTCCCCCCAGCGCTTCCCGGGCGAGGCCCGCCCCGGTTACCACAAGTCCTGGACAGCGCGGCCGGGGCCTGCGGACCCCGCGGGACGGCGCCCTCTGCACCCGTGCCCCCACTTTCCACGTGCCCCCGCAGGAACCCCACGCCGGGCCACACTCACTGTTGTACTGCACCCCCTTGGCGAAGCGCCTCTGCAGCGCCTGGTTCATGGACTGCAGCCCAGCCGGGATGTTCTTGTCGCGGCCCGGAGCCTGCTCCGACCCCACCAGCTTCTTGAGCGCGGAAAACATCTTCCCGCTCCCACGTCCGAGCCCGGCGCGGCTCCCGAGTTCAGCGGCAGCGGCGGCGGCTGCGCGGCGCGGATCGCACCATGTCCCGGGACCCGGCGACAGGGCGCCTGCCTCGAGGGCGGCTCAGGGACTCAGCCGCGGAGGCTCAGCTTCGTCCCCCGCGGACCACGGCGCGGCCGCTCTGCGCTCGTCAGCGCCGCCATCTTGGCGCCGGCTCGGCGGCGCGCGCGGGTACGGGGCTCCGCGAGGGCCACAGGAGTGCGGCGCGCGGAGGGGTGCGCGTGCGCAGAGAGCTGCGGTCTCGGGGCGTGCGGCTACGGGGCGCCGCGAGGGCCACGGGCGGGTGGCGCGCGGAGGTGCGCTCTTGCGCCGGGCGGTGCAGGTGTGGGGCTTTGGACTCCGCAGTCCCGCCTTACGAACCGCCCCCAGGGTTTCAACTCAGCTCAGACCCCCGTCCGCATCCCCGCCCGGACCCCCTACTCACTCTTACCCCTGCACCCTCGGGCCCAGATCCACACCGAACACCCCACTTCGCCGCAGACTTCCCAACGCTGTCACCCACATCTGCGTCCCCTCAGGTGCCCCGCAGTCCTGGAAAATTGTTTATTTGTGTAACCAATGACAGCATGGGGGCGGGGTGTGCTGGCGAGGCGGGTTCTTCCTCTTCCGGTCACTTCTTCTTGGCCACCTTGAGCTTCCCCTCTATCAGCCGCTGGCCCTGCCTCTTGATCTCGGCCCGCGAGGGCACGTAACTGTGGTCCACGTCGGCGAACTGGAAGGTCTCTGCAAAGGAGGGGGGGAGGGCAGCCGCGCCCGCAGCCCATCTGCCCCCCCGCGAGGGTCCCCAGATCCTGGATTGTCCCCTGGCGTCCATTCACCGCAGGGCCAATTGTACCAACGACGTACATTTCTTACTTTCTGTGGCCCTGATGCTCTGGCATTTGAGGTCTCGCACAGCCGGGGAGAGAGACAGACCAGGACTCACCCAGCCCTTCCAGAGCCCACACCCGACCACCTCTGTCTAACGCACACCCCAAGCCTGAATCACCCAGGGCCAGGTGCCAGGCAACTGGGGACAGCCCCTGTGCCCCAAACCTGCTGGAATTATTCGAACGGGCAGATCTTAAGCTGTGTGCCCTGCCCCGCCTTGCCCTTCCCACAGAAACCCCAGGAAGCGCCCTGACCAAGGCCTTGCCCCCTGCCTGCCTACTGGCACTGGTGCCTCCGTGTGTCACAAAAGGTGGTAAGTTCTTTCAATGGCATTAACTTCACCAAGTCACCTCCATAAATTAAAAATCCTGTGGGTGCGACTGACACACCCTTTCCATCCCTTTAGCCCCCACTGTCCCACCAGGCCGCCCTGGTCTGATGCAGCAAGCGCCGTCCCCAACCTCTGCCTCTGCACAGCTCAGGCCCGCCACCAGCTGCTAGGCGGCCTGTACCTATGACGTCCTCCCCCATCTCCTCAAAGCTGATCCTGGCGTTCTGCTTCTCACTCAGGGCCGAGGACTCCAGGGCATCCCTCACCTTCGTGTGGACCTGCAGGGCATGGGGACTGCCAGCTCCGAGGGCACACGGGGCGTGTGGGCACCCCCCGGGCCAGGGCTACCTCCTCTGTCCTGGGCAGCATCTGCACTCGGTCAGCCAGGTGCGGCAGCTTCCCCTCGCAGTATGCCGGCTTGCTGTACACATCCAGGGTGCCGGAGGGCAGCGCTTCTTTCTGTGGCCAGGAGGAACAAGTTGTCTCCCTCTGGCCCCTCCAGGGGACCCTCTGTACTGGGGGCCCCTCCACGCTTCCCTGGTACCTGGGCCGTGGGCAGGGGGACGCCAATCAGGCGGATGTGGAGGTTGTCGATGCCAGTTTGGACGGTCAGCAGCAGCTCTGGCTCTCGGCCGTGTTGGCATGGGCCAGCTGCAGCCGGTCTTCGTCCCCCTTCAGCGCGTCCTTCCTTTTCTTCTCAACAGACTTCAAGCTGTTGAGGATGAGGGAGGTGGGTAGCGGACCGAGGGCAAGGTCGCGGGGTCCCGAGCGGGCGCTGTGCTGATTCGGGCTCAGGAGCTCACACACGGGCACGTGGGGCCCCTTGGCAGCGGGTGCGCTCAGCTCCGAGCCTGGTGCCAGCCACGGGGCTGTTAGTGAGGAGGAGGTCAGGGGCTCCCGGGTGCCTGATGGAGCTGGGCATCACGCCCTCCGTCGCCAGCTCCTTCGTCACGGCCTCCAGCTGCGCCCACCTCCCCTCACCGCCTGCCACCTGCAGCGCCAGGTTCTCCTCCGTGCTCCTCTGAGCCAGGAAGCGGCCGGCGATGTCCTGGCGGAGCCAGTGGGGCGAGGAGCAGGTGTGAGCGAGGAGAGAGCTTGTTCTTCTGGCTCCCGGTGGTCAGTAACATTGACCGTGGCTGGGTGTGGAGGACCTGTGAGGCCCTCTGTGTGTGTCACCCTCGTGACAGGCAGAGGGGCCAGATGACCCCAAGGGAGAGGCAGAGAGACCACGGCCACGAGACTGCGTGTCTTGGAGTCACTCGTCCAAGGGTGGACAAGCTTACATCAGGACCATGGACAGGAGCTCAAGGCTTACTAATAATAAATCCAGGGTGGATTAAAATAAAGGGGGTGGGGCGGAGAGGCAGCTGCTTGTCCTGATGCTGTTGGTTTGGGAAGGGGAAGGAGTTAAGAGGTGAAGGCCACCTCGTCGGGGTTTGAGATCCTCAAATTCCGGCAGGCTCTGTGCAGCCCCTGGAACACGGCGCGGATTTGCCAGCTGCGTCCCTGGAGTGCCCGCTACTCTGAGCTGTGGGGCCGCTGCTTTGTGTGTCCATTCATGCAGAAGGTGTCTGCAGAGCCTGGCCCAGCTCAGCTGGGCCTCGGGCTGGGGCAGGGTCCCCACCCGTCCTTCTGCCCACACGCCAGGAGTGCCAGTACCCAGAGGTGAGAGCACTGCACAGCGGTCTAGACTTTCTCCACCAAAGCCGTCACGCCCGTCTGGTATTCGATATCAGCCTTGGAGGTCTCCCTTCTCCTCACTGGGCACAGCAGAGGGGAAGGTCAGCCGGCATGCAGGAATGCTGTGGGAGCTCTGCGCGAGACCGTCGGATGCCCCCATACGTCGTCAGGGAAGGCCACCCAAGGGCTGGGTACCCGTCAGAGTCACCTTCACCTTAACTGGCTCCCTCCTCGGCCAGCCCTCAAAGGATGCCCCAGGGCAGCTCCATCCAGAGCGGCCTGGCACAGTGGGGCTTAGTGGGGCTTCTCAGAGGCGGCTCAGGGGTGCATTTTACAGCTGAGAAGCCGGGGGCTCAGTCACCCCTGGCCAAGAGCCTAGAGCTGGCGGCAGCACCTTGAAGCATGCGCTGTGACCGTTGGTGCGTTCCGGTGCAGGTCTAGCCAGGGAGGGGCCGGGGCTCGTCAGTCTCCCTCACCCCGGCCCCCGCAGGTTGCCCCCACCTCACGGTGACCCACCTCTCGGGACGCTGGCTGGGGCGGCGGGAGCTGAGCGCTCACCTTTCAGAGTTTCGGGAGCCATAAGGCTGGAGGGGAAGTGCAAGTCCCGCCGGCCCTGAGCGGGGCGGGGGCGGGGGCCGGGGCGGGGGGGTGTGTCCTCTGTGGCGCAGGGGCTGCTGTGCCTGGCATGGCCCGGACTCACCCAGCAGTATTTCTCGCTGGTCTCCTTGGTGTGGATCCTGTCAGTGAGCTTTCGCTAGTTCAGCCGGCTCTCCCGTGCCTGGCGTTCCTCGATGAAGGTGGCCTCCCTTTGCCTCACGTTCATCTGCGGACACAGCACGGGGGCGGGGGTCTCTCCCACCAAGGCCACCTGGGGTGCTGACCCAGCGTCGGCGTCAGTCCCCGCCTTCCTGATTTGGGACGCTCCGCCTGCGACCGTCACCCTCCCCATTCAGTTCTGCCCTCCTCTGGGACGCCCCCCTCCTGCCTGGCCTCTGAGCCTTCCCTCGCGTTACACCCCTCCAGCTGGGGTCACTCTGGCTGCAGCCATAGGCTCAGGGACCGCCTGGACGTGCCTCACAGATTTCTCTCTCCAGCCCAGGTCCTCCGCTGCCTCTGCCAGCTCCCCTTAGAACTCACTAGAGTGGATTCCACACGTCTAAACACAAACTCATCGCCTTCCCCCAGACCTCCTGTCTCCCGGCACATCCTGCTTTGGTGGCTAAATCCACTGTCCGTCTGTGCCTGCTCACGCGTCCTGGATGCCACGCTCTGCCCTTGCCTGCACGTCTCACTCGCCCCACCCCTCATCGGGGTGACCTTTTAAAGGCTTCTCGGCTCCGGCCGAGTTCGGCCACCCATCTCCACCACTGGTCTGGCGCAAGTGACCAGTGTCTTGGCCCTGGTCCCCTCCAGTCTCTGCAGCCAGAGCACACCCATTTGGAGACATGAATCTGATCCCGTCTCCCCCCATCTCCTCCCAGGGCTCCAGGTTAGGAGGGCCGCCACTGCAGCCCCGCCACCTGCTGCCCACACAGGCTCCAGCCCCGACGCCTCCTTTCGGCCCTGTTACACCCCAAGACTGTGTTGCCCAACCTCCAACCCCCAGAATCCGCCATTCACTGCCTTCCTGAGAAGGTCCGAACCCCAGGGTGGCCCCACTTCATGAGGAGGGGGCAGGCTGGCCTGGCAGGGGCCTCGGCACAGGGTGGGTGAAGGGGTGGCACCTGCCCCGTCCAGGTCAATTCTCTGCCTTCTCTGTCTACCTCGTGGCTTCTGTGCCTGGTGGGGCCCCCCCTGCCCAGGCTCACAGGTGGTAAGGCAAGCAGGCCGGCAGGGCGGCCACTGGACTCCTCCAGTGATGACGGGGTGTGGGCATGGGGGTCTCCCGACGGACCCTGGGCCAGACAGGTTCAAGAGGTAGCCCTGCAGGGCCCCCAGCCTGGGACCTGCTCTCACCTTGACCTCCTCCATAATCATCATGGCATCTTGGGACATGACCATCATGTCCGGCAGTTCCGAGCAGTAGTGAAGCACACGATTCCACCGCTTGTCCAGCTCTGTGGGCTGTCCTACCAGTTTCTGCGGCAGTAGGGCAAGGGCAGGTGGGCACAGAGCCTGGCAGTCCAGGGACTGCGGGCCAACCACAGGCTCCCCTGGCCCCTCCCTCGTTCCCTTCTGGCCCCCAAAGTGGACCACGTCTACTCCCCACCCCTCACCCCGGACTGTGCGAGCCCAGGGGACAGGTATAGCCTGGCCTCTGGCCCCAGCCGGGCCCAAAGCAGGTGAAAGGACATGTTTGGGGAGGGAACACAGCATCTTCCCGGTGGATTCTCTCACTGCCCAGGGCCAGAGTCCAGAGACACTTCCAAAGAAGTTGTGATGGGATGTCCCACCACGTGAGAGGTGACTGTGAAACGCCGGGAGGCTGGCTGCTGTCTGAAGTGAAGCAGAGGGTCTCAAAACACTGGTGTGGGGTCAGAGACTCGGGACTCAAGGCCAAGGCTGTAACCTGACCAGCTAGCGTGGGGCCTTAGGAAAGCCACTTAACCTGGATTTTGCCATGTGTAAAGGTAAGGTAATAATGGCTCTTATAGGAGGTCGCTGTCAGGATGGATTGAGAAGGTATAATGATGTGTATTTAGCACAGGGTCAGGTTCATAAATGTCCAATACATCTTGGCTTTTAGTATTTTGTTGTTGATAATAACTACGACGTAGCATCGTCACTTTTTTATTTATTTATTTATTTTTTTGCGGTGCGCGGGCCCCTCCCTGTCGTGGCCTCTCCCGCTGCGGAGCACAGGCTCCGGCCGCGCAGGCTCAGTGGCCGTGGCTCACGGGCCCAGCCGCTCCGCGGCATGTGGGATCTTCCCGGACCGGGGCACGGACCCGTGTCCCCTGCATCGGCAGGCGGACTCTCAACCACTGCGCCACCAGGGAAGCCCCCCTTTTTTTTTTTTAAAAAAAATGCAAGGGGGACTTCCCCTGGTGTTCCAGTGGTTAAGACTCGGTGCAGGGGGCACGGGTTTGATCCCCGGTCAGGGAACTAAGAACCCGCATGCCGTGCCATGCGCCCAAAAAAAAAAATGCAGATGACCACAGGAGTTATTTTTTTTTAGTACATATGTTCTGAAAAGATAAGCAAGTACCACTGGGAGGACATGATGCATACAGGTGAAGGAGGGGCTGGACCCCAGAGTGCCGTTGGAGTGGGAAGGGGTGTGGGTAGGAGGAGTGGGCCCGGGAAGGACATGTGGGCAGGGCCACAAGATGAGTCTCCAGAACCCGGGGCCTGAGGCATGATGGACAGGCTGGAGGACAGAGCTTCGTGCTGCTGGGTTCTGGGCGCCGTGGGCGGGATTTGGGGGGCACGACCCCAGCTGCGAACAGCTGCAATACCCACCCATCCCATACCCTCCTCCAAACGCATTTCTACCTGTCACCCTCCCGGCCACACTGCCCTCCAGGGCTTCCCCTCCCCCAGCCCCAGGATGAAGGTGGGGTCTTCCCTCTCTCTCTCTCGGCGCCCCCTGCCAAGCTGCTCCTCTTTGCACCCTGGCACCCAGCCTCCAGCCCTCCTCTCCAACTGTCCTCATCCTCCCCATCTTCCACCACCTGGCCTGTGGCGGGTGCCTGTGCTCTTCTGTGTGGGGGCCAAGGGGGGCCTCCAGTGAAGGGGGGTTGCCTCACAGCAGGGCTCACGGCCCCTGGGGGCTTCCCCCTGGCCTTCTCGGCAGGGAGCAGCGTGGCTGGCTTGGAAGAAGTGGGCAGCAAGCGGAGGTTACTGACCTGCTCAGAGGCAGCTTCCCCTGGAGGATGTTAGGGGACTTCTGAGCGTGCAGGACCCATCTCTTGGCCTCAGAAGCCAGGGGATGAGAAACGATGGGGCAAAGTAAAAACAACACTAAACCATCAAATAAGAACCCAAACAGGACTTCCCTGGTGGTGCAGTGGTTAAGAATCCACCTGCCCATGCAGGGGACACGGGTTTGAGCCCTGGTCTGGGAAGATCCCACATGCTGCGAAGCAACTCAGCCCATGTACCACAGCTACTGAGCCTGCACTCTGGAGCCTGTGAGCCACAACTACTGAGCCCGCGAGCCACGACTACTGAAGCTCACAAGCCACAACTACTGAGGCCCGCGCACCTAGAGCCTGTTCTCCGCAACAAGAGAAGCCACTGCAATGAGAAGCCTGCACACCGCAACGAAGAGTAGCCCTGCTCGCCACAACTAGAGAAAGCCTGCACGCAGCGACGAAGACCCAAGCAGCCAAAAATAAATAAGTCAATAAATCACTAAATTTGTAAAAAACAAACAATTCTGATGTAGCACATGATATGCCTTTTTGGAGTAGCAAATAAATTCTTGAAAGAACGTTTCCCACCTACAAGGTGCCGTTGCTCAGCTTGGCGCCCAAAGCGGGGCTCAGCCTTTCTCGGGGTTAGCCGGCCTGGAGGAGAGCTGCGCGCCTGCAGGGCAACCTAACCCGGAGGGCACGCCCCCGCCGAGATTCCAGCCCGGCGAACAGGCTGGGGCCTCAGATTCCCGCCCTTCCTGGCCAGCTGGGCTCCCTGGGACCGGGATGCAGTCTCGGTCTCCGGGTGTGGGTTGAGGGGGCTCACTTTTTTCAGGTGGTCCAGCAGCTCCACGTACAGCAGGTGGATACTCTGGCTTGTGGTGATCTTGACCATCGTCTTTTCTATGTTGTTCTCCAGCTGACGGATGACCTGGGCGGGGAGGAAGGGCACATTGAGAGTGCGTGGGGGGACAGGCCACCTGGGAGTGCAGAGGCCGGCGGGGGCGGGGCAGGGCTTTCTCCCAAGGGGGCCTCGTTCATCTAGCTCCGTCCTTCCACAGAGCCCCGCCCCTCTGCCCCTGTGGCCCCGCCCCATCACCCTGGAGGCCCCGCCCCGCTCCCCGCCGCCGCCTGCAGCATGCGCAGCTCCTCCTTGGTGGCCTCGGGCTGGTTCTTAAGGCTGGCCAGCTCCAGCTGCGCGCTCTCCAGCTTCTGCTCGCGCCGCCGCACCAGGCGGATCAGCACGTTGTGCATATTCACGCGGTCGAAGATGTACTTGTGCAGCTTCTCCCGCGCCACCTGGGTCGGGGAGGGCACGCCCCGCGCGTGGGTGCTCAGGGGCCACGGAGCGCGCCTGCAGCTGGGCGGGCGGGGAGGGACCCGTGGCAAGGCCACACGGACGCTGGGGCTGGGAACTCGCTCTGCTCCCCACCGGCTCCACATCGTAGTTTAGTTGGGGTGCACTGGCTGGGCGGGGCTGACGGGTCCCCCCTGCTGCCTTACCTCCATGGTGCAGCGGCTGTGCGCCAGGCTCATGGGCACGTCCTTCCCGCAGGCCTTGGAGATGGTCCTCTGGTCATACTGTGGGGCGCGGCGGCTGAGCTGGGGGCTCGGCCCCTCTGCGTTCCCCCACCCCGGCCGCCGGCCCCTACAGGGATTCTCCCCGGGTTTCCTCTGCCCTGTGCTAGCCCAGCAGCAAGACCCCAGCTCCTGGGGCCACAAGAGGCAGAGCGCTGAAGGACTCCATCCGGGCCATCCCTGCTCCGATGTGATGGGGGTCCAGAGAGGCGGGTTCCTGGCTCCCCTATATGGCTGCTGCAGGGGGTAGCCCAGGAAAGGGACCTCTGTCGGGCCCCTGGCCCTGCCCTCTGAGGTGGGTGGTGGGGAAACTGCCCCCTCCACCCAGTTTCAGAATGGTTGGGGTTAGAGTGGGGAAAGGAGAGGAGGTGCCAGCTGTCCACCTGTGTTGGGGGAAGGGCTGTCTCAGCACGTGCCCCGCCCCCCACCCCCAGCCAGCAGGTAGCAGGGAGGGTCCCGGCCTCCACCTTCTTGGCCAAAGCCCACTCGTGGGACCCGCGGCGAATGTTGCTGCGCAGGACAGCCAGCGTGGCCTTGCTCTTGAACGTGGTCTCTCCTTCACCTCCTGGATCTGCAGTGCCCGACGTTGCTCTGTGTGGAGGGACAGGGCAGCCAGGATGTAGGCCAAGGGCCAAGGGCCTGGCCGGGATTCCCGGGTCGGGTAGGCTCCACGCCAGGGAGGACAGAGGTGGGGGCGTGAGTTTGCTGTCTCCAAGGCCGCGCTCCTTCCTCCCAGCCTGCGTGGGGGCCAGCTTTGCTGCTCAGCAGTGCTCATCTGGACGGCTGTCAGTGGACAGCAGTGCTGGGAGGTGGGGCGGGCGGGGTGCAAGCCAGGGACGGGCAGGCCTGTGATTTCTTCCAGACTCTCTAGCCACAGGGGTGGGTGGGTCCCCTGCTGTCCCCTCTGGCTTTGAGGCCACCGTGCTCACAAACCTCCTTGAAGCCCCCAGCTTCCCCTCCCCCTGCCCCCTGCATGGCAGACCCCTCCGATCCCTTCCCCCCAGCTCTGTTTGGGGGTGAGCAGTAGAGCGGCCCCCAATCCATATGCCCTGGACCGTCTGTGTGTTAAGATCGTAAGTCCTGCCCCCAGGAGCCCCGGAGGCCCTGGGCCACCCCAGCGGCAGCTGCACCCTGGAGCCGAGTGATAACCTTCAGCTCCTGGATCTGCCTCCACCTCCGCCTCACTACATCTTCATGGCGGCCCATGGCGCCCTCCAGGGCCCGTCCGCACCTCCCACCCTCTCTGTGCTGAGCCTGCCCCGCAGAACCACAGCTCAGATTGCCCCTGGAATCTCGGCCCATTGTGACGGGGGTGGAGGTTCTCAGCGCCCAGGGAACCCGGGAATTCCTGGCCCACCCCAACGACCCCACCCTCTGCCCCCAGCCAGCCTCGAGGTTGCTCTCCTGGTTGCTCTCCTGGACACGAGTCGAGGTTGCTCTCCTGGACACGGGCCTCGTGGCTGCTCTCCCAGGTGATTGGCAGTGGCACTGCACCCCGCGGTGGCGCCACTGCACCCTCCCCATCCCCCCACACCCCCAGTGTCCCCCATTGAGCCTCCTAAAACTTCTGACCTCTCACTGCCTACAGGGTCTCCATTCCCTTACCCCACCCCAAGTTCAAACTCCAACCCTGGTGACCTGGCTCGTGAGAGCCCCAGCCTCAGCCCTGACTACCCCATCTCTCCCTGACCTTCCCTGCTCCACCCCCACTTCCCTGGGGAAGTCCCGGGTCCAGCTTTAGCTGTCACTTACCCCAGGAGGAGTCAGTCCCCTCCCTCTGTACCCCCAGCACAAGCTTCTCTCACAGCCATGTGGCCCAAGCCTGGGATTCCAGGGGTGCACATCAGATGGGTTACTTCTTCCAACCCGCAGGAGTTTGCTAACAAAGCACCACAGAACGGGCAGCTTAAACAACAGAAATTTATTGTCTCACATCCCAGAGGCTTGAAGTCTGAGACCAAGGTGTCAGCAGGGCTGGTTTCTCCTGAGGCGTCTCCCCCAGGCTTTTAGATGGCCGTGTCCCCGTGGGGTCTTTCCCCTGTACCCATCTGTGTCCTAATCACCTTCTCTTATAAGCACACCAGTCAGACTGGATGAGGGCCCACCCCCACTTTAACTTAATCACCCCTTCAAAGGTCCTGTCTCCAAATGCAGAGTCACATTCTGAGGTCCTGGGGGCTATAGGGCTGCGAACTTTGAGTTTGCGGGAGACACGGTTCCTTCACCCATGCGCTGTTACAGCACCCGTCTTGCTCTGTGACCCTCAAACAACTCCTTTACTTTTCTGGCCACTGTCTGTTTTTAAAAAGTGAGTCCAGTCCCCTCTGAAACTCAAAGCTCCCCCTCTGCCCTCGCTCTGAGCCCAGGTCTTTCCCTCAGGGGGTTGGGAGGGCCTGCCCTGGGCAGGGTCTATTCCCTTGATGCCCGTGTTCTCCCAGGGTGTGAGGCAGAGCCTGTGCCCCCAATACTGGTTCTCCTTTCCTCAGATGGAGAACCCCTGAATTTTAGTGGGCACAAGGCTGCCCAGAGCAAGCTGTCCTCCTAGGTGCCTTTGCACTAGGCGTCCCACATGACTTAGTTCTAGCCAGTGCAGCGTTCAGAGAAGTGAGTGAACTGCCCTCCTCCTCCCCCTTTCTCTTTTCTGTTGACAGGGATGAAGACCTGATGGCCGGAGCCAGCACAGCTGCCTGGGACCATGAGGTGGATTTGGAATGAGGGCCGTTACAGCACGGAACACGCTAAAGGAAGCCTGGGCCCCTGACTCCATACAGCCCCAGACCACCCACTTGAGCTTTTCCATGAAAGAAAATGAAAACTCTAGCTTGCTTAAGCCATGGTTATCTTGGGCTTCCTGTCATTTTGCCTTCCCACGAACAGATTCCTTGGTGCGTAGTGAGTGTGCAGTAGAGGTTCTTTTGCGTGACCGGCTAGGTCAGCAGGCGCAGGGGCGGAGCTGGGGCTGGAGCAGCGTGGCCCTGTGCACCTTCAGTGTTACCGGGAAGCCTGCTATAAAGGACAGTGGATTTGCCCAGGTTTTATATAATCTCTGCCTCTCCCTCTGTTGGGGGTAGGTGAGGTGGGCTGTCTTGCCCACCCAGGAACGCTCCTCCATGTGGACAGAGCTCCAGTAAGCTGACTCTGGCCTCCTGAACCACTCACTTCCTCCTCCCCAGGGGAGAAGCGACTTAATCTGATAGATGGGGTTGGAATGATAGGCAGGTGGGCACAGCCACTTCCTGTCCCTTGTCTCCTGGAAGCCAGGTGCTGCCTGGCTGCACACCGTCTGCTCTGCTTCTCTGTGCCAGGTGGTACAGAAGCACACCCCTGCATGGAGGGCCCATGGGGGCTGCCCAGTGTGTCTAATTCTGCGGTTCAGTGTTAGGAACTGCCCTGGCACCTCCTCCAATCAGCTGTATGGTACCGAGGTGACATTTCTCTCATCTTCTTACTGTGCTGACTTGTTTCCCAACTGCTTTAGAACTCAGGCGGGAAACGGGAAACAGGAAAAGGCGTTTATTAGTCCCACAACCCCCAGCGGCAGCTGTCAGCTCTGACTGGGGTGGGCGGGGGGATGCAGGGGTCAGAAAGGGCGTATCAGCAGCAGGAAGTGCAGAAGGCCCAACCCCCACCCCAGAGCTGCCGCCCCCAAATATGCATGAGACAGGCCTGGTCTTCTCCAGCTCTGTGTCCACCACGTTTCTCACTGCCCTGCAGGAGGCCAGCCACCCCAGGGGCAGCACCTCCTGGTCTGACCTTCTGGGCGTCCAGGCTGGGCAGGAGCAGTTTGCACAGGTCTGACAGAGCTGGCCATGCATGTGTGCAGGGGACATGGGTGTGGGGAGGCCAGCCTGGGGTGCAGAGGTGCTGAGGGCTGTGTTCTAGAACTCTCCGGCCCCAGGTCCTCTGTGCCCTGGCTGGAGCTCTCCTAGCTGTGCCGATCTATAAGAGGCAAAGGGAGACAGTTAGAACCACACCCCAAAGCTGCGCCCGGTCCCTGTGCCCATTTTACCGGGGCAAAAACTGAGACCTGTAACCGGAGGGATGCAGGCAGTGGAGGCCAGGTTTGAGATCAATCGGCTTGATGTCCAATGTGGGGCCTCTCAATCTGGCCGCTCTTCTTGGGGTGCCCACCCTCCTCACTCTGCACCCGCCCCTCCCAGGGCCACCCAGCCCCTCCTGGGTCTTCCTCCTGCACAAGGGCCTGGAAGTTCTGTCTGCCGCAGGCCCCCTCCCTCCCGCCCTCACCCCCACACGCGTGTCAAGGGGACAGGCCTGTCCTGCCTACGCCCGGGGAATGGAGCCTCGGTTCCGCGTCCTGCTCACCCCGGGACCCTCACCTGTGTCCATGTCTTTGGGGAGCTGCCCTGTCTCCAGGAAGAGCCAGAGGTTGCTGCATTTCTGCGACTCCACTCGGGTCACCCAGTAGCTGGCCACTGAGCCTGCGACTGGGGAGAGGGGGGCAGGGGCCAGTGGGCAGGGGGGCAGGGCCTCTGCACTTGTCAGGGGAAGGGAGCAGGGTGCAGGTTTCTTCCTGGGAGCGGAGGGGTCCAGCAGGGCTCCCACTGAGAACTGGAGCCCCATCCCCGGAGGCAGGGATGCCCGGAACCACAGCCCCCCACCCCTAGTGGGATCCACTTCTGCTAAAGAGCCAGCGGCAACGGGGGTGCATTTCAGGGGCGCCAGGCACCAGTCCTGGAGTACCCACCCACGGCCACCAGCACGTTCCACTGAAAGGGGTACGGAAACTTCCTCTGAACGAGCATCTGCAGGCCGACGGTCGCACCGGTGCCTGCCAAGAGCCATGGTCCGCATCAGCCGGCCCGTCCACGGGGCTTGCCAGGGGACCACCGGGGCTCTCGGCCGAAGTGCTCGCGACACCTGCCAGGCTCTGAGCACTGCGGGCCGGCGACCTGGCGCCACCTGCTGGGGAGTCAGGGTGAGACAGGAGGGTGAGGTCTCTTCACACCCCAGGACAGACACCTGGACCCAGCCTACCTGTGACGAAGGTGAAAATGCCCTTCATGAAGGCGTTCGACTGGCACGCGGCATACTCCCCGAGTCCCTGGGATGGGGGAGGGGGTTGAAGGCTCAGTTCCCCGTCCCTCCTTTGGGCACACTCCGGCCCGGGGGGAGGGGACCACTCATCGCGAGGCCCTGGGGGCCCGGACACATCCCACCTGCCCCCATGCCCACCCAGGATGCCTCGATCTCCACAGCAAGAGGGTGCCCCACCTCTGTCCCTCTTCTCTTCCCTGATAAGGGCACTCCCACCGAGGCCCCCGCCCCGCTCAGGCCAGCTTCTGAGGTCAGGGGCCCGCGTCCCAGGCCAGCCTTCTCACCGGGTGCTTGCTGGCCACGGCGTCGTCCACATGGGACAGGCCCAGGTTCACCATGCCTGCCGGGGCGCGGGGAGCCGGCGGGGCTGAGCGGCGCCGGTCCGGCCGGAGGAGCGGGGCCGGATGGGGCGGGGCGGGGCCTGGCGGGGCGGGGCCTGGCGGGCGGGCCTGCGCAGGGCCGGGCGGAGGGCAGTGGGCGGGGCGGGCTGCGCGCGCCCCAGGCCCAGCTCTGTGACGCTGGGTGGCCAGGCGGCGGCGCGAACGCGGGCCCGGCCTGGGTCGCCCGCCTCATCTCCAGGCTCTCAGAGACGTAATGATTACTGCTAGTATTATTTGTGGGGGTGGGGCTTGGCCTACGGCATTACATCTACTGAAAACGACCACGGAATAGTGTATCCAGAGATGACATAGCGAGTTAATTCCAAAAATACCGTAAGCGCGTACTTGGTGCCAGTTCTGCGCTAGGAGTTGGGGGTCCCACGGAGGTGTCAGAGCTCCTAGCCCTCATAGAGCAGACAGGTAAACAGACCTGGGAGGAGGTCAGGAAAACAAAATGGGTAAGGCGTATGGAGAGAGGCCAGGGCCTGTGTGTCCGTGTGTGCGCGTGCCCGCCCTCAAGGAGAGACCTCCGTGGGAGGGTCAGGCAGAGGACCTTCGACCTTGAGCTGCTGTGTGGGACTAGGCGTGGCCTATTTGCATAAGCTTCAGGAGGCCCATGTGGCTGGATGTGAGGGCGAGAGGCAAGGGTTGGGCTGTACCTTGAAGCCTGGTGGGAACTTCAGTTCCTCTGCGCACAGCCAGGCACAGCCAGGGATGTCAGCTCAGTGGACATCTTGCTGTCCCTGCACGGTGGGGGGCCAGCCTTCCAGGAGTGCATCTGCTAAGGTTTAGAGAGCGTATCAGCAGTGGAGCAGGCAGGGGTACTGTCATGGTGCGGCATGCTGTCAGGATATAGGGGGCTACTGGGGTGCAAGAGTGCTGTCAGTGTGCTCTTGGGGTGTGTTTGGAGGCTGCACTAACAGGCCTTGGCATTGGGTTGGAGGTGCCAGCGAGGAAGGAAGGGGACCCAGGCTGGCCTCCAGTGCTTGCCCTGAGCACAGGTGGGCACAGCAGTAGGGGGCTGAGTGGAGCTGATGGTGTGGGGCACACTGGGAGGTGGTTTGGGCTCTGTCGGGTCTGAGATGTCTGGAGACAGGAGAGTGGGATGTGTGAATTTGGAACCCAGTGGGGAGGTCAAGGTTGTAGTTAAAAATGCTTTCTCTAAAGAAAAATTTATTATTGCTTGTTAATGAAAATAGTGTATATTCCATATAAAAATTAAAGCTGTGCAGATGCGCCTAAAGTATAATGCACGTCCCCCACCACCAACGTGGGCGCTGGCCGGGACATTCCCTGTGCAAGTGGGGGCTGGGGGGGATGGGGGATGGGGGGAGACGTGGGGTGATGAAGAGACATAGGGTGCAGCCGTTGCCAGCGCCTGGTCCTTCCCAGGGCTCTGGAGAGAAGTGCCCAGGGCGCCCTCAGGGCGGGCTGGAGGGGACAGGGCGATTTCACCAGGTGCAGTGTGATCCGAAGTCACCACTGCCTCTGTGACAAGGTGTGGCTGGTTCACTTCTACTCCAGTTAAACCCAAAGTTGCTACTTGTTAGTGGGTGTCTTTGGAAGTATCACCACGACGTGGGTCAACAACTTACTGTTGAAGTCACTTGAGGAAATTGGCTTGCAAGCCTAAACAGAGGGTGCAATGCTATCTTAGCACAGAGTCATTAGGACTGACTGGCAGCTATTTCCCACCCTCGGCTGATGCTTTGATAATCTTAGTATTTAGCTTCTCAGACAAGCCACCTACAGACTCCTGTGGATCAGCTTTGGAAGTCTTAGAATACATGAACTCAGAAAGCCGTTTCATCTTCTCTTGTGTTGAAGAGACAGTGTGGAAATTCTACTGACATATGAAATATTCTTTTGCTTCAAAATCTACTGCCTTGGGACTTCCCTGGTGGGCAGTGTTAAGGAATCTGCCTGCCAATGCAGGGGAAGTGGGCCCGAGCCCTGGTCGGGGAACTAAGATCCCACATGCCGCAGGACAACTAAGCCCCCGTGCCACAACTACAGAGCTCGCATGCCACAAACTGCAGAGCCCATGGGCCACAACTAGAGAGAGAAAACCTGCACACCACAGCTAGAGAGAAGCCCATGCGCCCCGACGAAGTGCCCACGCGCCGCAACAAAAAAGATCCTGCATGCCTCAACAAAGATCCTGCGTGCCACAACTAAGACTCGACGCAGCCAAAGAAACCAAAAAACACACAAAAAAACTATTGCCTTTCCCAAATTCCCTTTTTGTACCATTCATTTCTTCTTGGCTCCATAATCTGAAGGTGGACTGAATTGTTGAAGTTTACCATTCTCTTCGAACAGCTCTTTTGACTTACAAATAGGTCAGCGGGCTGGGGCCTGGGCCTCTGCACTTCTCAGGGAAAGGGCACAACCGATACATTTCAGGCTGAACCTTGCAGAAGCACTCCTGCCAAATGTTTCATCTTCAGGACGAAGCCCCGCCCAGGCATCGCTAACCCATCCCTGTGCCACCAAGCTCCAAGGAACAGACGCTTGGATTCATGCGTCACATCTGTAAAAGCACCAACCCCTGACTGGAGCTGCATACCATCTGGTGACCTGAAAGTGAAGATTTCCAGGAATTAAAGCAGGTGACATCTGACCTGACAGCTTTCCCAAGATGTCTGGAGCGGGCCTGTGCGCCCTTTTCTCACTGTTGCTGCTTCCCTCTCTCTTTCATGGGAAGACAGCACCCTTGTCCACATTTCCCAAACGCCTGTGAAAGGGGGAAACGTCTTCTTTTGACTATGGCCTTTTGGACACAGCCTTATCATGATCCCGTGACAAATTAATCTTTTACCTGCCTTTTGCGAAGCGTTAGACCGTTCAGGATTCACAGTCTTTATTTCATCTGAACTATTAACTGACTCTGGGTTCTTATCTAACACTCTCTGAATTTGCAAACTTACAGGCTGTATTTTTCATAATATAATTGGTTCCAAACAGTTCTTTGGAGATAACAATACTATTTTTTTTTTCTTTCTTTCTTTGCGGTACGCGGGCCTCTCACTGCTGTGGCCTCTCCCGTTGCGGAGCACAGGCTCCGGACGCGCAGGCTCAGCGGCCATGGCTTACGGGCCCAGCCGCTCTGCGGTACGTGGGATCTTCCCGGACCGGGGCACGAACCCGTGTCCCCTGCATCGGCAGGCGGACTCCCAACCACTGCACCACCAGGGAAGCCCGACAATACTATTTTTAATAGATCTTTGAAGTTTTGCTCTGTTTGCAGAGCTCATCAACTATTGCTTCACGTTGATTTCTGTGGTGTTTCTTCCCAACGTACTCAGGTAATTCCTTCAGTTTGAGTGTGCTCCTTCTGTAGTTACTGTTCTATTTTTTCCTCATAACAAAACGGAAGCCTCCCATTGATCCACTTTACTAACCCTTCATGGCTGCCTAAGCGGGTACTTCCAGGAGGCATATTTGACTCCAGATTTCCCTCCATGGGGAGAGCCTTGTTCCCTTGGGTCAGAGTAAGTACCAATGACAAATGACCAGAAAAGTGGAAAGTCGGGAATTCCCTGGTGGTCCAGTGGTTAGGATTCAGTGCTTTCACTGCCGGGGAGCCCAGGTTCAATCCCTAGTCAGGGAAATAAGATCCCACAAGACACGTGGCATGGCCAGAAAAAAAAAAAAGTGGAAACTCAACTGCATAGAATCAGGCATAGTTGCAAGTCTCACCTGCCTCTCTGTGGTCCTTTGATTTGTTCAGTTGGCCACCCTCAGGCATAAGGTCCACGTTTGGAACCATCACACAATTTAGAGTTGTCATGTTACTCTTAATTCTGTTTTGTATGAATATTTTAAATTCTGCATTTTGTTGCCTGTCAAACTTTTGTAAAAATGATGTATCCTGGGACCTCCCTCGTGGTCCAGTGGTTAAGACTTCACCTTCCAATGCAGAGGGTGCGGGTTCGATCCCTGGTCAGGGAGCTAAGATCCCACATGCCTCAGGGCCGAAAAACCGAAACATAAAACAGAATATTGTAACAAATTCAATAAAGATTTTTAAAATGGTTCCTGTCAAAAATTTAAAAATTAAAAAAAAAAAACCAATGTAGCCAATAAAGTGATACTGGCTCAACATTTCAAAATAATCTCCCTTGGCCTTAATACAACAGCAACATGGGTTTATTCAGGAACAGTAAAGAACTGGCATTCAGGACAAGCAGTCTAAGGTGAACCACAAGCAAGTGCAGAGAACAAGGGAGCGGAAACTCTTTTATAGAGGAGAAGGGGGAGTTGGGAGGGGCTGCTCTAAACAAAGTGTCCGTTGGAGGAAACTGGGAGTTCGCAGTGTGGTGGCTTTTCATTGGCTGAACTGTGATGGTCTCTCATTGGCTGGGCTGTTGCTGGGCTGAGAGAAAATCTTCCTTCCTCCTGCTGGGTAGTAAGTAGTAACCTTCCTGTTGGGTCTGCAATTGAGGCTGCACGGTAGGGTGTGAGAGCTCCCCCTTCTGGCCTCCTGACTGCAGTTTACTGAGGGTTCCCTTTATTAATTTTCACATGAAGGAGAGGCCTGAGGGTCCAGAGGGAAACCACCCCATGCCTCCGAGAATGCTGCAGCTCCCTGGCTCCAGACCTGGACCTCCCACCCCCACCAAGGGACCCTGCTCACTAACGAGGTGCAGGGATGACCCCTCTCCTGCCTGGCTGGGCCTCCCGTTCCTCACAGCTCAGCTTTTCTCCACAGAAATGGAACCCAAGTCATGTGCAAGCACACCACTTCCCTGACCTTGGCTAGCTTCACTCATCTGTGCCCCAAGACCCTTCTCCAACAGGAGGGCAGGCACCTCGCCCGACCCCACCCAAGGTGCTTCCGAGAATCACGGGCAGCTGGAGACGTGCCCTGTGACAATTGGCCCAAATGGCCAGGGCTTGAACGATAATGAACAATAATTTCTGTCCCCATCTTCAACTCACGACCAACTGGAGAAAGACAAATATGCCCCCTAAACAACCATAGGGGATGCCTGCTTGTTCTCATTTGGGTGGTCTTCATTTATTTCCACTGTTGTAATCGGTCTTTTATGTTTTTCATCTTTTTTGTTATTAAAAAAGAAATTCTAAATTTTCCTATAGAAAACTGATTAATCTTTATCAGGTTTACCTTTTCTGATTTTCATAAACTTGGTCCATACCAAATTAAAAATTTTTTTCCTACCAGCACTGTTAAATTTCGTTTTTATGTGGAAATCTGATCCACCTGACATTTATTTTGATGTAAGGAGTGGGGTGGTGATCTAGCTATGTATGTATTTTCTAAATGGCCCCTGGTGGTGACAGTTTTGTTGACTGCGTATTCAAGTTTTCTCCACAGACGGAAACATGTCCTTCATCGTATGCTGAATTCCCCTGTCATTTGTGTCTCTTCCCATTTTTTTCTAGATTCTTCTGTTATTCTATTTATAATCACGCTCTTACTGCTCATGATTTTATAACAGGTTTTCATGTCTTGTAGAACTAGTTGCCTGTGTTTGTTTTTCCTTTGTAGGGGGGAGGGGAGGGGGAGGTGAGCAGGCGGGCAGCGGGGAGGCGCAGGGCAGCCAGGTCAATCCCAGCTCACCCCCTATGCTAACACCAGGCTGACCGTTGCCAGTGCCCTGAGTGCAGCTCCTGCCCTGAGGGGCCCTCCCTGGCCTGGCGTCCACCCTGTCAGTCCAACCTCCCCAGCAAAGAGTGCTGGGAGGGGCTCTGGTTCCCGCCTCCTAGGCAGTCGTCCTTCAGTCCCTGCCCTCTGGTGCCCTGGGTCTCTTCTATGGAGGGCGTGGGGAGCCACCCCTGCCCCTGGCGGGCTATCTGTGCCTGAGGCCCTGGCCCCTGGGTTTGTCCGCTTTGCGGGCCCTTGTGATCTGAGCTGGAACAGGGTGGGGTGGGGTGGAGGGCTTCATGTGTACTTTTTTTTTTTTTTCCCCCTGAAATTAAGTCTCTGGCACTGGCAGCATCACAACTTCTGTCCTTAATGAAAAGTGGAATAGTAGTTGGCAGGGGGCTTTATTTCCAGAAGTCTTATTGAGATTTAATTCAGGGACCGTATAGTTCACGCATAGAAGTGTACAATTCAGTGGGTTTTAGTACATTCATAGAGTTGTGCAACCATCACCACCATCAACTCTAGAATATTTCCCTGACCCCACAGGGAGAGCCTATGCCCATTAAACGGCTGCTCGCCACTGCCCCAGGACCTGGTAACCAGTAATCTCCTTTCTGTCTCCGTACACTTGCCTCTCTGCACGTTGTGCACAGCGGGGTTCCTACACCACTTTGGGGCCTGGTCTCTCACCCAGCACCCTGTCTTCACAGTTCATCCTGTTCCTTGTCATATGGACAACTTTCTGACGTGTGGATAGACCCTGTTTGTTTATCCATTCATTGGTAGCAGGTTTGAAGCTTGGAAACCCTGCAACAGACCCCACTTCAATATACGGTGACCTTCCTGCTCGGGGACCCCTCCCCAGCCCCAGCGGGCACGAAGCCCCATGTAAGCCATTCTGCCAGCCCGGCAAGCAGGGTCCCTTTGCTGCTGCCCTGTGGCCGTTGCTGGTACCGCACCTGCTGTGCTTGGGTCCAGGGCCTGGCCAGCTCTGGCCTGACCACTGCCCACACCTCTCCTGCCAGTACCCCTGTCCACGTCCTGAGCCCCCGCAAGCCTCCTGTGCACTCTTCCTAGTCTCCTCCAGGGAGCTGAGGCCGGCAGGAAGCGATGGAGGCCCTGGCATCGGCGTCCCTGCACTGCGGGGAGGTGGGGCGGGGCTCCCACTGACCGGCTGCTACCTGGGCCTGCGGTGCCAGCTGCACCCACGGACCATGCAGGCCAGGTGTGGCCACACAAACCCTGCCCCGGCAGCAAATGTGTGCTGTGAAGATCCCAGTTTAGCAGACCTGAGGGTCAAAGCAACTTGGCTCCTGTCCTTTATTCATTCACAAGCATTAACTAGCCCCTTCTACCGCCAGGCCCTGCGCTCCAGGCTGGAGAAACAGATAACCAACAGGCTGCCAGCAGGCTGGTACAGCTCCTCTTGTCACGGGGGTTTACAGTGGGTGCGGGAGAGCAGACAGCAAATAAACACAGCAGAGAATTAGGATGATGCTAAAGCTGCCAGAAAAACGACCAGCAGGTGAAGGCTGGGGTTTGAGGAAGGCTGCTTGGAGGATGCAGAGGGTGAGAAGTAGCCCAGGGAGCAGGGGGCTCCGGTGAGGGGGCTGGAAGGGACCACCAGAGGACCGCTGGGTGGGAGGGTGCAAGCAAGAGGCCTGGGGTGGGGCGGGGGCTGGCTGGGCTGACGGCTGGGGAGCTGGGCTGGGCACAGGGGTGGGCTGGGTGCGGGTTTTGTGCTCAGGGCCACGATGACTCAGGGGCATCTCAAGCAAGGACGCATCAGCTTTGCTCCAACCACTTTGTGGAGAGTGGACTTGGGGGGTGAGGGTGAGTGGGGAGGCCAGGAGATGACCGGGCATCGAAGACTCGTGATGGAGAGTCCCCAGACCACGGCTGGGGACACACCGGTGGCAGGTCCTCCACAGCTTGGGAGGCTGCCCTGAACCTCTGAGGCTCAGAGGGGTCCCCAGAGGGGTCTGCAGGCTGTTCATCCGGCCCCCCGAATGGCACTTGGGCATTTCCACTTTTTGGGGATTGTCAGTAAAATCACATAACCAGCCACCGGCAGATTTTGTGTGTTTCTCATTTCTCTTGGGTAAATACCTAGGCGTGCGAGTGTCAAACCGTATGGTAATGAATGTTTACCTTCATAAGAATCTGCTAAACCATTTCCCAGGGTGTTGCACCCTCTCATTTTCCCCATCCCAGTGGTGACAGCCTTGATTTAGAAACAGAATCACCATCCTGCTGGTGTGTAGCTGCATCTGCTTATGACAAACGCCCGTGAGCCTCTCTACGTGGGCTTGCTTTGTGTCTGGGAATCTTCTCAAATCTTTTGTCTGTTTTAAAAAAAAAATTTATTTTTTAATTGAGTCTTGAGAGTTCTCTACAGGTTCAGGATTTAAGTCCTTTATCAGATAGATGTGTGTTTTGTAAATATTTTCACGGGAAGGCTTTCACTGCATTCTGTCCAATGACTCTGGGACCTGACTGAGAGCTGGCGTGGCCTGAAACCCAGTGGAGGCTGCGAGCGGGAGCCCTCGGCTCTGCCCCTCTCTCCCTGCTGGCCGCTGGGGTCTTTCTCTGACTCTGAACCCATTTCCACTCCAGAGCGCAGTGCTGGCTTTCCCTGGGCACCCCTGCCTCTGACCCGAGGCCTCGGGGTGGTGTGTCGGAGGTCACACGCTGTTCCTCAGAGTGTCTCTGGGGCCCTCTGTCTGAGTGGACATGAGAGGTCGCCTGGAGAGGCCTCGGCAGCTCGAGCCCCCTGCAGCCCGCGGAGCCACCTGGAGACGCTCTGGTCCACACACTTACACAACCAGGGATAAGGTGGCCGGACACCCTAACCCACCCTAAGTGGCAGCCCAGACCCACCCTCCTCTTGGGCTGCTGGAGGCCCAGCTGGGGGTCTGGAGTGAGGGGTGCCCAGGCTTCTGACGTCACCTCTGTCACCCCAAGACGAGGTCCGGAGGCCTGGCCAATGGTGGCTCCACTCCCGTGCGAGGAGTGGGGACTCTGGGGGCTTGGAGGGGAGCTCGCTGGTCGGGGCAACCCGACCGGCTGAGCTGCGGTCACGGAGGTGGCCGGGACACGATCCAGGTGAGGGCCAGGCTCTCTGGAGCCTCCGGGAAACAACTCCCGGAGCAGGTGCGGACACTCGAGCGATTGTGCCAGACAGTGAGCAAAGAGGGCCTGGAGCTATCGGAGCCGAGGTGCCTTTCGCTCCTGAGCTGCTCATCGGCCGAGCCCCACTGCCGGGCCGGGCTGCAAAGCTGGGCCGGCGGGGCGCGGGTGGACTGGGCGCCAGGGGCCAGAGGACTGGCCTGGGGATGGAGGCCACCTGGCTGAGCTGCGTCCTGTCGCTGCTCTGAGCGTCCTCGGCGCAGGCTGAGGTCCTGGGGCAGCCAGATTTTGATGCCAAAAAGGTATCGGAGGCCTCTGAGCTATGCCAGGCGGGGTGGGGGGGGGGTCTGGGCTGAGCCCTCACTGGAAACAGTAGCGACGATGTGATAATAGTACCTCCTGCCTTCCACGGGGCACTCGTTTGGTGCCTTGGGCCACACACCCTTTAGAGCCGCTCTCCACTTAATCCCGAAACAACCACGTGTGTGGGTAATTACCGACCCACTTCACGGTTGGGAGAACTGAGGCTCACAGTGGCCGTGAGACCTGCCCCAGGTGAGTGGGAGAGCAGGGACCCAGACCCAAGGGATGTACACTCCGGAGACCCCCGGCTCTGTGGCTTCGGACAAACCTGTCATCCTTGTGGCCCAGCGTCCCGGTGCCCGGAGGATCGGGCCTGAGGTCACCGAGCTGTCTCGCAGTTCTCAGGCCTCTGGTACGTGGTGCCCATGGTCTCGGACTGCAAGGTCTTCAGGGACAAGAAGAAACACCTGCTGACGTCCACCAGCAACGTCAAGGCCACGGCGGAGGGCAGCCTCCGCGTCCACATGCAGCTCCCCGGGTGAGCGCGGCGCTCCGCTCAGGGAGCGGTGGGGCCGAGAGTGAGCCCGGCTGCGCACCCCCGGGGCTGAAGGCTGTAACCAGATAGGTGCCGAGTAGCTGAGGGAGGGCTGCCAGGGGCACTTCCGAGTCCCGAGTGGGTATCCTCCACCCCCTCCTCCATGGGGTGACATGGGACCATCCTTCTACCCGGGACCCTCCCCCACGCCCCCCCATCTCCTGCCCCTCCCCTCCCTCAGCCCCTCCCCTGCCTCGGCCCCCCCCCCCACTCCCCTCCCCACCTGGCTGCCTTTTCAGGCCCTGTCCCCATCTCTTCTCCTGCCCTCTCCCTCATCACACACTCCCAGGTCTGGGCCTGCACGGACCAGGTCAAGGTGGGGGTGGTCGAACCCCACAGCACTTTGGTTGGGTAGGGATCGACTGGAGGGGCCTCCGAGGGCTGGGCACTCAGGCCAAAGCTCATGCCTCCCTCTGGCTGGGGACCCACTCTCCCCTGCTTGGCCCGCTGCCTCACACCCTGAGCAGGGCCTGAGATACCATTTTGCTTTCATTTCTGGAGGGCTTGGTAGAGTGAACCGGGGGGGGCTCCCCAAGGAGAGAGGCTGGGGTGAGGGCTGGAGGCTGGCATTGGGAGCTGCAGGTAAGGATGCCTGAAGCAGGTGGGCCCAGGGGAACCTGGTCCCAGAGAACAGCCAGGCCACTCCAACCTCACAGATGCCGTTGTGTGAATTAGGAAAGGGCACTCCTCTTGGCAGCTGCCGGTCCCCGCTGGTCCCTCGGCCAGGCAGGCACTTTCATGCAGTGCACAAGCTGCCCAACCTCGGCTGGCGGACCCGTTGTCAGCCTTCAAGAAAGTGCAGTGAGGCCAGGAGGCCCTCATCTGCCCTTCTCTCTCACCTCTGTGAGCCACAGGGGTTCACAGGGACCCCTGCTCTGCCCCAGGCCGGACCCAGGAAGTGAGCCCCCAGGCCTTGAAGGCCTTGCAGGACGTGGTGGTCACGCCGCCCAAGTCAGGTACCCGCCGAGCCCTGCCCTGTGGGAAACCCTGCCCACCAAGCCCTGCCCCGCCCCTTTCCAGAGTTCTGGGAGGTGCAGGCGGGAGGCGGCCTCCTCTTCTAAGGATGGGCTGGCAGCCCTTCCAGCCACTGTTCTTCACACCCCGCCCTTCCCCTTAACACCCATGAGGGAGATGTTTGGGACAGTCGGGGCCCGAGGGCCCCACGCTCTGTGGGGGGCTGTCCCAGGCAGGTCCCAGGAGCAAGTGGGCAGTCCCAGCCAGCCCAGCCTCTCACAGACCATCTGCCTTTCTACAGATGCGTGCTCCTCGGGGGCAAGGAAGCACCCTGACAGCTCGGGAGACCCACCGTGGCCCTTCCCAGGTGGGGGCCAGGGTCACTCCCCGCTCCCGTCCTCCAGGGCCTGTGCGTGTGGGCTGCCCCTTCTCGCCATGCCTCCTGCCCGCTCACCTTCTGAGGTCTGCAGGTGCAGATCCCTGCCAACATCCATTGTTCTGCCTGGACACTCACCTGTGTGCTCCAGGCCTCAGCTTACACATCACCTCTTCCAGGGAGCCTCTCCTGATTACCTAGGGCTGCCATAACAAACTACCACAAACTGGGTGGCTTAAAACAACAGAAATTTACTCTCTCACGGTCTAGAGGCTAGAGGTCCAGCATCAAGTTGTGGGCAGGGCTGGTCCCATCTGGAGGCTATAGGGGTGAGTCCCGGCCTCTTCCACCTTCTAGTGGTGCTGGTGAGCCTTGGTGTTCCTCGACCTGTAGGCCCATCACTCCCATCTCTGCGTCCGTTGTTACCTGGCCAAATTTCCCTCTTCTTATAAGGACATCAGTCATTGGATGAAGGGCCCACGCTAAATCTAGGGTTATCTCGAGATCCTTAACTAATTACATCTGCAAAGACCTTATTTCCAAATAAGATCGCTTTCAGAGTTCCAAGTGGACTTGAATTTGGGGGGACACGGTCCAACCCAGTACATTCTGTGTCCCTGTAGCCCCTGGCTTACCCCTGGGACACTGGGTCCCGCCTTGGAACCCCATCCTCGTTGCTTCCTGAGGGTCCCACGAGGCAGCCTTCTGGGGTGCTGCCATCACAGGGCTGGGTCCGGGTGGGGGAGGCCCCAGGCACAAGAAGGAGGCAGAGCGGCTGCTGGCTCCCTGGCGCCTGCAGAGGCTCACGGGGCCTGGTGCGACCCCACTGCGCCCCACTGCCACCTCCCGTGGGCCCTCCCCTCCCACTGGGCCTCTGTGCCTTTCGGGCGCTGCTCCCTCTGCAGGGAACGACCTTTCCCACGCAAGCTTCGCACCCCCTGCCATCGTTTCCCCCACCTGGGGGAGGAACACTCGACCGGGCTCTGCGGTCCAGGCCCGTGGAGCGTGCGCCCACTTGTCCCAAGAGCCATCAGAAAGAGCCTGAAAACCACCATGTGTCCTGGGAGGAGGGCCCGGGAGTGTGTGCGGAGGTCTGAGCCCCTGGGGGTCTGGGCTTGGTGTATCCATCCCGTTAGTGCCGCCGGTGCGGGAGATGCCATCCTGGGTCACCCCCGTGCAGATGGGGGTGCCTTGTCCTGCTCTCAGGCCCCCAGGTGGGCCCCGCTGCAGTGTCCATCATCATCCCCAGGCCAGGCACCGGGACCCCCACTGTGCTAACACGTCAGCTGCACGACCCCCTCTGTCTCAACGGCCACGAGACGTTGGGGCTACTACCCCGCTTTGCAGGTAGAGAAACTGAGGCCCAGGCCACACAGCTAGAACACCCACTCCTGCTCGTGGCTCCAACCACTACCCCCCGGGGTCCTCAGAGGCTGGGCGGTGCCCTGAGGCCCTGGCCTTCTATGTCACGGGAGCTGATCTAGGGGAGCCCCCGCCCCCATCCGGGATGCTCGGAGCCCCGCCCACCCGGCCTCCCCTGGCCGCCCGGCCCTGGGGGGCCCGCCTGCACCTGCTCTGAATAAACCCTACTGCCAACCCCGCTGCCCCGAGTCTTTCCTGGGGCCGAGGGGTGAGAGGTGAGGGTGGCAGGGTCGACAGAGGTGAAACCAGCTGCCCTGGAGCTTCTGCCATGAGGAGGTGGGGTGAGTGGAGCACCGTGAGGCCCTGCTCCGTCTGCAGGGGCACAGCCGCTCAGCTCTCCTTGGAGCCGGGACCCCAAGAGTCGTTTCCGCATTCCGTGTGCATCTCTCCCACCCTGCCCCCTTGTATTCTCTCTCGATCTCTCTGTCTCGGCTTCTTTGTGTCTATCGCTCTCTCTGTCTCTGTCCCTCTGTCTCTCCCCCACCCCTCTGACTTGGCTGCTGTCTGCTGTGTGCTGGGAAGCCCTCACCCGGCCGGTCCACCTGCGAGGACGGCTGTGGCACTTGGAGGTGGGGTGGGGTCCAGGGCAAAGGAGGCAGCTGGCATTACAAGGGCCACCGCGTGTCTGCCGCGTGGACTTGGACACGTGCCTTCCGCCCCCTGCTCGTGAAGCTCTTCACCCGTAAGGTGGGGAGATGCTGTCCCCGCCTGGGGGAATGATCCTGTGGGTGAAAAGCGAGTACCAGCAGGCGGGGCTGCCTTTGGCTGCTGTCTGGTCGGCAGGATGCTGCTGGTTGGCCAATCGCTAGCGTGTGGCTCCTTCAAAGGACTCAGTTGGCCAGCAGGGCTGGGGGCGTCAGGACGTCCTGGCCCACTCATCACTGCCCGCAGCCCAGGGTGGGCTGGGCTACACAGAGTCAGCGTCGCGTGGGCACCCATGTCCTTGGTGCTGCCCCACTGATCGGGCCCACGCCTACTCAGCTGGCAGGCCCTGGGGGGCACGCGCCCACGTCCTGAGCTAGGCCTGGGGCTCCCAGGTGGGCCGTGTACTGGGAGCTGCTGAGGGCTCCTGCTAGAGCCTCTTCTGGGCAGCTGCTGGGTCCTGGTGCCGTGAGGGGCCCTGCCCTCCGAACTCCTTCAGCACATTCCCAAAGTGCTTCCCAGAGCACCTCGTGCCCTTTCATGTCCCCATCCCCTCACCCTGGAGCCTGGGGGCCCTGGAGGCCCCTCTGGCCACGGGACGTGGTCTGAGCACCTGGGCGGCCTGGGGCCCAGCCTGCAGGCGAGCGGATCAGGCGAATGAACACAGGAGGGAACCTGGGCGACACCTGCGCCCCATGGGTGGGTCCCCCTCGGGTCTGGCCCCGCCGGCTTGTGGGCAGCTGCGTGAGCTGCCAGACTGCGTAATGAAGCCAGCCTGTGCCTTCCCCAACGCCCACAGGGAAGGGGATAAGCCTGGACTGGTGCCGAGGCCCGTGTCCTGCGGCTTTGGGGAGCTGGCCCCAGCCCCTGCCTGCCAGACATGAGGGGCAAGGTGCTCACAGCCCTGCTGGGGCTGTTCTTGGCGCTGGCGGCCGGTGTGGAGGACTTGAGCCTGAAGGACTTCGACTTTGCCCATGTGGCCGGGTCAGGGCGCCTGCCGTTGGGGACAGGCCCGCCCTGGCGTGCCTGGGAGACCCTGCAGGACCTGCTGCCTCTGGAGCCCACTGCTAGCTCCACAGCGTGCAGGGCCCTGGAATTTCCCAGACCACTGTCCTGCTCTGCGGTCGGGGGGTGGCCCTTGATCCTGGCTGCGGCTGCCCCGGGGCAGCCCCCCTCCAGCTCTCCATCCCCCCAGTTTTCAGGTATCTGGTATGAGATTGCTTTCGCTCCCAACCTGGAGCCCCAGGGCTCGCCCCGGACGAAGAAGATGCGGGCCGTAATGGTGCAGCAGGAGGGGCCCCACCTGGCCCTGACCTCCGTGTCTGACCAGTGAGTGGCGCCTCTCTCCCCTGTGCCACGCGGTCACCCTGCTGGGATGAGGGTGGGTTTTGGGCAGAAGGACATTGAGGGTACAACCCTTCCCAGATGAGGGGTCCGCAGAGCAGAGCAGGAGTGCGGGAGGGCGTCATTCTCTAAGATGGTGGAGGAGGTGACCTGCAGCCTCAGGGCCAGTGCGGGCTGGGGCTCGGCCTCCGGCCCCACCGCCCGGGACGCCTCCCTGCCGGGTGCCGGGGCCTCCCCGCGAGGCTGCCCCAGCCCAGGCACCGTGGATGAGCCCATGCTGTCTGCAGGCTCGCACGCCCACAGCCTGGACACCTCCCCTAGAACGTGTATGGGCTGGGGAAGTGTCTCTGGCCCCTCTGGGGACCCCTAGTCTGAGCCTCAGAGGTGGGCACACTTTCACTGCAGGAGAAGTTTATTCCCAGAGGGCGGTCTCCTCCTGCCCGGCCGGGTGGCTGGGGGCTCCCGGCTGGTCTCGGGGCTGCCCCTGGTCCAGAGCAATGGCGTGGCGGGGTTGGAAGCTGCTGGGCCGGCAGGCACCTGCTCTTTGCAGCATGAGCCGCTGTGTGCAGGAGCAGAGCCAGGCTGTGAAGGGGTCGCCCCCGGGAAGTTCAAGCTTCCTGTGGAGTCTGGAAAGAGCTGCCTGCGGGGGCCCTGTCCTCACTCCCTGCCCTGCACTCCGCTCAGCCTGGAGGCCAACGTGGTGCCCAGTAGGCTGGGGTCCTCTAGCTGTGCCTTCCCTGCGGACAGGACCAGGTGGGGGTGCTGTGTCCCTCCACATGCGGCCCTTGCTCTGTCACATGGGGCACCGAGGGTCTTCCCGTGGGGACCCGGCCTCAGTGCGGTGCCACTGGTCACCCGGCCCAGAGCCCTCGGCATGAGGCTCAGTGCAAAGCCCGTGTGGAAGCCCCTCAGCCACCGTCTCCAGCCCCCAGCCTCTGGCCTCAGCTGCCAGGACTTCCTCTCTGAAATCCTTGACAATGCAGATCAGGCGTCTTCCTGTCCTGGTCAGCGGGGTGCCCTGCCCACCGTGTGTGTGTCCTTTACAAGGCGGGAGTGGGAGGTCCCCCCCGCAGAGCCCGGGAGGCCTGTGTTTGGTTCATTTCCCAGGAGGCAAAGATGTCGCTGTGGTGGCCACGGACTACGAGACGTACGGCATCACGAACACTGTCTTCCACAAAGGAGGGAAGGCCCGCAGTGTCCTGAAACTTTATAGCGAGCCCACGGGGGAGTCTCTACTCTACCTCTGCCCCGTCCCAGCCCAGAGAGGGGGCAGGAGAGGGCTAGGAGGTGGATGGGATGGGCTGGACAGGCAGGGAAAGGGACAGAACAGGGAGGGGGACAGCGTAGGGCAGGAAGGGGCACAAGACAGGGCAGGGAGTATGTCTGTGGCTCCAGTCTCTGCCTGTGCACTGCCCCCCAAGCCAGCGGCAACCCTTCCTCGCAGGCCGGATGGTGGAACGCAACGAAAAAGCCATGGACAGGTTCCTCGTAAAGGCCATGGAGCACGGGCTGTCAGCAGTGGATGTGCAGCCGCTCTCCAAGGACTGTGAGTGTCCGGGCCCCGGGGCAGGCCTCTCTCCTGGCACCCATCTCCCCACGTCACCGTCTTCTCTTCTCCACAGTGACCTGCGTGAACTTGCTGCCCTATGGTGAGTTCCCGCCCCCACTCTGAGGCTGGGGCTCCGTCCACCAGGCCTTCCCATCACACCTGGAAGAGGAGTCTGGGGTCCGAGGGGCGGTGGGGCTATCTGGGGCAGACAGAGCCAAGGTGAGGGGCTGCCTGAGGGCCGAGGCCGTCAGCTGTCTGTTCTGGGCCAGCTCCTCCTCTGGTCAAAGAGGCTGGGCTGAGAGTGTGGTCCGGGCACCTGTCCTGCAGCCCCTCACGCTGTCCCGTCCTACCTGGAGGTAAGCCTTTGCCCTGGTCTGAGCCCCACCCGAGTCCTGGCCTGAGGGGAGCCCCGGCTCGCTCTAGTTCCTGGGCCTCCGAGGTGGTGACACCAGGCTGCCAGAAGGGGACCCTGGAGGCTGGGGGGGAGGGGAGGCCTGGGCGGGGGAGGGGAGGAGGCTGGCCCCCGTCCCCCGTTTCCATCCAGCAGGGTCCTGCCGGGGGCGGTGGGGTAGGCGCAGGCCCTGTGGGCCCCTTCTCGGGCTCCCCGGATCCCCCACTGTGCTAACATGTCAGCTGCACGACCCCCTCTGTCTCAACGGCCCCGAGAGGTTGGGACAATTACCCTGCTTTGCAGGTAGGGAAACTGAGGTCCAGGCCACACAGCTAGGACACCCACTCCTGGCCGTGGCTCCAACCGCTACCCCCCGGGGTCCTCAGAGGCTGGGCGGCGCTCTGAGGCCCTGGCCTTCTATGTCACAGGAGCTGATCTTGGGGAGCCCCCGCCCCCATCTGGGATGCTCGGAGCCCCGCCCACCCGGCCTCCCGTGGCCGCCCGGCCCTGGGGGGCCCGCCTGCACCTGCTCTGAATAAACTCTACTGCCAAACCTGCTGCCCCGAGTCTTTCCTGGGGCCAAGGGGTGACAGGTGGGTGTGGCGGGGTGTGTTTTCTGTGACTGCCCTAAAAAGGACAGCAAACCCAACTCTCAGGTGGCCTGGGTTTACTGTGACCACGTCTGTCCTACCCCTGGCTGGACCTCCCCCTGCAGGGGGTTGACTTGGCCGCAGGCCAGGCTGCCCTGGGGGTGGTGCGGGAGTAGGGGGACGGAGCGCCGTCTGCCACACTCCTAGGGTCTTTTCTGGTCCCTGAGAGCCAGAGGCAGCCCCAGGCTGGGCTCCCTGGGCAGAGCTCCTCTCAAATGAAAGGTGACCACAGCCGGCGCCTGTCTACCTTCGCCCATGGCTCCCTACTGCCCCGAACTCAAGTCCACGGGCGCTGGGTCCAAGGCCCTCGGCCACGGCTGCCCTCCGGCCCCCCACTGGCTCGCACGCGCGGGTCAGCCCAGCCTCGTCAGTGCCTGGGGGCACCTTGCATCCTCTCACCCCAGGACCTGCACTGTGATGTGTGATTCCCCCCGCCTCTCCTTCCATCGGCTGGGGCAGGGTAGAGAATGTGGGCGGCTGTCAGCCCCCTACCCACGTGCAGAGGAGCGTGACCAGGCTTCCAAGCACGGCTGGGGGGCTGGGGTGCTGGTCCAGCCAGAGAGGAGAGACCCTGCTGACCCTCAGGCGTCCAGCCAGCCACCAGTAAGCCCTGCAGGAGTAAGGACCAGCCCTGAGGGAGGATCTACCCGGGACTCGCCTTAGCGAATCCTGAAGCGAGTCCCAACAGACCCGCAGGGGAGATGTTTGGAGACCGAATTCTGACACATTCGAGGTGCTTGGGGAACATTTGGACTTTTCCCCAGATCTGTCAGGCCAGAGCTCGAGGGAGCATGGTCGTCTGCCTCAGGGGAATTCCCCATAGAAGATTCTAGGATGTCTGCTTGGGCTTGGGCTGCTTGGTTCCGTAACACAGAACCCTGCTGGGCGTGGCGCAGAAACAACAGTTTACTTTCTCAGGTTTCTGGAGGCTGGAAGCCTGAGATCAGGGTGCTGAGAGGGCTGGTGTCTGGTGAGACCCCCTTGTTGGCTTGTGGATGGTGGCCTTCCCGCTGCACCCCCCCCCCTCCCGCCCCGGCCTCTTCTCTGCACACACACGGAGATAGATCTTTGGTGTCCTTCCCTCTTCTGAGGGTGCTAGCCCTACTGGATCAGGGTCCTACCCTTATGACCTCACTTAAACTTATCACCTCCTAAAAGGCCCTAATGCCAAATACGGCCACATTGGGCCATGAGGGCTTTAGCACAGGAACTTGGGCTGTGGGGAGGAGGACACAAATCAGAGGATGATAATGGAGACCAGGGCTCCTACCGTGCGTCACCAGTAACGTCGAGCACAGAAGTTACTACACATACAAAGAAACAGGAAAATACGACCTATGGTTAAAAAGAAAAGAAGTTAATAAAAAGTGATCCTGAGAAGAGCCAGAGATGGATTTGGAAGGTGAAGGTCTAACTAAAGCAGCCTTTACATTCTGAACTTTTACTCTGCTCCACTGTCCCATCTATTCACGTGCGGGTACCATTCTGCCATCCATTAGTCTAGTCCTTCCTCATAGCTTCTGTTTTAGTTCTATCTATCTATCTATCTATCTATCTATCTATCTATCTATCTATCTATCATCTATCATCTCTCTGTCATCTATCTACTATCTATCTATAGATCTATCTCTTTGTCTAATAGGGTAAATTTTGGCAAACTGAATTTTCCTGTAAAATTATCCGCCTCATCGAGGACTTCAAAGTGATTTGCTTAGAGGTCAGCAAAATACTTTCTGTTGATGAAACATTTTTTTCTTCTATCCCAAAGGTCATTTCCCACTCTTTTGTCACTTCTTACGTCACGTATTTGTGGTCTCTCCATCTTTTCTTATTCACGTTAGTTAATTCTGTTATTTTTAAAAAGAATACTAATGATTTTGTTAATAATTCTGAAAAATATATGGGGCTTCCCTGGTGGCGCAGTGGTTGAGAGTCCGCCTGCCAACACAGGGGACACGGGTTCGTGCCCCGGTCCGGGAGGATCCCACATGCCGTGGAGCGGCTGGGCCCGTGAGCCATGGCCGCTGAGCCTGAGCGTCCAGAGCCTGTGCTCCGCAACGGGAGAGGCCACAACAGTGAGAGGCCCGCATACGGCAAAAAAAAAAAAAAATTCTGCAAATTAAAGGAAAAATTCTGTTCATTTTTCCAAGGATGAGGACTTTGGTTCATTAATTACATCTGCTGTTCTCTATACTCTATTATTTCCTGCTTTCATCATTATTATTTCCTTCCTCGTGACATCCTATGGTTTATCTTGTTCTTTGTCTAGCTCTTAGAGTTGGGAATTTAATGCATTTAGTTTCATTCTTTTATTTTATTTATTTATTTTTGTTTTTGTTGTTGTTTGTTTTTTGCGGTACACGGGCCTCTCACTGTTGTGGCCTCTCCCGTTGCGGAGCACAGGCTCCGGATGCGCAGGCTCAGCGGCCATGGCTCACGGGCCCAGCCGTTCCGCGGCATGTGGGCTCTTCCCGGACCGGGGCACGAACGCGCGTCCCCTGCATCGGCAGGCGGACTCTCAACCACTGCGCCACCAGGGAAGCCCTCCTAAGTGTTTTTTTTTGGAAACTGAACTTGAAAAAATAACGAGCAGGGTTAATGTGAAGGTCGGGATGATGTTTTTGTCTTTTATTGTCATTTTCTTCTATCAGGCATCTGGGAGGCTGGTGGTCAGGGACCACCCCCATCCAAGCTCAGGCTTGAGGCTCTCTGGGCCCCAAGGCAGGGCAAGGCTTAGCTGTAAGTCTGTGTGTGGCGGGCTTACTTTCATCCCCTTTCCTGCAGGGCTCATCTCCCAAGAAGGGCTGGGGTGCTGGCTTGGCCGAGGTCCCTCCTGGGAAGGCCCGGCAGGACAGATGACTTCATCTGTCCTCACCTTCCAAACCCTGCCTGTTCTGTGTCCGCAGCACTCCTGGAAGCCAACCAGCAGCGGGGTCTGGGAGCTGTGGCGTGCAGGGTCCCCCACCCTGGCGAGGCATCTTTCCAGTTACTTCCGCCTGGGTTTCGGGGGCTCATATAGATCCTGCCGAGCCCCCTGCCCTTCACTCCCAGGCAGGGTGTCCGATGACCCAGGGCGGGCAACCCAGGCCCAGGGAGAGCTCCCATGTGGCCTTGGGGGCCTGGCCAGGGTCATGGCGAGCAGGGGTAGGAGGCAGCAGGGTGAGGCTGCCAGAGAGTGGGCAGGTCCAGACAGGCGAGCGGCGGGCGGAAGGAACAGGGCGTTCCACTGGGTGTTGCCATGATGGGGCAGGAGCCTGCAGCCCGCAGAGCAGGAGGGTTGCTGGGCCAGGAGGAGGTGGGAGCTTTCCGAGAAGCTGCGCGGGGCCTTTTCATACTTTCAGGGATGAAAACAAAAGACACGCAGAGCTGCAGCTTCTGGGGGGTTGCTTGTTCTTGCTCTGCTCCGCAGACATGACGTTGGCCTGGGTTCAAGGGCAGGGTCCCTGGCCTGCCCAGACTGAGCCAGAGACTGTTGGCTCCCCGGAGAGGAGGGGAGGGGAGGGGAGGGGAGGGGAGGGGATGGTGCGGCTGAGGGCTGGATGCTCATTCTGGAACCTTCCAAGTGACAGAAGCAGGGATGGCACGAATGTGTCTACGTAGGAGGGGCTTCGCACACACTCCCCAGGGCCCACGGCCCACTCTCTGGCACGTCTGGAGGATTAATTACCCCGCCTCCCGCCCCGCCCCGGTACTTATGCCACCTTGCGAGAAGAGAGGCCAGGATGGTGCCCCGGCGGTTAGCGGCCGCCCACAGCAGTGCACTCAGAGCCATATAAACAGGCTTCCAGGGGCTGGAGGGCTCGCTCAACCCCGCGCAGGTGTGCCGGTGTGCAGACCTCTGTGAGGATGAGGGGTGTGCTGCTGGCCGCCCTTCTGGCTCTGGTCTTGGTGCCCAGGGCCCCGGCTGCGTGGCTGGGGAGGCTGGACCCTCGGCAGGTGACAGCCCTCTTGTGCCAGCACGTGCCTTGGGTCCGCACGGCCTCTGGGCTCCCCCAGGGCCAGCCCAGACCACGGGGGCCGTGGGTGGATGGGCTAGCCTGCGTCAGGGCCCCCAGATCAAGAGGATGGGCCAGGGCTGGAGGGACAGGCCCCCTCACCCGTTCCTCCTCCATCAGCTCCTGGGGTCCTGGTACATTCTCGCCGTGGCCTCGGGGGAGAAGGGCTTTGTGGTGGAGAAAGCCACGAAGAACATCGAGGGGGTCGTGCTGACCCTCACGCCGGAGAACACCCTGAAGATGCTGTCCTCCCGGAGCCGGTGCGCGGGGCTGGGGTCTGGACGGCGGGCCCCGCCCTCACCTCCCTCCCCCTCCGCGCTGGGCTCTGCTCTGAGAGCCGCCCTCTGCCTGGCGTCTGGGGTCTGCATCCCTGGACTCCTGGCTGGGGCGCCCCTGGGTGGGACTCACGCCTTCTCCACCGGCGCCGGGCACAGCTCCTGACCTCCCCGCCTGCTGTTCCAGGCCCTTGGTTAGCTTGGCAGGGTCTCTGGTCAGCGGGAGAGGCCTCTTCTTTGCTTAAGGCCCTCCTGAGCTGCCACTTAAGGTGGGTCCGTGCATCTGTGGCTTCGAGCCCCTGGTTCTCGCGGAGAATGAATCCCGCAGAAGACGTGATCACTGAGGTCATTTATCAGATAGGACTTGTGGTGTCAGGCTGAGCCTTGGCTGATTTTGGCCAGTGGAGCAGACCCCAGGCACACCTTGGGGCAAGGGATGCTGGAAGGAGGGGTCGTGCTGCTGGGGGACCTTGCTGCCTGGGACACCTGCGGGCAGCCAGGCAGGGGGCGGGGGGCATGGTGTGCTGGGGGAGGTGTCGTTCCAGCGTCCCCACCTTTCACGTGGGGAAGGCCAGACAGTCACCAGCTGGTGGTGCACCACGGGCACTTCCACCCTGAATCTGGAGCCACCGTGCGGCCTGCACAGCCACGCAGACCCCGGCCTGAGAGGAGAACTTTCTCCCCTGCTCCCCGAGGCACCCTCACTCCCTTCTGGAGATGGCGGGGCTGCCGTCCACCTGGGCCAGCCTGGCCGAGGACGAGCAAAAGGACAGAGGAGGTCTGTGCTGGGGCGGGGGCCCCCCTGAGTTGGGTGAACACGGGGTCACATGTGGCCTGGGTGGCAGCCCCAAAGCCACATGGCTCGGTGAGTCCTGATGAGGCTGGTGGGAAAACAATCTGCATATGGAAACCTGTCCTCTGGAGAGCCCTGGGCCCTGTGGAACAGCCGTGGACGGGGAGAGGACCACGGCAATCGCAGGGGAGGGGGGTCTCCGACACTTGCTGGCACCTGCTCGCGGTTGTGGCTGGTGAGTGGCCTTGCTCTGAGCCCTGTCTAGGTGCCTCTGTCTGAGGACCTCGGCCAGCCCGTCTGCAGGACTCACACTCAGACCAGGGCTTACAGGACAGGCCAGCAGCCGTTTCATTTTGTTATGTAATGTGAACTTCATTTGCCGGATTTTGAATAGGAAACACATTTGCGTGTTTCAAAAAATCAGAGTGCCCTGGGAATTCCCTGGCGGTCCAGTGGTTGGCACTCGGCGCTCTCACTGCCGAGGGCAGGGGTTCGATCCCTGGTTGAGGAACTGAGATTTCGTAAGCCGCGTGGCACAGCCAAAAGAAAGATCAGAATCCCCAGGAGTGGAAAGCGGGGGTCTTTCCTCCCCGGCCTCAGCCAGTGCCCCCTCCCAACAGGAGGCCCACAGCTTTGATCTGCTGCAGCTCCTCAGGGTCATTTAGGCGCACGCAAGTACACGCGCGTCATTTAAACACGAGGGCCAAATACCGTTCCGTGGCGGTCCCTGGGGTCTCTGCCCTCTTTTTTTTTTAAATAAATTTATTTATTTTATTTTTGGCTGCGTTGGATCTTCGTTGCAGCGCACGGGCTTCTCATCGCGGTGGCTTCTCTTGTTGCAGAGCACGGGCTCCAGGTGTGCGGGCTTCAGTACTTGTGGTTCGCGGGCTCCGTAGTCATGGCTTGCAGGTTCTAGAGCGCGGGCTCAGTAGTTGTGGCGCGCGGGCTCAGTTGCTCCGCGGCATGTGGGATCTTCCCGGATCAGGGCTCAAACCCGTGTCCCCTGCGTGGGCAGGCAGATTCTTAACCACTGCGCCACCAGGGAATCTGCCCTCTTTTGAAACATTTAAAATTTTATTCTCTTTTGTCTTTATAGGCGACAAACTTCCCCACGTTAGTTTTTGCTTCTTTCTCTGATCACGAGGGAGTGAGACGTCTCGGTACCTGTTCCTTCTGCGTCTCCTTCCCAGCCCAGCGTCTGTTCATATCTTTTGCATATTTTTCCCTCGGGCGGGTTATTATTGACTTGCAAGAGCCCTTAAGTATTAGGGATTTGTAGCCACTGTCTGCGATAAAGTTAGATGCAAATATACTTCCCATTTTGTCATTTTTCCCATACCACCGAGGAGCTGTGGATAGGAAGTGCTCTTTTAGCTTTTGTGCAGGTGTAAACACCTGGCTTCTTTCAGGGCTTCTGGGTTTTGTGTTCAGAAGCCTTTCTGCCTCCCTGGAGCTGAGAGGGCCTCTGACCTCTGACCTGCTCGGGGCTGAGCCTGGGGATGCGCGAGCTGGGACGGTCGCTGAAGGGCCCAGTCGCCCAGCTCCTCTCACCCAGCGGCTCCTCTTCCTCCACTGACTGAGATTCTGCCTTGGCTCGCGCTAGCCTCCTCTGCTTTTTGCTTTATTTCCGGGCTTTCCTACTCTGTTCCTTTGATTTGTCTATTTCTGTGCCAAGTCCCGTTGTTCTCCCTCTTGGGGCCCCACAACGCGCCTTGTCAGTTTACTGGCTTGTTTTTGCTGGTTACACTTCCCTTTTAGGCTTTTCCTTGCTATTCCTGTGTCTTGCACGGAGCTGGGCCGGGAGCTGGTCTGGCGGCACTCTCAGAAGTGGGTCTGCTCATTTTGCGGACTGGAGGCTTAGGGAATCTGGCCCCTTTTGGTGTTGAGTCTCTTTATTTAAAACTGCAGACCTGGGGCTTCCCTGGTGGCACAGTGGTTAAGGATCCGCCTGCCAATGCAGGGGACACGGGTTCGAGTCCTGGTCCGGGAAGAGCCCACGTGCCGCGGAGCAACTGAGCCCGTGCGCTGCAACTACTGAGCCCACGCTCTAGAGCCCGTGAGCCACAACTTTTGAGCCCGCGTGCCACAACTACTGAAGCCCGCGCGCCTAGAGCCCGTGCTCCGCAACGAGTGAAGCCACCGCAGTGAGAAGCCTGCGCGCCGCAACAAAAAGTAGCCCCCGCTTGCCGCAACTAGAGAAAGCCTGCGCGCAGCAACGAAGACCCAGCGCAGCCAAAAATGTAAAAAATAAATAAACTAATTAATTAACAACAACAACAACAAAACAGAACTGCAGACGCCCTGTTTGTCTCACGCTCCTTTGGTGCCCTCAGCAGCGATACAAAACTTCTAAGTTTTCTCCGTGCTGTTCTGGCGGGTCTCTGGGGAGGTGACGGAGCAGATTCACGTTCTGCAGGTGCCGAGCCGGCCCGTTTCCCTGCCGGGTTCGCTTCGGGCAAGAGCAGGGTTTCTGGCTAACTTGGGCCACCGAGGGGGAGGCGGAATCCCCTCTGCAGCCACGCTCGCCCCTGGCCGGGTCTGGGTGGCCAAACCTGTCTTCTCTTGTCCTGCATACGGACCCTGGGTGATGACAGACCCTTTTCTTTTCCAGGCTGGAGAGATGCCACCTGCATGCTGTGGAACTGATGAAACAAAATTCCAGATGGGTGTTCGGGAATCCCTGTAAGGATGCCAGCCACGGTGGTCCTTCCAGGCAGGCTCCATTTCCCTGACCGTGATCGGGGCCGGGTCCTGCCCCTGGCAGCCCGGGGCCCCCTGCCCCTGCAGGCAGGGTCAGCACGCAGGAAGGGAAGGGGAGGGGGCGACTCCAGCCCAGGCTTCAGTGGCGTTCTCCCCCGGGAAGTGAAAGGTCCTCATTTTGTCAGAGGTTTGGCGCCAGTCCTGAGGACAGAGGACTCGACTGTGTCAGGCAGGCTCAGCTGGGACCCCAGGCCTCCCGCTGTATTGTGTGGGAGTGGGGCGGCTGTCACTCTTACCCCGTGGGGACAGAATCGCGGGAGGGTGACCCTGGATGAGCTGGGACTCACCTGCTGTCCATCAGCCACCGCAAGCCTCTGTGTGCCGGAGCCGGGTGGGTGTCAGGGACCAGGGGGACAGAGCTGGGCGGCTCTCGGCCAGCTGGGGGGCCCCCCACGAGGTCTGACTCCACCCCGGCGGCACCTGTCTCCTAGCCCTGGGTGTGCTGGAGTACCGGGTGCTGGCCACCAACTTCAGGGACTATGCCATAGTGCTCACGCAGCTGGAGCTCCAGGACGAGGCCTTCAGCACCGTGGAGCTGTACAGTGAGTGCGGCCGTGCTGGATCTCCGTCCTCCAGGGGTCCCGGCCTTGAAAGAGCCCAGCGGGCTGGCGGCCCCTCCGCCCCATCACTCATCCCTGCATGAAATCCCCACCGGGGCCCCGAGCCTTCCTTCCCTGTCACCCCCTCCCCGCACTTGTCCTCTGTGGGAGACGTGACCCTACTTGGAGGGAGGGATGGGGTGGGAGCTGCACGTGGTAAAGGACCTTGGGGTCAGAAGAGCGCAGAGTCCCAGGCGTCTGTCTGGTTCCTGCTGCGGACCCCCTGCCGGCCCCCGGCCCCCAGCCCGGCTATCAGGGCGCACCTCCCCTGCAGGCCGGACGGAGCTGGCCAGCCAGGAGGCCATGGGCCTCTTCACCAAGTGGAGCAAGGGCCTGGGCTTCTCGCCCCAGCAGCAGGCCAGGCTGCAGAAGGACCGTGAGTGTCACCGTGCCTGACACCGCCGTGTGCTGAGGGGCACGGACCGTGGGGCCATTTGCTGGCTTCCGCTGCGCTCGGGGACCGTCCAGGCCTCAGGGAGTCGGGAAGGGCTCGGGGGTCTTCATGGAGTCACCTAGTCCCCGCCCAAAGGCAGACCTGTGGGGACGGCCCCCGTCTGGGGGGCAGGGGGCTGTGTGCAGGGGCCGGCAGGGCCCCGGGGGCTCCGCAGCCGCGGTCTCAGGCGCCCAGCTGGGCAGGGAGACCCGCCCCGTCCTCACCGCCGTCTCGCTTTCCTCCCCCAGTCACCTGTGCACGCAAGGTCTTCCAGGTAAGCGGCCTTCCCGAGCGACCCTGAGCTCCTGTGTGGTGGGAGGAGTCTGGGGGCCCCTCCATCCCAGTGGCTCTACTGCCGCCGTGCAGGGCTGGGGGCTTGGGGGAGCTGATGCCTCTCCGGGCGAGCCCAGGGTCCCCCAATGTTCCTCACGGTTTTCAGTGAATGCTGCAGCCCCCAGGGGACCAGAGGAGGCTGGCCAGACTACCTTCCCTGCTCAGCCTCCCAGGTGCTGGGCTTTGGGCCGGCTGCTCCCAGGGGCTCTCGACGCAGATTCCAATAAAGCGGTTCCACAAACCTGTGCCATGCCTCTCGCCTGTGTCCAAGCAGGGCCCTGGGCTGAGAGCAGACAGAAGAGCCGACAGGGAGCTGCCTCCTCGGGGCCGGGTGGCTGCAGGGAGAGGCGGATGGGCGGGGTGGGCTTGTCAAGGGCTGAGCACAGAGCACAGAGCCAGCCTGGGGACGAGAGTGCGGGGCCTGCAGCCCCGTCCCTCCCCAGCGGCCCTCTGGCCCGGAGGTGGGAGCTGGGCTGGAGGCGGCTGCTCCTCCCACAGGGCTCACGGCGGCCCGGGCAGGCAGGAGGCTGGTCCGCTCAATTTGGAGGACGACCCTGTGATCTGGATGAAGTGTGGGCAGGGCGCTGGGCTGGGATGCCCAGGGTGTGAAAGATTGGCTTTTCCAGGCTGGAGCTCTTGGATGGGGGGTGGGGGCAGGGACCCCAGAGGGCTTGAGCCTGTCGGTCCTCCTGTGTCCTGAAGTCCTGGCAGAGCATGAGCCGTCAGGGGAGGTGGGCTGGGAGCAGGGTGGGGACCGCCTCTCACTTGAGGTGAGGTCAGGTGCACACAGGCTGCCACGATTTTCACACACACGCATGTGCACACATGCAAACACGTCAGTATCTTCTAAGGGCATCGAGAAGGCAGCCCCCGTGCCAGCGCCGGCACCAGCTGAGCCCCGTCTTCACGCCCTTCACTGTGGTCCCTGTGAAGTGACTCAGTGACATGTTCCGACCTTTGCCTCCCTCCCCGGGGGGCTAGGACAGGAGGGCCAGGAGCCTCCCTGCCAGGTACAATGGCTCTGGGGGACATGTGGTGACCGGAGGCCCAGGAAGTGACCTGGGGAACGTCATGGGCTCCATCTTTGGGGCAACCCGGGACAACAGCTGTGCCGCTCCGAGGGCCAAGGGTAGGGCTGGCCCTCCGTGCAGGGAGGGAGGGCCCCAAGGTCCCTCCCCGCCATTGGCCCACCAGGCTGGCTCGCGGCTGCAGGCTGGCCGGACACCCACGCAGGGCTGGTGGGCTGGGACATTTAAGCGTGGCGTCCAGCGGGCAGCTGGGAGGAGGGCCAGGATGGGGCCAGGCTGGCTGTTGCCCGTGCTGGTCCTGGTGCCAGAGCTGCCTGGGGGGTCCCCGGCGCAGAAGCAGCTCCCCAGGGAACCCCACAACCTCAACTGGGACAAGGTGAGTCTCTTGCCCCCAGCCCACCGGCTGGGCGCTGGGGCCAGGGTGGGCAGGGGCAGCAGGAAGAGGGGTCCCTGGAAATCTTCACAGAGCCACTGGAATCCGCTGGACGGGCTTTCAGGGGGCTCCGGCACAGGCTTCTGTTGGCCCCGTGGGGCAGCCGACGGCCTCTTTTGGGGACAGGCTGGGGCTTCAAAACTCAGCTGACGGCCATGGGCCACATGCCAGGAGCCCCGAGGAGGGGCCGTAGCAGAGGCCCCCAGACAGGCGCAGCCTGAGGTGGCCCGGAGGTGCCAGGTGGGCAGAGGGGAGGCAGCACGAGCAGGACACGTCCTGGAATAATGAGGCCGCTGGCCGGGTGGAAGCCTCCTGTGGCGGCGGCCATGGGCCCAGGCTGAGCAGACGGGGGGGCGTCTGGGAGGGGCTCTGCTGCAGGAAGAGCAGTGGGACGGGGTGTGGGGGCCAGCTGGGAGGGAAGGGGCCCTCACGAGGCCCGCGTGGGCAGGAAGCTCTGACACTCGGTGCCCAGGGCCCCGCCTGGTGCCGCCTCGGGCCCTAGAGCAGCCGGGCATCTGCATCCTCAGCCTGGGGGGGCAGCGGGGGCCCCGAGGCAGGGGCCATGCCAGCCTGTGGGTGCTGGATGTGCCCTGGGCCTCAGGCTAGGGTCACCTGTCCTGGGGGCTCTCTGGGGCCTGGGCTGGGGGCCGAGCCCGCGTGCCAGCCCAGACCCCATGCCCCCGGCGCCCTCTCTGCAGTTCTCAGGTTTCTGGTATATCCTCGCCGTCGCCTCTGACACCCAGGGCTTGTTGCCGGGAAGAGACAAGAGGAAGCTGGGGGCGTCTTTAGTGAAGGTTCGCAAAACGGGCCAGCTGAGGGTGGTCCTCGTCTTTAACCGGTGAGTGGGCCAGGGCAGGGGTCCCAGCACATCCTCTGCAGACCCCTGAGCCCAGGGAGGGGAAAGGGAGCGGGGGGGTGGGGGCGGGGACCAGGCCTGAGCGTCAGTCTGGAAATCCCACAAGGACTGTCCCCGAAACCCCAATACCCATCACTCTCTGCCCCTAAAACTCAAACGGCTGCTTTTGGGAGAGGCTCCCACAGTCCACCAGGGGCTCAGGGGGCAGAGGGTGTTTGGAGTGTTTCCCCTGAGCTGTGGGACCCGCCTGGGTCCATGCTGGAAAGTCCCAGGGCAGCAGAGCCCAGAGGGGGCTCACAGCCCGCCTCCCCCCAGGTCACAGGGGTGCCAGGCACACTCGCTGATCCTGCGGAAAGACAGGAAGAGAGCCGTGTTCAGGAACACCTGTGCGTAACCGCTGGGCCCTCGGGAGAGCAGGGGGAGGGGTGTCCAGGGCTTCCTGGCCGCCGGGACCCAGGGTTGGGCCACCGACCGCACTGGCCCCAGCTGTCCTCCTCTGAGAACACGGGCCGGTGGGGATGAACGCCCAGGACACGCGGTCAGGCCACCGTGGCCCAGATCCGACGTGGCAGGCGTGTGCCAGGGGGCCTGGGTGGAGGGGACTCTTCCAGACACCCCTGTGCAGGCGGAAGGGGTCAGGGGTCGGGGCCCACCATCCAGGCGTGGGCGGGCGACTCTGTGCTTCTCTCCCCTTCCAGTGAAGGGCGTGGCGGGCTTCCACGTGCTGACCTCTGACTACAAGGACAGCGTGGTCTACCTGCGCCTGGGCCGGGCGGGCCAGGCCACCAAGACCTTGCTTCTCCTCAGTGAGTCCAGTGGCCGGGCATGCGGGGCAGAGAGTGGGGGCCGAGCGGGCGTCGTGCCGGACACCCAGACCAGTGGCCACACGATGGGCACTCACCCCTCAGTCCAGGGTGCCAGCCTGTGGGGTCTGGTGGTTTGCAGAGGGCCGCCTTCTCGCTGTGTCCTCGCACAGGGGTTGGGGCGGTGCTCTGGTCTCGTCCTCTTCTCCTAAGGGCACCAATTCCCTCATAAGGGCCCCACGCTCACGACCTCAGCTACCTTGATCCCCTCCCAAGGCCTCCTATGACCACCCCGTTGGGGACTCAACACGTGAATTTGGGGGACACACACACATAGCCCACAGTGGCCGGCCACGGCCCATGGGGTGCGGCCTGGCAGGAGGGGTGATGTGGGGAGGTAGGGCTGGCCGAGGATATGATCAGAGGGAAGGAGGGAAGGAGGGAGGGAAGGAGGGAGAGAGGGAGGGAGGGAGGGAGGGAGGGAGGGAGGGAGGGAGGGAGGGAGGGGAGGAGGGAGGGAGGGGGGGAGGGAAGGAGGGCAGAGCGTGGGACCCTTTGCATGGAGACCATGCGGGAGGGTCTGTGAGGTGCCCCCAGGGGCAGGTGGGGAGGCCATTGCAGAGGGGGTCAGAAAGCCAGAGGCTGGGAGGGGCGGGCTGTCCATGTGGATGCAGAGGCCGCAGGCTGACAGCAGGATTGGGGGGCAGGAGGTGAACCAGGAAGAGGTTCTGGGTTGGGTGGTACAGAGAGGGCAGGAGGGGGCACTGGGGCGTCTCCGTCGGGGTGGGTCCGTCCAGGGATGCAGCAGGAGGGGTGGCGGCCAGACTGGCCAGAAGGAACTGGAGGGCCCTGCGTGGTGACCCTGCGTGGTGACCCCACGTCCCAAGGCTCTCTGGGGACCCGCCCTGGCCGACGCTTCCTGTCACCCACCAGTAGCCGCCTGCCCCTGAGTGCACGCACCTTGCTTGTCTGTCCCAAAGCCTGCGGGCGTTCCGGTGCTGAGGGGCAGATGCCACCTCGCACGGCTGATGACACGACTCTGCTTCCCCACTGCAGGCAGACAGAGCACGGCCAGTTTCCTGAATATGAGAAAGTTCATAGACGTGTGTGAGGCTTTGGAGCTCACCCGCAGTGTGACAGTTCTCCCGAAAGATGGTAAAGTGCGGCCGCAAGCGCTCGGGCTCCAGCAGCACCGCTCCCGGCCCTGTGCCTGTCCCTCTGGGGCGCTGACTCCCATGGGGGACGGAGAGGTGGAGCGGTGACAAGGGCACTTGTTAAAGATCTAAAGTCACCGTGAATGCACGTCCACGTGTGCGAGCCCACGGCACCCAGAGCACAAATGCTGCCTTGGCCAGGTCTCTGCCATGTGGCTGGGGGCCGGGGCTGCACGGCTTTGCCCTCTGTGGTGCCCGAGGCCCCCGGGAGAGCCAGCCCCCCACCCCCTCACAGCCTCTTTCCTCTCCCACAGCTTCCTGTGCACACACCATCCTGCCGTGAGAGTGAGCTGCCACCCACCTGCTCTTCCCTTTGAGGCTCGACTTGTGGTCCACCTAGACCGCAGGAGTGTTATTCCAAATTGCAGGCTTTCACATCCAACTGGTTGTTGAGTGGTGTTTGGGGACCCCAGGCCTCTGATGGTGTGGAACCCGGGGCCTGTGGCTGTAGCCCAGCAGGGTCCTTTACGATCACTGAGGGATGGGGTGAGGGGCACATGCTGACTGGGCGGGGGATGCAAAGCCAGGCCCCTTTGGCCTGTGTCCTCTGGATTACGCGGCAAAAAGGTGCGGCCGGGCCTTTTCTGCTGCAAAATAGACCACGGATCCCATGTAATGTGCCACGTGCTTTCTCTGCAGTGAGTCTCTGCCACCGTCCTCCGCGTCCCGTGACACCCTACACTGTCTCAGGAAGCCGTGTGCTTATACGCACCACGTGCATGTCGCGGGCATTGTGCTGGCTGCTGGGGAGAGAGCAGTGGGCGCACAGGCAGCCATGGCTCTCTCTTTAGGAGAGGCGGACGCTGACTCAGTCATCCAAGCACACAATCATAGACCCTCAGGAATATGTCCAGAGGTGCCAAGTGTGCACCACAGCAGGCCTGGCTCATTCCAGGTCGGGAGGAGGGGTCAGGGAGAGCTTCTTGGGGGAAGTGACATTTGAGCTGAGAAATGAAAGGCAGTGCAGGTTGAGAAAGTTATGGTGAGGCTGGGAGGGAGCAGGCCCTCCCTGTTAGAGGAAAGAGTCTGAAAAAGCCCAGAGTGGTGGAGATGGAGGGGAGGGCGTGGGTGTAGGGCCGGGGCTGAGCTTGGAGCAGCTCAGGGATGCCCGGATGCAGGTGTCCTGAGGGAGTGCGAGTCTAGAGCAGAGGTCAAGGTGGGAGACAGATATTTTGGAGTGACTGATATTTATTTGGTGACGGAGGCTCTACACGGATGAGATCACCTAAGGAGAAAACAACAGGGTTGAATCAGTCAGCCCCTGCTGCTTAACAAACAGCAACACAGATGTATTTTTATTTTATTTTATTTTTTTGGCCACGCCACGTGGCTTGTGGGCTCTTAGTTCCCCAACCAGGGACTGAACCCGGGATTCACCTGGGCAGTGAGAGTGCCGAGTCCTAACCACTGGACCACCAGGGAAGTCCCCCCTACGAATGTGTTTAGCTTCCCTGCCTGGGGCTCAGCTTGGGATTGGCTGATGTAGGCTGGACTCAGCTGTGGAGCTCAGTTGCATTTGTTCTGGTAGTTGTGTGTCGGCGGGAGGTGGGTTGATCTGGGCTGGCTCTGCTCCACTTGTGCTTCAGCTGTGGCGCTCGTCTCGTGGCCGTGAAGAAGGAACAGGGGCCCTTGGAAGGCTCAGAACGGGCACAGCGTCACTTTGTCCCATCCTCTGAGTCACTGCCTGGTCCTCACTCTCGGCCACGACAGCTCACGTCAGGGGTCTTCGTCCCACCTTGCATCTCAGGTCCCCTGAATCTCCTGTAACCGGGGTGCTGGAAAGTGGACTCTTGTGGTCTGTGTCCTGCAGGGGCTCCGCTACATCACACACCTTCTAGCTAAACGAGAAGTGGCCCCAGCCCAGGGGTCAGCATCCCCAGTGGACCAAGGGCGGATGACAGCCTGGGAGCTCCCGCCCAGGAAGGAGAGGGGCGGCCCCCTCTGGTGGTGGGTGTCCCTGAAGCAGTGGCTCTGCGGCTGCAATGTGCTGTCCTCTTGTCTGTCCTCTGAGACGCTTCCATTTCACATGTTCACTTGCTCCGGTCACGTCTGAAGGAGGCGTCGGGACACACGCCATGTGTGCAAGGCGCTCAGCCTGTCTCCTGCCTGGAGAAGTCGCCCCACGGCAGCCGTACCCCCATCTCAGCCACGCGGGGCTTCTGACACTTGGAGGGTTTTCTGTACATTTGACTCCAATGTACTCCAGGTGCCCAGGGCCACACCCAGGGTCCTTTAGGAAACGTGCCTCTTTCTCCAGGTTTGAGGATTAGAATTTGGGGGCTCTCAGCCTCGAGCATCCTAGAGGCTCTTGTGTGCACCTCGAGGACCTCCCTGGCAACTTAATTCTTCCAGAGGTCCAACAAAAACATCACACCCCAGTCTTGATTTGGTCTGTACCCTGAGGACGTGTCTTGCTGCGGCGCCGGGATTGACTTTTGTTGCCTGTCTGCATTTTAACAGCCATGCCCTAGATTTGACCCCCGGCCAGCCTCAACCCTCCCATGGGGTTTACTCTGAGATGAGAGTCCCTCAGATCCTGGAGGACTCCTGCCCACCCTTCCCATGCGGAGCCCATACCTGTGGGCCTCCCCACAAGAGCACAGGTGTGCACACATACACACACACACACACACACACACACACACACACACACACACACTGACTGCCCTGCTGGGGGTCAGAGGGGAGTGCATATGGGGGAGGTGAGAGGGTTGAGAAGGAGGTTGGGAGCAGCTTTGCCATGGGGCAGGGATAATGACCCCCTAGCAACATGCCTGGTCCCATAGCACGGGGAGGGGAGAGGTGCCAGGCTGATGACAGGGGTTCCCCAGGGTGCCCAGGGTCTGGGGCCCTGTGTCCACCACTCTGGGCACCAGGCACCAGGATGAGACCTACCCCTACTGTGGAGGGGCTGCAGGAGAGGAGGCCTCAGCTTACTTCTCTGTAAAGAGGGTGCACAGACGGGTGACCCCTAAGGTCCCATCCCTGACCCACTCTGCTCTGAGTCCTTGGAAAATGCTTTATGCCCGCTGAGGCCGTTCTGAGCCGGGGGCAGCCTAGGGACCTGGGGGACTCGGGACCAGGGGGTGCAGAAGGTGGTAGAGACTGGACCACTCATCGGGGACCAGTGACAAGACTCTCCTTGTTGGCACCTGGGGGTCCTCATTTGGAAGTGAGTGGAGTCACTGCCCTGGTTGGGATGAGGAGGCCTCCGGAGTGAACTGGACACCAGGACAGTGGAGGGAAAGAGGGGAGAAAGAGAGGCTCTGAGGTCCCTCTCATCCCCCGGGAGCCGGCAGGTCCTGCTCGTTTACCCCCTCGTACCTGGTGGAACCACTGCCTTGAGGACCCCCAACAAGTTCTGTGGTTAGTTTTCTCGTCTCCTGCCTGGGGATGCAGTTCCGAGACTGACCACCAGGGGGAAGGCTTGCGCACTCTGCTGGATGGAGCAACTGGAGCAGGGAAGGGACACCCGGGGTCATTCTGGGCGTCCCCCTGCCGCGGATCCAACAGGTACCTTTTATTGTTAGCCTCCAGGCCCACAGTGGGAGCTTCTCAGAGGCGGGAGGGGGCTCTGAGACCCTCTATAGATCATTCAGCTACCGTCCCTCCCTGCACTCACCCTGAGCAGGGGCCCTGTTAGCCCCGGGGGCGGTGCTGACATGACAGATGGTCCCTGCCCTGCAGGAGCTCACAGCCTGAGGGGCAGATGGACAAGAGCAGGAAAGCAAATCCACGTGGGAGAGAAGAGCAAGTGCTCTAGGGAAATGAGTCAGGGTCCTGGAAGGAGGGCCAGGAGCCCCTGGGGGTCTAAAGGGCTCCTTGGTGACATTGATGCCGAGACCAGAAAGACAAGAACAGCCAGCCCTGCGCATTCTGTGAGCAGTGAGCTGGGGGGTAGCTCAAAGGTGCAGAGACTCGGAGGCAGAAGAGAATTTGGCCGGAGAGCGGGCAAGACAGGAGCAAGTGTGGCTAGAGAGAGCTGGGAGGAGAGGAGGTGGGGGGATGCGGGAGGCAGGGCCAGACCCGAGGCCGGAAAGACGTCCTGGTGTCTGTGCCCGGCGACAGCATCCCCTAACGTAGCGCTTACAAGGACAAACACTGACCGTCTCAGTGTCTGTGACCAGGAGGCAGGCTCAGCTCAGCTGGGAGCCTCTGCCCCGAGGTCCCCCAGGAGGCTGGGCTGTGGTCTCAGCTGAGGCTCAGTCAGGGTGGGGTCTGTCTCTGAGATCATTCTCGGGTTATTGGCGGGATTCAGTTTGGACGGGGGCTCGGGTCTTTCCTGTCTGTGGGCCGGGACCCAGTGTCGGTTCTTTGCACTGGAGCCTCTTAGGGCAGCTCGTTAACACCTGATCTTGCTTCTCTAGAACATTGGACCAGAGACAGAGAGACAGAGACTGGGGAGAGAGAATGAACGCAGGAGGGAGGGAACCAGGCAGAAAGTCACAGACTTTTCATAAACCAGCCTTGGAAACAACCACCCATCCCTTTTGCCCAATTCTGTTCGGTTGAACCCAGTCCCAGAGCCCATCCACCCTCAGGGGAGGGATGACACAGGCATGTGTGGCAGAGGCAGGGACGCTGGGAGCCGTCGTGGGGTGGCCCACCCACAGGCCGAGGTGAGACAGGACAGGAGGACCTGGAGGGTTGTATGTTATCTAGCACTCATCTATGGAATAAAGTACATTATTTCATTTTTATTTTTTAAAGGTTTTTACTCCAAGGACAATAAATATAAAATAATGAGTTCTAAAGGATTTAAGAATTAACTAAAGAACAAAGTCCTCCCACTCTAGCGGTGGTGCCCCATTTCCCACCCTCCCCCTCTGTGTGTGCCTGTGCTTTTGCGGGAATCGAGCAGGGAGGATTCTGGGGCCTGTGCTCTTCCAGAACCCGGTTTCCCCTGGCGGACACTGCTCAGTCCATCCTCTTCCTCTTTTGCATTTCCTGGGGCCCCGAATCACAATTTCCGAAGAGCCCCTACTGTGGATGTTGGGTCCATTTCCTATTTTTCTCCCCCATCACTGTGCGGAAGGGAACGTCTGCGTTCATACATCTTTGTTTATAACAGATCCCTGGAAGTGGAGCGTCTCGGTCGAATGCAAACATGATTTTAACGTTGGTCACAGTTTCCAACACCTGAGATCTCCTTAACCACTCTGAGCCTTGTTTGGGAAAGCAGGGGTCCACACTCGGGGGCTGAGACCCCTGGGAGGGCGGCAGAGGCGGGGCTGTGTGGGGGGTGGGCGTGAGCGTATGAGACAAGGTTTGTGCTGGACACACAGGGAGCAGTCCCCAGAGGCTGAGGTTAGGCCGGGAGCAAAGATGGTCGCCCCCTACGTCCCCAGCTTCCAGAGCTCCAGCTCCGACCAGTGACCCTGCCTGGGCCTGGGGAGGGATGTGGGTGTTGAGCTGCAGTGCGGCAGAGCCGGAAGCCCCTCCCCCTGCCCGCAGGAGCTGTTCAACAAGGTGGTGCCCTACCACTGCCTGGGCTCCATCTGGTCCCAGAGGGACAAGAAGGGCAGGGAGCACTTGGCTTTCACCGTTGTGCCACTGTCACTCAGTTCAACAGTGTGATCAACTGCGTCATCACCACCTGCCTCGGGGACCGGAGCGTGACGGCCCGCGCCAGGGCCAGGGCGGTGGAGCAGTCGATCCGGGCGTGGCCAAGGGATGCTGTGAGAGGCGCGGGGAAGTCCCTCTCCAGTTTTGGAAACTTCTTGTTCTTGGAGAATTGGGTCTCTGGCTTGCCAGCTGGTCCCTCTGGCTGGGACTTAGCTTCCTCTAGGCTGTTGGATGGGTAGGTGGGTGGGTGGGTGGGAGGCGACGGGTCCTTCCTTCCCCAAACCAGCTCAGCCTGTGCCTGCAAAACCACACCCCATTGCTCCTTCTGTCTGCACTGTGCTTCAAGGGGAGGGCACCCCACCTGCCCAGGGACAGGGTGCTGCTGGGACTGCTCTTGGCTAAGGGGCCAGAGGGGCTGCCCAGAGGGGCAGGTCTGGGATTCCCCATTCTGCCCCGAGGACAGGTGCTGCTAACCACAGAGAATCCTGTAGGATTGTTGCCTTACACTGGGGTGTAGCCCAAGTCAGCAATAACTTGTTAGCGTGTGAGAAATCTCAGGGGACTAATGAATTCATGGCGGGTCCTTCCTGACCCCACCTCAGAGGTCTCCCTGTCAAAGGGGGCAAAGGGTCGCTCCCCGGCGCCCCCTGGCAGTCCCTACCCCGTGTCAGAGGTGGGACCCAGGAGACCCCTCCTGAGAGAGCGAAGGCAAGAGTTCCCTACGCTGTAGGAAAGGCGAAGGCTTTAGCAGGGCCTCAGACCCAGCCTGAGGGGCAGGGGCTCCAGGGGGGCTGCGGCAGGGACAGCAGCTCAGCCAAGGCTCCCCAGAAAGCGGGAGGCCCTTCTGCAGGGAACAAAGAGGTGGCCCCAGCTTCAGGGACGCTCGTGAGGTCGGGGCAGTAACTACGGGAGACGCTACCAAGTGCCTCTGTGCCTGTCCCTGTTCTAAGTGCTTGGCAGAAGCTGACTCGTGCTGTCCCGCCGGCCACTGGTCCCGGCCGTACGCGCGGGCCGGAAGGCGGGACTTCCTGACAGCTGGGAGAGGCTGGCTCGGGAAGGGCCCGTGGACGCGACAGGTGAGCCCAGGAGGCCCGGCCGGGAAGCTCGGCCGAGGTACGGAGGCGCCACGTGCGCGGTGCAGCCTGGAGGGTCCGCTAGAGGGCGCTGCGGCTGCGGCGAACTCGGGGCGGGCGCGGGTTGGGCCTCGCGGGCCGCCGTCCGCGCTATAAAAGGCGCGGCGCGCGGCAGTGCGGCCTTTCCGGGCTACGGGGATATAGGGCCGCGTAGTGTGTTTGCTTGGCCTCGGGGCCGGAGCTCCGGTCCCCGCCCGCCCCAGCGCCCGCCGCCGGCCGAGCTCTGACCCCCGCGTCTCCATCGTGGGTCGCGATGGTCGGATGTGCGCCCGGGTCCGCGGGATAGGCGGGCGCAGAGGTCCCTTGTGTTGGCGGGGGTGGGTGCGGCGAGGTTCAGGCACCTCCGCGTAGCATCGTGGGGCTGGGGCTGGGGCTGGGGGCGCCGCGGATTGCTATGCTTGCCGCACTTTCCCGGCTCTGAAGCCTCGAGAACACGGCTATAGGCGGCAGTAGTTTAATGGGTGAGTCGGGACATTTCATTCAGAAATTGCCCCCTCCCCCCTTCAGCGCGGCTGCTTTCCCTGCTTGTGACCTTGAGGGAGTCACTTTATACTCTTGACCATCTGTTTTGTCTTTAAACGGACTGGTTGTCACTGCTTACTGAGCTCTAAGAGGTGATTTCCGAATTATAGTGTGTGTGTGTGTGTGTGTGTGTGTGTGTGTGTGTAGTACAGTGGGTGTGAATGCGGTGGCCTCCTTGTGGAAGGGGTGGCTCTATTCATCGCCTGGTCCCTTGATACCTGCGGCCTGCACTACTGTATTGTAACCTCCAGTTTCCACACCCCCCCAAAGTAAACAGGGAGTAAAACACGGAGGGTACCATGGGTTTGGTGTGTAGACACCTGTAGGCTTGGAGATCAAATGCAGCAAATAAAGCCTGGGTGAAGGGCCTTTTTGTGGGCTTGTAAAGTTGTTATAAAGCGTGGGTTTCTTTTTTTCTCTAGGGAGTTTGCCTGCTGGGAACTAGGGGCCTGCTGGGGTCTCAGGTGAGTTGACACGTGTGCTGGGACAGGTTTGCACTGAAGAATAATTTTTGTGCTAGTTGAATGCCTTTTTTGTTACATTCTAAGCACGGGGCCAGGGCATCCATGTGGTCAGGGAATAAAAACTTGAGTTATTTAATCTTCTGTAGGCACTGCCCCTAGAGGCGTTGCAGATGTGGCTGTTGTGCCACATTTGTGTCATTAGGTGGCGGAGAGAAGAGAGGCTTGACTGTGCCCAGCGTTCTGGCCCGTGGACATCTGGATGATTGTTAGTCTGACACTTGACTGTGTGCTGACTGGGTGTGTGTGTTTACTGGCAGCGTGAAGGCTATCGTGTAAAAGCACTTATAATTCCCTCCTAGTTCTTGGCTGGCCCTGGAACACGAGGTTGCCAGGTGTGTGACGGCAGCAGGTAGGAGTGACCCGCTGGTGCAGTGATGAGCAGGAAAGGTGAGTGGGTTTCAGTAAGGCTGACTTGGTGAAGATTTGTCACATTGGATTAAAAAAGGGTGGCACTAAAATTTTCCTTTCTAGCGTGAGCTCAATAATACCACCTAACAATCTGAATAATTTGGCTTATTTTAGGTGGATCCATGGGTAGTTACTCTCTCTTAAAAGAAATTTTATGATGAGTTGTGCAGCCAGAAACTAGAAATAAAGTTGCCAGGTTTAAACGTTACAGAGATAATTCCGAAGGCCGGCTGTGCTACGTTATGTGAGGTTTTTCTAAATTCTAGAGAACTGTTACCTGTGTTGCCTTGTTTAGTGTACTTTGAGCCGTTGATCTATCTAGGACCTCTCTAGTAGCTCCCTGGGAGAGGGTGCAGAGATTTCTAAGGAGGGCCCTCCTGGCTGCCCTATGATCCCCTGGGTTCATCAAATACCAGCCTATTGCCAGGTGCCAGCATAGGCAGCCGTTTTCAATTTTTGCCTCGGGCTGCCCATTGCGGGTCTAAAGGTGACGGTGGAAAGGTGAAGGGTTCATGTGTCAGTAGCATCCTTCACTAGTTCTTTTTTATATATAAATTTATTTTATTTATTTTTGGCTGCGTTGGGTCTTCGTTGATGCACATGGGCTTTCTCTAGGTGCGGCGAGCGGGGGTCTCCACTTCACTGGAGCCACGCATCTAGGCGCTCAGGCTTCAATAGTTGTGGCTCACAGGCTCAGTTGCTCCACGGCATGTGGGATCTTCCCGGACCAGGCCTCGAACCTGTGTGCCCTGCACTGGCAGGCGGGTTCTTAACCACTGCACCACCAGGGAAGCGCAGCCTTCACTAGTTTTAAATACTGGCAACAGCAATAACGGCAGCCAGCTTTTCTTGCACTGTGATTCTGGGCCAACCGCTTTTGTTCAGTACAGGAAGGACAGCGGCTGTTGGCCTGTGAACCTAGGCAAGAATGACCAGCCGACACAGTCCAGACCAAGGTGAGAGGTGGTGCTTTTCTGAGCTCCTCTTGGAGGCCTGCTGGGCGGGCGGGACACTGCCCTGCAGATGCCGGACTTGCTGGCACCACGGGTGCGGCAGCCCTGCGGCGCCTGTGACGTTGGGGCGGAGAGGAGGCGGCTATTTCTACGCTCAGTGCCCAGAACAGTGGGCGCTAAGAATGGTTTGTAGCCGGACATCACCAAAAGCTGCGTGAGGGAGCACCTTGTTTCCACGCGCACTTGCAGTGGGAGCTGTGCGCAGGCCCTTGAAGACTTTGATATTCTTTTTCTTTGTATGATAAAGTTCGTTGTGAGAATTAAATGAGATACGTATACAGGCATATGGCAAGCTTTGGGCACAATGGGATTGACCAGGAGAGAGTCTCCTTACTGGAAATGAATGTTCTGTTGGTCTGCCTGGCGAGGAGTTTTTAGGAATCCTTGGGCAAGTTTGACCTGCATCCCTGGCTGAGGGCCGCTGAGCTGGTACCGAGGCCCTGTGGGGCTTCCAGGCCCTGTTCAGAGTAGGACCCTAGGTGGGGATGAGGGGGGCCCAGAGCCACTGGTCCACGAGCGCTCGTACTCTGAGGACCTTGAGACGAGTCACTCTGGAAGGAAGGCCAGAGGTTCGCTCCTGGCTTTTGTCCTGTTGGTGAGGCAGAAGTCGGGCCCCCTTGTGGAGCCCCTCGACCCCCTCGACGGGTTGGGCCGACCGTAACCCTATAAAAAATGACCAACCAGGGCTGTCTTGGCCTCCTTGCCAGGTGGAGAGCGTTTTGCTGTTTCCTGAAATGTTTTAAGTTGGAGGGTTGAACAAAACCTGTAGGTTAGTGGCTCTTCGACTAGGGGCAGTTTGTCCCCCTCCCAGGGCACGTGGCAATTTGCAGGGCAGGAGAGGGATGGGGTGCTGCTGGCATCTAGTTGGTGGGGTCCAGGGCTGTGGCTGCATGTCCTGTGGTGCCCAGGATGGCCCCGCAGTAAAGCTACAGGGTCCCAAATGCTGATAGGGCCAAGGCTATAGAAAATAATTTGGGAGGGATTCACCGACTGGATTTCATTTCTCAGGTCTGTGGGCCCAGCTCGGTGCTGTGCGGCTGGTCAGTGGAACAGACCTGCAGGTGTGGCTCTTGTCACTCTAGGACTGGCTTCAGGACAGGTAAGTTGGGAGCGGGGTGCCTGGCTGGGGGTCTGACAGAACTTTTGGACCCTTTAATACAAGCACATGGTATCAATTGTGGGTGTGCTTTGAGGAGAGGTGAGAATGTCCAAGTAGCTGACAGTGAAGGCCACCGTGGGCAGAACTGGTGGTGAGGCAGGACAGTGGCCTGACCTCAGCCACCTCCCCGGTTAGACAGCGTGTTGGCAGCAAATTGCCAGGTCTGTGGCTCAGGGCGGCCTGGCTGGGTGGCTCTGGCTGCAGTATCTGAAGGCTTGATCGGGCCAGAAGGAAGCACTTCCAAGACAGCATATGCTCTGGCTGCTAGCAGGGGCCCGAGGCTCCTCACAACGTGACAGCTGGCTTCCTCCAGAGCTAGTGTGACCCAGCCTCAGAGCCAGCCCTGGTGCCCTTGGAAGGGACCATAGGGTGGGCGGGAGCTGCCTGCACAGCATGTGTCTGGTTGGTTCTTAATCCAAGTTTTGGAAGTGTGCTCTTTATTTTGTTGTTTTTTGTTGTGTTTTGTTTTTTTGAGAATCTTGAACTTTTGGCTACTCTTGGCTGCTACTAAGCAGCTACCAGAGTTTATGCCCACTTCCTTGTGTCGTGCGATGTGGCTTGTCAACTGGAGTGGGGTTGGGGTGACAGTGTAATTGCCGGAAGCAAGCCGACTTGAGCAGAGAGGGTGGCAGGTGGCGGTACATCCGGTAGGTTCACCTTTGAGCCCGGCAGCAGCAGCAGCGTTTCCTGTCCCATCCTACTTGGTAGATGAATTCCCCTAGAAACTGGGTGGAACGGTCAGAAGGAGAGGGGAGCAGGGCTTGGGGTGTCTGGCAGGAGAGGCTGAAGAGGCTTGAGCAACTGTGTCCTTGCATTCCAGAAGCCAGTTGCTCTGCTAAGGAGGCTTGACTTGGTCCAGCCCATCCAGCACTGGGGGGCGTGGTGAGTGGGTCATCTCGGTTTTCGGTTTTCTGTCTGCAGATCCGGCCGGAAGAGCCCAGGGCACCGCCCTCAGATCTCCAGGAGAGTGCACTGGAGTGGAGCCAGGGGAGTGTGCGCAACTCAGCATGGGGGCCACACACGTCCAGTCTGCCGTCAGCGGCAGTGGGGAGCCGGGGGAAGTCGAGTGTCCTGTGATGAAAAGGAACCTGCGCGCTTATAGGATAACTTGTGTGCGGAGCGTTGGTGTGCTGTAAAGCAGCTCTGTGTGCCTTTCCCCCTTGGTGTGGATCAGCGGTGCTGAGGCAGCAGGCGCGATACAGAAGTGTGAGCAGAGACCTTCTGGGATCCCCAGACTCCAGGGAAATGAAAGGTGACGGCCAGCCTAGTGAAGAGGACAGGAGGCGGGGGTGGCAGCCCAGCAGGCGCGCCTCGTCTCGGGGCCCTAATCCTGGCTCGAGCCGGGTGGTCAGGGGAGCTGCATGGTCTCCTGGGCGAGCAGAGCCCACAGTCCTGAGCCGTCCTGAGCTGTGTTGGGTCATCTCCCCCCATCCCAGGGGAGAAATCTAGATGAGGTTTAAGAACTAGTGCTTTAAGAATGTGGATCTCATAGTTGAAACCTCAGAACACGTGTCTTCAGCACAAGGTGTTAAAGTGAACGGAAGGATTCAGCGCCTTTTCAAGGAGGGTGTCTCCATGTGGGCAGAACTAGAGAATAAATGGGTCTTGAATAAACTGTCTTGACTTGTGTTTCTCTGACCAGCTGAGGGCCCAGCAGGAGCTGAGGGTGTAAGAGGGTCAGGCTCCTGGGCTCACAGCTTCCTGTTTCAGGGGGAGGAGGGCACAGGGGACCCTTGGCTTTTTCCCGGACAGTGGATGTTACACCTAGTGGCTCACTGGCATCAGTGGAGAAGCCTTCCTGGGCTGGGCCGCACTGTCCTGTGCAGCAAGCAGTACAGGGAGAAGTTAGCGTAGAGGGAAAAACTGGAGAAAGCGCTTCTGTCAGCACCCCCTCACATCCCCGTCGGAACCACACCGGATCCGGGTTGGGGGCTCAGCTTCCAGCACCCTTGCCCTTGGCTCCAGTCATGACCCCAACCAACCAACAGCCAGGGTGTGGCTGCCCCCAACCCTGCCCTAGCCCTCCAGCAGACCGTCCAGGCTGGGGTCTGGAGTGGGCTGAGGGGACTCGGGTGCTCACGGGAATGTATTTATTTATACGTGTGTTCTCCAAAGTAACAAAACCTTGGTCTAGGCAGGTCCCTTGGCCAGCCCTTGGTGCTCAGGCTCTAGGTCCTTCCCTCTCTCCCCAACCTCTTCTGTTCCAGCTGCACAGTACCTAGAAAACCCTGGGGGTGGTGGGTATAGGGGCAGGAGCCCCACGGTTGCCCAAGCTCTGGAGACCCATAGCGTCTGGACACTGGAGCAGCCCCGTCCTTTGGTGGGGGAAGCGGGGAGAGGGCCAAGGGCAGGAGTGGTTCTTGGGGCGGCGGGGGGGGAGTGCCTGGCTGGCCGTCAGGTGTACTTGGTGTTGGAGATCTCCTTCCAGAGCAGGGTCTTGAGGTGGCTGAGCACCAGTGAATGGTGCGCCTCCACCTGGCTGGCCAGCCCGCTCAGCGTGGTGCACGTGCGCAGCTGCTTGCCCAGCTCGGCGCGCAGGCCGGCGGGGGCGCCGGGCAGCAGGTAGTCCCGCAGCAGCTCGCACACCTTGGCCAGGTTGGGCTGCACCAGGTCGCCCTTGCACTGCCGCAGGAGCGTGTCGCAGGGCGCCCTGCAGTCACGCCCGTAGGTGCAGTCCGAGCTGTGCTCGCAGTGGCGGCCCCGCAGGAAGCGGCGCACGGCGGCCTCGGGCGCCACCTGCTGCAGGTCAGCCATCCTGAAGTCGTACTTGGCTGTGTAGCCCACGTTGGCTAGCGTGGTCTCGCACATGTAGAAGGTCCCATAGGCGCCGTGGAACAGCTCCTCCACGAACTCCAGCAGGCCGATGGCAATCTTGGCGCGCCAGGGCCACGCGGGCCCCAGCCACTGCTGCAGGGCCCCATGCAGGGCAGGTGGCAGCAGCGGGCGCAGCAGAGGTGGGAGCGCGGCCCCGGGCCAGGAGCTGTGCGGGACCCCCTCGGTGAGGTACAGGTCCCCGCAGTAGCCCAGCAGCCGGGAGGCGTGCTCCTTCTCCTGCAGGGACAGCAGCAGCAAGAACTCGTTCCTCTGCAGCAGGGCCCACACTGACTTGGCCTCGGCCAGGGACACCCTGTGGTCCTTGTTGAAGTCGGCCATGAGCAGGACCTGTCCGGCCAGCGCGGGCAGGGAGGGCAGGTCTCCCAGGTTCGCCTGAGGTTTGGGGGCAGGAGAGAGGAGGCCAGGGCGTCGGCCAGCCGGCCAGCAGGCTGCGCTCCGGACCGCCAGGTAGGGGGAGCCCCGCCTCCAGCCGACAGGATGGAGGGGACAGCCAGGGACCTGCAAGGCCCCCTCGCCACTACTGGAAGCCCAGCTGCGGAGCCGCGGCACAGGTGGGAGCGCTGGGTGGGGCCCGCTCACCGCTCATCTGCCCCTCCGCTCTCCCCGAAGATGCCCCTGGGGTGGGGCCTCAAGCCTCTGGCTGCTCCCCGAGGGAGGGTCTGCTTGGAGCTGGGGGGCTAGCCAGGCACCTGGCTGGCCCGTGTGGCCTCCACCCAGCCTGCCTCCTGCCCTGCCACACGTCCCTGGGCATGAACTTGACTGGCCCCCAGGAGGGCCAACTGACCTTGAGAAAGCTGAGGGTCATCTCCTGGAACTCCTTAATCGAGGTGCCGCGGGTGGGCTTGTCAAAGAGCACCAGCTCCCGCCGGGGGGCCGCGTCTGCCCCCGCCTTCGAGTCCAGGCTCTCCTCAATGCCACACTTGATGGTCACCTCCTTGCCCTGCCAGAGCCCGCTGTACACCTGCACAGGACCACAGGGACCCTCCGTGCAGATGTCCCCCTCTGGCTGCACCGAGGGTGTCTGAGCCCTGGGGCTGACCCTGGCCCGACCCTGCTGGGCTTACCTGCTGGCCCGGGACAGAGGAGAGGCAGGTCCTCCACTCCACCTGGTGCAGGTTGCACAGGTCCTGGCAGATGGAGCCTGAGATGATGCCCTTGCGGTACTGGTCACACTGAGGAGAGGAAGACGCAGGAAGTGGCCTGGGCAGGTGGGGGCTCGTCCTGCCCGCCCGCCGGCCCCTTCTTTAGCCAGATGCACAGGGAGAAGCTTTCTGCAGTAATTAGGTCAGGCTCTGGAGTAGCTGCCGCCCCCACTGGCCCCTTCTCCGCTCTAGACGAGGCCTTGCAGCCCCCTGAGTCCTGGGGGTCTGGGCTGACCTGAGCAGGTGAGGCCGGAGGGGATGGAGTCAGGCCCGTCCCTGCGGGGGGGTGGGGGGGAGTCGTGGCGTCTGGAGCCAGTGGGGGGTGAATTCCTGGATGCTCATCACCGTTGCCATGGTGCCCAGGCCCTTGGTGGAGAGGGCCTGGAGGAAGGAGAGGGAAGGGAGGTGCAGAGAGAGTGCTGAGGGGTGGGAGGCGCCAGAGGCCCTGGACTCACCTATGGGGAACAGGGAGGCCACGACAGCCGTTCATCCAGAAGAAACCCAAGAGACCACACGCTGTCACTCTGCCACCTTGGAGGGAGGCCCTCCACCACAGGGGTCTGTTCTGACCCCCGAAAAGCCCCAGGGCCACAGGGCCCTTGTGGGGTGGTCTGCCAGGGAGCCTGGGCGGCAGGGCTGGGCCAGGGCGGGGGAAGGGACCTGTCAGCCACACTGCCTACCAGTGTGGGGAGGGGCTTCCACGGAAGCTGAGGTGGGCAGTGTGTCCATCAGCCTCAGGGCTTCTGCGACCCATCAGACATCTCCCCTCCCAGCCTGTTTACTGTGTGCAGACGGGGCGGTGGTGGGGACCCGGCCGAGCACCCAGAGGTCCACGGGCACCTGGTCCGCGGCCCCTGGTCCTGCCTTCCCCGCCCCCACACACACACACACACTGGGTGGCCTTGGATAAGCTGTGGAATGTCTAGGAGATGGCTGATACCCCCAGGAGGTGGGCAGGTCTCCCCTGGAAAGGAGAGGGTGTCCCCACGGCCCCAGGGACAGGCCTCAGGAGAGCTGGGCCCAGCAGCCAGGGCACTCTGGGAAAACGGAAGCTGCAGGTCCTCTGGCTGGGAGGGGCAGGCCCCTCCTCTGCTCCCCCAGGGCCCCTCAGTCCTCTGCATGTTGGGGCGCTGCTGGGGGCACACAGGAGGTACTCAGAAAACACCCGCCAGCTCCGAGCGTCTGCTCACTGCATGCCACTGGCCAGACCCCATCTCACGCCTCCTTCCAGGTCTTGCTGCCCGCAAAGGCCCCTCCACCCACTGCCAGCACCAGGCGGCCCGGGCTCATCCCATACCTCCTGCCCCGCTCCCTGGCCCGAGGGGTCCCCAGAGCAGGGCCTTTTCCTGTCCGCACCCAGAGGCCGGGCTCCATCCCCACACACGCCTGCCCCTGGGTCTCCCCAGCTCCCCGCCCAGCGCCCCCGACTGTGAAGGCAGAGCCATGTGTCCAGCACCCAGCTTGGGCCAGGCCCCTGGAGGCCCCCAGTGAGCCTTTCTGGAATGAATGAGCTTTTGCCTGAGAATGGCCGGGAGGCCCGAGGCCTTCTCCTGAGCTGGGATTGTGCCCTCCGTGCCTGGTGGCAGCCCCGCCCCCAGGAAGCCTGAGCCAACCATCAATGGGCCCCTTACAAGTCCCTACGCATGGGCCCGCTCTGGAGCCCCTTGCCGCTCCCACTGCCACCTCTGGGCTTTCCCAAGTGTGGCCCCCCAGGGACCTTGCCCAGAACAGGCCTGCTGAGCCCTTCCGGGGCACCACACAGCCCCCCAGGAGGAGTGCTCTCATCCTGCAGAGGAGAAACTCCAGGCCCCTGGCTGGTGCGAGGCAAATGGAGACGGGTTCAAGGCCAGGCGTCTCCCACAGCTCCCGCTTCGAGACCCCAGGAGCTCTGCTGGGGCAGGGCAGGTCTGTCCCCAGGTGGCATGGAGGCCTCAGAACCCTGGTCGGCTCGCCAAGGGCTCCAACCTGCCCGGGGAGGCCAGGCAGGGCGGCCGGGGACAGGGAGGGGATCAGAGTCTGAGGTTTGCCAGGGCCCCTTCGGCCGGCCTCACCCCGCCCTCCAGCCAGTCACGGCATCAGCAGGAGCAGTGAGCCACCCTGTGTGCACGCTCGTGGGCTCACAAGCGCTGGCATAGACAAGCACACGCAGGCTCACGCGCCCTCACATGCACATGCACGGCCTTGCTGTAGTCGCCACGGTGGCGACTTAGCGCGGTCTCCCGTCTGAGGCCCCGAAGACCATGCCCCGCAGCCACCTTTGCTGGACTCCTGGCTCCAGGAGGGGCCCTCAAGGCCACCAGTGCCTGCCTGTCCCCATCTGGGCTAAAATGTCTCCCTCATGGACACCTCTACATCTGGCTCTGTCCATCTGCCCGTCCCCAGCCGCCCGCATCTGCGCAGCCTGCCCTTGGCCTCCGCATTCCTCTCTGGCCTCCCCCATGGCCCGCCAGGGGTAGCTCTGCAGTCGGCATGGTCAGATGTGTCTTAAAACCCACTGGGCCGGCGCCTCTGAGCCACGTCTCTAAGCTGCCACGGCAGGAGCGCTGGCCCAGGAGCCCACAGGCCTGGCCCGAGGTGACACTTACGATGACCACCTGGCAGATGTGCCCGCGGCAGAGCTCAGCGTAGGACGAGTAGTGAACGTAGGCCAGCCAGCTGCCCGCGAAGACGCCCAGCCAGACCAGGAAGATGTACTTGACCCTGAGGCCCGGGAGCCGGCCCTGCGGGGGAGGGGGCCATGAGGGAGCACCGCATTTGGGGTGCTGACCCCACGTCCTGGACCCCAGCTTTCCCGAGGGGTGCCCCCACCTCCGGGGGCCAGCACCTGCCCAGCCCAACGTCTCCCTCCCCTTCCACCTACTCACTGTGGGTGGGGCCAGGGCCTGGTGTCTCCCAGACCTTTAAATCTCACAGGCAGGTAAAAATAAATTCCAAAATGAGGGAGATATGGGGTAGACGCTCATTATTTTGCTGAATAAAGAGATTTCGAACAATTTTCCCTCCTGTCCTGCCCACATTTCATAGTGACATGTAACCTCTGCACAAGGTCAGGCTGGAAGAGCACCCACACCCCCGCACACTGTCCCCCTGGGTGGTGGAGATTTCGGGCTGGACCCGGGCCAGCAGGGGCTGCGGGGTTGGAGGCACGGTCACCCTGTGAGCCTTTAAGAGACATGGCCTCACCCACCCACGATCACAGAAGCCAAAGGGTGGATACAGCCCGCTTGTCCATTGACAGATGAGTAGATAAACCAAATGTGGTCCGTCCACACGACAGAATATTATACAGCCACGAAAAGGAAGAGAAATCCCGACCCAGGCTACAGCAGTCCCTGCCCTGGCCCCTGTGGGTCCTGTCACCCATGGGCGAGTGAGCCCCTAGGACAGGAGGACATCGTGTCCAGTGAAATGAGCCAGACACGAGACAGATCCTGTGATTCCACCCATGCGAGGGCCTCGAGTCAGATCCACAGAGACAGGAAGGGTTGGGGGGGGCCAGGGGCTGGGGAGGATGGGGAGTGAGTGTCTAAAGGGGATGGAGTTTGAGTTTGGGAAGATGATGAGGTGGGTTCTAGAGACGACGGATAGTGACGGCTGCACAACAATGTGAATGTGCTTAATGCCCCTGAACTGTGCACTCAAAAATGGTTAAGATGCTAAATTTATGTGATGTATAATTTACCACGATAAAGAACAGATAACTAAGACATGCAGCCCCTGGCCCTGCTGCCAGATGCTCTGTCCTAGAAGTCCGGGGTGGGTCGGGAACTGCTTCTATGGAGGGCTCAGCCCCTCTGCCAGGTCTCCCCAGCTGACGGGCAGAATCACAGGGTGGGAGAGTCCCAGAGCCCTGCAGGAGCCGGGGGCACTGTCTCCCATCCAGGCCCCAAGCCAGGATAGCAGGGGCATCAACTTCCTTCCCGGCCCCCACCCTGGTAAATCACAGGCCTCACTGGCTGCTGTCCAGGGGCGGCCAGCTGATGGGATGGGGTTACCATGAGCTGACCCCTGCAAGAGCTCAGACACCTTGACCAGGCAGCTGAGCCCCAGAGAACAGGGCCCGGGCCCAGGGCCCAGGAGGGCAGGAGGGCCTGGGGCTTGAGGCCAGCCTGCCCCAGAGGGGAACCACTGCCAGCACTGGTCACGCACCCTGCCACCCGCGGGCCAGGGAGCGCCTCCAGTCCTGGTTAGTCCTGGGTCCTAGTCACCTGGGGGCTGGGGCCAAGAAATGGGGCCAACGGGTCCCCACTGAGGACAGGGCAGGGGCCTGCAGGCCCAGCCCAGGCATCTGTGCTCATTTTGACGGTTTTTCCAGGAGACGCAAGGTCCTCACCTCCTGCTTCCCTAGCACCACCTCACACGGAGGTGCCGCAGCAGGAGGGCCTCTGAGAGCTCCAGGGGCAGGCTTGGAGCCTCAGAGGCCTGGGGTGGCCCTGGGGCCGAGTGAGCGGGTTGGGTCTCAGGCCCACTAGTCCCTGCCACTGCATCTGTTTCCGCCAGTTTTGTTCAAAGGGAAAAACAGGAAAGCAGAGGAACAGTGGGTGGGGGGCCGGGGAGCTGGGGATGTTGTCGGGCAGGATGAGGTCAGAGGACTTCCAGCCGCTGGTGAACCACGCCCCGAGGTGGAGGTGGGCAGGGCCTCTGGGGGGCCAGCGCTGGGAGTCCTGGGGGAGATGGCCAGGACGAGGACAGGCTGTAGCCTGCACTGGACCCAGGGGCTGCCCTGGGCCGGACCCAGGCTTCCCAGACTGACTGCAGGGCCCACCGTGGACACTGCCCACTGTCCCGCCAGACGCCTTCCAGCTCGGGCCTTCAGGTGGCGGCCCAGCTCTCAGGACACCGTCCGCACTTGGCTAGCTGTGACCGACCCCCGGGCCCTTATCTTAGGCGGGCACCTCCTCCAGAAGTAGTCCCTGCCCTGGCTCCTGTGGGTCCTGTCACTCGTGGGCGAGCGAGCCCCTAGGACAGGGAGTGCCCTGCTCCTCAGTGGGTCCTGTGCACCTACTCGCCCACCGTGGCCTGCCCAGCTCCTCGTGGAGCCGCTTGGAGGGGTCACTCGGGGGACAGTAACAGCACAGTGATCGGCAGCCTTGGGGACAGTGACCCACATGCGCTACGACCTCCAACCCTCTACCAACCTAGGAGTGTGCTTCACATGCAGGGAAACTGAGGCTCAGGGTGTGTCCTGACATTAACGGGGGTCCTGGGCTCAAACCACTGGGAACCCACCAGAACCCCTCTCCTGTCCATGCCCATCTGCCGTTCCCGGGCTGAGCTCAGAGGCCTGACACCCAGGGTCCGGGACCCGTGACTCTGGCTTCCCCTGCAGCAGCTCAGTCAAGTTCTTTCCCGCAGTACGGCAGCTGCTGCACCCTCTGCCTCCCAGCATGGGGGTGGACACAGACCCTCAGCTCCCACCTTGCCCAGCGCTGGGTGGGGACCACCACGAACCCAAGGCCCCAGGCGGGCAGGGAGGGCTTCTGGCACAGACAGGCACCCGGTTACCTGGCTGCCACCCTTCTGCACAGAGGGGAACACGGTGGCCTGGGCTCTGATCAGGGCTGTCTCCTTCTGCCCAGGGGCTGGGGTCCTGGAGGACACTGGGGTCGCAGGTGTGGCCCGGATGATCTGAGACTCTGATGTGGGCCTGGCTCAGACCACCCAAAGCAGAGGGGACAGGGTTCCTGACAGCTGGCACCCGAGGCAGCCTGGGCCTCCCCTGCAGATGGCAGGGTCCTGAGAGGGGCATTGATTCGTCCAAGGTCACTGTGGGGTCAGGACACACTCCTCGCGCTGGCTGGGGGATGGCCCGGGTGGGGAGGGTAGACTTTCTTAGGGTGGTTTTATGGGTCCCAAGTTTTCCATCACAGAAAAACAAACCTGGTCTTTGAAGTAGAGGGAATCGGAGCGGACTTGGTGTGGCTTCTGGGCCTGCGGGAGCAGGTCCAGCCCGCGGCGGGGTGGGGCCTCCCTCAGCCCCAGAGGCAGGGACGCCACCCTGCAGTATTCGCGGGGCCCTGCCGCTCCACTCACCGCATGGACAACCCTCACCCCAGTCCCCAGTACCCTCCCTGCCCCCAGCCTCCCCGGGGGCCACGCACCGCAGCGTTCATCGGCCTTGAGTCCCGAACCCGCCCCGGGCCCCAGGCTGGACGCCGCGCGCCCCCGCCGAGGCCCGGGCCCCACAGCGGGCGGGGCGGGGGCGCGCCTACCTGCAGGCCCTTGGAGAAGGGGCAGAAGAGCACCAGGTGCGCCAGGCGCCGCAGCCGCCGCATGGTGGGCGCGGGCCGTGCACCGGCCCGGCTCGGCTCGGCCCGGCTCGGCCTCAGCCCCGCGGGCCGGCCCGCAACGGCCGCCGCGCCTCCTCCCCGCCCCGCGTCCGCGCCGCAGCGCTCGCCTCTGACGGCCGGGCGGGCGCGCGCGAGCGGAGGGGAGGCGCGGGGAGGGGGCGCGGCGGGGACGCGCGCGGGGTGGGGGCAGGGAGCAGAAGGCGGGAGAGGGCGCGTGGCCGCGAGGGTGGCGGTGCGGGGGCGCGCGGCGGGGAGGGAGGGAGGAGGAGGAGGGAGGGAGGAGGAGGGAGGGAGGAGGAGGAGGGAGGGAGGGAGGAGGGAGGGAGGAGGAGGAGGGAGGGAGGAGGAGGGAGGAGGAGGGAGGGAGGAGGAGGAGGGAGGGAGGAGGAGGGAGGGAGGAGGAGGAGGGAGGAGGAGGAGGGAGGGAGGAGGAGGAGGGAGGAGGAGGGAGGGAGGAGGAGGAGGGAGGGAGGGAGGAGGGAGGGAGGAGGAGGAGGGAGGAGGAGGAGGGAGGGAGGGAGGAGGGAGGGAGGAGGAGGAGGGAGGGAGGAGGAGGAGGGAGGGAGGAGGAGGAGGGAGGGAGGAGGAGGAGGGAGGAGGAGGAGGGAGGGAGGGAGGAGGGAGGGAGGAGGAGGAGGGAGGGAGGAGGAGGAGGGAGGGAGGAGGAGGAGGGAGGGAGGGAGGGCCGGGGGCGCGGCGGCGGGCCGCGGTGCTGGTGGGAGGAGACCGCGGCCCCGCCTCCACCCCACCGCCCCCCTCCCCGCGCCCCGCCGTGGAGAGAAAGGGGAGGGCGCCGAGGCCCCGCCCGCCCGCGCCCCCAGCCCGCACCCTTGAGCGGCGGGGTTGTCACAGGCGGGGCCGTCGTCACGGGAGGGGACTGCCACGGGCGGGGCTGTCGCGCGGACCCCTGCAGAGAAGAGACGGGTGGTGGAGCCGGGCGGCCTGAGGAGGTCCCACGGGGCAGGGGCGGTCGCGCGGGGCGCGGGAGGGGCGGTGAGCCCAGGGACCGGGGCGTGTCGCGGCTAGGTCCCTAGTGGGGTCCCGCGCCAACCACCCGGCCTGGAGGGGCCGTGGACACTGCGGCAGCGTTTGCCTCTTTCTCCCGCTGTTTAAAGAAATACAGGCAAATGCGCCCTTTCACTGTGCGTCTCTGCCGGTGTTTACACAGACAGCCCTGTGGGCACCACCGCTTTCAGGCTACAGATCAGTTCCACCCCCGACAGACCCCGGGGCCCCTCTTCCTTCCAGCCCTCCCGTGGCCCAGCCCTGGGGAGCTCGGGCTCTTCCCCTGCACGTCACATAAAGGGAATAAAGCAGCCACAGCCTTCAGGTCTGGCCTCTGTCATTAGGCAGAGGGCCCTGGAAAGTCAGCACCCGCTCTTTGCCAGGGGGACTCCGGCCCCAGGCACCAGCTTGATCAGCCAGTCACCACCCGCAGGCCCTTGGAGCCGGTTCTGGCTTTGGGAGATCAAGAGCAGAGCTGCCATCAAGTCTGCATTCGAGTTTCTGTGTGAAGGAAATCCATTTTCCCCGGGGTGATACAGAGCAGGGATGCTGAGTGCTGCGGTCGGGGTAGGTTTAACTTCCTCCAGAGCTGCCAGGACGCTTCCAGGCTGCGCGTTAACATCCCACTGCAGGGTGTGGGAGTTCTGGTTGCACCACATCCTCAGCAGCGCTTGGTATTGTCCGTTTTTAAATTCTGGCCATTTGGGACTTCCCTGGTGGTCCTGTGGTTAAGACTTCGCCTTCCAATGCAGGGGGTGCGGGTGGGGAGATAAGATCCCACATGCCTCGCAGTCAAAAAACCAAAGGATAAAACAGAAGCAATATTGTAACAAGTTCAATAAAGACTTTAACAACGGTCCACATCAAAAAAAAATAAAATTTCTGGCCATTCTACTGAGTGTGCAGTGGTGTTTCTTTGTGGTTGTTATTTGCATTTCCTTAACAACTAATGATGTTGAATACTTTTTATGTACTTAGTTGCGACCTGTATATAATCTTTGGCAAAGAGTCTATTCAAAAATTTTGCACATGTTTTAAACTTGTTTCCTTGTTGTTGAGTTTTGACAATTCTTTTGTATCTTCTGAAAACCAGTACATTATCAAATATGTGATTCGCAAAGATTTTCTCCCAGTCTATGGCTTGTCTTTTCATTTTCTTAACAGTGCTTTGCAAAGAGCACAAGTTCTTAATTTTCGTGAGGTCCCATTTGTCCATTTTTTCCTTTTTTTCGTTTGCACGTGTCATGTCTAAGAAAGCTTATCTTTGCTTAACCCAACCCAGGGGCACAAAGATTTCCTTCTGTGTTTTTCTTCTAGAAGTTTTACAGTATCAGGTTTTATACTTGGATCAGTGATTCAATTTGAGCTAATTTTTGTACACGGTGCAAGGTATGGGTCAAGGCACTGTTTTTTTTGTTTGTTTGTTTTTAGTTTTTGGCGGTACGCGGGCCTCTCACTGTCGTGGCCTCTCCCGTTGCGGAGCACAGGCTCTGGACGCGCAGGCTCAGCGGCCACGGCTCACGGGCCCAGCCGCTCCGCGGCACGTGGGATCTTCCCGGACCAGGGCACGAACCCGCGTCCCCTGCCTCGGCAGGCGGACTCTCAACCACTGCGCCACCAGGGAAGCCCCATGGCAGTGTTTTGGTTTGGAGTTTGGGGGTTTTTGTTTGTGGGTTTTTTTGCATGGATATCCAATCGTTCCAGCACATTTGTTGAAAAGATGAGCCCCGGGATGGTTTAGCAGCAGAGTGCCTCCGACAAGACACTGCCCTGCAAGCAGTTTCCCCAGCTCCCAGATAGTGGTCTTCCAGCGAGTTCCGGAGGGCAGATTTCCTGCAATTCTGCCAACACCACAGTGACTTCTCTGCTGTCCCGAGAGCCACAGCTGAGCTCTGCCAACAAGATCTCAGCCCAGGTGTTGGGGTTCCAGCTCATCCCTACAGGTTACTTCTTTTTTGGCTGTGCTGCGCGGCTTGTGGGATCTTCATTCCCTGACCAGGGATCCAACCCGGGCCCTCGGCAGTGAAAGCGTGGAGTCCTAGCCCCTGGACCACCAGGGAATTCCCTACAGGTTACTTCTTGTGTCTGGTCTTCACTCCAATCCTCCATTACAGTTAGTAATTCTTGTAGCAAACTTTCCCGGTTGAGATTGCCATGTGGCTTCTGTCTCCTGATGGGACCCCAACTGACACAGGTCCGGTGCAAAAGGGACATGGGCATTTTTATTTTTATTTATTTTTTTGGCCACACCTCACGGCTTGCGGGATGCTAATTCCCCAACCAGGGCTTGAACCCGGGCCCTTGGGAGTGAACGCGCAGAGTCCTAACCACTGGACTACCAGGGAATTCCTGACACAGACATTTTAATAAAACTTATGGAGACCCTACACCCCACACTTTGGACCACGTGGCCCACCCGCGGTCACCCAATGTCCTCAACCAAATGATTGTTATACTCGGATCGATGACCAGGATGGTCCCATAAGAGAGTCCAGGTGGCTGGACCAGGATTAAGTTTGCATCCCCTCAATCCCCTATGGACGCTCCAGGCTGGCCAGAGGGTCCCCTTAGGAGAAGAGAGAAGCATCTGCACGGGAGGGTTGGGGTAGGATCCTGGTCGTCTCCAAAGGATCTGCATAACCCCACCTCCACCCTTTCATGCTGCTCATTGCCAAGGTGACCAAACAGAGGTGCTCCTCTCTGGGGACAGCCACATTCAGTGACCAAGCTGCCTGGCTAAGGTGTGTGGGCCAGGAGGAGGGGATGGAGGTAGAGTCAGAAATCTCCTAAGCGAACTTTGGAGAGGCCATTCCAATGCTCTGTGACACCAGCGGCTGTGGGCACTGGGAAGCAGGGAAGGGCCTCTGGCTCCTTGACTGCCAGCCCACTGTGGGGCGGCTTTTGTGATGAATGAAGCACCATATCAGGCTGCAAATGAAGCCAAACACACGACACCGCTCAGAGCCATGTCGTGCCTTCTCTGTCTTTGCGTCCTCACATTACCTTCAGAGACCCTATTTCCAAATCGGCCACATTCTGAAGTTCTGGGTGTAGCTTTGCGCAGTGGCAGTATCATAGCCAGTGAAGTTTATCCGAGGCGCGATTATTGCTAATTGAAGTTCTGGGTGACCACGAACCCGGGCGGGGTGGGGGTGGGGCCACTATCCAACCCAATACACAGACCAAACAGATACATCATTGGAAACGGCCCAAGAGCCAGTGAAAATATAACACGTTTTATCAAGGGACCCCAAAATAGAAATGGTTAATCAGGAGAGAAGTGTATTTCTCTTTCATGTAGCACTCTTTGAGTGTAAGCGTCCGAGGGCTGATATGGAGACTGCACTTTCTCAGGGACTTTCTCAACACCTGGTTTCTGTTAGTCTGGCAGTCCAGAATGGCTGTTCCAGCTCCAAACATCACCTCCACACTCCAGCAAGGAGGAAGAGCAAAAGGGACGTGAATAGCGAAAAAAAAAAAAAAAAAAGGGACGTGAAGAGCATGACTTTCCCTTTAAAGACAAGACCTAGAAAAGCATACCTCTTCTGCTCACATCCCATTGGCCAGAGATTAGTCATATGACCTTTCTTGCTGCAAAGCCTGCAGGGAAATGTAGTCTTTTTTTTCCTGGGCAGCCGCATGTTCAACTAAACTCCAGGTTTTTCTGGTGCCCCACAGCCTCGGGCACAGGTGTGTCACGGGGAAAATGGAGAAATGGAGACTTGGGCCCTGGGCACATTGCCCTTCCAGACGTAGCTCATCCCACTGCCGCAGGCCCCGCTGACCTAGGACTGAGGTCAGGGGTCATGCGGTTCCCTTCAGACAGGTGTTTTGGGAGGTGTGGATGCCTTCAGGCTCAGGCCAGGCCTGGGGAATGTGATGTCTGCATTAAGACCCAAAGGATGGGGGCAGGGGGAGAGAAGGGGAGGATGGAGTCCAGGCAGAGGGACAGAATGTGCAGAGGCCCAGAGGCACTGGACCGCAGGCAGACATGGAACCTGCACTTTGCACGATGGATGTTGGCACATTCAGGTGACGCAGCAGCAGGGCTGTGAGTCCCTCGTGCCTCTCTCTGCACTTACACTTCGCTGTTCCGACTAGGCGGGTGTCTGAGGGTCCTAGGGGTCTCAATCCGACGTGTGTTGCCCCGTTCTCTCACTCGCGCTGCGTCTCCACCACGTGCTTGTCAGTCTGATCTTGAACTCATGTTTGCTTGACCTTAACCCATGGGAATCCCGTATCTCTAAATCCACGGTGCTGGGAGGGATTGCGCCTGTGCGGATGGGGGCCCCGCAGAGCTGGAGGTGCAGGGCTCAGGGCACAGCTGTGGCCATCTGCCCTCGGGGCCGGGGTCTTCCTGCCTGCTCACCGCTCACCTGCTCCACAGAGGTCAGAGGTCTTGGGAGACTTCCACTTCTCAGATCCCAGAATCCCAGTTTTTTTTTTGTTTTGCAGAGGGAGGGTCCCTTGGGTGTCTAGTGCACTGCCTGCAGTGAGCTGAATAGTTGCCCCCAAAAGAGATGTATTCACATCCTCACCCCTGGACCCTGTGAATGGGGCCTTATTCGGAAAAAGGATCTTTGCAGATGTCATTAAGTTAAGATCTTGAGAAGAGGAGACCACCCTGGATTACCTTGGGGTGGGGGGCAAATCCAATGACCAGTGTCCTTATCGGAGACTCACAGAGGAGAGACAGACACAGGGGAGAAGACGGGGCAGAGGCAGGAGCCGTGCTGCCCAGGCTGAGGAACAGCTGGCCAGCAGGAGTTGGGAGAGGGAAGTGCGGCTCTCCACACCGGGATTTTGGACTTCTGGGCTCCAGAACGGGGAGACTAAATTTCTGTCATTTTAAGTCACCCTTCGTGGTAATTTGTTATGGGCGGTGCTTTCAAGAACCAGAAAGTTCCGTGTCTGGAATGTGGTTTGCAGCAGGGGGCCCTGGACAGATGGGGCTGGTGGGTCTGGTCCTGTGTGGCTTCCAGCTCCTGCCCCGGAGTCTGGACTGATCCTATTTTCTAGATGCTAAGGGATTCTTTTGAAAATGCCTTTTGGACTCCTCCTTGCACTTCTTCTTCCCAGAATGTTCTCTCTATGGATTTTTTTTTTTTTTTTTGGATTCTTTTCCACGCATCCAGTTGCAAAAGCATCCCGTTTCAGTGATCCACTGCGGTAATAACAAGGCACCTCAAACCCAGCAGCTCAGAACAGCAAGCAGTGCTGTGTGTCAGGAACCCTGGAGCGCCTCAGCCATGCGATTCTGGCCCGGGATCTCTATGACATTGATGTCAAAACGTCAGCCGGGCCTCTCGGTCCTTTGAAGGCTTACATGGGACTGGAGGACCACGTGCTGGCAGGTTGGTGCTGGCTGGAGGTGAGTTCCCGGCCATGCTGACCTCTCAGCGGAGCTGCTTGAGCATCCTCACAACATGGTGGCCAGCAATCTGAGCTCCAGGTCCCTGGAGCCACGGTCCCTGGAAGTTGCACACCAGCACTCCCCCCTCTGCCAGGAGTGAGGGTCCCCGGGGTTTCCTGGGGGCCTGCACTACACATCCCCAAGGATGAGTCAGGTCTACACAGGGAGGCTACAAGGGGATTAAACCACAGCAGGAGACCCTGAGGTTAGACCCAGCGCAGAACTTTCTTAGCATGACACCAAACAATGCAGGATATCTCCCAGAGCATTCTCACAGGAGCCCTGAGATGGAGGACGTTTCCTCCACGCTCTACAGATGGCCACCCTGGTCCAGAAGATGAGCAGCCCCTCCAAGCCACGCGCTGCGGTGATGGGACCGGGATTGGAGCCCATGTGCTGACTCTGGCTCAGCCTTCCCCTCCCCTCCGACACCCCTGCTGTCTTGGCCTAGCGCCAGGGGCCTGTTTTCCGGGTGAGGCCCCCTGGCGCCCTTAGTCAGATTGTGTGGTCCCCTCGCCCTCCCTCCTGTGTCCTCTCTCCCCTCTCTGTCGCTCCCTCCCTCCATCCCCCTCCCCCCACCTCCTCCATCCCCACCCTGACCCGCTTGCTGTCTCTGGAGGGAGGCAGAGGTCACTGTCCTGCAAGGTCTTGGTCCAGGCCGAGGTCCAGCCGGCCTTGGGGAGACAGAGGACACCATGGACTCGGCAGCACAAGGGCCTCAGGCTCAGTGGCCTGAGCCTGCACCCTCCTGACAAGCATTTCCAGGGTCACGCGTTCTGTCAGCCAGCCCTGGGCCGGGCCCTGCTATGTGTGTGTATGAGTGTGTGTGTGTGCGGGTGTGTTTATATATGTGTGTGTGTGTGTGTGTGTTTATATGTGTGTGTGTGCAGGCTCACAGGTGCCTGCACGCCCAGCCCTGGGCTGGGATGAGGAATCCAGCAGTGATCGGGGCCGGACAGAGACAGACTCGCCCCGGCTGCAGGGGCCTCAGGGTCAGTGGAGAGCCTGACACTGCCGGGCGAATGGAATGGGGGTCCCACGGGGAAGCCCAGCATTAAGGGGGCCTGAGTGACCGCCAGATCAGGAGGGCCTCTGTGACAGGGTCTTTTGGGCTGGGACGCACCCAAAGGGGCGTGTTGTGGAGGGGAGGGTCATGCGTGGAGCTCCCGGCAGAGGGAGCAGCATTGGGAAAGGCTCTGAGGCAGGAAGGGCAGACGCATTCCGGGGCTGAAAGAAGAATGTGAGGGGGTGCTGAGGGTGGGATCACCGGGAAAGACAGTCTGCTGCCCAGAGGGAGCGAGGGAAGCAGCTAGGAGGCTGAATCCCCCGGGACTGCGGCCCCGCGTTCTCACGGTTCCCAGGGCCTGCCCCTTCCCCCATCAGCGGCCCAGGGACAGGGGACGGTGGCGGAGTCTCTTCCTCCGCCACCCCGGGGTGGGGGGTCCGTGCAGTGTTACCGTGGAAAGCAGCAGGTTAAAAGACTTTGACCCAGAAATGTCACGTGCTGGAACCCGTCCTAAGTTAATCATTAAGGAAGGGCGCACAGATTTCGCGGCTCACCCAAGCAGCCTTGTTAAGAGAGAGTTCAGAACACCCTAAACGCCCCCCGTCGAGAGGCGACTGGTTACATAAATGAAGGTCTGTTCAGGCAGCACAGTATCCTGCAAACCTTAAAACAGAGCTACAGCCCTGGGCCCTCAAACGCTGGGCGCTTCTCAAGAGATGCACGTGCTCCAGGGCCCGGGGGCCTGCCCCACACCCACAGGGAGGCCACAGACTGCTTTGATGGCTTCAAAAGTCCACGATTTGGGGGAGAAACAAGTCTGTCTGATGCCGAAAGGAAGCTTATTTTTATGATGACGTTTAGACAAGTTCTTTTACGTGTCAGCCAAATGAAAAAACAGCATTTACGAACTTCACTTGTAATTTGTGGATCGCCAAGAATATAGCCGAGGACTCTAATTCTGATGAGAAGAGCAGAGCAAAGAAAAGTAGGGGGATTGTTACCCCATTTGTGGGAACTACACACAGGTATGCAGGTGTATATTGATGGGTGCGTATAACAAAAAAATCCTAAAATCTGGAAAGCCACACACTTAGATGCTACAGTGATAACTCTGGTTAGGTGTTGAGGGTACAGGTGACTTGTTTATTCTTGCCCACCTGTATCTTTTTTACTGAGGTGAGATTCATAAAACATAAAATTAACCATTTTAAGTTGCAGAATTCAGCGGCATGTAGCACATTCACAGTGTTGTGCGATCAGCACCTCTGTCTAATCCCAGAACATTTTCATCCCCCCAAAGGGAAATCCCCAGACCTCAGAAGCAGTCACTCCCCAGGCGCCCTCCCTCCAGCCCCTGGCACCCGCCAGTCTGAGTTCTGCCTCTGAAGATTTTTCTCTTCTGGATTATACTTCATGTAAGTGGAATCGTGCTATATGTGCCTTTCTGTGTCTGGCTTCTTTCACTTAAAATTAGCTTCCGATGTTCATCTGTGTGGTAGCATGTGTCAGAACTTCACCCCCGCTCACGGCTGAACAGTACCCCATGGTATGGATGGACCACGTACAATGGACTATTACTCCATTCATGAACAGAAATGCACGTTCATCAGTGGGTGCGTATTTACCTGTATCTTTTACAGTGATCGTCTAAGACCTCCCGTGAGAAGGGATGGGTCAGCCGCAGGGGCCATTTCCCCGCGTTCTCTCCCGGTTCCTTCCCCCCTCCTGTCCGGCTACCCTTTCTCCTCCACCCCCACCTGCTTTGGGGCTTCAACCCACCTGACATCAGGATCTGCAAGAGGTAAAGTTAGGACTGTTATCAACACAGATCATGAAAACGGCTCGTGTTCCACTCTGGGCTCTTTCAGATCTACGGCACCTGAAGACACCCAGCAGTGCCACTGCAGTCGCAGAAGGACAAATGTCGTGGCCCTAAGAAAGGGGAGCTGTGCACGTGTGTAGGTGCGTGTGCAAACATGCAGGGACTGTTCACGCACGTCGAGGGCCTGGAGAAGGCGTCAGCCAGCCCTGCCGTGGGACGCCAGCTCGATCCGGTCTCCGAAGGGCAAAGAGGACCGGGGTGGACCCCCATGCGGGCGTCTCAGCCTCGCTATGTGCAGTGTTCCTCTATGAGAAACACGGAGGGGAAGCTTGCCCAACTTCTCTGTGGGACAGGGCCCGGTGGGCACAGGAAGGGGAAAGTTTACCTAGAGGCAGCTCTGCGGGATGACCACAGCAGATCAGAACCCACAAGCCATGCCCTGGGGGGCGAGGCCTCTCCCTCGAGGCTGCCCTGCGGGGCTCAGTCTTCTGAGGCAGGTTCTCCCCAGAGGGGTGCTGCATGTGGGCAGCACCCTGCGGGACCGCTGTGGCCTTCAAGACGGGCTCCTGTGCTGCTGTGGTGTCACTGGGCCAGGCGCTGAGCGCCTGCCAGGCCTCTTTACGCTTTGTCTCACCAGCCAGGCCATTTTCCCTGGGCGGGCCTGAGCTTCTGCCCAGGCATTGAGAGGGTGGTGTGAAAACAGATCCACCTTCAGTGCTGCCTGGGCTGCCGTGGGGCAGGGACCGAGCTCTCATGGACGCTCGGTGTCAGATAGAGCCCGGGATCTGGCCCCGCACCCGCTGGGCTTGGCTGCGTATGGCAGCACAGTGCGGTGGGAGGATTCCGCGTGTGCCCTGGGGAGGCCCTGGCCAGGGTGAACCCCGCCCACATCCCTTCCGTCTGGGGCGGCAGTGCCCCACTGACCCCGTGTGGCCCGTGCACTGGGAGCCCGTGGCACCAGGAGCGAGCCAGCCAGCACTCCACAGCGGCCACTGCCTTCGGTGGGGATTCTATTCAGATGACAGGGCCATCAGCCCCGACAGAGCAGGCGGGGCCTCCCCAGATGCTGGCCTTAGAGGGATTCTGGGGGCTGAGGCAGGTGTGCCCAGGGCCAGGCAGAGGTGAGCGGATTTGCCCGGGAGCCCCTGCCCCCTCACGGCACCCGTCCGCGTAGGGGTCGTGGCTGCCGCATTGCTGGGTCCACCTGGAAGCAGAGCTGGTGACCAGGCCCGGGGTCTCCCATGGGTCAGGACCCCCAAGGGTAACTAGGAAAAGCCACCTGCCGGCTAGGACGGCCCAGGGCGCGGAGAGGCTGCAGGACGTCCGGGGCTGCACACACCTGCTCATGGCTGCTGTGACCCCCCCAGGACCCCTACACGGAGCCCGAGCAGGGCCACTGCCTGCCAGGCCCATTGCTCAGGACCCTGGGCCCATGGGCTTTTAGGGGCCCACAGAAGTGCTTTCACCTTTTTTTCAGATCAGAAAGGAAACAGAAGGAAACAAATGAACTCCTCGGGTTCCTTTTATACCAACACAGGCATAAAATAAACCTTCAATGTTTTCACAGAGGAAGGAGCCCACGGAGGCTGAGTGTCGAGGACCCACCCCGGTCCCAGCCGGGAGGACCAGGGGCGCCGGACCAGAGAGGGAGAGATGGGGGAGGACAGTCACGGAGCCAGAGCTGGGAGCCCACAGCCTTGGTGGCCGGTGGCAAGCTCTGCTGCCCGCAGCCTCCAGAGGCGCGTGGCCGGGCGCCGCTGCTCCCGTCCTGTGCGCACCGAGGGGACAGGGAAAGACGGCCTGCGCCGGGCTCCGACCCTGTGCCAGGTGCACAGATGGGCGGGGTTCGGAGGAAGGGAACGGAGCTCAAACGGAGCTCCAGCGGGTGGGAGGAGAGAAGTCCCCTCAAACTCTGCACAACCCCTGACACCATCTCGGCCGTAGGGTGGGCGCCAAGAAAAGCCCAAGAGTGCCGGCCGTCCAGGGCCAACCACTGTGTGCATCGCCAGGGCAGCCAGCCCTGGGCCAGGTTGACCCTCTGGGGGCTGTGCCCCGCCAGGGAGAGGAGGGGCCCGGGAAGGGGGAGCGGGGTTGGGGAGGCGGGCCCGGGAATCCGGAGCTCCGCCCTCGGCCCTCCGCCCTCCGCCCTGCGGCCAGGGCTGCTTCCACTAGGAGGCAGTGCTGCTTAGCAGTCGGCAGAGGCCGGGCCAGCTTGGCAGGTGCCGCCGAGAGTGAGCATTGGGGCTGCGGTACAGGATGGGGCCCTACTCTGGGGAAGGGGTCACCGGATAAAATACAGGACACCTGGTGAGATTTCCATTTCAGATAAGCAACGAATGACATTTTTTAGTATGGGACATACTTGTCCTAAAAAAGTATTCCTTCTTTATCTGCCATTCAGATCTTACCCAGTGCCCTGTATTTTTTTTTTAAATTAATTAATTTATTATTTATTTCTGGCTGCGTTGGGTCTTTGTTGCTGTGTGCGGGCTTTCTCTAGTTGTGGCGAGCGGGGGTCACTCTTCGTTGCTGCGTGCGGGCCTCTCATTGCAGTGGCTTCTCTTGTTGCGGAGCATGGGTTCTAGGCACGCGGCCTTCAGTAACTGTGGCGCACGGGCCTAGTTGCTTCGCGGCAGGTGGGATCTTCCCAGACCAGGGTTCGAACCTGTGTCCCCTGCACTGGCAGGCGGATTCCTGAACACTGAGGCACCAGGGAAGCCCCCCTGTATTTTTAAAAAATATTTTATTACTGATATTTATTTTGTTAAAGTAATTTTACTTTATTTATTTATTTTCTGGCTTCATTGGGTCTTCGTTCCTCACACAAGCTTTCTCTCTAGCTGTGGCGAGCGGACGCTACTCTTGGTCGCGGTGCACAGGCTTCTCGTTGCTGTGGCTTCTCTTGTTGCTGAGGAAAGGCTCTAGACACGGGGGCTTCAATGGTTATGGTGGGACTTCCCTGGTGGCGCAGTGGTTAAGAATCCGCCTGCCAATGCAGGGGACGTGGGTTTGAGCCCTGGTCCAGGAATATTCCCACACGCCGCGGAGCAACTAAGCCCGTGGGCCACAACTACTGAGCCTGCGCTCTAGAGCCCGTGAGCCACAACTACTGAGCCCGTATGCTGCAACTACTGAAGCCCGCGTGCCTAGAGCCCGTGCTCCGCAACAAGAAAAGCCACCGCAATGAGAAGCCCGCGCACTGCAACAAAGAGTAGCCCCTGCTCACCGCAACCAGAGAAAACCCGTGCGCAGCAACGAAGACCCAAAGCAGCCAGAAATAAATAAATAAACTCAGTAAAAAAAAAATTATCGTGTACAGGCTTAGTTGCTCTGTGGCGTGTGGGATCTTCCCAGACTAGGGCTCGAACCCATGTCCCCTGCATTGGCAGACAGATTCTTAACCACTGTGCCACCAGAGAAGTCAGAGTGTCCTGTATTTTATTATTTTATTTGCTAGGTCTGCTGACCATTCCTGGGAGAGCACAGGCAAGTGCAGGGAAGGAGTCCAGGGTGGGGCTGCAGCCCCAGCTCCAAGTTCATCAGCTCAGTGACTGATGTCCGGATGGGTCACCAGGAGGCCGCACCTGCCCTGCACGGTGACTCAGGTGAATGTTGGCAGTTGTGCTGGCTGACATCCAGGCAGACCTGGGCGGGGCGGGGCAGGGCGGGGTGGCTTAGACTGAGCTCTGGAACCTTGCCTCTGACCTCTTACCCAGAGGTAGCAGGATCCACTGACTTTGACTCGGGACTCATTTATCTAGGCCTCTGAATGGTGAAGGGTGTGGTGAGGGTCAACGGCCAGAGAACTGGGTCTGCTCACTCTGAAAGGGACGGCTGCTGTTGTTCATGTTGTTGGAACTCCCTAGACTTGTGCGGTGCACAACCTGCGTAACTGTGCCAGGTGGTCCTGGGCCGTGTCTCTGTTTTCCTCTTCACCCAGGGGCTCTCCCTCATCTCCACCTGCCAGGCTTCTGCTCCCACCACAGTCCCTGTGCTCCCACAGGAGTTTCCTTGGTTATATTTAGGTCATGAGTTCACCTGGAGTTTCACTGGGTTTATGAACAGAGGTAGGGGCTCTGACTCACTCTCCCATCCGCCGGGGCTGCTCTGCCCCAGTGCCACGTGGCCAGCGTTCCACGGCTCGCTTGAGTGGGTGTGTGTGAGTGCCGCAGAGGGGCAGAAGCCAGAGCTCAGATACCCCGCTCCCTGGGACTGGGTCTCCAGGGGGAAAGACGGAGAGGGCAGGGCAGACAGAAACGGCAGCAGCACATGAGGCCTGTGTGCAGGTCAGTTCAACGACCAGTGCCTTCTTGTGTCTGCTTATCCGGAGGGCCATCGCTGGCGCAGGAGCAAGCCAGCCGTTCCTGCCAGTGGCTTTTCCCCGATGATTGAGTCCCTCGGTTCCTTTCTGTGGGCGGTGGGCCCGGCTCAGCTGTTCAGGGCCTCCAGTGTCCCCTGACAGCCCGGGAGCTGGCAGGCTCCAGGCAGCAGGCGTGCTCCTCTCTGGACTTGTAAGGGTGGAGTCCTTCACTCACTCACTCTCGCGCTCATTCATTCATTGACCAGTGAACTGTTCGGGCCCCGGCCATGGAGCAGGGAGCTGCGTGGAGAGGCCTCAGGGGCCGGACAGCGGGACTTGAGAAAACGGGCGGTGGCGAGGTGGGGCAGGAAGCCGCCTACCTCTGCCCACGGAGCCCCAGGGCCAGCAGGACCCAGGGACACTGGCTCCTTCCCATGCACACAGCACCCCACGGCCCAGGCCTGGCCTGGCTGCGGGGGGATTGGGGGCTCCCTGGAGGCCCTGGGTGGCAGCCGTGGGTCACCCAGCGCAGCTCGGGGACAGAGAGGAAACGTGGCAGAAGGAACCCACGGGGAGGGCCTTGCCTCCCCCGGTCCCTTATTCCCACTGGACCAGGAGGGACGATGGCCCACACAGGGGAAGGCCACCGGCCAGCGATGGCAGGCGGAACACAGGCCCGGGTCTCTGCAGAGCGGAGCGCCCAGCCTCCCACCTTCCGCCTCCTCTGGTCAAGGGGCCGCCTGAGGAAGAGTGAAGAGCTGCTCCCTGAACTGGAGAGTCTGGGTCTCCGGGGTGAGTTTGCAGAGCTGCCACCGAAGGCCCTTCCCGACCACGTAACGGACCAGACAGACGTCCCACCTGACCTCAGTCAGGTCAGGGCGGCGGGGGTGAGGGGAGCGGGCCGATTTGGGATTTCGATTCAGCCCATGCAGGGGAGGGTGAGGAGGCCTTGTCAGCAGGGCCGAGCCCTGGCCCCTCCCCCTTCACGGTGGAGAGGACGCCCCCACCCGCCCCGGCGCAGGGGGCTTCCCTAGTATCTGTGGCCTCCTCCCTCTGCGGTGGTGAGGCAGGACGGAAGGGACCAGGGCACCTCCGAGGCCCCATGGCCCGAGAGGCAGCCCCTTGGGCAGCAGCTGAGCCCAGGACTGGGTGGCGTAAGGCAGCGGGCGACCTGTCTGGCCTCCAGACCTGTCCAGCACCACGGGCTGGCCAGCTGGGGCAGCTGATGGAGTCTGGTTGCCAGCTGGGCCAGGGGTGAGGCGGCCGAGGGCGGCTGCCCGAGGATAGGCCTGGCACGCCACGCAGCCTGTCCCTTTTCAGCTCACGGGCCCCACACACAGCTGAGGAAACTGAGGCCCAGAGAGGAAGGGCTGGGCCGAGGTTATCCAGGGGGCTGGACAGGGATGCCTGGGTCCGACCCTGGACACCAAACCCCATCGCCTGCTCCGTCTTGCTGACCGGGGACCCTGGGGGGCCCCCTCGCCCTTCTGGGCCCCTGTCTGTCCAGTGCGGGGCTGAGTGAGGCCACATCTCCGAGGACCCATCGGAGACCTGGGGTACAGCTGGCGTCAGAGGCAGGGAGGTCGGTGGGGCCCCTAGGGCGCCGGCTCCAGGGCCTGGGCTCGCCCTCTGCTCGGACGCTTTCTACCTTCAGCCTCTCTCGTCCCTGCTGCCCCTCCCACCCAAGCCTGGCACTCAGACACGTGTGTCGTGGTCATGAGGGGCTGTGCGAGGGGGCCGCCACCTGGGACAGGGAGGGGCCCAGCTCTCCAGCGATGGGAGGGGCTGCTGCGGAAAGGGCCTCACCCCGGGGCCTTCGGCTCGGGCTCCTCTTGGGGCTTTTGTCTCCCCTGTTCTGTCCAGCGGCATCTGCCCGCACTCCGGCCCTCTGTCCCCCAGGCCAGACACCCTCTCTGGGAGGAGGAGAAGCTGCCCCGCCCTCCCGGCCCCCCCCCCCCCCCGGTCTTGTGACCCAGGGGCTCCCGGCAGCACAGCCAGATGGCGATTTCCTGTTGACCCCGGAGCCCGGGCTCCGTGTCCCTGGCTTCCTGTGCCCTGGCCAGCACCCCTGGAGCCCCGGCCGGGCCGCACGGTCCTCTCCCCCCTCCCTGGGGCGTTTGTGGCCCCAGCACCGCCCCCTGCAGAGACCTGGGAATCAGGCCTAGAGGCCTCACCTCATCTATTTTTAAGCACAAGTCCATGAAAGATTCACAGGCTCCTTTAGTTACTGGTGGTGGGATGGCACTGGTGCCTTGGGGCACACCCGCCAAGAAGTCCCAGATCACAGGCCCCAGCAAGCGCACCTGAGTGCCACGGGGCAGCCCAGGCGCCTCCCTCTGCAGGGCCCCCGCTCTGCTCTCCCGACCTTCCTTCCTCCCTAGGAGCTTCTCCCCAGGAGATGAGACTCCTGGAGATGCCGCCCCAGAGGGGGTGGGGCTCCTCCCTGCGCCCCGACCAGCTGTGCAACTGGCTGCTCCCCATCTAAATGGTCCCTGATCTCCGGCGACTGCTGAGACTTTATCCCCTCCCCGGCTTTTGCGTCCTGGCCTTTTACCTGGGCAGGTTTGAAGGGAGAGGAATCCACCTCCTGATGCCAGAGGCAAAGTCGGGAGTGGCCTTGCTTCCTGCTGGCCTCCTGCAAACAGGCCACAAGGAAACTGAGGCTCAGGGATATTGGAGCTTAGCCATTTCTCTGGAGTTCAAAGGCTGGGCATCCCACCCCTGCCCCTCAAGCCACATGGCGAGGAGGGGTGATTTATCTGGGCCTCCAGAAATGCAGAGGCTCGGCCCTTCCTTCCAGATACCCCACCCAACCCCAGATAAACACAAGGACCTCAGGGCCCCTCCCCTTGGCTGCTGCGTGCTCCTGTGGCCTCAGGAGGTGGTGCCGGCTCAGCCCCGATTGTGTCACCTGGTGTCAGGTGCCGTCTGGCTGGGCAGGTCCCAGCTAATGCCCAGGAGGGCTCTCAGCTGTCCTGCGGCAGGGGATGGGACTGACTTAGCAACAAACTCCCCCAGCACCTTCCCTGGGTGCTTGTGGGGACTCGGGGCACTCAAGAGGGTCGGGCAGGCCGCCGGTACACCCCTGACTGTCAAAGTAGCATCCTCCACGTGGGAGGGGCCCGGAGAGAGCCCACGCCAGGCCCTCCTCATCACGAATCACTCATTTTAGAGGAAGATCTCATGTCTCGGCATCTCCACCGACCCAGGACACTCTCTGGTGATTCACTTTCAAGAAACAAAAAGGGTGATTGTTAGCCTTCCAAATGGGGCACTACAGGAGAATATTGAATATTTGTTTCAGACCCAGCGGAGCCTGAGGCCCCTCCTCCTCTCCCTCCCTGTCAGGGGAAAAGTGGACGTTGTCTTTCAACACTTCCCCAGAGGAGGAAGGAACCGCGAAAGAAGGCAAAATTGAGCAGCAGCCTCTCTGTCTGTCTGTGGACAAAACAGCGGCGTCCAGAACCCGCGCCTCTGGGAGCAGGAGGGCGGGACAGCGCACCAGGCGCACCAGGCGCTAGCAGCCTTCCCGGGGCAGTGGGTGTGGGATACGGGGCCGGGCCGGCTCTTCCCCTGTCACCTCTGTAAAACGGGGAGGCATTTGCTCTGGGGAGTATTTGTGGAGCACCTACTGTGTGCCAGGCATTATTCTCTTGGGTGTCAGACGCCGGAGCAGGCAGGGCTCAGCGGAGCAGCCCTGGGAGGTGGGGGAGAACGGCCACGAACACGAAAACCCACGAACGCGTAACTGAGTCATGGGAAGGGATGTGAGGGGTGGGCGGGGCTGCCTTGGCAAGGGTGGTGGGCTGGGAGCTAAAGGACCAGAAGGAGCCTTTGGGTAAAGCAGCCCCGTCTGCCCGTGGTCGTTGTGAGCATGGGATTCCGTTCCTCTGCAAGGACCCTCTGGGGCTTCCAGCTCCATGTATTTCTACACCCACTCGGAGAAGCCCTCCTGGGACCCGGCCTCCTGCCCCAGTGCCCAGCTCCTTGCGGCACTGCTGGCTGTCGTGCGCCCACCTGACCCACGAGCCTTTTCTGGAGTCTCGCTGGGGTCTGTCCAGGGAGCCCCAAATCCTGCAGCCAGCCCAGGCACAGCAGTGCTGGCACCCCCTCCCCGGGGGGCTCTCAGGCCTCCTCTAGAGGGGGCAGCTATATCCTGTTCCAAGAGTGGAAAAAGAGACAAGCTGTTCTATTTTTTTTTTTTTTAACATCTTTATTGGGGTAAAATTGCTCCACAATGGTGGGTCAGTTTCTACTTTATAACAAAATGAATCAGTTATACATACACACACGTTGGCATATCTCTTCCCTCTTGCGTCTCCCTCCCTCCCACCCTCCCAAGCTGTTCTATTTGATGCAGAATGATGGCCAGACGGATTTGCAGCAAGACTGAACTAGAGAATGCTCTCACAGGTTTTACTGTAAATCGCCCACAGGTGTAATGCAGAGGAAATGACGCTCCTTTTGTGAAAAGCTAAGAACACCCGTGAACGGGCTACTCCACCCACAGCAGGGAAACCGCTCCTCCCTTTGGGCCTGAGACCCCCATTCACTCCGTGATGGAAGCTTTTGTACTTGTCAGCCAAAATAGCAGTGTGGGGAGGGGGGAGGCTTCGGTGAAGTATTTCAGTAACAGATCACCTCAGCATCTGAAAAAGGGAAGAGGCCAGTAGTAGCATTCTTAAGGCCCCTGGGGCTCCACACATGCGGCCACTGGTAAATTGCAGCAAACCCGGGACCCAGGCCACAGGTGGAGGGCACTTGTGCAGAAAGGAAACTTGGTTTTACAGCCTCGATCTGCTCTGAGGCCAGTTGGCTGCGCCCACAGAGGGTGACCTGGAGCATTGGGCAGGGTCCCTGCTGCTCCCCAAAGCCAGCGCAGGCCCGTCCGCTTATGTGGTGAACACAGTCGCCTGATACCGGCCCTGGCCTGGCACCGGGAGCGCGGGAGATAACACGCGGGCCCTGGCACCCAAAGCCGTTGCTCCCAGCCCCTACCGGGAATACGCCTCATGCCTACTCAGAGCCCCCTCCCCTCAGCCCTTGCGCCCACTGGGCCGCACAAGGCTGGGTCTCCCCTCAGTCGCTGGAGCGGACCCGAAGCGGCAGGCAACCCGTCGGTCACCGGGCACGGTTCAAGGGCCCCTCGTGTGGCAACCGGGCTGGCAAGGGCAGCTGCGTCCTCGGCCGCCTTTGGAGCCGCGGTTTGGGGAGGGGAGCGGTGGGTTAGGGCTCGGAGGCGGTGCCCGCTGCGGGGGGGCGGGGGGGGGGGGAGAAGGCGGCCCGGCGGTGGGGACCTGCGGGGTGCCGCGGCCCAGGGGACCCGCTGCGGGGATGCGGGGGCTGGGGAGGGGCGCAGGGACAGAGGCGGGAGGCCTGGCGGCAGGGCACGGGCAGTGTCGCGGGAGGGCGGGGCGGGGCGGTGGCCGAGCGGCGGGTGTGGACGTCGCGGGCGGGGCGCACCTGGCCTCTTCCCCGCTCCAACCACGCTCGCCACCCCGGCCGCCCCGCCCCGCCGCCCTCGCAATAAGGGGCGCGGGCGGGCCAGCGCGAGGAGGAGCGTCCGCCGCCGCCGCCGCCGCCGCCGCCAGCACGCGGCCGCAGCCCGGGCAGGGAGTCGGAGGCCCGCGCCGTCGGCGCTCGGGGCGCGGCCATGGAGCTCTGGCCGTGGCTGGCCGCGGCGCTGCTGCCGCCGTTGCTGCTGCTGAGCCGCTCCGCCAGGTTCCACGCCAAGGTCGGCCTGTACTGCGCGCTCTGCTTCACGGTGGCCGCGGTGGCCGCGGTCGTCTGCCTGCTGCGCCACGGCGGCCGGACGGTGGAGAACATGAGGCAAGGCGGCCGGCGGCGCGGGGGGAGACGCCGAGGCGGGGGCAGCGCCGCGCGCCGCTCGCTTCCGCTTCCGCAACTGCCCCGCGTCCTCTCCCTCCTTCCTGCCCTGCCCGCGCCTGTCCCGGGCTCGCGGACCGGCCGAGGGGAGAGAGCGGGTCGGAGAGCGCGGCTGGGCAAGCGGCCGAGGGTGGGCCGGGGTCCCCGGAGCCGGCGTCGCAGTGGCCCGCGCCCTGGCCCCGGGGCCCCGGCCAGGGGCAGGCGCGGAGGGATTTAACCAGGCGCCGCGCGGGGAGTGCGGGGTGCGGGCGGCCCCGAGAGGCATGGGGCCGGGCCAAGCGGGCAGGGGCTCGGGCCTGCTTGCCCGCGGGGAGCGTGGGCCGCCCGCCGTGCACCGCCCCGCCCGGACCCGCCCCCGCTCGGGGGCCTGGGGCGCGCCTCGTCTTCTCTCCGCCACCCCCTCGCGTCCACCTGCCGCGGGCGACGAGCGCACTCGTGCTCCGGCACCGGGCCGGCTCCCCTTCCCTTGCCTTCTGCTTAGGGAGGTGTGGTGGCTCCGCGGGGGAGGGTGGGCGGGGAGTCCTTGGGGTCCAGCTTATGGGCGGGAGGAACGGGTGGTGGCCGGGACGCCCTCCAGAGCTGGGGAGCTTGGAGTTGCTGGGGTGAGGGGTCAGGCTGGGCTGACCAGAAGAGTCGGGGGGCCTGTCTGGGTCAGAGGCTGGGCTGGTCACGGTGGCCTGAGAGGGGGCTCCTTGCCTTTTCTCCCAGTTTCCGGCTGGGAGGGGCTGTTGTTGACGTTCCTCACTGGCTTTTGCAATGATGACCCTTGGCTGTGGCCTGGCGTGGGCATACTGTGGTCCCCGAGGCCCTTGCCACCCACATGCTCACAGGGCAGTGGGTGAGGGTTCCTGGCTTTCTGCCGCCCCTGTCCTTGTTCAGCTGGGCGGGCTGATCCTGCCGGGACTGGCCCACACTCAGTGGGTCCTCCGGGCCCTGTTTTCAGGGGTTCGTGACTCCTGTGGCACCAGGAGTGGAGTGTGGCCTAAGAGTGGGGAGCCTGGTGGCTGGGCCATGGGTCTCTAGCCACCCCCCCCCCCAACAAATGGCCCAGGCCAGCGTCCCAGGGAGCCCAGACCCCAGGGGTGGCCCACTTGTTGCCCTTGCAGCTGTCTTCTCAAGCAGCCGACCCTCTGGGGTGCGGAGGGCCTGTTTCCAGAAATGGGTCTCTGAGGGCTTGGCCTGAGATTGGGGATCCCCTGTGGGCAGTGGGCTCACAGCCAGAGTCTCCATTCAGCACCTGCGGGGGACCGGCCTGGAGGGGCAGGGGGAGGGGGGGCTGCAGGCAGCAAGGGCCGGTGCGCTCCTTGGAGGGGGTGCTGTCCTGAGCTCGGTGGGAAGCGAGGCTGGAGCAGGTTTTCAGCAGGTGACAGGGCGTTCCTGGAGGTGGCCCTCCCCTTCCCGGGCTCCGTATTATCAGGTGGCCTCTTCACAGGCGCTTCCTTGTCTTTCAAAGGCCCAACTCGCTCTTCCAGGCCTGGGCTTCAAAGCTACTTCCTGGCGTCAGATCAGAAGTCACCAGCTGCCCTTTCTGACGCGGTGGCTGGACGGGCAGGCCAGCCTGACCAGCACTTGGCGCTCCCTCCGGCCCCACCCTGCCCAGCCCGGCCCTCCAGCCTCTGCTGGCCGGCTCCCCTCAGCCCAGAGCCGGGCTTGGCCCCCAGCCTGCCCCAAGATTCCGGCCAACTGGGGCATCGTCCTGAGGACCCTGGGTGCTGCTCAGGAGGAAGCCTCCTGCTGCCCTTCCCTCCCCAGGGCCTCCCCCGACTCAGGCTCTGCAGAGGGGCCAGGCCAGGACATCACAGAGGTGCTGTGTCCTCCCCAGAGAGGGGCGGGCCTGGGGGTCCGGGAGCCCACAGCCTCCTCCCCCTGCACCGCCAGGTCCCACGGGGCGGGTCACAGTGATGACCCCCAAGGCTCCCCAGTGATGGCAAAGAGAGAGGGTAGGGACGGGGTGCCTTGTGAACACGAGTTCCCCAAGGCGTGCGTCTGTGGGGGGCTGAGAAACGCAGAGGAAGAGGAGGTGCCCTGTACCTCTAGGTAGCCAGTCCAGGGACAGGGCCCGGGAGGACGGAAGTGGAGGTTGGGGTGCTGTGTGGACAGGCTTCAGGCCCCTCCTGGGCTGGGGCCACTGAGCACCGCGGGTGCCCGGCTGTACCCCGCTCCAGTCCCACCCTAACTTCCGGAAGGACTGTGCCCGCCATCCTCGACACCAGCCTCTGCTTCCCTCTCCTGAGCGCACGCCGTGTGCCGCGGATGCCTGAAGCTTGCGGACCGGCTTTATTACGTGTCCATTTTACAGATGAGTCTGCAGAGAAGCAGCTTGAAACTCAGGCTTCCACGGCGGGGAGCGGGGAGGTGACCGGCAGGGCCCTGGAGCTAGGACGTGGGGGCGCCGGGCTGCAGAGCCACTGACAGTGGCTCCAAAGCGCACGCTTTTCACCTTTCCTCTGTCTCCCACGGCAGTAGGGGCTGGGGGCGGCGCCATGGCTGCTTTGGGGCTGGAGAGCAGGCTAGGGAGAATCCCTGAGTTCCAGGAGGGGCAGCCCCACTCCACCCGCGCCCTCACTTTCCCATGTTCCCCGTGAGCAGCCGCCCCTCCCCACGATGGGGCTCCGGGTGAGCACCCAAGGAGGCCTTTGCCATTTAGTTGCTAGTTCTGAGTGTGTGGGGCAGTGCTGGGAACTGAGCAGCAGAGGCAGGCTCTGTTCTGACCAGGCTGTGGGCTGAGGCCAGGGACCCCTCCCGGAGTGTCAGGGTCCCGGGTTCAGCGTGAGGCTGGAGTAGCAGGTCCTGTTTCCTTGTCCCAGGGGCACGTGCCCTTACTACACCCATTTGACAGAGAAGACAGAGAGGCCCAGGGAAGCGGTGTGTGTTAGAATTGGGTTCCCCGCAGGATCAGGAAACCTAACAACAGTGGCTTAACCCGGAGAGTTCACTTTTTCGTGCATCACAGGCGACCAGGGCGGGCAGCCTGGGGCCCTGGAAAGCTGCCGGCTCCTCTGGCCTGTGGCCCCCCCATTCTTGGAGTCCGGCATGCCACTGTTACGGCGGGACCTCTGGGGACTGAACTGCCCACTTCTGCGTCCATCCTAGTGGCCGGGACCTGGGGGGCATAGCTAGGCTGTGGGGTGGGGTGGGGGGCAGGGCAGATGGAGCCCCCCACCTGCTCGAAACATCGAGGACGGTCATCACTGCAGCCAGGGGCGGGGGGCTTGTCGATGCCGGTCAGGGTTTGAACCCAGCACTGCCAGCCGCCGCGTGGCCCTGCGGGGATGCGTGGATGCAGACACAGTGCTGTCGGGGAGCCGCGGCACCTGGGGGCTGGCCTGGGGCCCTGGTGTCGCAGGGAAGTCTGCCCTGGCTTTGCTTGGGGTGGGATAGTGAGGGGCAGAGCCTCCCCTCTGGGTGTACTTCTGCGGGCCCAGGAAGCAGAGCTCCCGAGAGCTCTGGACACTGCTCACGGCCCCGCCTCCTCCCAGGCCCCTGGCGTTCAGCCCACTCCCGCGCCCCTCTTAACACCTCTGGGCACCGGAACAGGCTGGAGTCCCCACCTCCTGGCCCCCTCTGTGCTCCAGCTCTCGTGACACTTGGAAAACACTGCTGCTCTGCCAGGTGGCCCTCCCAGGACCTCCTGTCCCCTGAGCAGATCAATGGCTCTGTGTGCTGCCCTCCTGGCAGGGCCGCCCTGAACAAACCCCGTCACGCCCCTCCCTTTCTGGGGCAAAGCCCGTGGGCTCTGGCTGAGGTCCGGCGCCTCTCGGCCGAAGCAGCTACCAGGTCTCCCCAGAGCCACCTAGTCTGAGTCCAGGGTCTGAGGGCAGAGGTCAGCAGGTGGCTCAGACCTGACCTTGAACTGCTCCCCAGCCGCCCGGAGCAGGTGCTGTGGCCGGAGGGGGATCCTCTTGCTGTCATTTACATTGGGTCCTTCTGTCCTGCCTGTGTCGTCGCCGCCGACACAGCTGCTGTTTGCGGAGGGCTCCCAGGGTCCCGCAGGTGTCACGGGCGTTCCAGCCTCATCTCGCTCAATCCCTCCACACCCTTCCCCTTTCACGAGGGGAAACGGAAGTTTAGGGAGGTCAAGTCCATTGCCCAAGGTCACAGCTGGTGAGAGGGAGTCAGGGTCTGTCTGACCCTGAGCTTGGGCCGGGCCCAGGTGTCCTCGGGCGAGCACAGGTGGTCCAGGGGGACTGGCTGCCAGGAGTTCGGCCTCAGGCCCCCCCAAAATCTGCAGCGTTTATGATGCTTACTTCTAGGCTGGCGGCCCCGGTCAGGGTTAAGTGGAGGGCTTCTGAGAAAGACCCAGGAAGGGCCAGGAAGCCCCCTCTGCTTAAGGGGATGGCTGCCCCTGCGGGCACTTGGACAGAACCTGTCCTGGGGGCCGCCTGCCTTGCTGTGGAAAGCTGGCACCAATCTCCTACCTGTCCGCAGTGCTTCTGGAACCTTGTGCCATGCACTCAACCCAGTCCTGGGCCACCTGGGCTTCAGGCAACCGTAGCTCCACCCCCAGGGGAGGCAGGACACTGAGTTCAGGGCTGGAGGGTGTGGGACAGGCACGTCCCTGGCGTGCACCCGTGACTCCTGCGGCCGAGGGGCGGGGCACTGGGGTCAGGTGGGCGTTGGGGCACAGGGGGCCTTGGCGCTCAGGATGAGGCCTGGGCTGGGCAGGCAGGGCAGCCTGGGTCGGGTGGCTGCTTTGAGCTTCCTGCTGGGAGAGGATGACGGAGCCACTTGCAGCCCTGCTGGGGGTGGGGTGGGGGCCATAGAGCCCCCCCAGGGGAGGAGGGGGAGCCCTCAAAAGGAGCTCAGGACTCCACCTGACAACCCTGCAGCCGTCACCCCACCTCCAGCAGGCCCTCGGCTTGACATTTTTCACACATTTTTCAAAAGTCAGGTTTGGAGGTGGGCTCGGCCCATCCTGGCCTCCCGCCCGTCCTGGCCTCCCTGCTGTGTGACTTTGGGCAAGTCACTTAGCTCTGCTGAGCCTGGACTCCCTCACGTGGGTGTAATGCGTGTACGACCTTGTGGGGTTACTGTCTGACCGAAACGGGACAGTTAACGCCTGTTCTAGGTGCAGGCGTGGCATGTACCGTTCAGGAGATGCTGGGCGTGGCTGTGGGGTGTCTGTCCCTGTGGTTAGGAGCGTGTTGCACTCCAGTCAACGGACAGACCGGCTCTCCCTGCCTTGGCACTGGAGGGGCCTCTGCAAAGCTCCGTCTGCTTCCTTCTTCCTCAAGGAAGCACTATTAAAATGATAATAGAGGGCTTCCCTGGTGGCGCCCGCCTGCCTATGCAGGGGACGCGGGTTCGTGCCCCGGTCCGGGAAGATCCCACATGCCGCGGAGCGGCTGGGCCCGTGAGCCATGGCCGCTGGACCTGCGCGTCTGGAGCCTGTGCTCCGCAACGGGAGAGGCCGCGACGGTGAGAGGCCCGCGTACAGCCAAAAAAAAAAAGGGTAATAGATACTTTCTCACCACTTTTACAGAAAACCTTTAAAATATGGGACATTACGAGAAGGAAAAGTGGGCACCCACGTGCCCGCCGCCTGCAGGGAGTGACCGGTCCCCTCCCCTTGAGGAACATCCGTTGCCTCTTTCCTCTCCCGAGATGAGCCTTTCTTTCCCAGCTTCCTGTACTCACCCGGCGGCTGTGTCTTTTAGTTTGTCTGAGAGCAATTATTTGTAAATGTGTGGAGAGTTGCCATGGGCGCCTCCGTCCCCTGCAGCATGTGGGGCAGCCCTGGGCCTGTCTGTCTGTCCTGGAGCCTTTGGTGCGGGGGCTCCGCCTTGGCCTGGGCTCCCAGCCGGACGGAGTGGGAGAGGCGGGAAACAAGCAGCAGGGCAGCTGCAGAGGGTCCCTGCTCAGCTGAGTCTTATACACAGCGTCGTTCATAGTTCAAACAAAACAAAATAAAACACCTACCCATATACAACTGATCCCTTCAATTAGATACAGACAAATAGAAGAGTTCTGGAGACGGATGGTTGGGGATAGCTGCATAACCATGTGAATGGACGTGTGCCACTGAACCGGACACTCATAAAGGGTTTAAAATGATAAATTTTATGTGTATTTCACCCCGATTTTTTAAAAAAGAAGAAAAATGGAGCCAGCAGATGCCACAACCGGAGAGAGACACCGTCCTTTCCAGATGTGGCCTGGGAGGGGGGAAATGCAAACAATATGTAGTTACTGGGAGTCAAAGGAACAGCCCTGGCAGCAAATAAATACAGATCTTTGCTGTTTGCCTCCGCCACAGCCCTGTTTATTTTACCTCTCCCCACGGGGGACACTGAGGTGTTTTCAGATTTCCCCAATTCCGGCCGTGCCTGTGCCTGCCTCACAACTGCATTAGGATCCATTGCCGGAAGAGGATTGCAAGCTCAAAGGGAGTAGGTTTGTTAAGGGCTTTTGCCAGGTGCCGCTAACCTGCCCTCCAGAAACCTCTGTGGCCTCTTGACTTCTGCCAGCAGCCCTTGGGCCATTTCCTAACACCAGGCCAACACCTCCTGTTACCAGGCTTTCATCTGCCCACCTGAAGGAGGAAGACGGCGGCGGGTTTCGTGAGATTGCGTTTCCCCGTGTTTATTGGACACACGTGCCCTCTCCCTGTGCCCTTCAACCCTCAAGATGAGCCGAGAAGCCGTGGTTTGCAGCTGAGCTGCCCGAGGCTCCCCAGCTGAGACAGCCAGTCAGTTCTCCAGAGAGTGTCCAGCCTGGCAACCCCTGAGCCGGATGGGGACAAACAGGAAGGTCTGGCTCGAGCTGGCTGAGGCTCACAGCGCTAAGGCAGAAGCTCTGGCTCCAGATCCGGGGAAGGTTGTGGCCGGTCTGGCTGTGAGGGCAGCCCAGGGTGAGCTGCTTCCTGGAGCCTCAGTTTCCCCATCTGCACCACCAGGTAACGTGGGGAGTTAGGCTTTGTGAGCTGGATACGAGTCTGCCTTTCAGACACGAAGAGGCAAATCCGACGGGGTCCACTCGTGAGGGCCTAGAGGAGACAGATCCACAGAGATGGAAAGTGCACAGCGGGGCCCGGGGCTGGGGAAGTGAGTGTTTAATGGGGACAGGGTGTCAGGGAAGATGGAAGAGTCCCAGATGAGGGGGGACGGCTGCGCAACAACGTGAGTACACTTAATGCCACTCAACGTAAAGCGAGTTAAGATGGTAAATTTTACGTTGTGTGTATTTTACCGCTGTTGTAAAGACCTGAGTGTGTGGCTTTGGGTCAAGGGCCCAGCTCTGAGTCTCTGCTCCACTGAGGGCCAGCTCTGAGCCCAGGCCCTTCTGGATAAAGTGGGAAATCCCTCCCTTCTGGTCAGGACTGTGGGGAGATCAAATGACCCTGGTGTGTGTGTGTGTGTGCGCGCGCGCACACACATCTTCTGGGAGAAGTGGAACAGTTCTGGGTCAGGAACCCTTGGGTCACTGGGGCCCACCCTCAGCCCCCTGCCACCCACGGGTGGGAAGGACCCAGGGGACCTGCCCGAGTTGCAGAGGCAGGTCTCCTCCCTCGGGCTCCGTCACCCCGAGCAGGCTGACCTCTCACGGGCACCTGTCCCTTGCCGAGGGTGTGCAGTGTTTACGCAGAGCAGGGGGCCGGGGCCACCCTTCTCCCTGCCGGCCAGCCACCTGCAGACACCGTCCCCAGGGGCATGCCCGGTCGTGCCTGCCTGTCAAGTGTGAGAGCTGCTGGGCCAGGCCTCTCAAGGTCACGAGTGCCCAGGGCAGCCTCCTGCTGGGAGCGGGGCCCACACACATCCTGCCTCCACCGCCATCCTCGTGTGACCTTGGGTGTGTCTGTGAAAGGCACGCTGGGGCGCTGCGCTGTAGGATGCAGGGGAGGAGTGAAAGCCTGGCCGGGCCAGTCTCCCCAGCGGTGGAGGCTGGAAGCAGCCTTCAGCTCCTCGACAAGGCCTCCGCTTGGTACCCGCGCTTTCTTCCCGGTGTGGCTCTGCCTTGAGGGGACGTTCACTTCCCGTGGGTGGGGGCCCAGCCTCCTCTGCAGGGGCCTCTCCACGTCGGGTCCTTCGGTCGCTGACACGTCTGAGAAGGGAGCCAGCCCGGCCCCGGGGGCTCTCGGCCTTCAGCCCCGTCCAGCTGGGCCCCCCAGCCGCTTGTGGTGACGAGCAGGGGTGTGGGGTGAGGGCTCGGTGGCTGGTGCAGGCCTGGGAACGCAGACGTGGAAGGAGGCGCCCTCCCCACTGCCGGGCGTCCGGGCCCCCAAGGCCTTGCTCCTGTGTGACCCAACCCTCACCGGCTGGGGTGGCAGGGGGGCAGGGAGGCCCTCGCCATCCCGTTGAGGGGTCGAGGGACAGGACCTGAAGGTTCTCCGAGGAGAAGGCGAGCTCAGGGTCAGCGGCCGGCCGGCCTGCCAGGGCGGGCGGGGGCGGTCCCTGTGCTGTGTCTGTCTCTGGTCCTGCACTGGGATGACCCTGCCTAGGTCTGCAGGCGGAGCCTGAGTTACAAGGTGGGTGGTGGCCTCTGCTCACGGCCCGTCTCCCCCTCAGCATCATCAGTTGGTTCATCCGGTCCTTCAAGTACTTATACGGCCTTCGCTTCGAGGTAAAGGGCCGTCAGAAGCTGGAGGAGGACCGCCCCTGTGTCATCATTTCCAACCACCAGAGCATCCTGGACATGATGGGTAGGGCAGCTGCGGAGGGTTTGGCGGGAGGGCCGGCCCTTCCCAGTTGCCTGGGGGGGGGGGGGGGAGGGGGGCTGCTGCTTCGGTTGGTGGAGGCTGGGCCCCGAAGAGCTGGCAGGTGAGGGGGCAGATGTGGACCGGGGACCTGTGCCCGCCTCCAGACACAGGCCTCCAGCTGGTAACAGGAGACAAGGCTTCCTATGCCTGGCGCCGGGCTCGGGAGCCCTGCTCCAGCACCTTCCCCCTGCAGGGGAAACTGAGGCTCAGAGGCCAGGTGATGCCCAGGTAGCCAGGGGGAAGGCGTGACTGGGCCCAGGCCTCTTGGTGGCCAGGGCCGAGGGCCAGCCCGCTCCTCCTCAGGGCGGTGGCCACCTGGCTCTGAGGCTGTGCTCTGTCTCTGTCTCCCCCGCCCCCCGACCTGGGCTCAGGCCTCATGGAGGTCCTCCCTGATCGCTGCGTGCAGATTGCCAAGCGCGAGCTGCTCTTCCTGGGGCCGGTGGGCCTGATCATGTACCTGGGCGGCGTTCTCTTCATCAACCGGCAGCGCTCCAGGACGGCCATGACTGTGATCTCTGACGTGGGCAAGCGCATGGTCAGGGAGAAGGTGAGCGCCTGGGGCTCGGGGCCTGCTTGGCGGTGTGAACGCTTTTGTGCTGTCAGGACAGCCCGCGAGCGTGACTCCCTTTGGCAGAAGAAAATGCGTCATCGGTGTGTGTCTGTAAACCGCATACAGAAGAGCCAGGCGCGTTGCCTCGGCTGTCAGTAGTGGTAGCGGTGGTGTTCTCGGCTGAGCAGTGGGGCTCCTTGGGGGTGGGTGGCCCCCTGGGGGCAGCCCCCGCGACCCGCCTCCTGTCTCTCCAACAGCTCAAAGTGTGGATCTACCCCGAGGGCACGCGGAATGACAGTGGGGATCTGCTGCCTTTCAAGAAAGGTGCCTTCTACCTGGCCATCCAGGCCCAGGTACGCCAGGGCCGCAGCCAGGGGTGGGAAGCGCGTCCAGGTTGGCTTAAGGCCGAAGGTGACTTCCTGGCCAGGCGGAGGCCACTGGCGCTCCTGGACCACCTCCCGCTGGGCAGGCGGCAGGGCCTCCCCCCACCCAGCCCCTGTCCCTGACCAGCTGAGGAGGGCAGGGCACTCTCCCCACTCTGAGCGTTAAGGCTGGCGCCTGATCAGGCCCAGCGCCAGCTAGAATGATGCTCGTCACCACCGTACGTGTGCCTGGAGCTCCAGCACCCCGCTTCCTAGCTGGCCAGGCGAGGGGCCTGTGGAGGGAGGCTGGGGTTGGCATCCAAGGCGGAGGCAGGAGGCCTGCTGGCTGAGCTGTCTCCGGAAGGCTGTGCCAGGCGCAGGGCCCCAGCATCCGTAGCTGGGCGGGGCCGTGGGCAGTGGCTCAGGGGGAGCGGGGCCTGCGGCGTGAGGCAGGGTCGGGCCGGAGCTGGCGATGGGCCGGGATAGGTGAGCTGGGAGCCCTCCATGGGGCTTGATGTTTTTCTGGTCCGTGACTTCCAGGGATGCAATTTGTCCTCGAGGTGTCCTGGGGTCTGGGGTGATGGCAGGAGAGGCCGGGGCACATCCATCCATCGGGTGGGGTCTCCTGGTAGGTGAGGGGTGCCCTGTCTCACCCCGGCCCTGTGCTGGGGGACTTGTGTAGGGGAAGGCAGCCATCGTCGGATCAGGGGAGGGAGCTTTCATCCTGCCTGATCGGAGTCGGGGAGGGAGGGGGGGCAGCTGGGCAGGGGTTTGCTTTTCTCCTGTCCTTCACCTGTGACAGGTGGCCTCTAGCGCCCCCTGGTGGCCCTGAGCAAGGACGTAAGAGCCCTCCTTCCAGAAGCTGCCAGCCAGTGCCAGGCGGGTGTGGGAGCTGGAGCGTGGGGTGGAGTGGCCCCGAGCCGGCGGTGGGTGCATGGGGACGGCGGCGTGAGCCTGGGCTCCTACCCCGGCCCTGCCCAAGCAAGAGGAGGAGGACACCCCCGACACAGGCCTGGGACTGAGGTCACTTCCTTTCGCCGGGGTCGTGGAAGAGGAGACAGGAGATACTGAGCTTTGGCGGGGCCAGGGGCAGCAAGTCTCAGCCAGGAGACCGGACGTCGTTTGCTGTCACCCCTCTCCCCCGCCCCGGGTTGATGATTACCCCCAGGTGCCATTTCCGACACTGGCATCACCATTGGAGTCACCATTGGACTCGACGCCGGTGTCTTCCAGGAATAGCCTGCTTCCTCCCCTGGCTGGAGCTGCCCCCATCTTCCCTGGCATGGGGGAGAGGTTGGGAAGGGAGGGGTGGGCAGAGAGACCTCAGTTATCTCCTCTGGCTAAACCAGACAGGGCCCTGGTTAATCTTAGGACCCCGTGAGGAATGCAGATGTGCATCAGATGGATACGTGCCCACCCAGAAAGCCTTCCTGGAGAAGGGGATGCTTGAATGATGATGTACAGGACGTGCACTCTGGGCCCAGGGCGGGAGGGGCGTCCGAGGCCCAGGGTCAGTGTGCGGAAGCGCCCTGGCGCAGGATGTGGCCACAGGGACTCCTGGCACCAGCCCCAGGGTGGGGGCAGGCTCGGCCGGGTGAGGGCTTCGGCCCATCCTCAGGCTGCCGCGTCTGCCGCCCCCAGGTGCCCATCATCCCCGTGGTTTACTCTAGCTTCTCTGCCTTCTACAACTGCGAGACGAAGCTCTTCACCTCAGGTACCCCCAGCCTGTGCGCTCGCCGGCCCACCTGCTCTCAGTCGCCCCTAAGAGAACGGTTCCCGTTTCTGGGGGGTCGCTACAGACCCCTGCTGCTCAGTGACCGCTTGGGGAAGGACGAAGGGAGGGAGGGAAGGGTCCGGAGTCCCAGCCTTGGGCTGCGGGGAGACCGAGGTGCCCAGAAGGTGGGCTGGGTGCCCAAGTTCACACGCACACGCAGCCCCGGGGGCCTTGAGGCGGCCCCTTCCTGTGCCAGGGTGGGCTTCTGAGCCGGCGCATCCAGGCCTAACTCTCGGGGGCAGCAGCCTCCCGGGCACCCCCACGCCCCCCAGCCATGGAGCTTGGGACCTCCCCCTGCCCTTCCCTCCAGACCCTGCACAAGGGCACCTGGTGCCCAGGTGGGAAGTGGGGTCCAAGACAGAAGCTGCCTCCGCCTACATCTGAGGCCCCGAGGCCGCCTGAACCACTGTGGAGGGTGGGAGTGGAAGGGAGGGTGGGTACCTTCTGGGGGAGGAAACGTCTGGACCCTGGGTGGTCCTCACGGGGCGGGGGGGGGAGCACACACTTGTCCACACCCACTGAGAACATGCTTGGGACTCGTGTGTGTGACTGTGTCGGTTATTCTCAACTAAAAGCCAACCACCTGGGACCAGGGTGTCTGGGGAAGAGCCCGGCCCGGCCCCTCGGGAGGCTCTGCGGGGGAGGCTGGTGGGCAGCCGAGGAGAGGAGGGCCCCCCCCCCCGGAGAGCCCCTCAGGCTGCTGACGCGCCCCCACCCCACCAGGAACCATCAAGGTGGAGGTGCTGGACGCCATCCCCACCACTGGCCTCACTATCGCCGACGTCCCTGAGCTCTTGGACACCTGCCAGCAGGCCATGAGGGCCACCTTCTTCCACATATCCCAGCTCCCCCAGGAGAACGGGGCCCCCGCGGGACCCGACGCCCAGGCATCCCAGTAGCCGAGGCCCAGGGCAAGGCAGGACCTGGCTAGACAATGGACAGAGCGACCCCTGCCCACCAAATATCACTGTCCCCTCCCGCGGCTCCCCCAACTTTCCTCGGGCCCTGGAAGCAAGGGACCCCTTCCTGTCGCTGGCCTCAGGTCCAGGCCCCTGATGTCCCTGCAAAGGAGAGTCACCTGGAGCCCCCCAAGCTCTGAGGGCAGGGCCTCATGCACCCTTGTGCCTCCGGGGTCTGGTGTGGGAGTGGGCCTGGGCCCCGATGGGCTGATGGGACGGGGCCAGTCTGCCCAGCCCCCACCCTCCTGCCTGGGCTTGGGGGGCACAGAGGCTGGATGCGGGGTCCCAGCCACGGCCTGCATCAGGCTCTCGGAGAGGCGGGGCTCTGGGGGGCCAGGACGCCTAGTCTTATGCCACCTGGGCCTCAGGGGGGCCAGAAAGCAGGGTCTGTGGCCCCCACCAGCCTTGGGGAGCAAGCCTGCTGAAGTGGTACTGCGCTCATCATTGTTTTTTATAAACGAACTCGGAAGTACCTGGTGAGTTGTGGTCACTGGGGGCGGGCAGGGCTGCCCTTGCTCGTCCTCCCTGGGAGGAGTGTGGAGCGCCATCCTCCACCCTCGGTGGGGCTCCCTGCCAGGGCCTGGGCCCACGGTCATCCTGTAATACTTTCTTCCACTGGGGGTGGCAGGCATGCCCAGGGGTCAGGCGGGCACTTGGGAAGGGGGCTGAAGATTTGCTCTTTGGCTGCTGGCTAGGGGTGGGGCCAGCTTGTGTGTGTGTGGGGGGACGGACGGCGGGGGGCGGGGCGGGGGCTGTCCCTGTGGCCAGCGTCACCTTCACAAAACCACCTGCTCCAGCTCCTTTTGAAGAGTGGGCACCACGACCCTGCCTAGGAAGGCCCAGGGGGCGCGCTGGCAGCCTCCTCCCTCCCAGCACGTGGCGGTCGGCCAGGGGGAAGCCCGTCAGCCTCAGAGTATCCCGTGATCCATCCACGGACACAGCGGCTCAAGTCTCATTTTATTCTGACGATGATCAGGGCTGCCTGGTTAGCAGCACAGGGGCCAGGCCCTGGGCAGGAAGCCCTCGTACCTTCCTCAGCCGTGGGCCCACCAGGCCCCCAGGGCCAGCTGCGGGGGGGCGGGGGGGCACAGGGGTCTGGCCGGGCTCTGCTCACAAGGCCACAGTGCTGGCTGGGCTGGGGCTGGATTCGCACAGGAGGGCCCGCACTCCCCCCTCCCCACGTGGGGCTGGGGGTGGCGGCCTTCCTGGTGGGAGAGGTGGATGGGGCAGGGCCCGGGGCAGGGCGGGGTGGGCAGGGCCCAGGGCAGGGTGGGGTGGGGCCGGTGTCCTCCGACTCTTGGTGGCCAGAGCGGGGACCTGGGTCGGACTGTCACACCTCCTTCTTGCAAGAACCTATGGGTGGAAGGGGCGGGGCTGGGGTCAGCAGTCTCCGTTCCCCACCAGCCTCCGGCCCAGCCAGATCTGCCCACTCGGCCTGTGGCTGCCCCTCCCTGCACCCTCTGGTCTCTCTGGGCAGGAGCCGGCCCCAGCCTCGAGGGTTCCTAGGCTACCAGAGGGGGACTCTGTGGGTGGGGAGGTCACAGGGACCACGGCACTCACAGGAACCCAGCTGCTCCTCCAGAAAGGAGATCTGCTCGCTCAGAGAGTCAATGCGGTCCAGCTGCTGGAGGGAGTGGGTCAGGAGGCTGCCCGGGTCCGGGAGCCCGTGCTCCAGGGCCCGCGAGGCCAGGCTGTGAAGTGGGGTCAGCACGAGCTGCAGCTTCTATGGGGCAGGCGAAGGGCCCGTGTGACCCTGGGCCAGCCCCTCACCCTCTCCGTTCCACAAGGATTTAAGGACAACAGGGTGGCCAGCAAGGGCACCGCCAACCCCCAGACTCAGTTCTAGCTGCAGGGCCCTGGACGTCCACCAGAGTGAGCTTCTGTGCCGGGAGACCGGGGCAGGGGGCGGCACAGACGGACGTCACACAGGCCAGCCTGGCCAATGGTCCCTGAGGCCTGGGACCCCTGGTTGGAGGAGCTAGAAGGGGTGGGCAGGGGCTGCTGAGGGGTCTCGGGCCAAGGACCCTGCGGAAAGGCCGCAGGGGCACTCTGTCCCTGCAGGGACAAAGGCGGGGGTGGGCTGGGCCGAGTCCTCCCTCTCTGTGTGGCCCCGCCCCCTCCTGTCCTGGCATCCCAGACACTGTCCGCTGCCCCTGCCCAGCACGGCGCCCAGGCCAAGGGCACCCTAGGCTGTCAGCATCCGGGAAGCCTCCCGCCCAGGGTTCCCCCACTGAGCCCTGCCCCCATGCCGAGGCCCCCGGGTACCCAGCCCAGCCCTCACCTGCTCCAGCATGTCCACCCTTGACTGAAGCCGCTGCACTTCCTCCTTCACCTCACTGCCCACTCCTGGGGAGAGCCAGGTGCCGAGTCAGGGGGGCCGGGCTCCCCACCCTGCACCCCACGACGGGCTGGCCTCGCATCCCGACGCGGGGCCACCAGCCTCTGCTGCAGGGGTGGGGCGCAGCCCCGGGCACCGGGTTCCCGCCCCAGCTGTCGTGGAGTGTCCTCCTCCAACCTTGGGTCCTGGCCGCCCACCAAGGCCATCCTCCTGGTCCGGAAGGTGGCTCTGGGCAGATGCAGCCTCACCCCGCCCGCCCCTCAGTGCTGGGGTGCCCATCATGCTGAGGTGGTCCGGGCTGAGGTCCGTGCTGCGCTCTCGCTCTCGGTGCCGGGCTGCCAACGGCGCATTATTACTCACGGTACGAGTTTGAAGTGTCACAGCGCGTACCAAAAGTAATAATGTCCCGTCACCAGCGGAGGGAGGCGCTGTGTCTCCAGGCTGCCCAGGCAGGGACACGTGGGCGCCGCCTTCTACTCCGGGCTGAGTTGAGGCCCTCCCCGTGGTCCCTGTGGGAAGCCACCACCCATCCACCCTCCAGTGCACCCGTCACCCCCACCACCCCGGGCCCTCCCTGCCCACCCCCCAGGCGCATCAGCAAGGGGGGCAAGCGGGGAGTTTACCTGTTGTGGGGTTTGGGGCCACCCTGGGGGCCCCTCTCCCAGGCAGGCAGAGTGCCCCGTCCACAGATGGGCTGTGCCCCTCCCAGCACTGACACCAGTAACTGCCCGCGGTATTGACACAGCGCTGGGGACAGCCGCCCCCTCCAGCCCTGCACTCATCCACGTCTGCGGGAAAGGGTTGTCAGGCAGGGGCGCCCACCCTGAGCCCCCTCGAGACCCACCCATCGGTGGGCTACCCAGGACACACAGGAGGTGCCCGGAGGCCCCCTCCCCTCTGGGAGGGTGGAACTAGCCTCACCTGTCTGGCAGGTGTCGCCCTGCCATCCTGCAGGGCAGTGACAGCGGCCGGGCTGGACACAGCTCCCCCCGTTCTGGCATGGTGGCTGGCATATTGCTGTGGGTGGGTGGGGAGGCCTGTCACCAACTCGGGAGGGTCCCCAGGGCCCCGCAGGGGTGGCAGCCAGGGAAGGAGTGCTGTGCCGGAGATGCTCACTCAGGTTTTGAGAGGCAAGCAGCTGGTGCTTGGCCCCGGGTCTGGAGAACGGGATGGACCGCTCCCTCGCTGGGCTCTACTTTAACTGGCCCCAGGAGCTAGGAGTCCGTACCTGTTCCACAGGACCCGGGCAGCCCGCTGGTCCTCTTCCAGCCGGGGCAGCAGGCATAGCGAGGCCAGGCGGGGGCTGGCCCAGGGCTGTGGCGGTAGGCAGTCCTGTAGAGGGTCCTGCGGGATGGGTGGGGGCAGCTCAGAGGGGCCCGGCCCTCACGGGGCGGCGGTGGGGGGGACCTCAGTGGTGCCACCAGGTCTCCTGGGCCCCGGCCAGGGCCTCCCCAGCCGCTGGCCTTCCAGGCTGGCTCTGTTCCCACGCCCTCCAGAACCACATGAGCCATCTCCCCCAGCGTGGACAAGGTCACCCAGGTGTGCCCCCAGAGGTCCTCTCCCCTAGGGATGGCACCTCAGGGTCACAGCACAAGCCACCTCCCCGGCCCAACCTGCCGTGTTGAGCAGGACCCCGAGGCTTGGAAGGAAGCCTGGCTGAGCCTGGCGTTGAGCAGAGGTGGCACCCCGGGGGAGAGCCTCCTATTCTAGAGGCGGGGATCTAGGCCCTGAGGGGGAGGGGCTTGCCACACCATCTCCCATCCCCCACCAGGGAGGTCTTCAAGAACCTCACAGAAAATAAAATCTTTTAAAGCCACATTCCCACAGCAGAGAACCAGAGATGCACGCCCCTCACACTGGCACAGACTGGGACATCCTAGGTATTGGGGGCGGTAGGATCTCCATCTGTAACTGCTGGGCGCTGCCATAGGGAGAGGGGTGCCCACTGGAGCCCCAAGGGCAGGGCCAGGACGAGGAAGGTTTCAGGGAGCCAAGCGGGTAGGAGATTGCAGCCAGCGATGCTGGGTGGGGGTGGGAGCACCCCCAAAGTGGAGGGGAGCAGACAGGGTGGGTGACCCTCTAAAATGAGGGTGGGGAGAAGATGCGCCAGACGCCCTTGTAGCAGCTGATACTTGAGGTCACGGCGGTAACTTCCTGAGTCGGGACTGCCCAGGTTACAACAGGTGTCAGTCTCCGCCACCCACTCAGACGTGGCCTCGGCGAGTCCTTTCACTGCTCTGGGCCTCGGTTTCCCTTCTGGGGCGCACTGCCCTCCCGGCCCCAGGGCTTGAGCGTGGCAGATGGGGCCCTGCGGCGGTAGGCGGCGCTCACCGGTAGGTGCTGCAGGCTCGGTACCCATCGCAGGTGGTGAGGAAGGGCTGGTACACACGCTGCACAAAGGACTCGGACACGGGGCCCCTGGGAGCCCCGATGACACACACCCTGCGGCTATGGGGTGATGGGGGCCAGAAAGTCAGTGGGGGGGCTCCCATGGCTGTGACCCTCCCAGCCCCAGAACCCAAGGGAGCCGGAAAGTGGGGAAGGGATTTCCCAGCGTCACCGTGGGAAAGACCGACGGCAGGAGCCACAGGGAAGCCACGGCTCCGCGAACACTGGGGGCTGCCCTGCGGAGGGGCCGAGGGCTCCCGGCCGCACACCCCCACCTCCCGAGCACCCAGAGGCCCGAGCCCTGGCTCACCCAGGCCGGTAGACGTGCTCGGTGCCACCCGCCGCCAGCACCAGGAACCAGAGCAGAAGGAGCTCCTGGGAGCCCCACATGGCCTGTGTGTCTGGATGGAACGGCCTCCTCCTCAGGATGGCCTGAAGCGCAAAGGACAACCCTGGAAGTCCCTCTGCAGATCCCGCCTCCAGCCCGTGCCCCTCGTGGAGACTGTCCTCTTGGCTCTGTGACACCGGCCCAGCTCATCCACTTTGTTGGGACCTCTCACCGCAGCGGCAGAGCCTCCACGGGCAGTGTCAGCTCTCCCCACCCCCATCCCACCCGGACAGGGAGGCCGGCCCCTCACCAGCCACATACAGCCCGCCCAGGGACCACGGAAGGGCCACGACATCGGGGGTCTGGGGACAGAAGCTGAAGCCCTCGCCTGGGGAGAGAGACACCTGGGCAGCGCTGGCCTTGGTCAAGTTCCCTGGGAAGGTGGGGGCCCAGGGCGGGCATCTGGACTACGTCTCCGTCCCTTGGCTGGGTTGGTGCCCTTCCCACAGGGCATGGCTTGTACTCCCCGCCTCAGTCTGCAATCGGGGTGTTAGTGGCGGGGCGGAAACCCACCCCAGCTGGCTTGGACCTTGTGGCCTCCAGTGACCTCACGTGCCAGACGGGGAGCCAGCCGTGGTGGCTTGGGGGTCCACTGGGGTGCAGGTGCCCAGCAGGCAGGGGCCGCTATGGTCCTCAGGGTGGGGCCGGGGCCTGCACTTAAGAGGGGGTCACTCCTCTGCCGGGGACTAAACCGCTAGTGCAGACAGCCTCCAGGGCTCCCAAGACAGTGGCCCTCCTGGGCACCCAGAGGGTGGGGGGACTGGAGCAGCCCCCCCCCCCACGCCAGTGGAGCCGATCACCGTCCCTGCCCCCGTCCCTGCCCCGGCTGTGGATGGGAGCCAGGGAGGCCCAGAGAGGGATTCCCGGGAGCCCCCAGTCGGGAACTGATGGTCTGCGGCAAGCCAAGGGGACGGGGGCGGGGCTGCTATCTGTGTACACAGCCAAGGGTCTGGGGAGCTGGGAGCTCTCTGCTCCCGTGCTCCAGGCGCCCCATCTTTGGTTTCCCCCAGGTGGGCTGAGCCTGGCCCTGCAGGCCCCCCCGCCCCCCGCCACCTGCGCAAAGGGCATAGGAAGAAGGTGAACTGGCGTGTGTGGTGGGGGCGGGGAGCAGAGGCTGGGTACAGTCACCTCCCTCTCTGGGACTCTGGGGCTCACTTTCCTCAAAGACACCACTAGGGTCTTGAAGGCCCCTCCTCTGGCTCCTCTGGCTTATGGTCAGTCCCATAAACCACCATGAGCATTACTGAGCCCCAGATGCCCACCCAGGCCGACCCAGAGGGAGGCGACGCCACGCCTGGTCCACGCGGGGGTTCAGCTGGGTGTTCGGTCCACAGCACCACGTGCGCGGCCCTGGGCTGGGCAGGAAGGCAGCGGCACGAAGGCTTTCCTGCACCTCCTGTTCTCTGTCACGGGCCTGAGAGGGGAGGGCTGGGTGGCCGAGCAGGCAGAGGCTGCAGCAGGCAGCTGAGGTGTTGGGCTTAGTTTTGGGGTGGCGGGGGGGTGCTTCGTAGCTGTTTCTGGGCATGACATGTCCTGCCAGTCAGAGTTGGCTCGGAAGATGAACTCTGGGGGAGCACACTGTTAGACAGCGGGCCTGGTGGTGGTCCAGGCAAGAATTGAAATGGTGGGGACAGGTGGTCCTGCGGAGTGGGCCCTGGGAAGGCAGAGGTGGGCCGGGGGGCTGGCAGGGCTGGGCAGGGGCCTCCGGGGTTCCGCAGACCCTGAGCTCTCCCACACCGGGCACCTGGAGGGCGGTGCATCTCATGCAAATGTAACTGTCCTCCACAAACACCCACCCCAAGCACCTCCCCAACCTATCGGAAGCTGGTTAGAAAGGAAATCGTGCTTTTTAAAAGAAGAGAGTTGATTTTTGAAAGTCACGCTTTTCGCCTAGGCCAGGGGAAGCTGATGGCGCTGACCGGCCTGTGCTGGGCTGGCAGAATCTCATTTCCCTTTGGTGTTACAGCCCTGCTGGGGCGGGGGAGCCAGGGCAGGGTGGTCTGTGCTGCCTCCAGAATGATAAGCAATAATGTCCCATCCCCTCTGAGTATCTGCACGAGCCCTGCCACCACCTTCCCTCCCACCTGCCCCGGGCTGCCGCCTCGCTGCCCCCACCCGGGGAGACAGTCGTTAGAGGGAGGGGCCTGACTCCACCGTAGGGCGATAGCCCTGGGTTTCCCCCTTCCACCGTGAGGGGTGCTTTGGACGTTTGGATGAGCGGGGGTGGATGCGGAGAGGCGGAGTGAGGTTACAAGACTGATTCCCTGGGGGTGCGCCCTCTCCACCGCCCACCCCACGTCTCCCCTTCCCCCTGCACGGCCGGCTCCGTGGGGGGGGTGGGAGCGAGGGTGGAGTGACACGTCCCCCCCCCTCCGCCACCGCAGGGTACGGCTGGCCTGGGCTGCGGGGGCCGGGGCCCGCGAGGCTCTGAGTCAGGCCCTGGGGGAGCCGCAGGGCCCGGATAGGGGGATGAGGGGCTGCGGCGCCCCACCCCTCCCCCGCCCGGGCCCCCCGCGCGGCCCGGCCCGGGTCACCTGTCACCAGCAGGGGGCGCCCTTTCCCAAGGCCGCTGGGCCCATTCTCCGGACCCAGCCGCGAGATCCGGGGCCGGGCTGGGGTTCGGGCGGCCGCGCGGCAGAGTCCGGCGCTCCCGGCCCGCTCACCTTTGGGCTCCCCGCGGTCGCCCTGCGTCGCCCCCCAGCTCTGCGCGCGGCGAGGCCCCCGCCCCCAGCCCGAACGGCGAACAGACCCCCGCCCGCGGCCGTCCCCGCGCCCCGAGCCGGGCGCCCCGCTCCCTCCGCACTCACCGCCCGATCCGGGGCGCGCACGCGCCGCTGTCGCCACCGCGCAGAGGGGCCCCGGCCCCGCCCGCCCGCCAACCCCGGCCCCGCCCCTCCCGGCCCGCCCCCGGCCCGCCCCCACCCTGGGTGGGCTCCGAACCCCCGCCCGCCCCCATTGCGCAGGTTGGGAAACTGAGGCCCCGCGGCGGACGGCGCCCCGGGGGCCGAGCAGTGAGTCAGGTGGAACCGGGTCTCCTGACGCACTACCCGCCTCCGAGCGCTACTGCCCCTCCCAGCCGGCTCCCGAGGACGCAGGGCTGAGCCGGCAGCCAGGTGCCCGGAGGCCGCATGGGGAGCCCGCGCTGACCGCGGGTAGCTAGCTCTCGACTCCCCTGGGCTGAGCACCGACTCCCGGGGATGGCCAAAGCACCCGGGTGGCCAGCTCCCTAGGCACCAGGGGCTGGCTAAAGCTGACCGCTGCCCTGCAGCCACACGTGGGGTGGACGTCAGTGATCCCCAGGCTCATAGCCGGTACTTCCAGAGATCACACAGGTTGGGGCGGGGCTCGGCAGAGCCCAGCTGGGGCCTAGGTGTGACACCGAGCCTCCCTCCCAGCCAGTGTGCCAGGTTAGGGGGCCTGCCAGGCTCCCACCTGGTGCCCCCTTTGTTCAGGACAGTTGGGACCACCCCTGAGTGCTCCTCAGGCCTCCAAGGAGTCCCCCAAGTGCATGGTCACCACTGGGGGCTCCTGGGCCAGTCACCTCTCCTCTCCTCTCCAGGCTCCCTCTCCACATGTGCAATATGGGCTAAAGAAGCCCCATGTGGTGGAGTGGCCAGCAGTGCCCACTGAGAGACAGCAGCCGGCACAGCTGCAAGCAGGTGCCCCAGCACCTCCTCCCCTGCGGAGCTCTGTCATGTCTGCACCAGCGTTGTTACAGCCATTAGTGTGCGTGACACCCTGGGCCCTGCACCTCTTGGAGGTTTCTGCCCTGGAACTGGAGCCCAGGCCCTGTTCGCCTAAGTGTGTGTGTGTGTGTGTGTGTGTGTGTGTGCGCGCACACGTGTAAAACGTGCCCAGGCCCAGCCACGCCCCCCTGCTGCTGCCCAGAGCATCACCTGTGGCACTCACCTGGAGAAGCAGACTCCCTCATGCCCCAGACACTGCTGGCAGCTGCTCTTCTGAGCAGTGGGGGCTGCCCAATCCTCCCCTGTGCCGGGGTCTGCGGATCAGAGACGCGGTGTGGGTTAGCGCACGGCCTTGGTCACCGTGACGTCCAGGGGCTGGGGAGGGGGACGGGGCCAGCCTCCATGCGGCTGTGGGAGCTTGGCCGGCACTTGGCCTACAGACCCCCACCCTTCTGCTGGCCAGAGCCGAACGGGCCTCTCAGGCCTGCCCACACCCTCAGCCTCGGTGTGTCTGTTGCCTGGGGGTCCTGAGTCCTGGGATGGAAAGCTCTGCAAAGCCCGGTGTGCTGGGAGGGCATCCTGCAGGTTCATGGGGAGGGGGTCCTTCAGCTTGGGGGGCATCCAGGTCAAGCCTACTTTGGTGCACAGGAGGTAAAGGAAGGGAGGGGACACCGGAGGCTGGACAGGAGCCACTTCCTGGACCAGGGGCCCCTGGAAGCCCCTGGAAGATGACCTGAGGGTGGCTGGGGTGGCGGGGGCTGGGATGCCTGTGACTGAAGTGGGGGGTGGTCCCTGGCGTGGCGGTGTCTCTTCCCCCCCCAACCCAAGCAGGCAGCCGCAGGCAGCCCCAGGCAGTAAAGAGTTAAGGGCCAGGCCCTGGGGGACTGGAGGGAGAGCTGCCCTGCCCTGTTCCCTGCCCCCATCCGGCCCCTGAAGCTGGTCACTTGACCCTTTGACCTCAGGCCTGAGCAGAAAGGGGCCTGGCGAGCTGCCGCTCTGCTGCTAAGCTGGGCGGACCGTCAGCACCTGCTTTCTCATCTGGAAAGCGGGTGTTTGTCACACAGACTGCTGGGGTGGACGTGACGACAAGACTGTCAGCGGCCAGGAAGGGCCCTGCCGCTTGGGGACCTGGGCTGCTCTGGATGGGGGGCTCCCCTAGGCTGCAAGGGGAGCCAAGAGAGCGCCCACAGTGCGCCGCACCAAGCTGTCCCTCTGCCCGCCCCCCAGCCAGCGCAGCGGAAGAGGGGGGCTCCTCCTGGGGCTGTGCTCAGTGCCCCTCACTTGCATGGCTCCTCCTGGCTCTAGATTTGGCTTTGGGGTTCCCACCCCTCCCCGACACCCTCGGGGTGCTCCCCCACCCTTGGGGGATGAGGCCCTCGGGACACGCAGGTCACAGAGAAGAGGGGCCAGCTGGGGTGGCCTTACTGCCAACCCTGGGAGCTTCCCTGGGAAATCGGAGCGGGCTCGGGAGGGCGTGCGAGGCGCAGGGAGGCCGCTGCACTGGCTTCTCCGTCCAGGGGTCACAGCAGCTGCTGGGCTGCCCAGCGTAAGCGTCAGGGTCGGGCAGGCCAGACTGGCATCCAGACTGTGCCACCCCCAGCGGGTGCCCTTGGCCAAGGTGAGGATGGCACCGATGGGGGGATGATGCAGTGGCCCCAGCTAGCGGAGCGCAGACCCTCGGAGCTCAGCCCGCAGGTGCCCGTGGTCCACAGAGCCCGCGGAGGGGCGCTCGCCCTGCTCTCCCCTCTCCCTGCCCTCCAGGGCCGCCCCTGCCCTACCTGGTGCCGCCCAGGGGCTGGCTCAGCCATGGCCACCGCTGCTGCCCCCTCAGGACAGGGTTGGGCCCTACCCCTCGCCGGCTGCCTTGAGGCAACTCCCGAGGCCGCCTGCCTGTCCTGTCGGCTGGAGCCTCCGTCTTGGCCATGGGGACGGTGGACTTGGGGCAGGGAGGCTCCTCCCGGAGCGAGGAAGGGCGGCTTTTTATGCTCCGTCCCCGTGTAAATCGGGGTTGGGATGGGCCCTTCCCAGCCGGACTTCCTGTGTGTGCTGTCTGCTGATAACGGGGATCTGTCAGTGAACAAACAGGAGGCCGAGGGGCGGTGGGGGGCCGCCGAGGGAGGGGTCGGGCCCAGCGGCGGGGGCAGGGGTCGGGGAGCACTCCCCGGGGACCAGACTCTAGTCCTGAAGCAGCCAGAGATGGTGCTTGGGCCCAGCTGCAGCCTGGCTGGTGACCCTGGGACCCAGCTGGGCCCAGTGTGTGACAGAGGACATGGCTGGCACACAGGGCCCTCCCAGGGCCGTGGGTCCACCAAGCTGGTGGGACCACATTAGTGCGGCTCCACGGAGGGGCCCATTCTTCCTGTGACCCCCAGGGCGTGCACCTGCACCCCCGGATGTGTGTGCCAGGGCCCGGGGGTGGGAGCGGCCAGGAGAGAGCTGGGGATGGGGCAGGAGGCTGGGTGGTCTGAGAACAGCCTGCTCTGTGAGCCCCTGGGGCCTAGAGTGGCCACGGTGGGGGGTGACGGAGAGGAGCAGACGTCAGCTCAGGCTCAGGCCTTCTCTAGGAATGGGGCGGTGGGCCCCCTACTCCTGGGCGTGTGCAAGCATGGGCGAAAGCCCCCAGTCTTACTTCCAGGGTCCTCTTCAGAGGAGGGCAAAGCGCGTTCCCAGGCCCCTCTCCTCCCTTGGTTTCCAGAGGCTGAGGGGCGCATTGCGGGAGGGATGCAGGAGCCCCTAGGTGGCCAAAGGGGGTGCTCCTTCAGACCCTCCAGGTGGTCCAGCCCCCCAGCTCGGACCCGCAATTTCCTCATTTAGGCGGTGCTGGGGACCCGCAGGCCGAGCACCTATTGCTGCGATGCTAGTTGGCTGGGTGCCCAAAGGAACTGGGCAGCTACTGAGGACACACCTGGCTGAGGGCTCTGAGTGAGCAGCGCCCCCCAAACCCCATTGTCCTCGGGTCCGAGCCCTGCTCCGGGGTCAGCGCTCGCCCACCCACAGGTGGGACCCTCTCCAACTCTCTGGCCTTGAGCACCTCTGCTCAGCCCTACCTCCCTCCGGCCCCACCCAAATGGATTTCCCGGCCAAGGGGGAGGCCAGAGCAGCTTGGGAAATTCCACCCCCAACCCCCCACGCCCCCGAATGCCTCCGAGAGCAGGAGGGAAGTCTGCCCACCCTTTGGGCGGATCTCAGTGGTCAGCAGGGACTGCTCCCTTCCCCGCCCCCATAGGAGGGTCTCTTGCAGGCATGAGGCTGGGCTCAGCCAGGGCCTTCTCTTCTCCGGGCCTCAGTTTCCCCATCTGTCCCATGGGGCCAAGAGAGCTGCCAGCGAGTGAGGTGGCAGTGATGGCTGAGGAGGCTCCGGGCCGTCAAGCGTTGCTGGTTTGAGCGGAAGGAGGTCTGGGGGCGCTCATCCCCCATCTCTTCCCCTCCAACCCACGTGGCCCAATCTTGGCCCCATGGCTCTCCCACCCGAGGGCACATCTGTCCAGAAGGGTTAGGGTTCCCTAACCATACACTGAGTATGTCCTGCTGAGTGTACTTTCAAGAGTGTAGGGGCCAAGTTGGGCTTTGCTCCAACCAAGGAGGTGACCCTCTGCCCCCAAAACCTAGACCCTAACCCTAACCTTAACCCTAAGCCTAACACTAAGCCTAACCCTAGGCCTAAGCCTAACCCTAAGCCTAACCTTAACCCTAAACCTAAGCCTAACCCTAAGCCTAAACCTACCCCTAAGCGTAACCCTAAGCCTAACCCTAACCCTAAGCCTAACCCTAAGCCTAACCCTAACCCTAAGCCTAACCGTAAGCCTAACCCTAAGCCTAACCCTAGGCCTAAGCCTAACCCTAAGCCTAACCCAACCCTAAGCCTAACCCTAAGCCTAACCCTAACCCTAAGCCTAACCCTAGGCCTAAGCCTAACCCTAAGCCTAACCCAACCCTAACCCTAACCCTAAACCCTAAACCCTAACCCTAACCCTAACCCTAGGCCTAACCCTAACCCTAACCCTAAGCCTAACCCTAAGCCTAAGCCTAGGCCTAAGCCTAAGCCTAACCCTAACCCTAACCCTCAGCCTAAGCCTAGGCCTAAGCCTAAGCCTAAGCCTAAGCCTAAGCCTAAGCCTAACCCTAACCCTAACCCTAAGGCTAACCCTAACCCTAACCCTAACCCTAAGCCTAAGCCTAACCCTAACCCTAACCCTAAGCCTAACCCTAAGCCTAACCCTAACCCTAGGCCTAACCCTAACCCTAACCCTAAGCCTAACCCTAAGCCTAAGCCTAGGCCTAAGCCTAAGCCTAAGCCTAAGCCTAACCCTAACCCTAACCCTAACCCTAAGGCTAACCCTAAGCCTAAGCCTAAGCCTAACCCTAACCCTAACCCTAAGCCTAGGCCCAGGGATCTGCTCTGTGCCTCTGGGTGGAAGGAACAGCAGACACGAGGGGTGGCTGGGCCCCGCCCCTTCTGTGTATGGATGCGGAGACTGAGGCCCAGGGAGGAAAGAGACTCACCTCAGGTGGGCAGGGACGGATCAGGACGGAGGCTGTCCCCTTTCTCCCTTTTCTCAGTGAGCCCCCAGTTCCTCCTGCGCCCCCACCCCTGCCAGGGGACGGGCTGAGGTTGGGAGGAGCTAATTAGCCAACTTTGTGTAATGGTTAATGGGCCACCCCTCCCTCTAAAGCATGAGCCTGTTAGGGAACTTTCTGGAACGATGCCCAGAGCACAGAGACAGAATGGTGGGTTGAATGGTGGAATTACAGGTATGGGGAGGGCAGATCCCGGGTCTTCCACATCCCAGCCTTCCCTGCCCTGGCTCCCCCGCTGCTGCCCACTGGTTCTGGGACCCCCACTGCTCTGTGACCCCCTCCCGACAAGCTCTGCCCTCCCATAGCCCCTCCTGGGCCGAGACCAGAGCCAGGGCAAGGAAAGGAGGCTTTGGCTCCACACGCCAGCCTGGCCCGGCCTGTCGCCTAAAACCCCACGCTGCCCTCCGCTCTCAGGTCCCGGAGCCTCAGAGCCAGACGCGGGAGACGGGCTGGGGTCCTGCTCTAACCCGCCGCAGGTCCGGGACCGGGAGGGTCTGCACAGGAGGGTGGGCTGGTGCTTGCTGGCACCTTCTCAGACTCCAGGAGGGTCTCGGGGGCCGGCAGAGGTGTCACGGGTACTTCCTGCCCCATGTGCCCCCTTCCTGGGTGCAGGGGTGGGTGGCGCTCACTCTGTGGTCCAGGCTGGAGGGGGAGTCTACCTGGGGTGGGCCAGGACTACCCCCATCCTCAAGGAGGCCCCCCTGCCGCCCCCAACCCACCCGACCCTGGCGTCTGTTCGAGTTCATCCAGCGCCACCACAGTAGGAGTCAGCTTGGGAAGGAGTTGATGCCTCCCCTGAGGGCAGGGCAGAGCCCCCTCTGGCCGGCTACCCCCACCCCACAGGCCCAGCGTGGAGGTGGCCACCTGGTGGGATTGGTCAGCGACCTCCAGGCCGTCCAGGCCATCCACACCTGGGTGGCTCAGAGACCCAAGCCCGGAGCCTCGCTGGCCTTGGGTGTGGCATCCAAGGCAGGGCCCCAGTGGGGTCGGGAAGCTGGTGTTCTGGTCCCAGCTTTGTCTCGCATGGCTGGAGCCTCTGGCCACAGCGGGCCTCAGTTTCCCCATCTGCCCCATGGTCAGTAGGTGGGATGGAGCTGCCTCCCAGCCTGCCTACAGGCGTGCTGAGGTTCACTGCGGGTGAGTCGTGCTGTCTTACCTTCCCAGAGCGTGCTGGTCAGGCCGGGGGCATGGCGGGGGCGGCCAGGGTCTCCTGGTCCTCCTGGGACCTTCCTGGGAGCCCTCACCGCCGGGCTTTTGGCCTCCACAGGCCCAGGAGTGGATGGACCCAGCCCCCAGCAGAGGCCAGCGTGGGCATCTGAGGCGGCCTGAGGGGCGCCGGGCGCGGCGTGTGAGCCAGGCTGCAGGAGGGAAGGCGCAGCGGACAGAGCAGGGGAGAGATGGGGCTTCCTGTTTATCCCCTGGAGTGGCCCGCTGGCCTCGGGGACAGGATGGCTCTGTCAGCCAGATTCACGCCAGATGCGGCTGACCCTTCATCAAGGGACGCGTGAGCTTGGTCCAGTGACCCGTCCCCAGTGGGGCTGGAAGGCAGCTCGCCTTCCCCTGGGGCCAGTGAGCTGTCTCCAGTGCTGGGCCAGGTCCCAAAGGGAGCCAGAGGTCCCACAGGGAGAATGGGGTCTGTCCAGCAGCTGGGGGTCTTCATCTCCCCCCCAACCCCCGCTGACTCCCACCTTGCACATCTGTTAGAAGTGCCCATGGCCGTGCGGCATGCTGTGCTGAGCTGATGCAACTGAGGCTCGCAAGGGAAGATGGTCATCTAGGGTCAGCTGGCGGGAAATGGAAGCTCTGGTCGTGGAGCCCAGGGGTGCCTGGGCAGCAGGAGGCCCTCAGGGGACCCTTGGCCTCTTCTCCTTGCTGTTCCCCGTCCTCCCTCCCTGGGGACCCCCAACGCAGCCGTCACAACCTTTCTGCTGCTCAGGCAGAGGCCCAGATCACGTCCTTCACCGCCCCCCGGCCTCGATTCCCAGCGGGTCTCCATGGGCTCTGCCACTGACCCATCCTGGTCACCACACTTCCTGGGAGAGTCGCTGCTTCCAGGAGAGGCATGAAACCAACCACCGCCCAACATTTCTCCAGGTCTCCCCCACTCACAGTGCGGGAGTGCACTGGACGCCCGGCAGCCTCGTCAGCACTTACTGCTCTCCGCTCTTTCATTTTAGCCACTCTGATGTTTTTTTTTTTTTTTGGGGGGGGGGGGTGGTACGCAGGCCTCTCACTGTCGTGGCCTCTCCCATTGCAGAGCACAGGCTCCGGACGCGCAGGCCCAGCGGCCATGGTTCACGGACCCAGCCGCTCCATGGCATGTGGGATCTTCCCGGACCGGGACACAAACCCGTGTCCCCTGCATCGGCAGGCGGACTCTCAACAACTGCGCCACCAGGGAAGCCCCCAGTCTGATGCTTTTGCAGGGGTATTGCTGTGTTGTTATTTCTTTAATACAGGGAGATGGAGAAAATCTTATCTTTTGAACAACAGATTTCCTCCCTGGGGAAAGATTCATTTTATGGGGGAGATACCGGGGTGGGGGTAAGAGCTGGGCAGGGGGCACTTGGGGAGCAGGGCAGCTCTGAGGGGGCCGAGCTCCGAGCCTCTGCTTCGCTAAGCGTTCTGTAAAATGCAGGCACAGTGAACATCCCAGGGCACCAGTGGTCTGAGCAGTGGAGAGAGGAGAGACCATCCCTGGGGAGTAAGCTTGGGGGGTCCCCTGGTGTAATTTCTGCTGTGGGTGTGCAGTGCATCCCCGGCTCCCAGGAGCCTCCATGAAATGTTTGTCTCTAGAGCTGTTGGCCAGGTCGGGGTCAAGGTCAAGGTCAAGGTCAAGGTGCTGACTACGGCCAGGAGCTGGGCACCGGGTCCCGCCTGGAAGCTGGCAGGTGGGCAGTGGTGGTCCGGGATGACCCCTGCAGGAGCCTCTCTGAGCAGGGAGAGCCCACGACAGAGCCTGACACCCTCCCTCCCGGGGCTGTAGCCAGGCCCTAATCCTCGGGTCCTCAGCCCCATGGCCCGGGCTTGTCCCAGTGCCCGGCTTTGCCTGGAAGCCATGCTGCCCCCAGCCCCTCAGAGCTCCCCTTGTCGTGGGGGTTGAGGGAGGGAGGCTTGCGCTCCCTGCCTGGCACCCTGGACGGAAGCCAGACTCACGGTCAGGCTGCAATTTGCCAAGCCCGACGGATGGGGCGGCCATTAACGTGGAGGGGAAAAAACACTTTATCTCCCGGGAGGGAAAGGGAAGTTCCAGAGAACCGACGTGTGTATGTGGAGGGGGGAGCAGGCTAATGGAGGTGGGCCACGGTTCAGCACCCCCATCTTGGGCCATCCTGTCCCCTCCCCATCCTGTGCGCTCAGGGAGAGCCGGGAGCCAGGCCGTCCGAGGCCGTCGGGGAAGAAAATAGCAAGCGGGTCGGCTGAAGCTTTGCTGCCGCTAGCGTGCTGCGTGCGTGTGGCTCCTGCAGGCTCTCAGGCCCACCCTGAGGGGTTCACTCCGCCATCTGACCCTGTTTGTGGAGGACAGCTGACCTCTCAGGGTCACGAAGACCGTCACGGGCAGTCTGACCTCCAACCTCCAGCAGTCTGCAGGGCGGTGGGCACGGCGGCCCCCACCCGCAGGCAGGTCTCAGGCACCGCGTCCGGACTGCCCATCATCCCAGCCGTCTGGGGGGCCGCGGGGGGCTGCTGGGAGCAGCGGGGGGTCCCCTCCGCGGGGAGACCGTGTGGCCAGGAGAGTCTGCCTCTCCTTGGGGCGGCCGTGGGCTCTGGAAAGGTCAGGGAGGTTAGAGGCTGGAAGCTGCCCTGCCTCAGTTTCCCCACTTGTCAGATCAGATGGGGAGCCCTGGGGGGGATCTGGGGGTCTCTAAACACTGTCACGGTGGACAGCTTGTGCCCAAGCCCTTTTTGGGGGAGGGGGTGGAGGGGCTCACAGCTTCCACCAGGTTCTCAAAGGGCCCCACGCCCCCCAGTGCAGAGCTCCCCATGGGTGGCCCTGAGGTCCCCCTGGCCTCACGGTCCGCGCTGCTGAGCTCCCAATCCGCCTGTGGTCATTACAGTTTAATATCTTTAAAAATGTAAAGAGACAGGCGGGGGTGGTGGTGGTGGGGGTGGCTACCCGGCCAGAAATCTCTGTTTCCTCTCAGCCAGGAAACAGGAAGTGAGTGTGCGGGAGATTGGGAGCCAGGCTTGGAGAACAATAGAAACCCCCTCCAGAGGGGAAAGGGAACTGCGTCAAGGGGCCCGGGGTGGGGGCCTCCTGACCTCTCCCCGCTGCGCACGGGCCTGGGCGTAAATTTAGTCTGGGTTCTTTTCCTGGTGAAAAGCTCCAGTGCCCCGTGGCTGGGCGAGGGGGTGCAAGGCCCTCCTCCGTCCCTGGGTGCAGGGCTCCTGGGGTCTTAGGGACCACCTGGGTAAACTGAGGCCCAGAGAAGAGCAGAGCCTGGCCCAGGGGCTGCAGGGTGTGGGGCTGGAGCGCCGTGGCCATCCCGTTGGGGCTACGGGTCTCCAGAGAGGCCCACGTGTGCAGGGACAGAGACCCCCCACCAGGCCCAGGAGAGGAGGAGAAAGCCTCCCCCGCCCCCGCCTGCTCAGCCCCCCTGCCCTCTGCTCCAAACAAGCAGGCTCTGCCCGGAGAGCTGTGTGACCTTAGCCAGAGCTCGGGGACCGGCCGGCGCTCGGTGAGAACCAAGGGCCAGCCGGTGGTTTCTTTTTTTAACATAACAGCTCTATTGAGATGTAATTGACATACCCCACAAGCCACCAGCTCAAAGTGTACAATTCGACGGCTTTTAGTACGGTCACTTGAGTAGCCATCATCATGGTCAATTTTAGAGCATTTTCATCACCTGAAAGAAACCTGTGTACTTACGCTGCCTCTCCCCCATAGCCCTCATGGCCCGCACCTCCCAGCCCTAGGCAACCACCGATCTACTTTCTGTCTCTGCGGACTTGCCTGTTCTGGACGTTTCCTACAGCAGGAATCCTACGATGTGGGGGCCTGTGTGTGTGACTTCTTTCACTCAGCATCATGTTTCTCTGGGGTTTTTTTTTTTTTAACATTTTCTTTCTTTATTTTTATACAGCACGTTCTTATTAGTTATCTGTTTACACATATTAGTGTATACATGTCAATCCCAATCTCCCAGTTCAACCCCCCCCCCCCACCCAGCATCATGTCTTTGAGATTCACGCATATTGTTACGTGAGTCAGTGCTTCGTCCCTCTTTATGGCCGAATGACGTTCCACTGTGCAGATGGACATGTGTTGTCCATTCCTCAGCTGATGTGCATTCAGGCTGCTCTGAACACGCATGTGCAAGTTCTTGTGTGGACGCCTGTATTTATTCCCTTTTCTTGGGAACATATCTGGAAGTGGGATTTCTGGGCCGAGAGGTCACTCTGTGCTTTATCATCTGAGGAGCTGCCCAAGCTGGTGGTGTCTGGTCACACTCTCCCTGCTAACCCCAGGAGAGCTGCAGGCGCTGCTCCCTGATCCTGCCAGGACCCCCAGATGGAATAGGAAATGCACACGTGGGACCCAGAGTTTCTGGCCTTTTCTGGGCCGGGCTCGGAGCTGAACCAAGGCCCCTTGAGGCTCACGGGACGTCACGTGGCCCGTGAGCCATCCCCTCCTTGCAGACTGTGAGCCAGGGGTCACATTGGACCCCTCAGGAGCCTGTCCCTCCCCTGGATGTGCTGGACTCAGCCACTGGAGCCCCTGGGAGTGGCAGGGGGTCCCTGGCACTCACCCCGATGCCTGGGAAGCAGCTACAGGCCCAGCCCAACCCCGTCCTTGCCTCCCTGGCCCCCAATCCAGGGATGTGGGACCAGGATAAGGAAGGCTGGGCCCCCAGCAGCTTGGGGAGAGCAGCAGCCTGGGGTCTGATCTGGGCTGTGTGTTCAGGACCCCTGCGGTCCAGGGCGATCCTGGGCAAACCCCATCTTCTCTGGGCCCCAGGGTCCTCTGTGGCAATGATTACTCAGGACCCCTTGGCTAAATCTTGGCTTTTCTCCTCGGCCGCCACTGCACCAGGAGTGAACTGAGGCTCAGAGAGGCTGACTGCCCCTCCAGGCCACCTGGCATGTGGCAGAGCCGGGATTAGAATCCGGGCCACCCAGCGCTTTCTCGCAGCCCCTTCCTGCCCCTGCCTTCCCCCACCCTGTGTCTAGGATTCCAGACGTCCCAGGTGAGCGGTGCTTGGAGTCTCCTGACTCCCTGTGAGTTCACCAACACCCTGCTCTGGGGAATGGCTCTGCATTCCCCCCTTGCGCCAGAGTGTGACCTGTGAAGGGGGCCCTGCGTCCTTTCCTGGGGAGGGAGGAGATGTGGGTCAGGCCCCTCCCCAGGCCCGGCAGGCACCCAGGTGTGAGAATCACCCCCACATCTAGGGTATTAGTGCTGCTGCCACGGGCTGCCATCCTGGCCCAGAGGACGCCAGCTGGACTCTCAGCCAGGATGTCCCCTCCCCCTCCCGCCCAGCACCACCAGGCCCGCCTGGGGATCACAGCTTCCTGAGCCATGCCCCCTCCCCCCACCCCCCACAATGGCCGGAAACCCCAGGCTCAGGCTGTGGGCCAGGCAGGCCAGCAGCAGCCCTGGGACGGGCGGGAAGGCTGCTCTGCACGAGCACCAGGCCCCCTAGGTGGAACTGGGAGCCCCTAGGGCCCGTCGTCTTGGGGCGACCGTGGAGAGCTGCCCACGGAGCCCCGGGCTGGTGGAGGGCTCAGGAGGCGCGTATAGGTGGCTGTCATACCTGGGCCGCCCCGGCTGCCCCTGGTTTCCGAGACTGATGCTCACCTACACCGCTGCCGAGTCCCAGCTCCAGGCTCTGCTGGGTTAATGGGGCTCAGGAATGCGATCCTGGACGAGCATGACTGTTTCACTGGGTCTGACTCAGGAGGCACAGGGGTGCCCCAGCCCTCACCCCTTCGGCTCTCCCACCATTTGAAGGAACAGCATTCAGAAGGGAAAGAACTGCCTCCCCTCGCTGGGCTGGCTCCCTGGAACTTGTGGGCTGTGCTGTGGAGGGACAGAGGGACACGGGCAAGGGGAGGAGTGCCCCCGCTCCCCCCACCAACCCCGGAGCCAGATAGGACGTGAGTCCTCTAGGGACAGGGACGCCAGGGGCCTGTGTCTGGGGCAGGACAGGAAGGGCCCTCTGGGCCCAAGATTGCTTATTTATATTGTATTTTACGATTCCAAAATGAAAATCAATTTTTTTGTGTGTGTTGTCCAGCCTACGAAGTAATAAGTGCTCGTTTTGAAAGAGCCAGTTGGATTTGATGCCCAAAAGCATAAAAGAGAAACCGCCATGCCTCCATCACATTGCCTGGGGTCCTGGGGGCCCCTGTGTTCCAGGAACACCCCACCCGCCACTTACAGGCGGAGGGCGCCAGGATAAGAGCTAGACTATTTTTAGCACAGCTTTGGGTTCGTGGCAATATTGAAAGGAAGGTAGGGAGAGTTCTCGCAGACCCCCGCCCCAACGTGCAGCCGCCCCTGCTGTCCATGTGCCTCCCAGCCGTGGGCTTGTTACAGGGGCAAAGCCACACTGACCACGCACAGAGTCCACCGTGCGGCCCGGGGTCACTCTTGGTGTGGTGCGTTCCCTGGGTTTGGACAGGGGTGTAAAGATGCATGTCCACCATATGGGCTCATGTGGGCAGCCTCACTGCCCTAAACACCCTCTGAGATGCACGCATTCTACGTGGATGGTTTCATGATTTTGGTAGAGGTAATCCCCCTGTAATCCCCACCACAATCCACCGAGGGGCCACCCATCCCCCGACACACCCACATCCCCTGTGGTGACTATGCCCTCGGCTGGCCCCTGCCGTCCTGGAACCACACAGCAGTGTCCTGCGCTCAGCTCTGGGCCTCAGAGGCGGTCCTGGCTGTGAGTGGGTCCGTGATGTTCCTGCCCGTGGCTGAGCCGGACCCCTCGGTGTGGGTGGACCACAGTTCATAGCAAATACATTTTATTTTATTTATTTACTTTTAAAAATCTATTTTATTTTTATTTATTTTTGGCTGCGTTGGGTCTTTGTTGCTGCGCGTGGGCTTTCTCTAGTTGTGGCGCGTGGGGGCTACTCTGCATCGCGGTGCGCGGGCTTCTCATTGCGGTGGCTTCCCTTGCTGTGGAGCACAGGCTCTAGGCACACGGGCTTCAGTAGTTGTGGCTTGCGGGCTCAGTAGTTGTGGCGCACAGGCTTAGTTGCTCTGCAGCATGTGGGATCTTCCCGGACCGGGGCATGAACCCGTGTCCCCTGCATCGGCAGGCGGACTCTCAACCACTGTGCCACCAGGGAAGCCCCGCAAATACATTTTAAATGAAGGGGCCCATCGTTTCTCAAAAAGTAAACATAGAGCTACCTCCAGCCATTCCGCTCCTAGGTGTGCACACAAAGGACCTGAAAGCAGGGACACCACAGCCCGTGACTATTATTACTCACAATAACCAAAAGAGGGAAACAACCCGAACGTCCATCCACCGGTGAATGGTGGGTGAAGGACACGTGTGGTCCAGCCAGGCAGCGGAACGATATTCAGCCGTAAGAAGGAATGAAGCGCTGACACGTGTTACAACGTGGATGAACCTCGGAAACGTGAGGCTGAGTGACGGAGGCCGGGCTCAAAGAGGCACATGTCGTATGATTTCATGTGTATGAAACGTCCCACGTGGACAAATCCAGACAGACAGAAACCAGACCGATGGGGGCAGGGAACGGGGAGTTACTGTTGAACGGATGTGGAATTTCAGTTTGGGAAAATGAAAAAGTTCTGGGAAGAGATCGCAGATAGAGATGGTGGTTGTACAAATGTGGATGTGATTAATTCTACTGAATGGTACGCTTGAAAAGAGTCAAAATGGCAAATTTTATGTCATATATTGATATATGTTACCACAACGTAAAAGAATTAATAATGCAATATATCCAAACTCACTGAATTGTACACTTTGAATGGGTGAATTGCATGGTATGTAGACTACACCTCAAGAAGCTGTTGTACAAGAAAGAGAAATGCCCCAGAGTGCTTCCCGAGCAGGTAGCCCGAGTGTCTGCCCACCAGGCCCTGCTACCAACCCCACAAGGTATGGGGACATGTTTTAGGGGGACCAGGGAGCCAGTGGGGAGGCAGCACCCCAGGGGTCCCAGGCCCTCTCTCCCACTCTCTTGGGAGTTCCAGAAACAGACACCCAGCCCAGCCTTCCTGGGCTCTGCCTGCAGCCCACTGCCCACCCTCAGACCTGGGCACGCTTTCCTCAGCCAAGGACAGCTCCTGGAGTTCACTGGGTGGGAGAGATCCCTTTGGGGGCCGGTGGAGCCCTCCTCAGCCCAGCCCACCAGAGCTGCTGTGTGGCCTAGTCCTGTGGGCATGTGGGCAGTGGGGGTAGGGGGGACAGCCCTCTCTCTGCCTGATGTCGGGCTCACGCGGACTGGGTCATTTTAGGACAGATGAGCAGCCTAGGAGGTGGGTTCTGAGTCCGGCTGAGCTAGGTCCATGCTTCCCTGGGAACTCAGGCAGGGAAGACGGCAGTGTCTGCTCCCGAGCCGGGCCTGAGCCCCTGAAGACTCCCTGACCAAACGCCCCCAGCTTCCCCGCTGCCCTGAACTGAGCCAGAAGACTGCTGGCCCTGGAGAGGACCCAGCAGGAAGGAAGCCTGGTCAGCTCGGTGCAGATTCCTGCCTGGTCCTGGGGCCCCTGCCACCTGGGGCCTCAAACTCCCCCAGACCCTGGACCTCAGAGCCCGGGGCAGAGAGGAGGCGGATGGGAGGAAGGCCACCGCCAGGCGCTCAGTCCTTCTGTCCTGGCAGGAAAGAATGACCGGAGCTGGGGACAAAAGGCGGACGTGCGGCTGGCCATGTGCGCCCTTATCAGGGTCTGCACTCGCTGGGCCCGGGGCCTCGGCGGAAACACTCCTCTCCGCCTGCCTTCCTGCCCAATGCCGGGCCACACCGCAGGCCAGGCACTGTGCAGGGCAGGGGGGCCGGGGGGAGGGGCAGCGGTGGCGGGGGGGTGGGGGGGTGGGGGGCAGGTGGGCACCTGGCCTGGGTTTGGGGCTGTAATTTGAGTAACACATTAGCATTATTCACTCTGCTGCTGGGAAGTGGAAGCTAAAATTCTCCCCATCTGTCAGATGAGGAAACTGAGGCCCGGAGCAGCAGCGACCAGGTTGCGGGGGGGCAGGCGCCCCAGAGCTCTGCAGGGCCCGCTGGGAGTACCCTGGAAGGGGTGGGGATGACCGGGGGAGCACATGTGTCACAACCACACTGTACACTGTACACACCGTAGGAGCCGCTCGTGTTATTCTGTGTACAGAAAGCGCATCTCGATGGACAGACACGAGGAGGTGGCCACAGGCAGTGGGTGCGGGGGGCTCCGTGGGTTTCCTACAAGGGAACGGTCGGTCGTGGCGGTGGGGGTCCTATCCCTTCCCACCACCCGGCCCCTGCAGTCCTTGCCCCAGGCCCCGCCCTCTAGTGGGCGGGGCGGGGCTGCAGGTGGGGAGTCGCAGGACTGGGCTGGTGGGGGTGGCGGACCCAGACCAGCCAGGTCAGCGGCCCTTCGTGCTCACCTTCTGCCCATCGGTTGTGGCATGAGGTCTGCCTGAGGGCTGCCCCGCTATGACAAGGGGCGGCCAGGGGCACCTCCAGCCCCAGGCCACATGAGCAGATTGGCCTCAGGGTGGGCCCCGTGTGGGGCGACTTGGCCAGGCAGCTTTCCCAGCAGGGCTCCAACATTTGTTCCCTCCCAGCCCTGGGAGGACACAGGAGAAGGTGGAGACACTGGGGAACACAGCCAGCCCTCTGGGGGCTGGGTTGTCAGTACTGGGGGTACAGCTGTCCCCCCAGCATATTAAACCCAACGTTGGGGTGACTATTTACCCCAGCACTAAGCCCAGGGTTGGGGGTGATGAGCGCTCTGCTCCTCCCCCTAGCACACCAGCCTTGGCCACAGTGGCCCCAGGTCCCGGGCTCTGCCCTACAGACTTTGGACAGGTCTCTCTTGAGCCTCAGGCTTCCCCTCTGTAAAATGGGCAGGGGTCTCTCCTGGATGCCCCCGGCTGCCTGGGCTGAGGCCTGATCTGAAAGGGCCCTTAGGTGCTTAAGGCCTCCACCTCCACTGCCATTGCTTGATTATTCTCATTTCCCAAATGAACAGAACGAGGTACAGAGAAGGGGAATGGTTCTCAGTCCTGGTACCTGGGGATCCCTTACAAGTCCACTGTGTGGGCCCATCCCGACCCTGAGGTCAGGGCCTGGGCAGTGGAGACTTTGAGAGCGTCCCCTGGGGATGCTGGTGTGAGGTCAGTGTTCCACCCTTTCTTGGGTGGAACAGGGCACTGGGGCTGGGGGAGACCCTGACAAATTGCAGGACACAGACGGGGGCAGCGGTGTCCTGGTGCCCGCCACGCCCCCCCCCCCAGGGCATCTGTGGTCACGCCGTCTACCTTGATGACACCGGGTGCAGGAAGGCACCCAGGGCCCTCCGCAGGGCCCCCCTTTCTGCAGAGAGCAGGAAAGGCCATGCAAGAGGCCCCTAGATGCTTCGTCCCTATAACCCAAGGGGTCTCCTCTGGGTGGTTGGGTAGGCGAGTGGGGAGGGGCTGCTCAAATGTTCCTGTCTGCATCTCGGGGAAACATGGGGAGCCCAGCCTCCCAGCCCAGGGTTCAGGTCCTGAGTCCGCCGTGGGATGTGGCCTCCGCATCCTTTCCTGAGCTCGGGTGACGGCCGTGCCCCGTGGGCAGTGCTGGTACAGCGTCTGGCTGTGACAGTCCTTCCCGTGGGTCCTGGCTGGGGCCTGTGGCTCACAGGACGAGAGGGTGAGGCCCCAGTCAGAATCCTGCTGCCAGCTCCATCGTCACGCTGGGCTTGGCCGTGCCTCAGTTGCCCCCGTCACAGGGGGCCAGGCTTGGAGCGTGAACAGTGCCTGACCCGGCCCTGGAGGCAGCCCTGCTGAGCTGTAGGACGGGACGTGCTCGGGGCCACAGGAGGGCCAGCAGTCGTGTCCAGAGCACGTCCACACTCGGCCCTGGCCCAGCCTGGCCGGAGGCCCTGCCTCTGCTGACCAGAGAGGACGGAGGAAGTCCCTGGTGGCCTCTTTCCTTGCTGACCCACCCACCTGGGCTGCTTAAGGAGCACCGGGGTGCACTGGGGCCCTGCAGCCAGCCCCCTGCTGCCTGTCACCTCTGAGGCCTGGTGCCCGATGCCTTGCTCTCCGTGACACCTGGCTCCCACCTCCAGGTTGGGGGGGCTCCCTGGGGGCAGGGGTCATCTCTGTGTCCCATAGCCCAGACACAGGGCCTGGCACTCGGGGGGCACCAAGGCCTACTTGGCGAGAGGTCGGCGGCACATCTGTCGCCCATCCCTGTCCCCTCCAGGCCCGGAGGAAGGGGTGGGGCAGGGAGACCTGGGGAAGCCTCTCAGGACGGAGGAGCCCCGAGGCCGGCCGAGGGTCCTCAGCCCCACCAGTTCCACCGCCCCTCCCTCCCGGGCAGCAGTCTGGCTTGGAGTCGAGCAGGGCCCCAGCCCCGTTCGGTTCACCCACTGGCCACCGGGCGGCAGTGTTCACCGCGTGGCCCGGCCCCAGTCGCCGGGGAAACCCTGGGCGGGGCTTTGGGCGGCGGGGCCCTGAGTGGACCGTTTGGGCGGGCACACTCCCCTGACCGCGTGGGTAGATGTCCAGGGCGGCCCGCGCATAGTTTCCTCCCGAAGGGGCTTCAGGTGCACGGGGGTCAGTAGACCAAGCTGTGATGAAGCCGTTCCTTCCGTGCGCGAGAGCCTTCCGGCCCCCAGGCTTCGACCCAGAGGCTTCACCCCCGAGCCGGTGCCAGACCCCGACCCGCTCTAGGTGTCTCTGACCCTCTAGGGTCCCACCGCCTGCAAGGGGCCAGCGGGGCCGGGAGCGCGGGGCCCGAGCCCAGCGTGGGAGGTGGGGGGCGGGGCCGGTCCCAGGGCCGCCGGCTCGCACCCCGGGCCCCTCGGCGCTGGCCCCTCCGAGCTCCTGGCATCCTTCAGTCCGCTCACTTTGTGGCAGCGCTCAGGGCGGTGAATCCCGCTGGGTCTGTGCCTGGCCTGGCCTGGCCTCGGGGCACAGTAGGAACAGGAGGGGCAGGAAGCTGGACGGGCACCTGGGTGCTTGTGTTTTTCTGGGCTCCCCCGCGGTGCCCGGTGCCCTGCGGGCTGAACGCTTGGTGAGGCAGCTGGTCTCTTGGCCTTCTGGCTCTGCCGCTGGAGAGGAGATTCCTCACCGGCGACAGATGCGCACACCGTTGTAGGGTCAGACGGGCTCTGGAATCTCTGGGACCCACAGGGGCATTCCTGTGATGATGAGGTACCAGGATCACAGCTGAGCCACAGGCTTAAGGAGTGGCCGGTGGAGAGCGCACGGGGCACAGAGGGCTCCAGGGCACAGAGGGCTCCAGGAGGCAGGCATTTGAGAAAAAGGTGGACTCGAGCAAACCCCATGTTTTGTCTGTTTTTTAAAATTAATTAATTTATTTATATATTTTTTGTTGCATTGGGTCTTTGTTGCTGCACGCGGGCTTTTCTCTAGTTGCGGCGAACGGGGGCTACTCTTCGTTGCAGTGCGTGGGCTTCTCATCGCAGTGGCTTCTCTTGTTGTAGAGCACGGGCTCTAGAGCGTAGGCTCAGTAGCTCTGGCGCATGCGCTTATTTGCTCTGTGGCATGTGGGATCTTCCCAGACCAGGGATCGAACCCGTGTCCCCTGCATTGGCAGGTGGATTCTTAACTGCTGCGCCACCAGGGAAACCCAAACCCCATGTTTATAACCACACTGAAAGACTGTGTTGCCAGACAGCTCGCAAATCTTGTTCAAGTTTCAGGAGGCCAGGCCACGTCACGGCTACTGCTGGCGGGGAAGGCCACGGAGGCTCTCTTATCTCGGCTGCCGACTTGTCGGGTCAACCGGCACTGTGGCTGCGGTGGCAGTGACTTCCGGGTCCCTGGTGTGTGGCTGTGGCTCTGGGTGACATCCCTCACTGCACAGAGCTGAGGTGTTCAGTTCAATGTTTGTCATAAAATATACATGACATAAAATTTGCCATCCTAACCTTATGTTTAAGTGCACAGCTCGGCGGCATAAAGTACATTCCATTGTTGTGCCACAATCACCACCATCACCCACAGAACTCCTGCCTTGTCCCAAACTGAACGGCTGTTCCCACTAGACATGCACTCCTTCTCCCCTCCCGCAGCCCCAGGCCCCCCGCCAGCTACTTTCTGTCTCTAGGGATTTGACTCCTCTAGGCCCCTCATTGTATTAGTCAGAGTTCTCCAGACAAACAGAACCAGTAGGGGGTGTGTGTGTGTGTGCATTTTAGAGAGATTTATTACAAGGAATTGACTCATGCGATTATGGAGGCTGACAAGTCCCAAGGTTAGCGGGATGAGTCCACGGACATGACATGCAAGGGAACCAAGGCTTTGTTTGGAGTCTGAAGGTAGAAAATGATCAATGTCTCAGTTTCAAGGCCCTCAGGCAGGAAGAATTCTCTCTTACTGGGGGTGTGGGGGGGGATCGGCCTTTTGCTCTTTTCAGGTCATCTGCATTACTGTCTACTGATTTAAATGTTAATCTCAGACAAAAAAAAAAAAAAATCCTCACAGAAACGTGCGGAATAATGTTTGACCAAATATTGGGTACTCCTTGCCCCGGTCAAAGGGACACATAAAATTAACCATCACACTTATATAAGTGGAATCCTACAGGATTTGTTCTTTGGTACCTGGCATGTTTCACTCAGTATGATGTCCTCAAGGTTCATCCATGTTGTAGCCTGTGTCATCATTTCCTTCCTTTTTAAGGCTGAATAATATTCTGTTGAATGGATACAGCACATTGTTTACCCTTCATTGGTCCGTGGACACTTGGGCTGTTTCCACCTTTGGCTACCGTGAATGATGCAGCTGTGAACACCTCTGAGCAAATCTCTGTGTTCCTCCTTTCAGTTTTCCAGGGTTATGCTCAGAGGGGGACCTGCCGGATCAAGTGAGTTCAATGAGTTTTGTCCACTGGATACACCTATGTGGCCACCATCCAAAACCAGACTTAGGGCATTTCCAGTAGGAAAAACTTCCCCTTCCGGATGTGATGGAGAATTTACCCTCCCACTTGGAACAACCAAAAAACAACACAAAACCAGACAAAATGCATGAAACAATGGCTCTGAAGGTATCGGATACCAGGCAAAATGGGACAATGATCCCTGAGAGTTGGGGGCAAGTGAGGCCAGCCCTAGACTTGCCTCAGCTCACTGCCTTGAGGGAGTTTCCAGGCTGTGACGTGAGAAGTGGGACGAGATGGTCCCCGTGGATCCCCTGGGTGAGAGTCTGGGGAGGTCCGGCTGCTAGCAACATGACACAGAGTGTCAGAGGAAAGGGAGCTGCCCAGAGAACCCAGGTGAGCTGAGAGGGTCCATGGAGTTTCCAGTGGAGGATTGGCCCATGCCTACCTTGGAAGGCGCATGTGAAGACTCATCTGGAAAGATTAGAGGCTACAGTGCCCCATGGCACTGGTGCTCTCATCAGCCAGACCTCTGGACAGACTTGCCTCTGTGATGGAGAATAATTAGCCCTAGACTGAGTCCTACTCTGGACCCACTTAACAAATCATAAAATCGAGGGTCAAAAGGATCCCACTGTTCCCAAGTAATGTAACTGCATTCTAGAACAAAGTTCAAGAGGATTTTCAGGAATATAAAATATCCAGCACTCAATGAGGTAAAACTCACAATGACTGGCATGCAAGCAGAAATTACCAGACATGCAAGGAAGCACGGAAACGCAACCTATGATGAGAGTAACTAATCCCCCCTCAAACCTCCCCAGTGTTGATAGGGATGTTATCACAAATCAGCAGAGGAAGACATTGAAACAGTTATTATAGCTGAATTCTGTGTGTTCGACAGTTAAGTAGGACCATGACGAGGTACCACTATCAGAAAAACGGAAAATAAACGTTGGTGAGGATGTGGGGAAATTGCAACCCTTGTGCGTTGTTGGTGGGAATGTAAAATGGTGCAGCTGCTGTGGAAAATAGTATGAAGTTTTCTCAAAAAATTAAAAATAGGGACTTCCCTGGTGGTCCAGTGGTTAAGAATCTGCCTTCCAATGCAGGGGGCGCGGGTTCGATCCCTGGCCGGGGAGCTAAGATCCCACATGCCGCGGGGCAGCTAAGCCTACGCGCTGCAACTAGAGAAGCCCGTGCGCCCCAGTGAAGAGCCTCAGCATTGCAACAAAAGATCCCGAGTGCCACAACTAAGACCCTACGCGGCCCAGTAAATAGCTATTAAATAACTTTTAAAAAATAGAATTACCATATGATCCAGCAATCTCACTCCTACTTGTATACCCAAGAGAACTGAAAGCAGGGTTTAGAAGAGGTATTTGCACATCCACATTTACTCCAACATCTTTCACAGAGCAATCCAGATGTCCACTGATGGATGAATGGAGAAAGAAAATGTCCTCTCTCCATACACTGGGATATTATTCAGCCTCAAAAAGGAAGGAAGCCTGACACATGCTACAACATGGGTGAACCGTGAGGGCATTACGTTGAGTGAAATAAGCCAGACAGAAAAGGACAAATATTGTGTGATTCCATTTACATAAGGGACCTAGAGTAGTCAAATCCACAAAAACAGTAAGGGGAGTTAGTGTTTAATGGTTGTAGAATTTTCTACTTTTGCCAGATGAAATGTTCTGGGGATGGATGATGATAATAGTTGCACAACAATGTGAATGTACTTAATGCCCCTGAAATGTACACTTAAAAATTGTTAAGGGGCTTCCCTGGCGGTCCAGTGGTTAAGACTCCACGCTTCCACTGCAGGGGGCACAAGTTCCATCCCTAGTCGGGAAACTAAGATCCTGCAAGCCGTGGGGCACGGCCAAAGGGGGGAAGAAATGGTTAAGATAGTAGATTTATTTTAGGGGTATTTTACAATTAAAAATAATAATTTAAAAAAAGTAGAGACAAGGAAGGCATTACACTAAAAAGTTCCCTCAGGCCCCCTCCCACATCCCCTTCCTCCCCCCACCTCTGCCCCACAATCACTTTCTGATTCCTGTCACCACAGACCAGCTGTGACAGCGCTTGGACTTTGGACATCGTGTAAACGGAATCAGACAGCCCGTTCCTGTCCTTGTCTGGCTTCTTTAGCTTAGCGTGATTTTTAAAAATTGAAAATCACATATTGAATTCTACTATCACAGCTTGTTTAAAATACATGGACGTCTAGACGACTCTCAGGTGTTCCATTTCAAACTTTGAAAAAGGGGTTTTATACAAGTAAGAGGTAGTTATACTTGATAAAGCTGATAAACTTAGATAAATTAGTAGAGGGAAAGAAAGAATTGGAACAGAGATCTGACAGCAGCGTAGGTTCGTGGGAGGAGGTGGGTCCCTCCTGGACCAGACGACCACGTCCACACACCCGACAGCTTCTCGGGCCCCAGCAGGGATCAGATGGACGACAGTTTTTAAAAACAGATTGGAATCCTGTCTTGGGCATTTTTAGAAAGTGAGACCAGGCCTTGGCATCCACTGTGTTTCATTTCGATGTTTCTATCCATGGCATATGCTTTGAGTTACCAGGAATGGGAGTTTGGATTTTACCAATCTGCCCCTTTCTCTGCCTGCCGTGTGTCTGCAGCCCACATTTTAAGGGTTTTTAAGTAAACTTTTAATTGTAGGATAGATTCAGACTTACACAAAACATCAAAGAGAGTACGGAAAGTAGCCATACACCCCACACCCATTTCCGCATTAGTAACAACTTACTTCAAGAGAGTCACAACTAACGACCCAACATTGATACGATATTTATCATTAACTAGAGGTCCGAACCTTCTTCAGATCTTCTCAGCTTTTCCCTAAGTCCCTTTCCTGTCCCAGGACCCACAGGACAGTTGGTCGCCATGTCTCCTGGGGCTCCTCTGGTTGGTGACAATTTCTCATACTTTCCTGGCCTTTTGATCATCTTGATGGTTTTAAGGAGGACTGGCCAGGGATTTCATAGACTGTCCCTCTATTGGGATTTGTCTCATGTTTTCCTCAGGACTGGAGTGATGGGTTTGGGGGGAAGACCGCAGAGGTGAGGCGCCCTTCTCATCACATCGTACCAGGGGCATTTGCTGTCAACGTGACTTATCACCGAGGATGTGGACCTCGACCACCTGGCTGAGGTGTGCTTCCAGGTGTCCTTGGTAAAGCTACTCGCCGCGCCTTTCCTGCTGTCCTCTGGAAGGACATCCCCGTGCACACCTGAAGAGGGGGGACAAGCCTCCGCCTCCAGTGGGCATCTACATACGCCACGTGGAGTTCTTCATGAGAGACTTGTCTAGTACCTCCACTTACTGAGCCAATCATTTATTTGGATCATTATGGACTCCTGGACATTTATTTCACACCGTGGGTTAGAATCCAATAAGAAATTATTCTGTTGCTTAAATTTCTCCAGCTTCGGCCCATTGGGGGCTTTGTGGAGTTGGCTTTTGTGTCCCTTTGATATACACCCCACCACTGTGGGTTTGTTTATTTCTGGGAAGGGGGCCGAACAGTTCCTTACTTTCTGGCACCACAAGACGCTCCAGGCTCATCATCTGTATTTCCTGCCCCAGCCCTAGAATCAGCTATTTCTCCAAAGAGCCCTGGATCCTTTCATGGGAGGATGGTGTTAGAAACCAAGATCTGGGTGCTGGGCTGCTCATTGCCCTTGGGGTGTCATAGCTTCTAAGCCCTCTCACAGTCAGAGCAAGGAAACATACGTGCATATTGGAGCCTATGTATGCACACATATCCATAAATATTTCTCTATGTAACATCTGGGTTTTTTTGTTTGTTTGTTTGTGTGTTTTTTGCGGTACGCGGGCCTCTCCCTGTTGTGGCCTCTCCCGCTGCGGAGCACAGGCTCCGGACGCGCAGACTCAGTGGCCATGGCTCATGGGCCCAGCCGCTCCGCGGCATGTGGGATCCTCCCGGACCGGGGCACGAACCCGTGTCCCCTGCATCGGCAGGCGGACTCTCAACCACGCGCCACCAGGGAAGCCCCTAACGTCTGTATTTATATGAAGCTAACCACGGGTTCATACTGATGCCTCCAACTCGAATCCGTCACCACAAGGACCATTCTAGCACCTCCCCTGCTTACCTGCAATGCCCACTCCAACAGTGACACACTGGAGTGTCATCCATTTACTTAAATGTGCCATTCCAAGATGCATGCACAGTGGGTTCAGAACTGCTACCCTGTACTCCTGCGGGAAACAATCTTATCACTGTAGTGTTTTGATATCATCCATGTTGTGTGCATCTGTAGTTCCTTTTCAGTGCAGAGTATGTCCACCAGACGGGTACAGCTCAGAGGCTGATTCACTCACCTGCTGATGGACATCTGACTGGCTTCTGCGTTTTGGCTCTTACAAATGAGGCTACCTGGAACATCCCTATACAGGTTTCTCGGTGAATGAGGTAGGCAGATTCTAAGACTGTCCCTAATGACTTTACCCTTCCATTTCGAGCAAGTGGGACCTGTGAATATGGCCAGCTATTACTCCTGAGATGAAGTTACGTTGTCTGGCAACAGGAGACCATGCGGTGAGAAGGACCTAATCACATGACCCTTTCAAAGCAGGGGGTTTGGGGGGACTTCCTTGGTGGTCCAGTGGTTAAGACCCCAAGCTCCCAACGCAGGGGGCCCGGGTTTGATCCCTGGTCAGGGAACTAGATCCCGTATGCTGCAACTAAGATCCCACGGGCTGCAACTAAGACCCGGCACAGCCAAATAAATTAATAAATACATATTTAGAAAATAAAAATAAAGTAAAATAAAATAAAAGCGAGGGTTTTCCCCAGTGGAGGTGGGGAGGGAGTCAGAGAAGAATACTGTGCTATTGCTTTAAAGATGGAGGGGGCATGAGGGTGACCTTTAGGAGTGGAGGGACAGACAGCAGGAAGTGGGGACCAGATCTTACAACATGAAGAACTGGATTTGTCCCTGAGCCTCCAGACAAGCCCAGTCTGACTGACCTTTGATCTCAGCATCATGAGACCCACGCCACAAGAGACTTCTGGCCTATGGACCCGTGATTTAATCAGCGGGTGTTCTCTTAAGCCACCAAGCTTGTAGGGATTTGTTACGCAGCCATGGATGACTGATACAGTGATGTGTTTTCATTTCTCTCAGGTAAATCCCTGAGAGTCAGATTGCTGGGGTTTAGGGCAGACGCATATTTAATTTAATAAGAAACTCCCCAAGAGTCCTCTGAACGGTTATATCGTTTTATATTCCCACTGGCGAAATACTGGAGTTTCAGTTGTTAAATGTTCTTAATAACACTTGGTGTCATCAGTCTTTGGATTGTAGCCATTCCAATGGGTGTGTACTGGTATCTCACTGTGATTTTAACTTGCATTTCCCTGATGTCTGCAGATGTTGGGTACCTCTCCAGGGTTATTGGTCATTCGTCCATCTTCTTTTGTGAAATGCCTATCCAAATATTCTGCCCATTTAAAAAATTGAGTTGTCTGTATTTTCATTGTTTGTTTGTTGGTGCTGTTTACATATTCTGAACACAAATCCTCATCAGAGATTGTACTGCAAATTTTTTCTCCAGCTTGTGGATTGCCTATTCATTTTCTTAATGGTGTCTTTTTTGTTTTTTTTGTTTTGTTTTTGTTTGTTTGTTTTTTGCGGTACGCGGGCCTCTCACTGTTGTGGCCTCTCCCATTGTGGAGCACAGGCTCCGGACGCGCAGGCTCAGCGGCCATGGCTCACGGGCCCAGCCGCTCCGCGGCATGTGGGATCTTCCCAGACCGGGGCACGAACCCGTGTCCCCTGCATTGGCAGGCGGATTCTCAACCACTGCGCCACCAGGGAAGCCCTAATGGTGTCTTTTTAAAAAAAACTGAAGTAGGACTTCCCTGGTGGCGCAGTGGTTAAGAATCTGCCTAACAATGCAGGGGACACAGGTTCGAACCCTGGTCACAGAAGATCCCACATGCCTCAGAACCACTAAGCTCCTTCACCACAACTATTGAGTCTGTGCTCTAGAGCCCGCGAGCCACAACTACTGAAGCCTGCGCACCTAGAGTCCATGCTCTGCAACAAGAGAAGCCACCGCAATGAGAAGCCCACACACCACAACAAAGAGTAGCTCCCACTTGCTGCAACTAGAGAAAGCCTGCACGCAGCAACAAAGACCCAACACAGCCAAAAATAAATAAATAAATGTATTTAAAAAAATTGAAGTATAGTTGATTTACAATGTTGTGTTAGTTTCAGGTGTACAGCAACGTGATTCAGTTATGTTAATGGTGTTTTTTCATGAGAAGAAAATTTTGATTTTGATGAAAGCCAATTTAGCAATTTTTTTCTTGTATGGCTGGTGCTTTTGTGACCTGAAAGAAGTCTTTGCCTACCCCAAGGTCATGAAGATTTTGTCTTATGTTTTCTTCCAGAAGGTTCTGGGGTTTTTTGTTTTTTTTTCTTTTGGCTATATTGGGTCTTCATTGCTGCATGTGGGCTTTCTCTAGTTGCTGTGAGTGGGAGCTATTCTTCATCTCGGTGCGCGGGATTCTCATTGCGGTGGCTTCTCTTGTTGTGGAGCATGGGCTCTAGGCACACGGGCTTCAGGAGTTGTAGTGTGCGGGCTACAGTAGTTGTGGCTCATGGGCTCTAGAGCACAGGCTCAGTAGTTGTGGCACACGGGCTTCGTTGCTCCACAGCATGTGGGATCTTCCCTGAGCAGGGCTCGAACCTGTGTTCCCTGCATTGTCAGGCGGATTCTTAACCACTGCGCCACCAGGGAAGCCCAGTTCTGGGTTTTATGTTTAGGCCTCTGATCCATTCAGATTTCATTTTTGTGGGGAGCGTGAAATAAATGTTGAGGTTCAATTTTTTTTCTCTATGTGTATCCAGTTGTTTCAGCACCATCTATTAAAGATTTTGTTTCCCTATTGAATTGACTTGGCATCTTAGTTGAAAATGAATTGACCATATGTTTGGGAGTCTATTCCTGGATTCCCTGTTCTGTTTTCCATTAACCCATTTGTCTCTCCTTCTGCCAGTACCACACTGTCTTAATTCCTACAGCTTCATAGTAAATCTTTAGAGTGTAGGCCCTTCAACTTTGTCGACTTTTCCAAAATTCTCTTGGCTATTCTAGATCCTTTGCAATTCAATTTCAAATTAAAATCATCTATTTTTTTTGGCCTTGCTGCACAGCATGCAGGCTCTTAGTTCCTCTACCAGAGATCAAACCTGAGCCCCCTGCAGTGGAAGCGCGGAGTCCTAATCACTGGACCACCAGGGAATTCCCTCAGATTAGCATCATCTTGTCAAGACCTTTTAAAAAGCCTCATGGAATTTCGATCGAATTTGCAATGAACTTCTACAGTATTTTGGACAGAATGAGTGCCTTAGAGGTATTGAGTTTTCTAGTCTACAAAAACAGTATATCTCTCCCGTTATTTAGGCCTTCCCTAGTTACTCTCAGCAAAGTTTTCCAGTCTGTTTTTTGAACGTCTTCTGTATTTTTTTTTCATTATTTTGATTCCTTAACATTTTATTCATTATTTTGATTATTTGATGTTTTTAATGCTATAGTAAGTTTTTTTGGTTGTTTTTTTGGTTTTTTTTTGCGGTACGCGGGCCTCTCCCTGTTGTGGCCTCTCCCGCTGCGGAGCACAGGCTCCGGACGCGCAGGCTCAGCGGCCATGGCTCACGGGCGCAGCCGGTCCGCGGCGTGTGGGATCTTCAACTCTCAACCACTGCGCCACCGGGGAAGCCCGATGCTATAGTAAATTTTTAAGAATTTTATTTTCTGGGAATTCCTTGGTGGTCCAGTGGTTAGGACTCTGGCATGAGCTGGATTCAATCCGTAGCTGGGGAACTAAGATCCCGCGAGCCGCGCAGTGCAGCCAAAAAAAAAATTTTTTTCTCCAATGCTTCAATACTAGCATATAGAAATATAGTTGATTTTTCTAAAATTACCCTTTATCCCTCAACTTTGCTAAATTTACTTATTAGTTCTAGAAGTTACTTTTGAAATTTTGAAAGGATTTTCTACCATAGAATCATGTTGCCCTTTAAAATCTGTATGTCTTCTATTTCTATTTCTTGCCTTCCTGCTCTGGCTAGGACCTCCAGGACAAGGTTAAATGGAGGCAGCAAGACTGGACATCCTCGCCTGTTCCTGCCATTGGGGGCAGCATTCAGTTTTTCTCCATTATGCACGACTTCGGCTATAGGTTTTGTATATAGATGCTCACATCAAGTTAAGTTCCCTTCCATTCCCACTTTGCTGAGCATCCGTATCATGAATGTGGTTGAATTTTGTCAAATGCTTTTGCCTCATCTATTTTTTCAAAAAATATTTATTTTGGCTGTGCCGGGTCTTAGTTGTGGCATGCAGGCTTCTTGGTGGCGGCATGTGAACTCTTCCTTGCAGCATGTGTGCAGGATCTAGTTCCCCAACCAGGGATTGAACCCGGGCCCCCTGCGTTGGGAGTGTGGAGTCTTACCCACTGGATCACCAGGGAAGTCCCCTTGCTTCTTCTATTGAGGTCATCACATGGATTTTCTTGTTTACTCTGCTAATATGGTGCGTTATGTTGATTGATTTTAGAGCGTTAAACCAGCCTTGCATTCCTGGGATAAACTTCCCGTGGTCATGGTGTAGTCTCCTCTTACATTTTGCTCAATTGGATTTACTAATATTTTGTTAAAAGATTTTTGTGTCCTTGTTTATGAGGGATATTCGTCTATAATTTTCTTTTGTGATATCTTGTCTGATTTTGGTCTCAAGATAACGGTGACCTCATAAAATCTTATTTTCTGGAAGAGTCTGTGTAGAATTGACATTTCTTCCCTGAATGTTCGGTTGCATTTGCCAGGGAAACTGTGTGGGCCAGGAACTTCCTTTGTGGCAAAATTTAAATTATAAATGGAATTTCTTTAATATTCTGATTACATACTTCTTCTTGTGCCTATTTTGATCATATGTGTCTTTCAAGGAATTTTTCCATTTCATCTAAATTGTCCAATTTTTAAAAATTGATTAATTTATTTTTGGCTGTGTTGGATCTTCATTGCTGTACGCAGGCTTTCTCTAGTTGTGGTAAGAAGGGGCTACTCTTTGTTGCGGTGCACAGGCTTATTGCGGTGGCTTCTCCTGTTGCAGAGCATGGGCTCTAGGTGTGCGGGCTTTAGTAGTTGTGGCACGTGGGCTCAATAGTTGTGGCACACGGGCTTAGTTATTCTGAAGCAAGTGGGATCTTTCCGGATCAGGGCTTGAACCTGTGTCCCCTGCATTGGCAGGAGGATTCTTAACCACTGCACCACCAGGGAAGCCCTAAATTGTCCAATTTTTGGTCATCAATTGATAATACTGAAATATTATTCTTGTAATGTCTTTAGGGTGCGAAGTGATACCTTCTCTTTCACTCCTGGTATTGGCCATTTGTCTCTTCCTTTTATTTTTCTTGATCAGACTAACCGGAAATTTATCCATTTTATTGATCTTTTCAAATAACCAGCTTTGGGTTTCACTGATTTTCTCCATTGTTTGTACATTTTCTATTTCATCTATATCTACTCTTATCTTTATTATTTCTTCGACTTCTTTGGGGTTTAATTTCCTCTTCCGCAGTCCTTGGCAGGGTCTGGCAGCTCTGCTTGGCTGCCCAGGCAGTCTGGGCCCCCAGGAAGGGCAGGGCTGTGCTGGGCTGTGTGTTCTAACTTTGGACCCGGCTCTCTAGGGAGAACGGTCTTGGAGCCCCTTCCTCCTGCACTAGGGAGGGGGTGGGTGACTGTTAGGTCTGGAACCCAGGGCTCCAAGTACCACACTCAGATTGTCCCCGGAGACTTGGGGGGCAGAGCAAGGGGTCCATGGCTCGAGGCCTCAAGGTCCCCCTACAACACGTGGCTGAGGGACCAACATTCCTGCCAGGGCCTCAGAGACTGGGTGGTTGAATGGGCTCCATGCAGCGCATCCTGCTGCCACAGGGGGGCAGTGCGGCCCCAGGAACGGCCAGCGTGGGGGCGGGGAGAGAGGGAGAGAGGGAGAGAGGGAGAGAGGGAGAGAGGGAGAGAGGGAGAGGGAGAGAGGGAGAGAGGGAGAGAGGGAGAGAGGGAGAGAGGGAGAGGGAGAGAGGGAGAGAGGGAGAGGAAGAGAGGGAGAGAGGATGTGTGTGTGTGCCCGCGCCAACCCTCCTCAAGCCACCCAAGGTCTCACAGGACTTCTCTGACGCTCCCCATCTGAGCCCCCTCGCCCCGAGCCACTCTCCTTCTGAGTTCCCACCTGGGCCTCTGTGGTTGAGCCGGTGGAACACCGCAAGCGTCCACTTGGCCCAGCAGGCGGCGCCAGGAGCTTGGGGAACTGACCCGGGCGGGCAGGTGGCGGGCCGGGGGCGGGGAGGGCTCTGCTGGGTGAGGCTGGACTGGCTCGCGGGGCTGCGGCTGAGCCCCAAGCGCTGGACTGGAGTGCGGGGGCACCGCCAGGCCTCGCCGAGCTCAGTTTTCCCCTTTATTAATCACCGCTGGGGCTGGGGGAGGCTGGGAGGGGCGGGGCCTGGGGGAGGCTGGGAGGGGCGGGGCCTGGGGGTGGGGATGCTGGGCGGTGAGCTGCGGTGGTCCCGCAGGTGGGGGCAGGGCACCGGGCCTTCCCCGAGGTCCCGCAGAGGGAAGTGGTGGGATCTCGCCCAACGCGGGGTGGGGTGGGGGGTGGCGGGAGGTGTGGGGGAGGGAACTGGGCGGAGTGTGGGGCCTCGGGCTCCGGAGAGGCAGCGCACAGCAGGCGGGGCCTCACTCTGCCGGCCCCTGTTGGGCAGCAGGACGGGCCTGGGGCTTCGGCACTGGGGAGGAGGTGACCCTTCCCCCCCTACTTCCTGGTATGGAGCTGGGTAGGATCCCCTCAGCCTCTGGTCTGTCCCAGCGACCCCCCAGTCCTCTCCCGCCTTCTGGGGACTGAGCTGTGACGCCCCGTGCGGACCGCCACACATGGGCAGCCTGCCCAGCTGGGGCAGCGGAGGCATCGGTCCCAGGGCTGTGGGGACGGAGTTGGGGGAGGGGGCGTTGGGGGGCTGGGGGGACCCCTGATTAGGGAGGGGCCCAGCAGGCTAAGAGGCATTTCTGTGGTGCCAAGGTGGCTGGGTGGGGTGTGCCAGGCCCCCCATTCCCCCCACGTCCCCCCCAGCCCAAACAAATCAGAGCGGCAGCATATGGTCAGCAGGGCCTTTGTTTGCCAAGAAAGGGCTGGGATGCTGTGGAGGCCCCGTCCCAGCGCCTGTCCCATCCCAGGGCCTGTCCCATCCCAGCGCCTGTCCCATCCCAGCGCCTGTCCCGTCCCAGGGCCTGTCCCATCCCAGCGCCTGTCCCATCCCAGCACCTGTCCCATCCCTGGTGCAGAGCCGCAGGTCCAGGTGCTCCTGGAGATCCTGAGCTGCATGGCAGGACGCTGGTCAGGGCAGTGCCAGGGGAGGACCCTGATCTCTATCCCCGACACAGATGACCGGGGGGGGGGGGTCTTCTGAGTGATGGGGGAGGCAGCTGAGGGCCTCCGTTCCTGGTTCCCCCTCCCCGTCCCCACCTGTGCCCCTCTCCCCTCTGCGGTGCACAGCTAAGGGGAGGGGCCCCGGTTTTCTCACCTGTGGGACAGTGGGAAGGCTGTGCAGGGCCTTGCTCCTCCTGGCAGGTATTCTGGTCGGGGGCTCTCTTGGGGTTCACAGGACAGAGGGCTGCAGCCTTCAGGTCAGAGCAGTCCTGCCTCGGGGTCCTTGAGGGGCTGCTGGGTGCCTGGGCCCCCCTGAGCCCAGAGGAGGGTGGCAGGGGCTGTCAGGGCCAGCGGAGGGAGGAGGGAACTCGAGAGCAGCAGGTGTGGCTGCCCTGATTGATGGCAGTTTAACCACCAATGGAGGGACGGAAGGAGGGCAGGGGAGGCGCTTGCACTCAGGTGGGGGACCACAAGGGCTGCTGGTCCTCGGGCAGGTGGTCCCAGGAGGGAAGTGGGGCAGTGGGCCGAACTCTGTAGCTGGGAGGCCGCAGTGCAGGCGGCCACAGGGAGCTGCCCCAGCCCCACCACACCCTATTCCCCTCCTGGAGCGCTGGGTGAGGACCCCTCAACCCGTAGAACGCCCCCTTTCCCCCAGGCCTTCCGTTGGCCTTCAGGAACCTCCCTGGAGACCATTTAGCCCAACCCTTCATTGTGCACGTGGGGAAACGAGGCCCAGGGCCAACCAGCCTCCTGATCGCTCTCTGCTGGGACTCCCCCCACACCTGCAGCAGCGTCTCCCCCACATTCCGGGCTGCAGCTCCAGACCCTCCCCCCGCACCTTACCCGGACCCCCCCCCCCCACCTCCTGCATAAACCTCCTGTGGTTCCTCTAGGTGCTCGGGACAAGCCCTAGCCCCAACGAGCCGGGTCCCCACCAGAGGCCCCGCCCACCCGCCTCCACGAGGCCCCGCCTCCACTCTTGGAGGCTTCTGGAACCCCGGCTCCGTCAACCTACAGGAGCCCCAGGCTCTTCCTGCCTCTTCCCCCGCCCCTCCTGTCTGTCTGGCTCCTCCTGTGTCCTGTTCTGGGCTCTGGTGTCACATTTTCTGAGTCGCATCCCGGACCCCCAGCCCAGGTTGGACCCCTCCTCTTGTCTCCTGAATCCCCAGAGACCGACTCCCCTTTCAGGCCCAGAGACCAGGAACCAGGAGACTTTCAGAGGCTCAGGGAAGTATTTTAATGTCTTTTAAAATCAGGAGAAAAAACTGAATTTTTAGGAACAAGAAAGTGCTTTCATATATAATATTAACGTATCTGTCTTTAGACCAACACATCCATAAAATCTAATTTTCACTCTTTTTGTTTTTTATGGAGGAAGGGACTTGGGAAGGCAAAGGGCCTGGGCTCACCCAGGTCACACCGCAACCTAGTCCCGGAGCCACCTGACCCTGTGCCGGCCATGCTGGCACCCTTGCCTGGGACCAGCCTGCCTGCCTAGACCCGGGCTCCCCTGGGCTGGACGCGGTGACAGCACCGTCCGGGTATCGCTGTCCCACTGAGGCCCTCGAGGAGGCCAAGGCTACCAGCTCCCTCCTTGCCTCTTCCTCCTGGCCCGTCCCCCTAAAGCCCGTGAGGGCCCCCAAGCGCAGCAGGTGGGTTCCCATCCTCAGGGGGTGGGCTGGAGGATTCTCTAGGCTGCTGGTACCAGGCGGGCTTTGAAGCAACCAGAGGTCCCGTAAACTGGGTGATGAGGGTGATTAACCCCCAGTAAACCCAGAAATGAAAAGGGCCCTCATTGGAAGCAGCCGGGGAGTGGCTGAGGGTGTTGGAGGAGGCTCCTGCTGGCCAGCAGTCCCCCAGGCCTGGTACCTGGGTGGGGGCATGCCCAAGCCCGCCTTCCCTGGGGCCTGGTCAGCCTGTGGGATGAGGGGGGGCGATGGCCCTGCTGGGCCCAGTGTGGAGGCAGGCGGTGGTGTGTGTGTGGAGCTGAGCATCTCATCCACCTCCCCGCAACTCTATGGTGTGGGACTCACGAGCACCCTGTTTAATAGCTGGAAACTGGGGCTCCCCAAGTCACACAGTGCCCAAGCGCATGGAACCTTCATGTGCCTTAACCACCAAGCCACACTGCCTCCTTCGGGCAGGGTCTGGGCACCCTGCCGTGGGCCCTGACTTGGGGCTGGGCCCGGCCTCCTGCGGGACTTTGCTGTCCCCAGCCCCGGCACAGCCCCTGGACACTCCAAGTGGACTTTCCCACGTCCCAGGTGTGGGCTGGGACAGCATGGGGACAACCAAGCCCCGCGGGGGGGTGCGCAGCTGTTTCTCGGGCTTTCCTATGAGAAAGGGCTTCTCTGGCCACGCCCTCGTGCGCCGCTATCGGAAGCCAAACTCAGAGCTGGGGAATGTCAACATCGCAGGCACACCACCTGGCATCTGGTGCCCGCGGGAGACCCCTCCGAGCTGAGAGGCTCGTACTATTTATAACACCACCGGGAGAAGCAAGCAAGTATTGTCAGCCCCTCCCCACGCTGTTGTGACCTCCAGCCATGTTTGAACTCTCGATGGGCAAACAGGCGGCGATAAGGCCCAGAGATTAGAGCTCCGAATAAACACAGCTTTTCTTCCCCCAAGCTCGGGATGCCCAGCCTCAGCTCCTGGGAGGCTCAGGGAGCCCGAGTTGGTGGCTGCAGGGGCCCAAGAGCTCAGGCTGGCCCCCCTCCCACCTGGGGGCCCAGATCCGGCTCCGACACCCCAGCTCGGTGGTCCCCTGCGTCTCCCCCGACATCTCCCCCCCACCCCCGTGGAGCTGCCCCATCCACTCAGGGCAGACCCTGCCCCAGAGGCTGGTGGTGTTGGGATCAGGCTGAGGTCTGTCTCCAGCGCGGCTGACTGGGCCTCGGGACATGCTGTGTACATTTGGGTATCACTGACCCTGTCCGGCCCGGTTCCTCGTCCACAAAGCAGGGCGGGCGCGCTCCGCCTTTCAGGGCTGGCTGGAAGACAAGGTGGCGGAGGTGGCACGCTGGCTCACACGCTGGAGGTGGCATGGGTCCCACCAGGCTGAGCAGGCCTCCTGCCTCCACACCAGCCAGCCTCGGCCCCCATGGCGCCCCCAGGCCTGCACTCTGGTCTCCCTCCTGCAACCGCTCCAGCTGGTCTGCGGACCTTTGAAAGTGCAGGGCCAGGAAGGGACACAGCATCCAACAGCATGGACCGTCACCTTCCCAATCCCGGTGGCTGGCCTCTGCTAATGCAACTCAGGATGGTCTCGGCCTGGGGGCTGAAAAAGCAAAGAGCCAGAGGCAGACAAAGCTGGAGTTGGGGGTCAGCAGAGATGAGGCTGGTCTGTGCCTGGGTCAGGGGCCGATCTGGTTGGGGTCACGGGTTGGTCCAAGGCTGGGGTGTGTGCTCAGTTCACACCTGTGTCAGGGCGCAGTCTGGGGCTGGGGTGAGACGTCAACCTGTAACGGGGATCAGAAAGCAGCCCGTGGCTACAGTCAGGGGCATCTGCACCTGGGATCAGGGCTCAGCCAGTGCGGGGGCTGGAGCCCCATCTTAACGGCCTGCGTCCGCCCCCAGCAGATCATCTGCTGCGCAGCAGCTGAACCTTGCTTCCTCTTTGGATCAGACCCGCCTTGGCCGGCGCCCAGCCGCTGACTCCTGGGGTAGAGGCCCTGTTCCCGCCAGTCACATTCCCACGCCTGCCTGGGGGGTGGCCAGGGTGTCGAGGGGCTGCCCCCCAGGGGGCCTGCCTCTCCATCTCCCCAGCCTCCGACGGCAGCTGATGACTCTTGCGGAAGGGGCTCTTAAGCTATGGGGCCCTTTCCCCAGAGCCCCGCACCCCATGCCCTCCTTCCTGCCCAGCGAACGGCCTGCACATCACGGCCAGGAAGGCCCGGGGCCCCCGGGGGCCCAGCTTGGCTCACGAACCCAGCCGTGGGCTTGCACCTCCCTGGGCCTCAGTTTCTCCACGTGACAGCGGAACTGAGGAGGGTCTGTCCAGGGCACCACTCCAGCCTGTCCCATGTCCCACTCTACCCCCGCCCCCCATTTCGCTGAGGCAAATGGGACAGGCCAGGTACTCATGCCACCCTACTGGGGACCACCCTCGGCCTGGGTCCCCACTAGCCCTACAGAGGTGGTACCCAGAGAGGATCCGGTTTTGCCTTTACAACCAGAGGCCCACACCAGGACCTGGTGGGTTGAGGGGACCCATAGGCCGGCCTGACCTCAAACGAAACGGATTTGCTCAGGGGCCAGAGTCTATCACCGGGGGGTTTAGCCCCTGAGGGGACTGGCTGGAGGCGGGGGCCGTGCTGGAGGGGGGCCTCCACCCAGCTCTCAGCTGGAGAGTGAGCCTCACCAGTTCTGGCCGGAGAGATCTGAGGTCTTGTCCCTGGACTGAGTGAGGCCTGGGAATCAGGGGCCTTCAGGCCTCTGTCCCCGCAGTGCATCAGCCTCAGGGGCCCTTAGGAATTCCTGGCCTCCTGTCCCAAAGTCACAGCCGTGATGCTGCAAGGCCCAAGACTCCCAAAGTGTGGATTTCTTGTTGGAGCCTCCCAGCAGCCCTGAGGTAGCTATCCTGTCATCCCACTCCCCAGAGGGGAAACCTGAGGTCAGCACTGCTGACCACGCCGCAGACTCCGACAGGGTGCGGAGCATGTGGGTGCACATAGGTGTCCCGACGAACCTTTAGGATCCTCAATTTCCTCAGTTTCCAACTGAGGACCGGAGGGGGGCAAGGCCTTGGCCCAAGCCCCTGGGTCCACCTCTAGGAAGGATGGGAACGTGCCTCCCCAAGCCCACCCATGCTCTCTGCCCTCCCCAGCGGGGGGTAGGTGCCAAGGTAGGCGGACGGACTGGGACAAGGGCCAGGTGTGGGCCGGGCCCCCTGCAGCTGCTCAGCCGGTGTCGCAACCCGGCTCCACCGCTCCAGGCCGTGTCTTGACTTGCGGTGGCCCCTGCCCCCAGGCCCAGAGGAAGAGCCTCGCCCACCTTCCCGGGATGGGGTGACAAGTCCCAGCACGCAGGGTTCGCCATGCCAGCTCCGAGCGTGAGAAAACGCTGTGCCGAGGAGGAAGGTGTGGCAGGCAGCGGGGTGTGGGTGTCAGCTGGTGTCCACCCTTCTGCTGCCCGAGAGGAGGCCAGGCCACCTCCAGCCCCTTCCCTGGCCCTTCCCGGGACTGGCCTGGAGACCACACCCACCGCTGGCCCCTCCAGGGCTGACCCCTGGCAGCCGCTCCCTCCCACCCCATCGGTTGTCTCTAGCAGGAGCCTCAGCTGGGCAGCTTGGCCACGTGGCCAGTGGGGGTCTGCAGAGAGGACAGCTGCCGGGACACTTGCTTCAAGCTCACTGAAGCCCGAGCCGCGCCGGCCCTTGGGGACAGGCCTGAGAGACGCCCAGAGGCCCCTTCGAGAGACTATTGATCCCCGGCACAGGGGAGGACAGAGTCACCAGGCTCCCAACAGTCCCTTGGGGCCTCGGCACATGGAGGTCTGGTTTCTGGGTGTCTAGTTTGCCGGAAAGAAGGAGGGAGGAAGGAAGTGGGGGCCCAGAGCCAGGAGGGTGTGACCTGTGGGTGGGCACCTCCCTGACCCTGACTCCCAAGGGGGCATGAGCCAGCGGCGGGGCAGGAGTGCCATCCTCTGAGCTGCCAACTGCAGTGGGCCCTGCCCGGGCATGTACCGGCTCTCAGCACCTTGAGCTGCCTGGTGGGAACGGGATGGGGGAGACCCAAATGCCCAGCGGGGTCGGCGAGCCTGGGCCCCCCTAACAGGCCTCCTGAGTGTCCCGGGTTTCAAATGTCCCGAGGGTCCAGCCGGGCCCCACAAAGGCCCCTCAGGGCTCCCTCAAGGCAGCGGGGAGATGCGGGCTCTTCCCATCTTCCCAGGACCTCTGGGGGGTGGCCCTTGAACGCCAGCACGACTTTCAAAGGGGGCTGAGCTGCCGCGGGAGCAGAGATGCACCTGAGGGATGGGGCACGGCTGCAGCAGCGGCTGGGGGTGCTACCCGGGCGGGGTCATGTAGAGGGGCTTGGGCTCCTGTACAGAGGGAGGGGTAAGGCCCGGAAAGCCTGGGCTTTGTGTGCAGCAGGGAGGCGGGGGTTCAGGGCTGCGGGGCAACTGGGGGCTGCAAGGGTCCTGGGGGCTGGCAGAGGGACACGGTGCCCTCAGTTTGCTGGCCCTGGCCCTGAGCCCCTGACCAGAGGCTCCCCTGCACCCACCTGCTCCCTCTACCGCCAGCTTATTCTCTGCCACAGTCCTGGGTGCCTTACCAGCAAAGCCTGTCTCCCATGGCCCCAGGCCCCTCCCGCTCCCCTGCGTTCTACAGACCTCGGTGGGATTCCAAAGTGGTTTGATTCTGGCCCTGGCAGAGCCCACAGACCAACGGGCCGGGATGGTGGAGAGAAAGGTGTCCCAGGGACCAGGAAGTGGCAGCGTGGTGTGACCAGGGGGCCGATGGGGAGGGCAGAGGCAGCAGGAACACAGAGCTCGCAGGGCAAGTGAGACCCAAGCTGAGAGCCATGGTGAGGGCGGGGGGCAGAGGAGTCAAGCATCATCCCTTGGGGTGGGGGGGCATGAGAGTGTGCGTTGCTCCAGGTTTAAGCCAACACTTGAGGCGGGGCTCCCATTCGAGCTTTGGGAAGATGCCTTGTGTAGCAGGACCACTGCCCTGACGACTCACAGTCCCTTGAGCAGTGCCCAACCTGCACACACATGCAGGGTGGCCCTGCCAGCTGCAGGGTAGAGAGCAGCCAGAGGGGCCTGGGCCTGGTGCAGAGAGGAGATTGACTGCCTTTAGGAGGCTTCTGTGCGCAGGGCCAGCCCCCTCCTCCACTGAGCCCACCTGTGAGGACCCTGCTCTGACAGGGAGGAGGCCCATGGCTTGTTTATCCCCCGTCACCACTGCCCCTTCACCATCTGCTGCAGAGGAAGGAAGGCCCCACCTGCGGTGGCCAGTGCTGGGAACAGGAAGCCAAGGGTCTCAGGCCACCTGCCCACCCGCCCAGCGCCCAAGAGGAGCAGGGGTGGACGAAGGCTGGGCCTGAGGCTGGACGGGTCCTGGGGGTGTCCGGCTAGAATCTCGGGCCCCTGTGCCCACTCACCCACCCACACCTGCTCCCAGCTCTGGTCGCGCCAGCCCTGAAGGAGCTTGCTAAGGCCTGGACGCGCCCGAGCGGGACCCACCATCTCCCCGTGGCACCCAGGGCCCCTCCCACGGACCTCACGGAACCCCTCCTCCCAGGAGACAAGAGTGGGGCCGGCACTGGAGAGGCAGAACCTGAACACCCGCCCGGCCCCGGGGCAGCCCTGCGCTCCTGGCAGAGTCAGGACCGCTCGCCCCTCGCACCTGGGGAGCAGCGTGGCACCCGTTCTCCTGCAGGAGGCCGGGCGGGGGGTGCCAGCCCCAGGCATCTGATGAGGGTCTTTGGCAGGCGTCCCATTCCTGGATGGGGAAACTGAGGTGCGGGGACTGGGTGGACTTGCCCAGCTGCCAGAGGGTCAGGGGCTGGTTTCTTCCACAGCCCTGGCCGGCTGGTGGGACAGAGGCCTTCGCCGGACGGCTCCGTGCAGAGGGTCCCGTCTCGGAGCCCCCTTAGCTGGGAGGCAGGGCCGGGTCAGTGCCCATCGCTGCCCTCCTGAGAACTTGCAGGCACGAGCCATGGGTCTCCATGGGGTCTGGGACCGGCGGCCCCGCCACGGAGAAGAGCTTAGTGGGACGGGCGGCGGGGGCACGTCAGGGCCTGAGCCCGAGATCGGGTTTCTGCGCAGCCCTCACGCAGTGTTGCAAGAGCTGGCAGGAAGGCCGGCCGCGGGCGCTGGGTGGGCCTGGGGTGGGGGCCCTGGAAGGCCCTTCGCGTGGGAAGAGGGGCTTTCTGGGATCCCATTCTCCCAGGAACCCCTCTGTCCTCATGAGGCCCAGGCCGGGCCTCAGGGCCCCGGGTGGGCGTGAACAGGTGTCTCCTTCTGCCCACCGCCCCAGGCCACAAGTCACGCGCTGGGCCTGGCACAGGGTAGCCCCTGCCTGGGGCACGGGCTCGGGCCGGCAGGTCCCTGGCAGGGCCGTGCAGCCCTGGGAGCCCTGTGCAGGGGCGCGCCCGTGGCGGCGAGCACATCCCCGCTGTCCTTCAGCTCCTTCCCAAGTGGAGAGCAGGCAGCCAGGCCTGCAGACCGTGTGGCCTGCATGGCAGAAGCCATCTGAGGGTCCCGGGAGGAGGGCACTGTGGGCAGGAGGCCGGAGCCCGGGCCCCCGTCTAGGCTCTGCTCAGACACATGTGGGTGCCAGGCAGTCCACGCCCTAAGCTTCCTCTCCAGCGGGACCCTCAGACTCACCCCGACAGCGCCCGCTGGGCTGAGCCTCTCCACCAAGTCCAGGGCCACCTCCCCGCTCCCTTCTCCGTGGCCGCTGGGAGCCGGCCCTGCGGTGTGTTCCCAGCATCTGTCTCTTCTCTGGGCAGCTATCTCAGGCTGGGCGGGGCAGCTCCAGATACTGGGTGCGGGGGGCGGGCTGGGGACGCCTCAGGAACCCCTGCCCCATGCCCAGCCTGGGCCTGCTGAGGTCAGGGCTCAGTGGCCCCTGATAACCAGCCTGGCTGGGGGCTCTGGGCTCTGTATCCAGCGCCCCGCCAGGGGAGCCGAGATAACCAGGGTCCGACCAGCCCCTCCCAACCCCAGATCCGAGCTGGCCTGGGCCTGGGTGTCCTGGGGGGTGGGCTGCCGCCAGGAGCTGTGGGAAGAGCCGTCCTGTTATCCCCACGTCATCACCCCTGTGCCTCCCGCAGCCCGGCCTTCCCTGGCACATGCTGGGCTGAGGCAGGCCGATTCCTCACCTGGGCCCATCTCCTGTTGCCCTGGCCTTTGCCCGTGGCCCCCTTGGCCTGCAGTGGCCTCTGCGGCTCCTCCCATGCACGGTCCACCCAGAGACGTGCCTGACCCCCTCCCAGCCCTCCTCTCCCAATGCAGCCCCTAGGGCAGTCCCCGGGCCGGTGAGTGGAGCCCTTTGTGACCCCCGGGTACAGAGGGGGTGAAGGGTTTTGCTGCAGGGTGCACCTGGAAGAGGTGCTGACCAGAACTCCAGCCCGGGGCTGCTCAGAGACCAGAGCCTGGCTCCAACTGAGCGCCAGGCTTCCTGCTCTGTCCTGGGGGATTGAGGGCCCAAAGGGCAACGTGATAGGGTCTGGGCTTGGACAGGCACCCTTGGAGGGAGGACAGTGGCCACTTATGCATGGGTGGGGAGGGTGGCCTAGCCCCTGGGAGCCCCCAGGGAGAAGGCACTGGAGCTGGGTGGGGGATGGTGAGTGTGGGCCTCAGTGTTCGGAAGGGCAGTGGTGGCTGGGGTCCCATTGGCCAGCTCAGGTGGGGGTGACCTGTGGTCATGGCTCGCCTGGGCCACCTGGGCTAGAGGGCTGCCTCCTGGGTGACCCCTCGGCCTGCCCATTGCGTGCGGCCACAGGCAGCCAGCTTTCCGGACCCCAGGTTCATTGCACAAGCTCACGAGGTCGTCGGCACCACGGACTGGGTTGCACCACTAGGTTCCCAGCCTGGCTTCCTCTTTGCTCTGTTGACAGCCTCCCAGAGGGTCAGCGGCTCTCCCGGCCGGGAGGGTGTGGACCTCCGAGCCCTTGGCAGGTCCCAGAAGCTGCTCCCTGGGCTCCTGAGAAGGGAGTGGGGTTGGGGGGGTGTACAGAGCACGGACCGACCTCGGTCTGCCCAGGGCTCAGCCTCCAGGTCGCCAGGGCTTACCAGTGAACCCTGGAACATGACGACTCTTGGGCCCATTGTGCAAACGGGAAACAGAGGCACACAGAGGAAGCAGAAACCCTAATACCTTCTTGTCCGTGAGCTCATCTGCTCTTTTCTGAGAAAAACAAACAAACAAAAATCTGCTCAGCCAACGAGACAAGCGTCTTCTCTCCATCTCACCGAGCGGGGGAAACTGATGTCAAGAGAAGTGACTAGCCTCCAAGGGCCCCTGAAATTCTTTTTCCTCCTCCAGGAAGTCTTCCCGGACTACTCCACCTAGAAGGGGTCTCAGCCTCCTTAGGCAACAGGGAGTCCTGCCCTACCTGCTGCTACCCCCCCACCCAACTCACAGCCACCCCTGGGCCCTCCCATGTCCAGCAGTGGCCCCTTTCGGGCTGCTCAGGGACAGGGTGTTCGTTCAGCTCTTTCTCTTTTTCTTCCACTGGACTCAGCACACATTAAGTGGTCCCTAAATGTTTGCTGATTGCCTCAGTTTCTTTACCTGTGGAAGGGGTGGGTGATGGCTTCCCTCGAGGGCTATGCCCGTCTGTGAGCCATGGGCACCCGCTGAGGCCAGGCCCCAGCCAGGCTGTGGTGCAGGGGGCAGGCTGTGGTCCAGGAGCCAAGCCTTGTTGTCCCCGAGCACTGTGCCCTGAGTCCTCAAGGGGAGGGGCGGCTGGCACCAGCCTGCAGCTAAAGCAGGACAGGTAGCACTGTGTGAGGCTCGGCCTGCCCTCACCCAAAGGGTGCCTTGTTTACAAAACAGCCAGGCTGTACTGCTCAATGCAGACAAACTGGCAGATGCACGGTAGGGAGGAAAGGAAAGAACATGGTCTGGCGGGCGGGTCTGGAGCTCCGCTCCGTGGGCACTGATGGCTGCTCGGACCCCCTCCTCCCCCAACCCAGACGGTTCTCACAGAGCCAGAGCCACCCAGGAAGGGACACTTCACAGCCCGCCGCCTTTTCCCCATCCTACGGCAGGTCCTGCACATCTTGCCGGACAATTAAACTGGGTTCACATCATCTTGTCCTTTAGAAGGTTGAATCCTCGTTCAAACCGGGCCCTACTCAGGCTTCTCCCCGGAGTAATTGGCCAGGCAGCGCCAGTGCCCCCATGCTCTCTGCCCTCGCGCCTACCCTGTCCTACCTGGGAGCCCTGACAGCAACACCCCCCCACACACCCCGCCCCACACAGCTGCTCCGCATGCTGCCCGCGGGCTCCAGGGTGGGTGGGGCTGCCCCATAATAGCAACGCTTGGGGCCGGAGCAGGCCTGGGCATCACATCTCCTTTCTCACATCCCTTTTTCCTGGTTTCAGCTGGTGGGGAGTTTATTGCCCTGAAATACAGGTCCTAGCCCTGGCCTGCCTGTCTCTGCACCTGTCCAGGAGGCCTCGGCTAGCCCTCCCCATCCAGGGCACCCCCAGAGCAGGTGAATGCCGGGGCCCAGGCCCCTGATCGCCCCAAATTTGGCAACTCCCTCGCAGCTGCTCCCAAGGTGCCTCTTCTCACCCACAGTCTCCTTTCCTTTCCAGCGACTCAAGATTCTGTTCCCCGTTCACAGGCGAGGCTCTCAGGACCAGCGAGGCTCTCAGGACCGGCGAGGCAGAGACTTGCCTGAGATCCCCTGGGTGGGCGGGGCTGCCTTCTCTTGGGAGCCCTCACCACCCAGCGCCTCTGCACTGAGACTCACACCAAAGCCCTACGGTCCAATGGGGTCCCCACCTCCCCGAAAAGCACCTTGACAGCCGGCCCTGGGCCCTTGGGCTCGCCCCTTGCAGCTGGGCCGTCGGGCACAGGGCCATCCCACAGCAGGCCTGCAGTGGGGCCCGATGCCACGGGCTGGGAACCTGGCCAGCCGGGCTGCCCTGGGGCGACCTCTCCCTGCCACCCCACCACCGAACGTCCCAGCTGCCCTGTCCCCTCCCTGGCCTTTGGCTCAGGAACCTCCTGTCCTGGCACCTTGGGTTCCTCCACTCCTTGCCCCAAGCCTACCCCTCCCAGACAGGACAAGCCCTCTGGCCCAGGTGTCTGCTGACCTACTTCTGCGCCAACTCACCTTAGTGAGGACTCCATTCCCCACCCAGATCCACAGCCCCGGGCCACGTGCACTCTCCGCCTCGGGACCGTCCTGAGCTCAGAGCCACCCGCCCCCCCCCCCAGAGCCACAATCCCCCCACAGCACTTCGGCCTCCCCACTCTGGCAGTTGTGTCTCCTGGACCTGTCTGGGCCCAGACCCAGGGCTCAGCTAGGTCCCCACCCTCAGGGCCTGTTGGACCTCAAGGCTGAGACTCACTCCCAAACCCTCCCATCCTTCCCCTTCCCCCGCAACCCCGTGGTGGCCCACAGCTCGCTGACGTCTCTCAGCATCCACCACCCCTTGCACCCCTGAGGGTCTCCCCAGACCACCCTCTCCGGCTACCTCTTAAAGTCCAACAACGGTGACAAACCCCTGAAACACCAGGGCTGGCGGGGGGCTCCGGGGCACGATGGGTCCCTGAGCCCCCCGTTTGGGAGCTGGGTCAAGCAGCCTCCCCCGTCCAGGTCACCCTGCAGGCACGGGGTGTTTAGACAGCTGGGAGGGCCAGAGCCAGCCCGCGACCGGGCCCCGTTTCATTTTTAATTAGTCTTTTTGGAAGCGAACATGGGAGGATGCTGAGCAAAGGAAGTCACCTCCATCAGGGAAGAATAAATCAGCTGGAGGTGGAGGAGTGCCCCCCCCACCAGGCCGCGGTGGGCTTGGGGGGAAGGGAGGGCTCCGGAGAAAGCTCTGGGGCTGGCTGTCAGCCAGGATCCGGGAGAAGTCCCTCCTCAGGAAGATGCCATGCCCCCCCCCCATCTTCCCCACGGCCCTCCCCGCCGGCAGGAGAGCCAGGACGGACACATGTAAACAGTTGTGTGGCTGAGAAACTCCTGCTCTTGGCCCCGGGGTGTGGGCAGATAGAGGGGCTCCTGGGTCCCCCGCTTCCCAAGGCTGGGGCTCTGCAAAGCAGCAGGGGGTAGAGATGCTCAGGGGAAGATGTGAACGACCCTGCACTCCCTCCCCCGAGCAGGGACCCAGCACCCGCCTGTGCCTGCGCTGGTGAGGCTGGCAGGGGTCAGTCCAATAGGGCTGGAGGGTGTTCACTGTGTGACAACCACTCTGACCTGCTGTGCCTCGGTTTCCCCTGGGCACACAGAGTTCCCTGTAGGCTCGAGACCTCTGTGGGTGCTCAGGGCTCACCTTGCCCCCATGGGGCCAGGTCCCTGTGGGGAGACAGTAAGCACTGTGACCTCTGTCTCCTGGTCTGGTGACAAGGCCCATGCAGCCCACCCTCGAGCATGATGCAGGCCAGGCAGGACTTCTGCCCTAACTGGGTGTGACCCCAAAGCTGGCATCCCCCGCTGCCCCGGACAAGACACAGCCCACGGGGCACATGGCCCAAGCAGCCGCTGCCTTCTCAGGGCACGGATGGTCCTGACGGGCTCACGGCCGGGCTGACGGGCGACTTGATGTGTCTTCCCAAGAGGAGGCAGGGGCCATGGTGGTGGCCGGGGTCCCTGGGCTGAGCAGGGGCAGGACAGGCCCTCGGAGGAGGTTGCGGGGGGTGGGATCGGAGTAGGCTGAGGCGGCGGGGTCTCTGCCAGGGAGGGCGTCCGCAGGGACAGGCGAGGGAGGTAGCCAAGCTGGCACCCCGGCCCCCGCTGGCCCCAGCCTCTCCTGGCTCAACGGGAGCTTTGTTCCAAGAGTCTCTGAGGTCCCTCCGGCTCTGACAGTCCAGCGGCTGCACTTCCTGAGCACCTGCTGTGGCCGGGCAGGCAGGAGCTGGTGGGTGACCATAATACTCCCACCACGGCAGGCGCTGCCCGTGCCCTGTTCACCCTCTAAATGGCATTTCGAGGCAAACAGCTCCACCCTACCCCAGGACGTCTCAGCTCAGAGAGGTTGGGTAACTTCTCCGAGGTCCCACAGCCCACGGTGGCCGACTTCCCAGACAGTCCCGGATCCCAGAGCGGAGGCGGACACAGAAGAGGTAGAACAAAGCCAGGGCTGAGGTGGAGCCCGTGGGCACTGGCCTGCAGGACGGATGTGCTCCCAGGGAGGGGTGGCGGGACCGAGGCTCAGAGGTGGGACCGGGCAAAGAAGGTCTGGGGAAGCTCAGCCAGGGGCAGGAGTGGAGGGAATGCTGGGAAAGCAGGGCCCGTGCACCGCGCGACTCCTGAGCCCACGATGCGCCCTCAACTCACCTCACACCCTGCGTCTGCCAAGAGCAGCTGCTGGCAGCGGAGGGGTGCCAGGCTCCGCCCTGGGGGCCCCTGCATCTCAGGCTGGGAAGCTGGTGCCAGAGGGTGAGAATGCTGGACTCAGGGTACACCCCTCCCCACTCGACGAAGCCTGCCAGGCCCAGCCTTGTCCCCGAGGCCCCTCCCCCAGACCCCCCAGCCATTACAGGGACCAGTAGGGCCAGCGTCACCCGGCCTGCTTAGCGCAGTGTTCGGGCCCTGCTCACAGCCTGGGCCAAGCCCCAGAGGGTGGAGGAGCCTCATTTTTCGAGGACATGGGCTCTCCTGCTTTTGCCTCTCCTGAAAATGCCCCTCAACTGGCATCTCCTGCTCCCCGGAAGATTCCTGCACGTTGGCAGGAGAGGGGCCTGGAAGCTACTGGGTGGGATTTAGCTTCATGGGGCCTGATCCTAGGCTGCTGTTTGGCCTCGAGCCACCTGCTTCCCCTCTCTGGTCCCTTCGGCACTCACGTCCAAGGCCGTGGTGGGGGGCCAGCTGGGTGGTTAGGGGATTACAGGCTGCTTCTCCCTGCCTCCTCTTGGCTTCCTGGGGTACACGCTTGGCCCCTGCTCTCAGCCCTGTGGCCACCTTGACCTCCGAGGCCCAGCCTGGCCCCTCCTGCTAGCTCAGCCGCCCAGCCTCCTTTCCAGGCTTGTCTGTCTGCTCTGACCTCAGCTGCTCCCTCTGGGAAGGCCCTTCCTGCTACACAGGTCCCCGAGGGGCCTCCCTCATCCTGCCCCAGGCCCAGCGACCCCCTCCTCCCCAGAGCGCCTGTCACCCCTCCAGTTCAGTGAAGGTTCTGTTGGCGGCTCGACCGAGCCCGAGCCTCTCAGGTCAGGGCGCAGAAGGCGCTCGGTCAACACTGAGGTCATGAGTGAACGGCTTGCTCTGTGGTTCAAACTGAGGCCCAGTGGTCAGCTGCTGGGGCTGGACAGGAGGCAGCCACTTCCTGGGCTGGCTGGTGACTCACAGTCCTGTTTCTGGGAAAACTACCCGCCCCCCCCCCCCCGCCGCCACCAGATCTGATGGCTCAGGGCTTGGCCGCGTGGGGGCCAGCTGTGGGAAATGTAGTTGTGATTAGGGGCTGGGGTCTGGGGGGAGGGAATTGGGCCCGGGGAGGGGTGAGATGCTTTTTGGGACGCCTCCCACCCTCCCAGGCAACTGGGCTGTGCTCCCCGAGCTGCCAGGCTGAGGCTGAGCGGCCCGGGCCTCTCCAGCCATTTTTATCCTCATGATAAAAAAAAAAAAAAAAAAAGACCACACACACTTGGGGTGGGAGACGTCAGGCCCTGGACAGCCGATGAGGCTAGCACCCCTGGGATCCCCCGGCTCAGAGAGGCTGAGAAGCATCAGACAGGCTCTGGCCAGGTCTGGGTTGTCCGGAGGAAACAGGCGGCTGCTGAACGGGGGTGGGATATGAGATCCGTCCCCATGAGGCTTCCAGGCCAGAGACTAAGTGCCATTGGCTCAGCAGGTCCCTGGAAAAACATCCTTCTGGGAAGGTCCGACGGGGGCGGGAGGGGCGGAGGGCTCTGGGCAGGTCAGGAGCCGGGCCCAGGCCTCCTAAACAAACAGCTCTCGACCCACGACAGCCCGGAGCCAGGCCCGGGCCTCCGCTTCCCAAAATCCCATTTGGCCCCTGTGGCTACCCGCCCTCGTCCGCTGCAGGGGACACAGCAGTGGCAGAAGGCTCGGCCACTGCTCCTTTGTGTGGAGTCCGGGCTGGCACCCTGCCCAGCTGGGGACCCTGGGCAAGTCTTTGTTTTAACGGCGTGCTTGGGATAGAATTCACGGGCCATCCACTTTGCCCATTTAAAGTGCACGATTCAACGGTTTTCAGTGCGTTCACAAGTACGGGCGGTCGTCACCACAATCAATTTTAGAACATTTTCATCACCTTCGGGAGAAACCCCTCATCATTTACGCCCCCCCCCCCGCCCCCCGCCAAGTCACCCTCCACCCTAAGGAAGCCCCTTTCTGCTTCCATGGACTTGTCAGTTCTGTTTCCCATGAGTGGAATCGTACATGACGTGGTCTTTGAGGCTGGCCTCTCACTCAGCATGACGTCTCCAGCCTCATCCGTGTTAAGCCCGCGTCTGTACTCACTCCTCTTTATGGCTAAGTGATGTTCCACAGTCTGGATGGACCACATGTTTATCTGTTGACGGACACTTGGCTTCTGGCTGCTGTGAACGTATGTGTCCAGGTGTCGTGTGGACATGCTGTCATTTCTCCTGGTATGTATCCACCCAGGAGCGGACCTGCCAGGCCATCTGGCAGCTCTGTGTTTAATCCCCCGAGGAGCTGCCACCTGATTTCCGAGCAGCTGCCCCACGTCACACTCCCAGCATTAGTGTCTGTGGTTATGATTTCTCCACGTGCTCGCCAGCCTTCCCTGGACATTCTGGGCTGCCCTCCTTCCGTGGGCAGCCCAGCCGGTGGCTGGTGTGAGCGCGAGGGCCCGACACACACACGCACTGGCGGTCACTCGATGCCCGTGAGACTGGTCCGAGGAGGGTCAGCCCTGGGAGGCGGGAAGGCCGGGCTCCCATTTCGCAGGAGCGCACCGGCTGGGAGAGATGGCCCGCCCCTCGCTGGGCAGCGTTCTCCAGGCTTCTGGGCGAGGCAGGAGCACAGTTCGGGGAGCACTTGTCCCCCCAGCACTCACCCCGGCCCCAAGCCCCGCGCTTCCCTTGCCCCAGGCTCGAGCCGGCCACTGGGCCCGAAGCCAGAGAGCCCAGGACCAGAGCACGTTCAGGCACGAGGTACGGGAGGGCCCTCGTGGCCCCCAGAGCTCCCTGCGTCACCGTGGCCAGCCCGTGAGTGGCCGCCCGGCTGAGGGCCACAGCCCCCTGGGCTCTCCCCTTCCCCCCAGGCTCCTGCGGACGCGCACACGGTGCGGCCCCTCCTGCCACTGCCTCTTCCTTTCCGCCCGACCTCTCTGGCCCTGCGGTAGCCCCCTGCCCACCTTGACCCCTGGTGGCCCACACTCGGTCCCCTTGCCACCCCCTGGATGAGGCTGGAGGGTGTCGGGGGCGCCGGGATGGGGGCGCCCAGGCCCGGACGCCACGCTCACGGGGAGGGACCCTCGCCGCCCTGCCCTGGCTGGGCTGAGCTGGGGCCCCACCCCCGCAGGAAGTACCGGTGACCCTTCGGGCAGCACCGTCTGCCCACTCGCTTCCTAGAAACCGCCGTCCCTGCCCCAGGTGGTCTCCGGGGAGGTGGTAAACGGCCAGAGGGACATGGCGGGCACCCCGGCCTCTGGGTCCCCAGAAACCTCCGAGGGCTGGTGGAGTCGCCCACACCAGCTGAGCCTTCTGGCGGGCTCGGGGGCGGGATGGCACCCTGCCCCTCAGCTGTCCGTGGGGTCAGGTTTCGACAGTTCCCCGGGTGAAGCCTTGTGAGGAGGCATCGGCAGCTGAGGCCACAGCCCGGGGTGCGGGGGAGAGGTGCAAACCCCAAATGCCATCTGTTCCTCCCCAGGCAGAGAGCGGAGACCCCCAGGACCCCGTGCGCGGGGACAGCAGGCTTCTGTCGGGTCCGACCGCCGCTCATCACCCCCCAGGCCTGTCGGGGTGGCCACCACCCCAACTCAGAGCCCCGTGGGGACAGAGTGCCCAGCCTTGGCTCGCCCGCACCTCACGAGAGGCCCGACAGGGCGGACGCTCCGAAGAGACTTGCTGAGGGAAGGGCAACCTCCTGGTGTCCAGGCCCCAGAGCCCCGCTGTGTCCCCAGGGGTGGCTCCCCTGGGGTGGGGCTGGTCCCCGTCCCGTCACCCCCAAGCCCAGGGCCAGCTCATGGTTCAGGGACCCCGGGCGGTTGGTGGCAAGAAGCCCCGCGAAGAAACCCCCCTCAGAGGGGAGAAGGCTCCAAGAAGGGATGGGCGCGTGCTGCCCCGCGAGGAAGGGGCGCTGGGAGCGGGGCTGGGGCGAGGCCGGCCCGGGGCGGGGGCAGAGGCCAGCTGCTGGAAGGGGCCTGGCCCTGCCCAGGAGGCCTTGGGCTTCCCACAGTGGGGCAGGGAATGGGCTCCATCCGGGCGTGGCGACCCCGCCCATCCGCAGGACCCCCTCCTCAGGGCGTGGGCACAATCGGGCCTGCCTGGCACCGGGCCTGACTCCGTCTCTGTGCCCGCAGCCCGCTGCAGCCCAAGGGGAAGCCTGCAGCATGCCTTTCCAGCCCCCCAGGAGGAGCTTGTGTGGGGCAGGGGGCGGGGAGGCCTAACCACACACACCATTTGCTGAGGCAGCTGCCCAGCTGTCAGGCCTCATCACCCCCAGCTGAGAAGACAGCCTCGGCCCATTTGGCATTTGTGCCCCAACTGACCGAAGAGACCCTGCGGCTTCTGGTTTCGCAGGGAGCAGGCCGTGCTGGGAGGGGAGGATGAGAGAGAGGCTGGTGGACGGAGACTGAGTGGAACAGGAGGGGGCCGGCCGGCCGCACCCCACCCCCCCGCCCCAGGACAAGGCTGCCCGCCAAGGGGAGGGGCCAGGTGAGTCAGGAGTGGCCCCGTCTACTGGCCAGAGGGCAAGGGACAGAGACCCCTTTGCAATCGAGATCAAACGCTCAGAGTTTTATCTGAGCTCCTGGGAGAGGCAGCGGGTTTTGGGGCCTCACTGTATAATGGCGGTGGCGGGGGGACAGTTGAGGCTGGAACTGCCTCTGGAGGTCCACTACAGAGGCCTGAAGGATCCTGGAAGGACTTCCGCAGACCCGTCCCTGGCCCCGGGGCGGGGGGCACCAGGCTGGAGGGAGGTGGTGCTTCCACACAGAGGGCGAGGCCAGCAGGCAACTCTCAGATGGGCAGAAATGTGTTGGGAGCAGCGACTGGAAAACTGCACGTGGGGTGATGGCGCAGGGCTTGGGCGGGGGGCTCCCGGGTCAGGATGGAGCCGGGAGCACAGGTGGTGTTTGGCCCGGAGGCCCCGATCAGTGCAACGCAGAGAGGAAATCACTTCCCTCGTTCTGAGCACTCAGGGCAGGCCCTCCCTCCCTGGCATTCCCGGCCCACAGCCACCTCTGCTTGGCATCCCAGCCCCAGCGAGCTGGCTCCTGGGCCAGCACTTGCATTTCTCCCTTCTGGCCCCCTGGGAACCATCCAGCTGCGTGGTCCATGGGGGACTGGCCAGCCACCCACAGGGTGGCAACGTCAACATCCCAGCCCTGCCCACAGAGCCCCTCTGGGCACACACTGGCCTCCTCTCTCATGGGCCACCCGCTCCGCCTGCCTTTCTCCCTCTCCTGGGAACGCGGGCTCTGCCTTCCCCACACCCCTGGGCAGCTCTGGGCATCCTGCCCCCGCCTCTAGGCCCCCCTGCCCCCCTCTCTGGCGTGGCTCCAGCCTGGGGCAGCACTCCCCGAAACACCCCACCACCAGCTCAAGGTGGCTGCGTGGTCTCGGGGGCACCGGCTCTGTGTGTCTGCAGCAAGACGGCCCTGAGGGCAGGGCCTGGGTAAGGGGCCGCCCGGGGCAGCGCCTAAAGCAAACTCAGGATGGACCGAAGCTTGGAAGAACCACAGGCAGTGGGGGGCCCGCTGCATGGGGCTGGGGGGCAGACTCCCGAGAGCAGAGATTCTAGGGCCTGTGCATCGGGTGGGGCTGCTTGGTGGTGGGCGCTGCTGGAAAAACAGCAGTGGTGGGGTTGGGGAGCAGGCCAGGCTCCCCCCTCACCTGTCTGGGCTGGAGAATTCCACCCCGCTAGGGCCAGAGCAGCTGGGCGGACAGGCTGGGCTGGGCGCCTGGGGTGAGCGCCCACCCCATCAGCATGGCCCGGCAGCCCAGTGAGCTGGGCTCTGGGTCAGAGCCCCCGGGGCTCACAGAAGGATGAGGCTCCCTGGCTGCACCCCGACCTCCACCCTGGGACTGACGGTCCTGCGGGTCGCCACCCCCAGGAGGAGGGGAGGCCATGAGGACGCCCAGAAGCTTTCCCTCCCTGCCTAGGGGCCAGCGGCCTTTGAAGTGTGGACGTTTGGGGCAGGGAGGAGGAGAGGGGCCAGTGCATAATTAGAGACGGAGGTTTCACTCTCCCACACGCGGAGGGAAACCAGCCGCCGATCCCCAGGACGGAGCTTTGTTGCCCAGACAGGACCCTGGGCGGGGTCTCCCGGCTCCATGGCCACCTGGCTTCCATCCCCAAGAGGGCAGGTGGTTGGACCTGCTCCCCTGAGGACCACCTACCTGTCCCATCGTTGAGCAGGAAGGGACCAGGCAGAGGCGGAGGGGTGGCTCCCCGCAGTGCTTCTTTCCCTGCCGTTGGGGTCAGCGGCGGGGGACTTCCTCCATATCTCAGCATCCTACCACCTGGGTGCCCGGATCCTGTTTCTAGAAGAAAGCTTGGCGGGGGGGAACCCCTGGGACTTTCCATGCATCCATCCATTCACACTCACCCACCCGTCCATGCCTCATGTATCCACTCACCCACTCTTCCATGCACTCAGCGCAGGTTCATGGGGCATCTACTCTTGGCCAGGCTCCGCTCTGGGGAAGAGATACAGAGGAGAGAACGAGACAGCACTGTGGGAGAGATGCTCTGAGGGGCCTCGGGCGGCAACCCTTATGCTGGGGCTGGGGCTGGGGCTGGAGAAGGGCTGGAGCGAGGTTCGCGCCTGTCCCAGCGGCCACGGTCTGGAATGCCGGACCTAGGCCATTGTTCCAGGGACAACGGGGCCTGCCAGCACAGAATGTGAGGTCGCCTGCATGCAGTACACCATTTCAGGGAATGACCTAGTTATGGGTGTGGGAGGGGAAGTGTGCGCACGCGCACACACACACACACACACACACACACACACACACACACACACGCTCCTAATTTCTGTGCCTCCTCCCTCCCAGACCCAAGCCCAGAACCCAGAACTGAGTGTCTGGACCTTTGGGGAGGCGTCTAAGCACGCAGGCGGTGACTGGGCCCTTCAGATCAGCGTAGGGGCAGGGTGAGGGCCAGGGCTGGGGCTCCTGTTACCTTGAGGGAGCCCCACCTCCCCCCGACAGCTGCGAGGGGCAAGCCACCAGGAGATCCCCCTTCCTCTCACAGTACCTTCCTTCCTGGCCCTTCCGGCCTGTCCCAGCAGTGCTGCCAGGAGTAGCGGGCACTGCGCTGGCCAGAGCACGGGCATGTCGGGCGTCCAGAAACCCCTTGCCCACAGCTCCCGCAGCAGCCCTCCAGCCTCAGGCCCCTAGGGGGCAGGGGAGGGGAAGGGACCCCACCCAGGACCTGTGTAGCTTCTATAGCCTTGCGCTAGGGTATCAGCCCAGTATGAATCAGCTCATTCTCGCAGGCCGGGGGCCGGGGGCTCGCTGGACGGCAGTGATGGCCTCCAGGCTCAGGGTCCAGCGTGGACCAGAAGAGCACAGATGGAGCAGGGCCCGACAGAGGGGTGTGCGGCACGGGGCCCCCACTTAGTGGCCTCCCTGGAAAGGGGGTGGAGGAGGTGTCTGGATGGCTTTGGTGGGGCCTGTCTCAGCTGAGGTCTAAAGAGGGACAGAAATTTGTCAGGTGAGCTGGGGCAGGGACAGGGGGAGGAAGGGGACAGGGCAGCTCAGTGTGAGGACCTCCCCCCGGGTGGGTGGACCGGGGGGACCGAGGCCCGCTGTGGGCCACTGGGAGAGCTGGGTCCCCGGAGGTTGGAGCAGCACGCTGTCCCTGGGCCTGGCCCCCAAAGTGTCTGCATCAGCCACCCGTGCAACCGGCCACCAAGGCCCCTCTGTGCCTCTGGCCAGCCATCAACAGCCAGAGGTCCTGCCTGGGGCCCGGCTCTGACTTCCAAGAGCATATGTGCAGGCGAGGGGCATGGCGCTTGATCCCCCTCGCTGACCTTGGCTCCCCGATGGGACCCCACGCCATGACTCCAGCCACACCGGTCTGCGGGCAGATACTCCCACCCGCAGACTCGCATCCCCGGGATCGCCCTGCGGGGGTTCCCCACGGGGGCCGATGCTGGCAGGGGTCAGCACCTGCATACAGTAGAGCTTAATAAAGAAATATTTGTTAAATGAACGAATGCAGAACGGAGACGTGGAGATAGACGTGAACAGATTGGGCTGAGACGGCCTGGGGTCAATCCCCCTGGAACCACTCAGCTGGCGGGCGCCCGGGGCCGGGGACCGCTGGGAGCCGCAAGCTTGCTGGGTGCCCTGGCTCACATCTGGGTAAGGTATGGGGCACCTCGAGGCCCTTGGGGACCGATGGCTGTGGCCCTGCTGACCCTGGTCTGACCAGGTTGCTGCAGCCTCTCCCCGTCCCTGATACCCTCTCAGGCCCCCAGGGCAGCCGGCCAGCCCCAGAGGCACTCGAAGCCAGGGCCACAGTCGCCGTTAACTGAGGGGGCTTGGGGGGTCTCAGAGCAGCCTGGAGGCGGGGTGGCCCTGAGGCCCACTTCACACTGGGCACCCGGCACTCTGCCTATGGGTGCTGCAGCCACCAGCCCCCACCCCACGCCCTGGGTCAGCAGGGACAGCAAAGCACTGGGTGTCCCTGGGATTCATGCGCCCTGCGGAGCCCTCCAGCCTGAGCCGTGTAATCCATGGGGTGGGGCTGTGCCTGAAGGGCAGGTCTCTGGGCCTGGGAAGGCCCCCGGGCAGGCGGCAGGCAGGGGAAGGAACTTGTAAGTGTGGCCCAGAGTCAGGGCAGCCAGAACCTAGAGATGGAGCCTGGGGGGACCCGGGGAGGGAGGGCAGGGCAGGCGGAGCTTCCCAACAGTGTTGGACACCCAGGTCCCTCCAGCCCCGGGCCTCTCTCTGAGCCTGTCTGGGGCAGCAGAGTGCACCAGCCTCAGTCCAGGGGCTCGGTATGGGGTCTGACTTGCTGGGAGACCCTCGGAACCTAAAATGGGAAGAAGAGCCTGGCCACGCCCACAGAGGGGATGGTCAATCAGTGCCGTCTTCCTGCAGGGGGAGGCATTTCCCTGGCCCTGAGGGGGAGGCATTTCCCTGGCCCTGCAAGATGACAGAGGAGGTGGTTCTAGGTGTAGAGTTGGGGGAGGCCAGACTCGGGGCGGGGGGCGGGGGGCGGCGGGGGGACGGGGGCGGGGGCTGACTTCCAGGCAGAGGTGCCTGGATCTCATGAGCCAAAGGGCCTGGGGTTTGAGGCTGATAAGGCCCTATGGGCATGGCTTGCTCTCTCTCTTCCCAGGACCCGCCCAGCAGCTGATCGGGGGCTCAGGAGAGTCCTAAGTGATGGGATAGGGGCCGCAGGGATGCAGATTTCCTGTCCAGGAGCCACCCTGTCGAGGGCCCCAGCCAGGCCGTGGCTCTGACACACACTCCCTCAGGAAATCCTGGCTCCGGGGCGGCCCCCAGCTCAGGGAGGTCGGAGCCCCGAGGGATGCCCCTGTGGGGAAACGTCCAGCGGTCCTCCATCCAGCGCACCACAGCTCCCTGCCCCCCACACCGCATGACCCGCATCTGCCCACCGTCCTCCTGACCCTCCATCCTCGCCGCAGGTGCCTCTCATCTGCACCGTGCCCCCCACCACGGAGCGACTCACGCCCTGAGGTCCCCCCAAGGGCCCCCGAGCCACACCCCCTGCCCACACCTCTGCGCTGCCTCTGGGGCAACTCCCCCAGCTACTGCTACACCTTAGGGGCCTGAGACACCTCCGAAGCTGAGCCCCTCCCTGGGGAAATGCACAACTGCACAGAATTTCATGCCAGTTTTCAGAGTCAGAGGATTACAGACCCCAGGAATCTCAAACTCAGACCTGAGGAGTGCGTGGGCCTCGGGCTAAGCCCTCATCAGGGGAGGAGGTGGCCCTCCCACCTGACAGGTGGGGAAACTTAGGCCAGGGGGCGGGGCGGGATGGAGACATGAAGGGTGTCCCAGGGGTGTGCACAGCTGGGCTGGCTGGGCCGCGGCCTGTTGGCAGAGGGAGAGAGCCTTCAAGAGGGGCTGGAAGCACAGATGTTCCCCACGGCTACCCCCGCCAACCCCGGCCAGCCAGGTGGGGTCCCCAGGCTGCTCAGAGGCTGGACTTGTACAACCACACCACTGGGCCTGGAGAGGGCAGCCTCCAGCTGGCAGGCTTTCCAGAGCCCAAGAGGCTGGAGCTCAGGCTTCCCCAGCCCTGCCCAGCCCCTGCCGGCGTGCCCAGCATGGGTAAGAGCCTGGCTCTGGGACCCAAACCCCAGCTGCGACCCCCAGTTGTCAGAAGAGACTGGGGTCATGTGTGGTGTCCCTTGGCCTCAGTTCCCCGGACTCACAAGACCCAACCCCAAGTACCTGCCGGAGCTCTGGTTCCGGGCGATTTTACTGGGGACAGTGAGTGACAGCCCCAAGCACACACCCTGGAGCCCGGCCCACTGGTGCAAACCCCACCTCTGCCTCTTATCAGGTGGCTGCCCTCAGGAGCTGGCCAAACCGCCCAAGCCTCAGCGTCCAGCTATAACGTGGGGATAAAATGCAGGCTTTTCAAGTTCGCGAGGGCTGGAGGGACTCCTGTATACAAAGCAGTCAGCGCTCTGTAAAGGGGGCAGCTGGCCATCCCCGCATCCCCTTTCCCACGCTCTCCGTGGCCTGTGACCCTCAGCCAGAAGGCCCCAGGGCTTGCTGGGTGAGGGGGGTCACTGCTGGGAAGGGGGCCACAGATGAGTGGTTCTGGGCACTTTGAGTGTGCCAGGAATTTAGGGGGGGCAGCGTGGGTGTATCAGGCCCCTGGCAGGGGTGGAAGCAAAGCAGACCATTTTTGCTGAAGTGGGAGTGCAGTAAGCACGCAGGCAGAGCCTCGGGGAGGGGTGGCGGGAAACTGGGGTCAGAGCCGCGCCCCCTCCCCCTGGTCCACCAGGGTCTGTGAAGGGGCTGAGTCTATGGCCACCACCCTTTCCCCAGGACAGATTCAGGGGCGGGGCCTAGGGGTTCAGCTGAGAAGGCCAGAGGCTGGAGCTCAGGAGGTAGCAAGCCCACCTGGAGGCCTGAGGGACCCCTGGCCGCAGATGCTCCCTCCGCCTGCCCCCCCACCCTGCTGCCCTGCCCCCACCTCCTCCTGCAGGGTCAGACGCCCAGGCGAGCTCGGTTCCCACGTTCCCAGGCTTCAGTGGCAGGTGTTCCTTTCCACCTGCACCGCCCCTCCCTGCCCGCCTCCCCCAGGGCCCTGGGGACAGCCCCCCTCCCCGTCCCACCCACGTCCCAAAAATCACTGCCCAGAGACACAAGACGCTGCAGGCCCGGCGCCGGTGCACTGCCACCACTGCCGGCGCTCAGAGTGAGCGGACAGAGGACAAGAGGGCCTCCAGAGCCCCTGGCCCCGGTCACCAGCCACTAAAGTCCACCTGAGCCCAAGGGGGCCTGGGAGGACCGCTGGGGGGTTCCTGGGGCCTCCCCCTCCAAGGCGACTCCTGGGCCCTTTGGGTCCATCCTCATGCCGGCTTCCGGGAGAGGCTCTGTCCCCACTCCCCCAGTGCCCACCCTAGGGTCAACCCTAGGCGAGATGTCCTGAAGCCCCCAGCCTGGCGGTGCGTCCAGGACACTTGGCAAGAGCAGGCCTCTCCCTGCCACCTCCCCTGGTCCTCAACTTGGGGGAGGCCTGAGGGTCTCGGGAGTCCCTGGGAGGGGCCAAGCTGCAGCCGAGGTTCCCTACTGACCAGGGCACCCCAAGGGGCTCGAGGTCCAGGGTGGGAGAAGAGGGAATGTGCCCAGGAAGCGTTCGAACCAACACAGGACGCCAGGACAGGAGGAGCCCGCTGCGGAGCATGCGGGAAGGGGTGCGGGGGAGGGGCGCCAGGCAGGGGTCTCCGCACGGAGCGTCAGACACATTCCGGACACGCACACACTCCTCTGTGGGCGGACACACGCACATGCACACACAGAGTCCCTGCCTGCCCTGGGCTCTGGCCTGCCCCCTTAGGCAGAGGCCTGGGGCTCCCTGGGCTGTGGCTCTGATCCCCCGGGGTCTGGGCACTGCCCTGAGAGCGCTTTGAGAGGCTGTGTCCCGGAGGAGGAAACTGAGGCCCATGGGGTGTGGCCTCCACCAGGCCCCTAAGCTGGCAGGACACGGGGTGTGGAGGGCAAGCCTGTGAGAGGAGAGCAAGTGTGGGCCCCGGACAGGGTAAGAGGCTCGGTGGCCGGGCAAAGGGCCCTCTATGCCCCCACTGCCGGTCCCCCTGCCAGGGCTACGGTAGCTGAGCGAGCCTCTGGAGGCAGCCCCCCACCCCTCTGCATGCCAAGGCACAGAGCGAGGGTTCAATGACCATTGCCATGCCCCCCACCCCCCAGCCATCCCGAGCCCGAAAGGCGGCTGGCAATGGCGGGCGGTGCCAGGCCCTGAAGTCTCGCAGCCAAGGCCCCCAAACCACGCTGGACTCTCCCCTCTCCTGACTCCCCCGCCTCCCAGTGCACAGCCCCCCACCAGTAGAACCAGTGCCAGAGCCCAAGGGTCCCAGGAGATCGGGTCTCTGGGGCCAGAGGCTGGACCAGGGACCCTGGGGAGCCGGCAGTCCCATGGGACCCTGTTCTGGGACCTGCGGCTGGAGGACTGCCCAGAGGTCAGGGCACCTCCCCCGAGGGGTCTTGCTGTGCCCCTGCTGAGATGGGCAGGCTCCCCGCGGCAGTGGGCTTGCACAGGGGGAGGTAGGGGAAGTGGGGGGAGAGAAATTGTGGGGCGTTGGGGAGGCCCTGTCTCCCAGGCTCACCCCGGTCCCCCTGCGGTGACCTTCTAGGCTGGGCGAGGCAAGGGCAGCGGGTGTAAGACACCCCTTGGTCTGTCCCCCATTACTCCCCTCCCCTTGCCCCTGCCCACTTCTTGGCTTTTTGCCGGAGGCGGCAGGGCCAGGCTGCCGCAGCCTGCTGGACCCCTACGGCTGACCCCTCAGGACAGGATGGGGCAGAGGCTGCATCTGGGGGGCAGCAGGGAGGTGGGAGCTGCCTGGAGGGGAATGTTCTGGGCAGCAGGCACTCTGTGGTCCACACTCAGGCCCGGCCTGTCCATCAGGGCTCATCCGTGGCCCCCACGCACCTCAGGCACCTCTGGCATGGGCACCTGCGGGGAGGGGCAGAGGGGGCTGGATCCCCGGCCCTGCCTCTCACTCAGGGTCCACATCGCACCGTGCTGGGGCCCGGGGCCCCTCTCTGCTCAGTGGGGTAACGATGTCGCTGCCCCCAGGCACAGCAAAGACTCCTCAAGGACATTCTGTGTCCTGCCTGGTCACTGAGACAGATGCCCCTCCAAGGGACCAGCGAGGGCTGCCCGGCCAGGACTCTGGACATGTACACTGAACGGGGTGTGGAGAGTGAGCAGAGCAGGGCCGGGCGGGATGGAGGCTGCAGGTGAGCGACTGTAGGCAGAGGAAGGAACTTGTCCTCTGTCCCCTCTGCCCGGTTTCAACCCAGCCTGGAGGTCCCCGGGCGCTCACAGCCATCCAGGAAAGTGGGGAGACGGTCCCGGCCCTGGAGGCAAGAGAGCAGGGGCTGGGGCTGCCCCTCAGAGACTCCCAGAGGCCTTCAAGGCAGGCCTCCTCCAGCCCCCGGGGCCTCACGAGGAGCCCCAGGGTCATGAAGACTCAGCACAGCCTTCCACAGTCAGGGAGGAGACTTGCCCACCCCTGGTCCCAGGTCCGAGCAGGGTGGGGGGACCCCGAGTGGCTGAGCACAGCGGGGACACCGGCAGGCCCCGAAGGTCGGTGGTCAGTGGAGACCCCCTGCAGCCCAGCTGGGCCCCGACCCACCAGTTTTGTGGCCTCTGCAAGGCCCTCAAGCCCTGTGAGTCCAGCTATAAGACAAGGGCCACTGAGCAGGGTCAGGGCCAAGCTGGGAGCTTTGCATCCCCAGGAAGAGACTCACAACACGGCTGGGGGTCTGGGGGTCCACGATGGGGATGGGGTGACGGCTTCGGCCTCAGTCCTTTATCAGCTCATCCTGCCAGGAGGCCTGACCCACGTTCCTGAGGGTCACAGGGTGTCCTCCCCTCAGGCCCTGCCCACAGGTGTCCAGGACCTGGGGAGAAAAGGGGAGGGCAGAACAGGGGATCTGGAGAAACTCCCAGGCCCAGGAAGCCTCCAGCTTGTCCACACCCCAGGGACAGCCCCTCCTGCCCAGGGGGCCCTGCTGGCCTGTGTGGCACCTACCCATCCCACACCCCCGCCCCAGGCCCACAGGCCTTTGCACCCATACACATGAACACGCACACGCGCGCTGTCTCTGCTCTGAGCACTTGGGACGATGGTGGGGTCCATCCATGCGCCCAAAACATGTTGGGCTGTGAGCACCAGGTGAGGACACCCACAGGCCCTGCCCTGGGCGCTCAGGGCAACGGACAGACAGGCCCTGCACAGCTGCCAGCAGCCACACTGACCAACAGCTTGAAACCAAAGCTGTGCAAACGCCCTAGACACAGGCTTGGTCCGAGTTATGAGCAGGAAGAAGATGGGCAGCTTGGGGCTGCTCCTTGCCCCGCCGGCTGCTGTGGCCGCCGCGCTGGGGGTTGGCGGTGGGAACCCTCCCTCACCGCCCACCTCACTGGGCCAGCTCCACTCGGCCTCGGCCTCGGCAACTGTAACGAGGCAGCAGCAGGGTCTCAGCGCCCAGGCTGCCTCCAGTTCAAATGGCCTGAGATTCTGCTTGGAAGTTTCTGGGCCTAGAAGTGAGGCCCGGGCAGCAGGGGAGGGCAGGTGGTGACCCAGGAAAGTCCAGGTGGGCAGCCCCAGGCCCAGCGGAGGGGTCACGCTCTCCCGCCAGCCCCACCCCTCCCCTCTGGGCACACCTCCACAACCGGGAGGCTTTAGGGCCCCAATCTCCTGCCACCTGGGCCTCTACCCCTTCCCTTCCCAGGGCAGGAGGGGACAGCAAGTGGTGCCTGCCGGGGGTGGGGAAGGGCAGGAGTGGTGCCCTCAGAGGCCCACCCTCCCAGCTCGGGGCCACCCTGCGCCCACAAAGACCCTCAGACGGCCCCGGGTTCCTAGCCTGGACAGATACCCCTCCGGCAGAGAGGGGTTGAGGGGGGCGGGTTCCTCCACACTTACACCTGCTTCTCACTTTCACCGGCACTACCGGCCCGAGGTGGCCCCTCCCCCGCAGATGCCCCCTGCCTCCCTGGGCCCCCGTCTGGACTGAGGGCTTTGGGCTGAATGTGGTCCGGGCCCGTCCAGACTTGCCTCCGTTCCTGGAAATGCACGTGTCCCCAGCAGCCCTGCAGACCCAGGAGCCCGGCTTCTGGCACCCCCTTCCCTGGGAGCTTTCTCAGGAGCGATGGGGGAGGGGAGGCTGATGCTGGGAGGGGCCCCAGTCTTGGACAAAGTGAAGACTGAAACTGGGAGTTTCAGGTACGAGCCTGGGGGAGGGCCAGGTGGGCAGATGAGCCAGGTGGGCAGGTGAGTGCTGCAGACTGGTTTCCTAATTCCCCCTCGAGGTTTATCCCCTGATGCCGGCCTGGGTGGCCCGAGCCCCCTTTCTCTGATGTCATCCCTTTTCCAGGGCAGGGAAGGCCCGCCTGGGACCCTGAGAGTGAGATTCAGCAGGGGTGGGGCAGCTGCCCAGCCGCCTCAGCTTCCTTATCTGTAACTCGGGGCAACAGCTGTCTGATCCAGCGAGGCTGTTGATGGTCTCCCCTCCTCTCTCCCAGCTAAACTGTCAGCTCCTGGGAAGGCTGCTGCCTCCTCCAAGAAGCCCACCAGGACCTGGGTCTGGAGAGGAGTCCACCCCCCGCCCCCACCCCTCCCAGCCACATGGAAGCAAGCCAGTCTGGGCTCGGACTCCTGCTTAATCTTTTGCTGAAAAGATAATTTCTTTCTGTACTATTGTCGGGCACGGAGGGGGGGGAACAAAGGGGCTTTTGTGAAGAGGCCTCCCTGGTACGACCCAGCAAGGCCCAGCATTTTCCCTCCAAATGTAAAACCCTGCAACGGGAAGTTTTTCTCATAACCCTCTCCTTTTCTCAAGTACAGAATCACTTTTGTTGCAGAGGGCCAGCACACGGCAGCAGGGAGGGCCCTGGTTTTTCCTTCTCATCCATTGCAAAACGCCCTGCATCCTGAGCTAGAGCAAGGGGCCTGGAAGAGGGGAGGGGAGGGGAGGGGAGGAGCAGCAGCGTGCCCCTTCCCCTTGGTCCTCCCCTGGGTGGGGAGGGGTTGAAATAAACACATTCCTCAGTGCCTGAAGCCCTCTGGCTTCCAGCACCCATCGCACTGTCCCTGGGATTGGGACTGTCTCTCCTTAGGGTCCATCCATCCATCCATCCATCCTGCCTGGCAGAAGGGCCAGAGGGCACAGAGCTGTGACTCCCGCACGACTTCCCCCTGCAACCCCGCACAACCGTCCATCAGCTCTGACCTTTTCTCCCACACATTCACTGCAGCTCTTTGGGAATGCAAAAAAAAAAAAAAAAAGAAAACCAAAAACAAATAACCAAAAAAAATGGGGTGAGGGGGGATTGCACAAAAAAAGAAGATAAAAAATCAGCAGTTATGCCTCCTGGCGGGGACAGCTTATCAGTATCTGGGGCATATCCTTCCAGGTTTTCTCTACCCATTTATAATATGTGCCTTGCTTCACAAAATTGGAGGTGCCCTTCATTCACCCATTCATCCATTCATCCATCCATCCAACCATCCATTCATTCTCCCACCCATCCATTCATTCATTCATTCAATCATCTTCCATCCATCCATTCATTCTTCCATCCATCCATCCATTCATCATCCATCCATTCATTCATTCATTCCACAAGTAATTATCCAACAGCTCAGGGCCCAGAGCTTCCCCCAAACAGAAGTGCTGTTGCAGATGAGCAGCACGGGGGCCCTACCTTACGCTACAGAAGGTGGGATAGTCATTAAGCAAACACACTGGATCGTCATCTAATCTCTCTTTCTCATCTGACAATAGATGGTGAGCACTTGCCTGGACCATTAGACATGTTTCTGCAATTCCCTTTTTAATAGCGGCACCGGGTCTCACGGAAGGCATTGTTCCATGGTTTATCAAACATGCTTTCAGGGCAGCTTAATTTTAAAGCTGCCGTTTGTGTGCCAGGCGCTTGGTGAGTATGGTTTCAGAGGCCCCGCGGATCAGGTGTGATCATGAACCCTGCCACGCAGATGAAGAGACTGAGAGCCAGAGAGACACCCTGCTGTGCCCACCGATGAGAGCACAGGCTCTGTGTGACTTGGCAGCCAGCGCTCCCTCCCAGCCTCCTGTGGGGGGACCTCTCTGTCCCTGGGCAGAATCAGTCTTATCTGGGACAACTCTCCCCCACCAGGCTCTTGGCGGCCTAAGCAGGTGCTGTGGCAGAGTGAGACTGTGGGACCAGGCAGGGCACTTTCTCCGCCACCATCGCATCATCTCAGGAGACTCCCACACCCGGGAGGGCTCGCCGCGACCATCGACCATGGACCATCAGACAGAGGAGGAAACCCTAGCTCAGGTGGCCCGGCTGGGTCTGGCAGTACCCTTGCCCTCACGGAGGGGGTGGTCCTGGCTCCCCTAAAAGCAGCACCGGGCTGAACTGTCCACTCCTTGTTCCCGCTGCTGGGATCTCCCAGCAGATGAGTCTGAGTCGTCTTTGGACTGTTTCCATGAACATGACCACTGGGACCTCATCGAACGAGAATCATACGGTATTCGTCCTTCCGTGGCCGGCTTATTTCACTCAGCACAAGGTCCTCGCGGGTCATGCATGTTACCACCTGTGTCGGGATTCCCTTCCTTTTTAGGGTCGAATGGTATTGCAAGGTTCGCATTGCCCATGTTTGGTTTATCTCTTCATCTGTTGGGGCACACTTGGGTTGCTTCCACATTTTAGCTATTGTGACTAATGCAGCTGTGAACATCGGTGAGCAAATACCTGTTCAAGTCCCTGTTTTCAGTTCTTCTGAGTAAAACACCCAGAAGTAGGATTGCTGCATTGTATGGTAATTGTTTTAGATTTTATTTGTTCATTTATTTATTTATGGCCACACCGTGCGGCTAGCGGGATCTTAGTTCCCCGACCAGGGATGGAACCTGGGCCCCAGAAGTGAAAGCACTGAGTCCTAACCACTGGACCACCAGAGAAGTCCCCTTAGGGTAACTTATTTTTAATTTTTTGAGGAACCGTCACACTGTTTGCATTCCACCAGCAGTGCCACAGTTTCCAATTTTCCCACATGCTCACCAACACTTATCTGCTGGTGGTTTTGTTTTTATAATACCATGATAAATGGATGTGAGGTGGTACCTCACTGTGGCGTCGACTTGCGTTTCCGTAATGATTAGTGATGTTTCGCATCTTTTCATGTGCTTGTCGGCAAACCATACATTTTCTTTGGAGAAATGTTTATTCGTGTTCTTTGCCCATTTTGGAATTGGGTTGTTTGTTTTTGTTGTTGTCGAGTTGTAGGTGTTCTTTATGAGTTCTGCATATTAGCTCGTTGTCACATATATGATTCCATGGGCTGCCTCTCCAACGACAACTGGAAGCTGCATTCTCCTGGGACATGCTGGGGCGGGTGGTCGTTCCCTGAGGTTCTCCCCGGGGCACACCCGAGACAGAGACAGTGCTGGGCAAGGGGAGATGCAACTAGAGGCGGGTGGCCACTGGGGGTGCACTATTAATCCGCCCCCTACCCCGGGACGGGGGTGTCACCCCCAGGGAAACTCACGGAGGGGAAGTGAAGCACGAGGGCAGCACAGGCCCCCAGCTGGGTGCCCACTTGCAGGCGCCCAGCCACGTGTTTCCTCCCAAAACCTCCCATTACAGACGAGGAAACCAAAGCTGGTGGGAGGCTGGCTTCCGGTCAGCCATTGCCCAGGGGCTTCCCCAGGGCCATTGACACCCTGGCACGTTATTGCCCAAACTTAGGGCTTGGTGGCCAGGATGGGTAGCCCCGATCACAGTCACTTATTGTCTCGTGGCCAGCGCTGTGTGAGTCTCCTGGAGCCGCCATAACAAAGGACCACAAACCGGGGGGCTGCAAACAATAGAAATTGAGGGTCCTTCCTGCCTCGTCCAGCTGCTGGTGGCTCCGGGGTTCCTTGGCTTATGGCCACCTTGCTCCAGTCTCTGCCTCAGCTTCCCGTGGCGTCCTCTGTGTCTAGGCTTGTTTCCTTTTCTCTTTTAAGGACACTTGTCAGTGGATTTAGGGCTCTCCCCAATCCAGGATGATTTCATCTCAAGATCCTTCACTAATTACATCTGCAAAGACCCTATTTCCAAATAAGGTCACTTTCTGAGGTTCCTGGTGGACATGGAGTGGGCGGGGGGGCTGCTTGGCCCCTGCAGGCTCTCAGCTAGCTTCTGCCAGGCCCGGCACACCAGGGGCTGCTCCTCCCGCAGCAGTGAGGCCCGCTGCTAGCAGATGTCTGGCCGTAGCCCTCCAGCCGGGCTCACCCAGTCCTTTTATACACGATACCTCTGGCTTCCTGGGGTCTCCAGGTCCTGGCCCATGGGGCAGGGAGGCCTGCCTCATAGCTCAGACTGGCTGCAGACACTGTCTCGCTCTGGACCCCACTCAAAACTGACTGTGTTCTGCGTCCCCCAACCAAGGGGGGTGGGGCAGTGCCCAGGGGCCTCTGGAGTGCCTCTCGGATCCACAGTGGCAGCTGGGGCCATGCTGTCTCCTGCACAGCAGGGGCAAGGGCACCGTCGGCCCCGCCCTCGGAGACCAGTGGTCCCTTCCAGTCTCAGAGGGCGACGTGGCCTCTGCCGTCGGGTCCAGCCCGCCAAACCTCTAAAATGCTTCTGGTGGAGAAGCCCCTGAATCTCGGCAGGGGCTCTTCAGCCACCGGCTGGACTGATCCCACCCTGAGCGTCCCCCCTCCTGGGGCCTCTCCGGTCCCAACAGACCTAGTGTGACTCTCCCAGGAACAGACCTGATGACCAGGTCAGCTCAATCTGCTGGGGAGCTGGGAGACCACACAAAGCATGCCCCAGGGGGCTTCCCTGGTGGCGCAGTGGTTAAGAATCCGCCTGCCGATGCAGGGGACACGGGTTCGAGCGCTGGTCCGGGAAGATCCCACGTGCCACGGAGCAGCTAAGCCCGTGTACCGCAACTACTGAGCCTGTGTGCCGCAACTACTGAAGCCTGCGTGCCTAGAGCCCTGCTCCGCAACAAGAGAAGCCACTGCAAGGAGAGGCCCGCGCACCGCAACGAAGAGTAGCCTCCACTCGCCGCAACTAGAGAAAGCCCGCGTGCAAAAATGAAGACCCAACACAGCCAAAAATAAGAATAAATAAAATAAATTAAACAAACAAACAAAACAAAACACGCCCCAGAACTCCCAGCCCCCCGATGCTGTCACCCCTGGGGAAAGTGGATAAGGATACAGGCGCCAGCTACTGGAAGTGAGGGGACACGGGCAGAGGACCCATGGATTTGGGTGGGAGAGGAAAGGAGTGACAGGCAGAGTGAACAGCCAGTGTGCAGACCAGTGGGGAGTCAGTAGGTGAGGCAATCTAGGAGGGCTTCCTGGGGGTGGCCAACACAGGCTTCACCCGGGAGGCTCCTCTACTGAAGAGGCCACAGGGCCTTTGGGGCCCAGCTCCCATTGAATGAGCCCGTTGTTACCTCATTCAAGGGCACAACCTCATGGGGGAGGTGCTATCACCACCCCCACTCTCTGGCTGAGGAAAACTAGCCCAGGGTGGCCAAGGGCACCACAGGGGCTGCCCACAGCCTCCTCCTTCCCCTCCTCCAGCCTCCCAGGCAGCAAATTCCCTGTGCCCACAGGGTCCCCTCTCCCGGAGGACTGGCTGCAGGGCCCAGTGCTCAGACTGAACCTTCCTCCAATAGGAGCTCCTGGGACGCCAGGCCAGGTCCCCGGCTTTGAAGGACACCTGTACCCCAAGTCCCGGAGCTGCGCTTCCGCCCACCTCCCTCCGCCTTTCCACCGGGGAGAAAGCAGGCCTCTCACACTGGATGCCCACACCTGCCCCTTAACTTCAGTGGTGCCCCAGAAACCGCAGGTCCTGCTGGCCCCTCTCCTGCCCCACGTCACCATCCACCAGCGTGAACTTCTAAAAAGTAATCGTGAGCCACAGCATCCCCAGACTAATCCCCTCGGGACTCCCTACTGTAGCCAGATCGATCGAGCTCCAAATGCCTCCCTGGGGCCTGGGAGATCCTGCGGGAGGGGCCCTGTCACTGCCCTGATGCCTTTCCTACCCCCGCTCGCTGCAGCCTCGGTCCCCTCCGTCCTGTTTCTTGGAGGTGCCAAGTGCCTGCCTACCACAGGGCCTTTGCACAAGCTGCTACCTGGCCAGGCCGCTCAGCCCTCGCTCTTCTCCAGAGGGGCCTGACACACGAGGACACACAAGGCTGCTCTGCAGCCTGTGCGGTGAGCTCCTGAGAGCAGAGCTGTGCCCTCACACAGTAGGTCCTCTACGAACTAGTGAACAAGCCAGGGAGAGAGCGCAGGACCCACGTGCCCCACCCTCGGGGAGGCGCTGGCTCACCCGCCACGGCCCAGGGGTCCTGGGACACTCCTGCCGGACTGCAGGTTCTGAGGGGGACAGGGTGGCAGGGGGCCCAATGAGGGGCTCCCCATGGCAGGAACCCCTTCTGGCCCTGCCCCCCTGGGGTTCAGAGGGGCCTTCAGGGGCAGACCAGACCAGCCTGAGAGGAAATCCTTGTATTTTTTGAGGACAAATGGAAACAAACGGCTTCTTGTTTATTTCCTGGTGAATTGTGAGCAGGCAAGCGGGCTGGGGGTGGGTGCTGGGATTAACTCTTTCTCCTCTGGATTTAATTGTCCCCCCTTCCGGCCTGGGCTCCTCCGAGACTCCCAGAGCCTGGGGAACCGCTTTCCTGAAGCCGACTCCAAGGGGGAGGGGAGGGACTGAAAAAACACACACAAATCAAAGCCTCAGCAATAAATAAACCCCTGGCCTGTGGAGTCTGAGAACCCGGAAACGCCCCCAGGTCGGCCCCCATAACCGGGGCTTTGGGGCCTGGGGACCTGGGGCACCTGACCAGGAGCCCGGGGCTGGGCTGGCCCTGGAGTTGGGGAACCCTCCCTACAGCTGGGAGGAGCCACGCTAAACCTGTGGGCGTCTTTGGGGATCCTGAGCTGGGTGCCCCTCTGCGGCAAGTTTTTCCCATTACCTCACCCGGAAGGGCTGAGCCGGAGGGGGTGAGCCGCCCCCCTGGAGCCGCTGTCAGGCCGGCCCTCCAGACGGATGCCCCTGGCGTCTTCTTTGGCCAGGGTGGCATTGAACCTGGGGTAAAAGCAGACCCAGTGTGCCTGGGGTCCCTGCCCCTCACTGCCCTGGCACCCACCTGCCAGGCAGCAGGCCAGCTTCGGGGGCAGACCCTGCAGGGAGGACCAGACCCACGTCCTCCCTCCCCTGCGCCGTTCACCCTGCAGCCTCGGATGCAGAAACTGATAAAGGTCGAGGGATAAAGCCACAGGCAGGGATGGGATCCACTCCCAGGATGCAGGTGGCCCCGCTGCAAGGAAGACCACTCTGGGCCCGGCAGGGGCCGCCTGACCGCCCAGCCTTGTCTACAGCCCGGAGGTCGTACCAGGAGGGTCACGCCCACCCTACAGAAGAGGAAACTGAGGCTGTGGGAAGCTCCACAGGGAGCGGGGCCAGCCCCTGGGGAAGGCCTGGGATGGACCTCGCCCCTCACCTCACACTGTCTTGAGGGGGGATTTTGCAGGCCAGGACCCCTCCTTGGGAGCCTGCAGAGGTGTCTCCCACCCACCTGCCCCTGGCTTCTGCCCGGCTTCGGCCTGATGGCCTCCCGTTTCTGATCCCACCCCCCACCAGCCAGGCTAGACTCCGCCCCCGGACACACTGGTTCTCACAGTCCCAGTGGTGACACTCCCACACTGTCCCGCAGACGGGCCCCTCCTGGCTCCCAGCCCCCGCCCCCCAGCCTGCTGGAAACGCCAACCAGATGTTGGGACTGTGGCCCGGGGGCGGGGGGTGGGGAGAGGAAGTGGTCGGGGGCTGTCGGCCTGGAGTGCAAGCAGGGCCTGGTGGGACTCAGGCCTGTGCTGGGGCTTGGGGACACGCGCCGGCGCCGTCAGAGAGGCAGGGGCAAGGGCCCCCACTGCCCCAGATGGCGGTACTGAGGACCGGGAAGGCCCAGGGCTGAGCCGCCCGGGCTGGGGCACGCAGGCCTCCTTTGGCGTCTCTGCCTTGCTGTGCCTCGGCCGCCCTGAGCCTCGCTGTGGGCGGGCCCCGCGGGCACTGGAGAGTGGGGGCTGTGGAGGCTCCGTGCCCGCAGGCCCCCGTGACCCGCGTGGGTGCCCCCACCTCCACCCTGGGCCACCACCAGCCCGGCGCCTCCCCTGCTGCTGTCCACCTGCCCGCGCCTTCCCCACTCTGGGCCACACTGTGCACACACGTGTGCATATGCACATCCAAACATTTACGTGCACACGTTCATACACACACACACATGTGTGCGCGCATGCACTTGTACACTCAAGGGCACCCGCCCAGCACGCGCGCCTGAAGACAAGCACACGCTCACATGTGCACACATGTAAGTGGGTCGCCCAGGCAAAAGAGCTCAGGCTCACACTTGCACGCATGTGTGTACACAAACGTGCACATGCAGAACACACACAGCATGCGCTCGTGACGTCGTGTCCTCGTGCACGTGGTAACACACTTGCACATGGACGGGGCACACCTGTGTGCACACTCACACGGGCATGCACGCACCGGGTACAGCTGGCTCCCCTCTTGGTGCCCCGCGCATCACCAGGCCTCACCCAAGCCCCCATCTGCAAGGCTCTGGGCCCCGGGAGATGAGCAGGGGGGGTCGGGGCCAAGGGTGACAAGGCAGCTGTGACGCCCCGCGGGGAAGTGGAGGGATGCTCTCCAGGAGGACAGGGCACCTGCCCGGAGGGCCCCTGAGCGGCCAGAAACAGGACGGCTCCCTGCACAGGGCGCCGCACCTGCCACCTTGGGGACCTCCTGCCATCTGGAGACCCGAGAGCAGGACCCTCACGTCCCGGCACTCAGCCCACCCCAGGCTCTTGACTCAGCCCCATGTGTCACCGGATAAACATTTATTGGATATTTCCTGTCCGGCCCCAGGCCTAAGTGCATGGCTCCGCCATCAGTGTAAGGGGGGTGGTGAGTGTGTGCAGGCCAGGCCGTGTGGGAAAGTGTGTGTGGCGGCGTGCGTGTGCACCTGTGCTGGGGAGCCGGCCCCTATGGCCGTGGCGGGAGCCGCCGGCCTGCACCGGCCCCCCGTCCTGGTCTTGGGGGGGCAGGCCCTGGGCGCCCCCTTGGGTGTGGGGCTCGGGCCTCGCGGCCCTGCCCTGCTCCCCCTCTGTCCTCCTGGCGCCAGGGCTCTGCCATTCCAGGGTCTGCCCCTTCCCGAAGAGCCCTGGGCCCCGCCTCTGGATCTTTGCCTGTGTTTGTCCCCGGGAGTACCACCTGTGCCCTCGGTTGGTTTATGTGACCCCGCTCATCCTCCTGGCCCCAGCCCCCACCCCCGGTGTCTCTGTGGACCCCCGGCGGCCCACAGGGCGGCCCCTCCTGAGGCTGAGCTCCCAGAGGCCCCACAGGCCCGACTGACAGTGAGTGCTCCGCAGATACGCCAGGGATGGAGGGGTGGACGGATGGATGAATGAACGAATCTCTGCTTGTCTGGGATGAGCCTGAGGAAGGAGGGAAGTCAGTTAGGGGCCCAGGAGGGGCCCTGCCCAGCCTCTCTCCCCGCCCCACCCAGAAAGGCCTTCCTCTGCACCACGTCCAAGTGCCGCCCTGTCCTGTGGTTGGCCTGTCTCCCCACCCTTCAGGCGCAAAGACCAAGGCTCAGAGAATTGGAAGTGACTCAGCCAAAGTCACTCGAGCCCAAATCTTCAACTACTAGGGTGGGGGCAGTGGGGTGTTCCCTCATGTAGCACTCGCGTCGCGTTCGCTGGTCCCAGGAGGGACTGCGGGGAAGGGGCAGAGACTGAGTCACAGGGAAGTAAGTCAGACCCCCAGTGTCCAGGCCCAGCCTGTCACTCACTAGCTGTGTGACCCTTAGCAGGTTGCTTGCCCTCTCTGGGCCTGCCTCACTTTTCCCTCCTCTAACCGGCTGAGCGTCAGTCCCATCAGGCTGTGAGTAGGTGAGGGGGCCCTGGCTCCTGGGCTGTCCCTGCAGCACTTGCCCGGGACCCTGGGACCCAAGGCATGCAGGTTGGGCCCGGTGAGCAGCTCGCCTGCCCGCCTGCCTGTAGGAAGCAGCAGGGTGAGGTGGAAGGAAGGCCGGCTCCAGCCAGCCTGGGGGAGGGAGAAAGCAGGGACGCCCAGGGAGCCGCTCATTGTGACCAGGGCTGTGGGGGAAGGAGGGAGGAAGTTGGGGGGGCCCCGCAAACCCCAAGCAGGGAGAGGGAGCAGCGGGAGGTGGTGGGGCCAATGCCAGGCTCTCCAGCCACCCAGGCCACCCCCTGGACACTAGCACCTCCCCGGCTGCAGCCCGGGGACAGTGGCAGCTGCTGAGTCCCTGCTGTCTACCCGGCTGGGAGGCAGGCACTGCGGTCAGAGAGGAGGGGACGCACCCGTGCCGCTGCAGGAGACTCCCAGCTGGGAACCCTACAGACCTGGGGTGCAGGGGGCCCTGAAGATGTTGGGGGCACAGGAGGCTCCAGCCGGCCGTGCCTGGGGGTGGGGCATCTGGTGACACTATTAGTGTCCCTGGGTGGCCATAACAAAGGACCACAAGCTGGGCAGCTTAAAACAACAGAAATTTATTTTCTACCAGTTCCAGAGGCCAGAGTCTGAAATCACAGCATTGCAAGGCTGTGCTCCCTCAGATGCTCTCGGGGAGGATCCGCTCCCTGCCTTTCCCAGGGACTGGGGATCTGCTGGTGACCCTTGGGGCTCCTGGGCTTGTGGGTCCATCACTCTGACCCCTTCCTCTCTCTTCACACGGCCTTTCCCTCTGCGTGTCTGTGTCTCTCTTCTTCTCTTATGAGAACACCTGTCATTGGCTGTGGGGCGACCCTAACCCAGGAGGGTCTCATCTCAAGCTCTTTACTGCATTACATCGGCACAGACCCCGAGTCCAAATAAATTCACCTCTGGAGGTTCCAAGCGGACATATCATTTGGGGGCCGCAATTCTACCCACTGCAAACACCGTGGACCCTCAGTCCAGACCGGACGTCCAAGCAGTCCCTCACCAGATGCTATCTTCAGTCCCAGTGCCCTCGAGTCAGAGTTAGCTGGGGGAGGGGCGGGGACAATGCTCCTGGCAGAGGGAGCGGCATGGACAAAGGCCAGGACGCAGGATTGGGGTGCTGGGGCCCAGGCCTGGGAGCAGGGGGCTCTCCCTGCCCTCTGGTGACTGTCAGCTGGGCTCGGCTTCCTGGCAGTGCATCTGCCCCTCTGCCTGCCCGTGGCCGCTCTCCTGGCTGTGGAGCTGGGAGGCCGTGGGCCCTGCAGCCGGGAGCTGGGCCAGGCCGGGAAGCAGAAAGGGGACACCTCCTGTGGGCCCGAGGGCCTGGGAAGCCTGCGGCAGGTGCGTCCCCAGCCCGCGAGGCCCAGCCGGGCTGGGCTAAGGTTTCCCGAGCTGGTGCCGAGGCTGGGCCGGGGCCTCCCCAGCACGGGCCAGCCCGTGGCCCGACTCCCAGGGCGCTGCAGAAATGTCCTTTTGTTGGCCGAACAAAGCAGCTTTGAGCAGGGCCCTTATCTCAGGTGCGGTGAGATGGGACACCCAGCCGGCCAGCCTGGATGGGGCCCCAACCAGGAGGGGCAGGGCAGGACTGCCGGAAGGGTCTGGGAGATAGGAGGTGAGCTGGGACTGCCTCCTGCTACAAGGGGCCTGCACGGGCTCGTGAGGGGCATAGCTGGCCCATCAGATAAGGCCCAGGTAGACAGGCAGGCACAGCAGGCAGGCATACACAGGTGGGCACAGGTGGGCACAGGCTGGTCTGGGATGAGGGTGGGGTGCCTCCCTATGTGGCAGGTGCCAGTGGGTCAGGGGCTGCTCCCTGGCCCATGTCTGGGTCCCTCTGCAGACAAAACCCCGACCCTGGGCGCCTCCAGGGCAGATCTGGGAAGTGTGTCTGTCAGGGGTCCCCTGCACCTGGCTGAGCCAGCCCCCCAGTGTCCCGGGGAGCTCAGACGCCAGCTGGAGTGTGGCCTGGAGGAGTCATGAGGTCAGGTCACCTCATTCTGCCTCGTGTCTCTGCCTTGTGTCTCTGCCTCATGTCTCTGGCCAACTTGGGACTTGCTGTTGCCTCGGCCTCCATCTCCCTATGTGTGTGTACAGTGACCCAAAGGGCTCCAGGGAGCCTTAGCCACCCTGCCCTGCTGGCCCGGGACCCACCTCAGCCCTCCTTGGGGGTGGGGCCACCAGGAGAGACCCCAGTGGAGAAGGATGGGGATGGAAGCCGGCCTGCTCCCCACACCTGATAGGCGGGAGACATCGCGGTGGCCTGTGCCCGCACGGCCTGCGGGGCACTGGACGCGGACGCAGGCATTCGGCCCCTCCCGGCCTGCGCCCTCTCTCCCTCATCTCTGTGTCTGGGGCTCAGAAGACATCTATTGAATGAATGAATGAATGAATGAGTGAATCAGTGAGTGAGTGAGAGACAGAGAGAAAATAAGAGGAAACTGGCAGGCCCACCAGCCCAGGAACCCTGGGTGTATCCAGCAGGAAGTTCTCTCATCAGGCCCCGAAGCTGCCCGGCCTTTCCGGAAGACCAAGGGGGGAGCTGTGGCTGGCCACCCCCTCAGGGCTGCAGGAGGGGGGAAGGGAGAGGGCGCTCCCAGCTGGAACACATCCCTTCTGAAGGCGGGTCTGAGGCTGGGGGTGGGGGAGTTTCCTCGCCCGGTGAGTGTGGGTCCTCGGCAGACGCCCTCCCCGCACACCCCCAGACGCCTTGCGGGGCTGCCTGGCCACAGAAAGTCGTCCTGACAGCTCAGTTGGGCTGGGAACGGGCTAGACCACCAGTGCGCCCTGTCTGGACAGGCTTATTTCAGTGCCCGGGGTGGGGGTGCAGGGCCCCCACACCCTCAGCAGCTATAATTAGCCCCTAGTTGGAGGTGGGCCCTGGGAGGACCAGAGTTTGTGCTGTACAGAGCCCCCGGCCCTCTGCCCCCTGGCCCAAGCCCCTGGAGCTTGGCCAGGCCGAAGGAAGTCCCACCTGGTCTCCTCTGGCCCCCCACGTCCCCGCACCAAGGCCTAGGGGGCAGGATGCAGCCTCGCTGGAGTGAACGGTCCCCTTCCCGCCTGTGATCGGGGCCTTTCTGTTTCCTTTCCTCCCACCTCTCCCTGACTTTCCCACAAACATTTCTGAGCATAAAAATAACTTCATTGGGAATGACAGTCACTGGATGCCTCTTTCTGAGCCCCCCGCCCGAGGGGACCTCACACACAAGCTGCGGCCCAGGACGGGTCTCTGAATAACAGGCCTCTGGCAGATGTATTTGGAGAATCTTTCTCTAACAAAAATACCCAGGCTGGGTTTATTTATAAGCAGCCTGTGTCTGGGGGTGTAAAAGTGGGGTTGATGCCGGGAGCCTCTGGGGCAGAGCGGGGGCAGCCTTGTTACATTTTTTTATCCTTTGATGCTGTCCACTTCTAGCAGGGAAAATGACTTTTGTCGTTTAGGCCATCTGCCAAGCCATTTAGAATCTTTATTTTATTGGTTGGGAAAACAGTCTTCATACAAAACTTAGCCCCCGCCCCCTAGGAAATAACGGTTCCCATGGGGCCAGGCCTCAGCAGCTGTGGGTGCCCGGGCTGTGGCCTCCGTGGAGGTGGCTTTTCAGAGAACATCCTCACCGCATCACCTAAGGACAGAGTCAGCCGGCCCTGGAGGTGGGGCTGGCCGAGGGCTGGGAGCCTGACACAGTGCCCTGTGGCCCCCGGGCCACCCTCTGAGGTTCAGTGTCCCCAGGCCAGCAGGGATCCCTGCGGAAGGCGCTTGGTACTGGGCCTCTGTGCTAACACACAGCGTAACAAGTACCATCACACGTAGGGAGAAAGGACCCCTTCCTGCACTGACATCCCCGGGACACCTGGTGCCCTCGGCCCCGCTCAGTGTTGCCACCTGAGGGGCAGGCTGTCATGCTTTCCTCAGCCCCCTCGCAGAGGCCCTTTGTTCCTACAAGGTTCCCCTCAGGGTCTTGGATTGTTTCTCTAGGTGTGCGCTGAACAGGGCCAGCTGTCTCTGGAAGACCGTGGACAGTTTTATGGGTCTTGTAACCGAACGGACCCGTTGCCGATGCCGCCAGCACGTCCCTGGCTTTCCGCAGCCTCACCACCGGCGGTCGGCGGCCCTCCACCCAGGTTTTGCTCACTCAGTTTCTGTGTTTTAATCTCACCCCTCTGTGCGTTCATCGTCCTGGAGGTATCTGTGAGGAGAGAGCCCACGGCTCGACAGGCCCCGTCGGGGTGCCAGGGGCGCCGCAGTGCGAGAGAAAGAGGACAAAATCTCTGCCTGTGCGGAGCCCGCCTCGAGGGGGCGGGCAGGGCGGGTGGAGTGCGGGCAGCGTGGGCAGGGGGTGCTCGTAGTAAAGCAGGGGGCTTGGGATGTCCTTGGCAGGTGAAGGCCACGAGGGGCCAGCGTGCGTGCGTGCGGGAAAGGGTGTTCCAGGCAGAGGGAACAGCCGGCGCAGGTGTGGAGGCAGGTTGGCAGCGGAGTGAGGGTGAGGGCCGGTGGGAGCGGTCTGCCAGCCCTGGAGGTCACTCGGTGGCTCTTCAGGCTGCGACGAGGCCGCCCACGGGTTTGAGACAGAGGAGTGGCTTGTTCCCACCTGCATTCTGAAAGCCTGCTCTAGTTGGCAGCATTGAAAATAGGCTGCAGGGCGAGGGTTGGGAGGGTCCAGGAAGAGGTCCCCGGAATAATCCAGGGGGAGGGGCGGGGCGTGGGTGCATCCCGGCTTCATTCTGAAGCCCCAGTTGATGGGATTTGCTAACAAACTCACAGTGTGGTGTGGGGAAGGAGGGGGTCAGAGTTTCCAGGACCTGGGAGGCCAGAGCTGCCACTAGCCGAGGACACAGAAAGCTGCCGGAGCCCTGGGTCAGAGGGAGACGGGGCTCAGTCTCGGAGCTGTGGGGTCCAGGCGCTCACCTGCCACACTCACTACGACAGGGAATTCCGCCCGGAGAAGTCTGGCCGCCATGTGACCTGTGGAGCCTGAGGTCGGGTCTTGACCGAGGCAGCGGGGAGAGAGGAGCCGCAGCAGAGGCCCCCCCAGGGAGGTGGAAGTGGACGCAGAAGAGGCAGCCGCCAGGACAGCGGCCTGGAGGCTGGAGCAGGCATGTCCTAGGGCTGCCGAACAAAGCCAGGGCCCAAAATCCAGGTGCGGCAGGGCCGCACTCCCTCCCGAGCGTCCAGGGAGGGTCCCTCCTGCCTCTTCCAGCCGCTGGGGGCCCAGGCGTCCCCGGCTTGTGGCCGCGTCACCCCAGCCTCTGCTCCGTCCTCACGTGGCTTCTCCTCTGTGTCTGTCTCTCCTCTTCTGTAAGGACAGCAGTCATTGGATTTAGGGCCACCCTCACCCAGGAGGACCTCATCTCAAGACCCTTAGCTAATTATTGGGTTGGCCCAGAGTGCGTTCTGATTTCTCCATAGGATGGTACAGGTAAACCCCGACCGAACTTTTTGGCCAACACAATAGCTCTGCAAAGACCCTTTTTCCAAATAAAGTTCCATTCTCATCAGGAGGTGGGCCTGTGTTGGCCACCCTTCAGCTCACTGCACCAGTGAACGGAGGTTCCCTCAATTCCTCGGGAGCGGGGGCGAGCCCCAGGGGAGCCCTGCCACCTGAGGGCAGGAAGGTCAGAGGTGAAGATCGCTGTGTCCCTTAGAGTGGGCGACGGGGCACTGAGGAAAGGACGAGGGTCGTGACCTGTCCGGGCAGCCCCACCAGGCCCCCTCCTCTTTGATTCCACCCCCAAATTCTTCCCCAAATGTGACTGACCTCCTACTGTGAGCCCCTGCCTGGCACGGCTCCTGCTGTGGAAGAGCTACTGGGTAAAGTCCAGGGAAGGGGGCTTCCTGGTGGCACAGAGGTTAAGAATCCGCCGGCCAATGCAGGGGACACGGGTTCGAGCCCTGGTCCGGGAAGATCCCACATGCCGCGGAGCAACTAAGCCCATGAGCCACAACTACTGAGCCTGCGCTCTAGAGCCCGTGAGCCACAACCCCTGAAGCCCGTGTGCCTAGAGCCCGTGCTCCGCAACAAGAGAAGCCACCGCAGTGAGAAGCCGATGCACCGCAACGAAGAGTAGCCCCCGCTTGCCGCAACTGGAGAAAGCCTGTGCGCAGCAACGAAGACCCAACGCAACCAAAAAATAAATAAATAAAATTTAAGAAAAAAGTGCAGGAAATTAAAATTGAGAGAGAGAAGAACAAAACAAAACAAACAAACAAAAAACACGTGATGGGTAAAAATACAGAAAGCCCTCCAGGGTGAGGAGGGGTGGGTGCAGCCTCTAGGCACACATCGTGTTGGGATGACCCTAGCCACGTGGGCCAGGCCCAGATGGGCTCCACAGTGCTGTGCAGACAAAGGGCCCCCTACCAGGGGCCTGGGCAGTTGCTCAGGTGGGTCTGGGGCCCCGCCCTGGCCTCCACCGACTCTCGAAGACCAAGGGCAGAGCTCTCCAGAAGGGCGACACCTGGGCCTCTGCATCTCCCTCCTCCTCCCCTCAGGGCTCGCCTGCCTCTGCTAGGCCAGCCCTGCCCAGGGAATGCCGCTGACCGGCAGGGCCCGGCCTTGGTGTCTGCAGCCCACCTTGCTCCGCACCTGGTCGCCATCCCCCTCCTGCAGGAGCACCTCTTGAGCCTCGCTGCCCTCGCCAGGACTGGGGGCCTCACCCAGCTTCACCGCGGGAGGTGAGATGACATGGCGGGTGGAAAGTCCCCCGCCCACACCTGGCACCCAGTAAGCACCCGGTAAATGCTGGTGCTGATGGTGGCTGTGACCCGACTCTCCTGTCTCTCTGCGGCCGACAGGTCCCTCTGGGCCTTGGTCCCCCATCTGCACCGCTGGGAGGTAGGACCAAATATCGCTGAGATCTTTCTGGAGCAGCAAAGATGTACGAGATTTTGAACAAGATGCTGACGTGAAGCAGCCTGATCTTGACATCCTCCTGCAGAGCACAGCACACTTGTTGACTGGGTTTTTTTTAAAAAGGGTGAAGGTGGAACAACCCCAAATAAACAGTGAGATGTGGGGACCAAGCACGAACGCCAAGGGGCCCTTAAGTGTCTGCTTTGCTCAATTATATGCAAATGGATTTTTAAAACTTGGATGAAATGGGCAACTTTATTTATTTATTTTGTTTATTTTTATTTTTGGCTGCGTTGGGTCTTCATTGCTGTGCGCAGGCTTTCTCTAGTTGCGGCGAGCGGGGGCTACTCTGTTGCGGTGCGTGGGCTCTAGGCACACGGGCTTCAGTAGTTGTGGCACGTGGGCTCAGTAGTTGTGGCTCGCGGGCTCTAGAGCGCAGGCTCAGTAGTTGTGGCACACGGGCTTAGTTGCTCCGTGGCATGTGGGGTCTTCCTGGACCAGGGATCAAACCCGTGTCCTCTGTATTGGCAGGCAGATTCTTAACTGCTGAGCCACCAGGGAAGTCCAGAAATGGGTGGTTTTAACCAAACCTTACACTAGAATATATAGAAAATATAAACACACCAGTGCCAGAGAAGAAAGCAATTAGCGTGACCCACCCGCTTCCCACCAAGGCACCGGTTGCAAGCAGGATTCCGGCAAACCGTCTGGAAGGAGACAGTTCTGATGCTGTTTAAGTTCCTTCAGCCCACAGAGAAGGAAAAAAAAAAAAAAAAAAAAAAGGAAAAGAAACGCTTCCAATTTTATTTTATGGAACCAGTATAATATTAATATCAAACCCAACTAAAATTGCACTAAAATATATGAAAAACAGTAGACAAATTTCACCTTTGGAAATCAGTGCAAAACTCCTAGGCAGCTATCAGCTGGCAGAACCCAGCAGTCCTAAAAAGATGAAGCCCCCACTTCTCCACCCCTGGCTGGGCCCTGGGATGTAAGACTCTGGCCGGCACCCCTGCAGGAATCGCCCACTGAGGCTACAGGCGGGCCTGGGAGAGGGACGAGGGTGGGTGAGGATCTCGGCTTTGCTGTCTCCCCCTCTGCGGTGGCTCATCCCTCCACAGAGGGTCACGGTACCTGCCAGGCAACCTCTCTGCAGGTTCCCGTACTCACCTGTCCCTGCCCTAAAAGCTGGAGCTCATATGGCCCTCAGGCTGCAGGACCCCTTACTGTTTCCCTAATCATTGCCCCCACCTCTGTAAATAGTCCCTTTACTAAATCTCCTGAAATGACCTCATTTGAGCACACCATCTGTTTACTTTTTGCACTCCACACTATATGATTATACTTTACCTTTGAATAGCTCAAAAGAAAAAAAAAAATTCATCTCCACTGATGTCCAAAAGGCATTTGACAAAATTCAACAATATCTAGATTTTTAAACAGTCATAATAAAATATGACTAGATAAATATTTTCTTAACTTGATAAAATATCTGTCTTAACCCCAAACCAACATCTTGCTTAACGTGAAAATTCTAGAAGCATATCTATTAAAGTCAGGAATAGGACAATGGGGTCCACCAGTATCTAACACTGCTCTGGAGGTACTGGCCAGTGCAGTTAGATGAGAGAAAGAAATGAAGTTTTAAGTACAGGAAAAAGAGGAAATAAAAGTGTCATTTTTTGCAGACAATTTTATTAAATATCTAAAAAACTGAAAGGTTTCAAACAATAAAAGAATTCCTTAGGGTGGCTGCGAACAAAATAAATACAGGACGCTCAGTACCCTTCATAGGTACAAATACTAACCCACTGGGCAATATATGAAAGAAGGATCCCCTATATGATTGTTGTAAAATTATGAAGTATCTGGAAATCAATAAGAAATGTTCCAGATCCATATTAAGAAAGGTTTTAAATGCAACTGAGGAATGTAAAAGATTATTTAAACAAATGGAAAGTCCTAACTTTTTTTTTTTTTTTTTTTTTGCGGTACGCGGGCCTCTCACTGTCGCGGCCTCTCCCGTTTCGGAGCACAGGCTCCGGACGCGCAGGCTCAGCGGCCACGGCTCACGGGCCCAGCCGCTCCGCGGCATGTGGGATCTTCCCAGACCGGGGCACGAACCCGTGTCCCCTGCATCGGCAGGCGGACTCTCAACCACTGCGCCACCAGGGAAGCCCAGTCCTAACTTTTAAAATATAAAAATACCATAAAGACATCAATCCTCCTTAATAAATCCATAAATATAATGATATTTCACTTTTTAAAAACCAGTAAGATTTATTTTTAAATTAAACGAACGAATTCTAAGGTTCATGTAGAAAACCAAGCAAGCAAAAACAGCCAAGAAAATTCTGAAAAAGAACAAATATGTTTCAATAAGAATTAGGTTTGGTTACTATGACAGAGACCCATATTCAGAGGCTTATTCTGATGAGTGTTTATTTCTCTCTCCTGTAAAAGGAGCCTTGAGTGAGGCAGGCAGTACAAGGCTGCAGTGGCTCCATGGTATTCAGGACTCAGGAGTCTTCCATCTCTCCACCCTGCCCTTCTGTCGTGTGATTTCCTTTACAAGTTAGCCCAGTGGTGCAAGATGGCTGCTGGAGTTCCAGCCATCACCTCATATTCCAGGCAGCTGGGAGGAGAAAGGGAGGAGAAGCATTCACACCCTCCTTTACAGGGAAAGTCCTTGGAAGCACTAAACCTCACTTCTACTTCCCTCTCACTGTCTAGAACCTAGTCGTGTGGCCACACTTCTCTGCATTGACGCTGGCAGACGCAGGTTCTTAGTGCTTTTCTGCCTCAAATAAAACCAGGTTACAAAGGAGGAAGGGAGAAGGTCATGGATGTTGGGGTGGGCTCTTGTAATCTCTGTCAGTGTAAGAAGAGGAAACTCGCCCCACCAAGTATCAAAACAGTTCTAAAACTACAATAATTAAAACAGTGTGATACTAGTGCAAGAATAAACAGGTAGATTAATGGAACAGAATAGAGCCCCAAAGCAGGTTCAAACGCATAGAAGAATTTAGCATGTGACAAAGATAGAATTTCAAATCAGTGAGAAAAGATGGATGGTTCAAAGACCCACCCATACCTGGGAAGCCATCTGGAAAGAATAAAGAGAGAATAAGGTTGGAGCTATATCTCACACCTCATACCAAAATAAATTCCAGATGGGTCAGAGATTTCAAGGTGAAAACTAAAACCACAAAGGCCTAGAAAGAAACAGTAGAAATTTCTTTATAAATTTGAGGTGAGAACTTCCTAAGCATGACATAAAATACAAACACCAAATTTACACAAAGAAGGGTTTTGATCAATTCAAATACATGAAATAAAATTCCTACATAGCAAAAACCACCCAGAGCAACATGGGGAAAATATCTGCAAGCTCTATCACACAAAGGGATTATTTATCTTATATGTAAAGTTCTCCAACAAATCAATAAAACTGTCACCAATGCAGTATGGGAAAAAATGAAAAAGCAAAGGATATGAACAGAGAGTTCACATGAAAGGAAAAACAAATGGCTCGTGAACACATGAAAGATGCTTGGCCTCAGTCTTGGTGAGAGAAATGCAAATTACAGATGCACCGATGGCATGTGTACCTATCAGATTGGCGGACCCTCTGATGACACACTGTTGGCAGGGCAGTGAGGATACAGGGACTCGCACATATTACTGTAAATTATTGGAAATGGCTACAATCACAGCAGGGGGCCATTTGGCAAACTCTCTCAGAATTACGAATGCACATCCTTTGACCCAGTGGTCCCACCTCTAGGAAGGCATCCTGCCCTCAGTGATCTCAGGCACAAGGTCATGGTTCCTGAGCTGTCCAGAATTAAGCCCTAAATGTCCATCAGTGGACTGTAGAAACCATATGGCAGAATATTCGATGGACAGAGAAAAGAGGAAGGAAGGAGGCCTTCGAGTTTTAATAAGGGGCCATTTCTGCGTGTCGTACGTGAAAAGAGTGATGCCCAGCGGTGTGCAGAATGGGTTCCCGACTGTGTCAAGGAACAGAGCAAGGCTGGCAGAGAGATGGGCACTCGACATGCCTGCAGAATCTAGTCTAAGGAAGGACCCACAGACACGACACCTGCCGCCGGCCCTGAGGATGGGCTGAGAGCCGGGGCGGGTGTGGAAAGCTTTCCTCAGTACACTCTTTGGATCCTTGTTGATTTCAGAAGCAGAATGCCTTCGCATTGGAAACGCGAGTGCAGAGGGAACCGTCGGCAACAGCAGGGGATGAGGAGCGAATGAGGGGCTGGGGTCCTGTCAAAGCCTGGCCCCCTGTTCCAGGTCTGGGTCGGGACTCCGGGTGCGTGGGAGGAGGTGTGGAAGGCTGACTAGGTTGCTCATTCATTCATCAAACATGGCTGCTGGCCCCAGAACTCAGTCCTGACCAAGCAGGCCCTTTGCTCTCCAACACAGACCTCAGTCGGGGTGCCGGAGCGCCACTGCAGGTGGGCAGTGACAATCCCCTGTGGCATGGGCTGCGCTGTGGAAGGCCAGACCCCGAGGAGGGGCGCCCACCAGGCTGGGGTCCCAGACAGAAGGAAGAGAATGTGTAAGGCCAAGGGGGGAGGCCGAAGAGCTGCCCTTTCCACCCAAGGAATTTCCAGTGGAGGGGCTGGAAGTTGAGCCCACAGATGGGGCAGGGGCGGGGTGGGTGAGCCCTTCCCTCGGGCTGGGGTGGGGCAGCTCCCAGGACTCAATGGCTGGGGAATCCTGGCCCAGGTTCATCAGCATCTCATTTGCATGGCCATTCATCCTCCCCTGCATTCCCAGCCACCCCAGAAGCCCCTTCCGGCCTTGGAGAAAGGGACCAGGCCCGGGTCCCCCTTCCAGTGCTTGCCACACCGCCCCTCTCCAGAGGGAAGGACAATGGTAAAGGGAGGAGGTGGAGCAGGGGGTCTGGCTGGCCAGCCAGGCTGGCGGGAACCATTGTGTGTGGGGCCCTGAGTGTTTGCATAGCAAGTGCCTTGGCTGCTGAATGAGGCACAAGCATCCCAGGAATGCTGCCTGAGCCACCGAGAGGCCACGGTCCCAGCACTTGGCCAGCCAGGCACATCCTTGTCAAGTTTCTGAGTCTTCCTGTCACTCATACCTGTCAGGCAGAGGGTGGACAGGGAGAGACTGGCCAGGTTTAGGCACCAGGTGCGAGTGACCACGGGCTGCCAAGCACGGTGGTTCAGGTTGTGCACTGCACAACACCAGGGTATGCCATTCACCTGGGCAGCCACAACTACCAGCAACCCTGCAGCCTCCCTGTTGACCTTAGTGATCTCAGCAGTAAAATGGTCTCAGCCCAAGGTGGGAAGGGGAGATGGGGCGGAAGGGAAGGGAAGAGGGAAGGAAGTCCGCTGAGTCTGTGAGAAGGGAGAGGGCCCTTGTCTGACAGGCTCTAGGCCATGCAGGAGCATGAGCGGCTGCTGTGGGCCATGTGGGGTCCCGGATGCTGCAGTGGAGTGCCCCCTGCAGATCTGGGGTGATGGCCAGCAGCTCAGAAGTGACCCCTGCCCACCGCCTGTGAAATGGGGGAGGCAGTAGGGATGGTGTCTCCCAGGGAGCGGGAAGTGAGTGGGTTGGTAAGTATCAGAGAGGCTGCCCAGTATCAGCTCCCCAGAAATCATGGCAGGTCTGATTGGCATCGCTCCCAGAGACAGAGGTCCTGTGCTGTGCTCTCTGGAGAACGGGGTGCGGGGGACAGGGGAGGGTGCACCTGGCAAAGGGAGCCAAGGGCAAAGGCCAGGAGGTGGGAACAGGCCTGGGGTGTGACCAGGTGCGGGGAGGGCTGTCGGTGACATCGGTGATCAGGTGGTGCGGGGGTGCTGAGGAGGATGAGGGAAGCGGGGGCTGCCTTGAGGGGAAATGAGGCCAGAGGGGCAGCGGGAGGCCCAGCGTGCGGCGGTCTGTCCCCTCTCTGCCCCAGCCGAGGGGCGTGCCATCCCAGAAGCAGGTGGTCAGTGGATGCCATAGAGAGCCTGGGGTGTGGCAGGGCCCTGACCAGCCCTGTCCTGGCATCCACGGCCCTGGCAAGGGACGCCGACAGGCAGCAGGCCAGCTGGGGCCAGGAGACGGATCAGGCTGGGCTCCTGGGAGGCCAAAGCTTGGGGAAGGGCAGCCCCTCCGTCCCCTTTCAGTGGGAGGCACTGCCGTCCGATGGCTCCCCTGGGGACTAGACAGGGAGGGACGGACATTCTCACCTGTTCCAAGGGGACGTGGCCCCACTCAGCCACACGCGTGCTGTGTGGTCTTTGGCCAGCGGCTCCCTGCTCCCAGCCGCAGTTTCCCATCTGTCAAATGGGGATGGCCACTGACCTCACCGGCCAGGGCTCACTGAGGCTCTGACTGGCTCCATGGAGTTGGCCGAGGGGTTCCTGTTGGCATTGGAACAAGCCAGGAGAGCTCCCTGGTGGAGGCAGCACTGGGAGTGGGAACATGGACAAAGGCAAGTGGGCTGGGGTCCCCAGTGCTGTTAGGGCCGAGTTCTCACCGTGAGGCTGAGGAAAAGGCTCTGGGAGTGGCAGGGGCTTGCCAGGGACGCGGATGGAGGGAGGGAGCTATGGGCAGGGTGGGCTCAGGAACTTCTGGGGGAGGACAGAGGACAGAGAAGAGGAGAGACAACGAGGCCAGGGATGGAAACGGGGGCCTGAAGGTCTGGGCAGTCTAGGAGCATCTGTGGGGCTCGCGGCGCGGGCTAAACCTGGGGCGGGCATCAGCGAGCTAGGGCTGGAGGGGCTGGGCTGACGGCTGGCAGCGAGGAGCGAGCCTGTCCACCTGCAGACCCGAGAAGCCGCCTCATCAGAAGAGCCTCTCACGGCCGTACAGGGGTCCTGACCCCGGCCAGGGGCCCAGGTGAGCTTGCGGGCCTACTGCCAACACTCGGGAAGCCGGGCCTCGCTGCGGGAGAAAGTCCTCTCCTCCTTCCCGACCCGGGGATCTCTCCCCAGCAGCAGACATCAGCGGCCCAGCGAGGCTGAGAACGCGAAGCGTGCCCCACCCCGACACGTGCGCGCACACTCGCATACACACCCGTGCACGCGTGCGCACACTCGTGTGCAAACACACACACGCAGAGCTTGGGACAGTCATGGAGACCTAGCTGGGTGCCCGGAGAGTGCAAGTCAACTCCTCCCTGCCCTCGGAGCCCCCGCCCGCCCGTGAAGTGGGAGCCCAGAGGACACAGTGGCGGTGGGGCTGCCCTGACAGGTGGGAGGAGGAAGATGCACCTTGCAGGAGAGGAAGGGCCAGGGGTTGGGCTGGGGCCCCTTGAAGAGGTGGCCCGGAGTTTGAGCGGGAGCCTTGAGGACAGTCTGCGAGAGGCAGAGTCAGGGTGGGGGTGCACGCGGAGGAGGGAAGGGCCCCCCGGCCTGCATCTTGGGGGTTGTAAGCAACAGATCCACCCGGCCTCCAGCGAGTGGCCGGGACAGCGGGTGAGGGCAGGGAGAGGGCACCACGGCTCCCTCCCAGGGGCTAAGGTTGGCCCCACCCTGGGCAGCGGTGCTGGGGGCCTGTCACCCCGTTTCACATAGGGTCCGAGTGCCAGGCGGGCCTGCCAGGCAGCGATCCCGGCTCTGGCCCCTGGCATGGGGCCCGGGTTCAGCCCCTGGGCTCTGGCTGAAGGGGAGGCCTGGCTTGGGGCGAGGGGCCGCAGGGACGGGAAGGGCAGGGGCGGGAGCTGTTTACACGCAGGGTCAGGCCCAGACTCCGGCCAGTGGCCCCGGATGTGGGCGGGACGGCGGACCAGACAGAGTCGAGAGTGTGGCCCACAGAAGGGCCGCCCCCCGCCCCCCCGCCCGCCTGCCCCCCAGGCCTGGTCCAGCCTTCTCCTTCCGCCAAGGATGCCCTCGGGGAATACAGACTCTCGGCCCCCAGAACCGGACCTCACCTTGCCCCGCGCCCGAGGCCCGGGCTTAAGAGGGGGAAACCGGGTCGGAGGGCCTCCTGTGTGTCCACTCTACAGCTAGGGACCTGGGTTCAACCCCACCCACCACGTGTGCCCTTGACCAAGACACCTCCCTCCTTGGGCTGAGCTCAATCACCTGGGAGGGGACAGTGCCAGCGCTCACCTCTGGGGCCAGAGTCGCGCCGGGGGCTAGGCAGCTACCTGGGGAGGACATCTCCACGCGCTTATGCTTTGGTGTTTTCACTTGAGATGAAATCCACATAACGTAGAAGTAGCCACTATAAGATGACCCGTTCAGTGGCATTTCCTACATCCTCTGTGGTGAGCAACCGTCACCACTGTCCAGTTTCAGAACCTCCTCGCACCCCCAGAGGAGATCCCTCCCTGTCAGCAGTCACCCCATGCCGGCCTGCAGCCCTGGAGGCCGCTGCTCTCTCTACCTGCTGGAGTCACCTCTCGTGAGCACTTTGTATCAACGGTGGCCTGGAGCACGTGCCCCTCCTGTCTCGTTTCCCTCACTGAGCACGTCGCGGGTAGACGTGTCAGGACTGCGCTCCCCTCCTTCCTTCCTTCGTGCCAAGGGCAAAGCTCGCTCACGAGGCCGCTCCTGTCACCTCACGGCCCAGGAGGAAGGTAGCGTTGTCCCTGTTTCCAGGTAAGAAGACTGAGCCCAGGGAGGTTAGCGGGGCTGGTGTTGCTCCCAGAGACTAGGCCCTGGGCTGCGCTTTTAGGAACAGGGAGGGGGTGGGGAGGGTGGTGCCTGGCAGAGGGAGCTGGGGGCAAAGGCCAGGAGGCGAGAGCAGGATGGTGTGAAGTCAGACCGGGGCTTCCCTGCATGTCCCTGGGGCTGGCTCCCCATCGGGGGGGTGGAGGGAATGAGGGAGCCCCAGGTGCACACGGGAGGCCAGCCTGGACCCAACCCAGCCCCGCGCTCCCCACAGCGGCAGCGAGAGAGATCAACACCTTCACTCAGCCTGGTAATTACTTGTGTCTTGTGTGAGCATCGAGATGATTAATGGTGAGAAAGCTGCCGTGCCACGCAGGGGTGCATCGGTCACCATGGGTGCGTGGCCTTTCCCAGCCTGCTGGCCTCCCCGTTTTGCTCCTGGGTCACCCCTGAAATTAGGTCTTAAGTAGAAAGAACGGAAAGTATTCTGGGGAGATGTGTGCGGCCCAGCGCCAGCCAGATGGCGGGAGACTGTGGGAGGCTCCTCCCTGGCCAGCCCGGACCAGCTCCCTGGCTTTTCCCCTCTGCACGGCATGGGGGGCTTGGGGAGCTTGGCGAAGGCTCAGACCCTCTCCCCCAGGAAGACCAGAAGCTCAAAGTCATGCGTCAGGCCCCAGGGTGTCCTGGGAACCGTGGAGAAATTCTGTGGCCACTGCCAGGGTGATCGGACCCAATCCCACCCTGCCTTCCCCCACCCCCAACCACGTGACTCAGTTTCCCCACCTTTACATGGGCCTTCCTCAAAGGACGGTCAGATAACACATTAGAGAGAGTAAAAGTGGTGCCCGCTGGGATGAACGTGGGCTATGGCTGTCCATGGTCTCCCAAGCAAGAGCCCCCAACCTGACCCCGGCCAGCCCCAGAGCCCAGCCCCTGGGCCCATGCCTGCCGCCTGCGGAGGTTAGAGGAGAGCGGCGCTCACTGTACCAAGGCCAGAGTTGCCGAGGGCCGCCTCCTGACCCTGGCAGGCCCAGCCACGGGGTCCTGTGCTCCCTGGGACCCACTAGCCCTCAAGGGCCCATGTCCTTGTCGCCCCACCCCCCCATAAGGAGGCCACGTGCACCCTCCCTCTCAAGTCCCCTCTGGAGGCCTCCCTGCACCCCCTGACCTGAAGGCGGGCCCTGGGATCCCAGCCCCTGGGGGCGCAGGTGGAAGGTCTCCGAGTCCAGGGTTTTGTAAGAAGGTCCTCACCGTAGACCACGGACCAGAGCAGAACATGGCAGGAACCTAAACCACTGTTTCCCACCACGCGGAACCAGGGCAGATACGGAGGACACATGAAATTCCAGGCTGCGTTCTGCGTGGCCCGGAGATGCTGTCTGCCACCTCTTCCACCCCCCATCACACAGGAACCATTTCCCACGTTGTTGGAACTTTCCACAGGCATGACTTCCAACAACTGCACATTATTCAATTAGACAGACACGGATGGTTTTCTCAGTCAGCCTCCCCATGCATCTGGGTTGCCGCCAGGCTCTGGCTGCAGCCAGAGAAGTCTCCAAGCAGCCGGTTTTCTGGGTTTCACATTACTCCTCAGGTTAAATTCCCAGATGGAGAATTACTGGGTCAAAAATATGAACGTTTGATGCCTGTCGCTACACACTGACGTCAGAATAAATCCGGGACTCCGTCTGGCACTGAGACGGGACCCTGTGCTGAGCCATCGTCTGGGGATGGGTTGCCCCCGGAACCATCTGCTCAGCTGCACATCCCGGACGGCTGGGAGAGGAGCCTGGGCTTCATCATGGGCGTCGGGTGGGCACCAACCTCAGCCCACACTGTGGGCTCCCTGCAATTCTGACTTGGGACCCTGGTGGCCTCAGAGGTGGCTCAGCAGCTGGCGGCGGGAGTGAGGGGTGTAGACGTTAAGAAGTCATCACTTCCTGCCTATTTCAAATATTTTGTGAAGCCCTATGACCCAGCCCTTCCCTTTCTCGCCGGGCTTCCAGCCCCCATGGATATTCCTCTTTCCTGCACCCCAGAGGCTGTCCTTGACCCAGCCCCTCTCCTCTGGGGCTGGTTCCCGAAAGGACTTTTCAATTCCATTTTCGGCCTCAGGCGCCCAGGTCCTGGGCAGCCGGCCTGACACCAGGCCACACCGTCCCACCCAGTAGAGGAGGGCCCTGCTGCGGGCTCAGGGCCCTGGAGCTGTGACGGGCCATCTGGCTGCCCGTGGCCTGCGAGGCTGTGAGCCCTGAAGGCCCAAACCCAGCGCCGGGGCCGTGGGTGGCTTACTGAAGTAGGTTCTCCAAGTGTGACCCCAACCTGGAGCCTCAGAGCCTCAGGCCCACCCCTAGTGTTGGAGAGACCAGGGTGCCACGGGAAAGGGTCCCATGCAATAGTGTAGACAAACTGTGAAGTGTCAGCCTTGCTTTGTGGATGGTCAAACGCCCGACACACTTTCGGGCTGATGCATCCCAATGTGGCATGTGGTCCAGGGCCAGGCAGGTGGCCTGGCTGGGGGAGTCCAAGCTCTGCCTAATTCTTCCAGCATTTTCGCCCCCTCCCCCCGTTTTACCTTTTCCAACCTTTGGCCAATCCTATGGGGGTGAATAGGGAGGTAGAAATATTCCCATTTTCCAGAGGAGAAAACTAAGGCTCAGAAAAGTGAGGTGACTTGTCCGTGTTCACAAAGCTGGCCTGCTACCATCAGGTGAGGGAGGGGACAGTCCCCAGGGGAACATTTCCTGTCCCCGGTGGTCTGGCCTTCCTAGGGCAGGCCAGGACGCTGGGGTCAGGGGCCCAAAAGACCCCCTGTGGACAGCTGGCTGAAGATCCAAGTGCCAGGTGGGGCTGAGGCCCAGGAGCAGGGCACCCCTCCCAGGTGAGGCCCAGAAGATGCCCCACCTTCTTGGTCTGGCATCTTTGGCACTGCGTCTGAGCCGCTGGTCGCCCCGCTACACCCCCTTCCCCTTGTCTCACTGCGGCTCTCTCTGGGGGGGGGGGTTGTTGGCCCCACTTTACAGATGGGAAAGTTGATGCAGGAGAGCTGGACCTGCCTGAGGAAGAGTGAGGACCCGTGAGCCAGGGGAGAACCCAGCCCCACGGCTCCCACCTGGACACGGGCCCCTCGTGATCTTAGGACAGAAATGAGACTTGCCCAGCGAGGGCCAGGCTGGGCTGGCTGGTTGCTGGGGTACCAGCTCCTGCCGAGGAGGATGGGAACTTCTCCTAAGAGTCAACAGAAACCGTGGCCAAGCTGTGGGGCCTCTGGGGGCCTCTGATTCCCGCCGTGAGGCTTGGAGGTTCTCTGAGCGCCTGGGTGCGGAAACACCTGCTCGGCCCTGGGATGAAGGTGGCAGCGGGCACAGCTCGGCGCGAGGGAAGACATCAGGGTCAGGACGCTTCCTGAATGCAGCCAACACCCTGCCCTCGACAAGCTGCCGGGCCAGGGTTGAAGAGGGAAGTGGACACAGGGGCGGATGAAGGGCCCGGGCTGAAGGGAGGGTGCCCATTGCTGGGCCCGGGAGGGAAGGGGGCTCTGGCACCCAGGTGGCTAGTGGTGCAGCCCATGGCCGGGCCGGGTAACCTGGGAAGGAAGTGGGTGGATTCACTGTCTGCTGTGACAGGCGTTGAGCCAAGGGGTCTGCTCCAAGCCCTGAGGTCGCTGACCACAGGGGCCTCTCAGGCTGACTTGGCAGTGGTACAGAGACCAGAGGGGGCGGGGGGCGAGGGGGGTGGGCGGTGCTGGGTGGGCCTTGGGAGGGTTTCTGGCTGCAGTTTGACAGGCAGGCAGAGCTTGCCCAGCCAGGGGACTTCTGGAGGGGTCTGAGGAGGGAGACAGGCCTGGACTCTCATGCTGGGTCTGCTTCCAAAGCCTTGTGCCATCCTGAACGCCGTCCTTTTCTCTCAGACCTCAGTGTCCCAACGGTCTTGCGGGCAGGATAGCCTCGCCCAGACTCCAGCAGGGTCGCTGAAAGTAAAAGGCGAAGATGAATATTTAGTTGCTCTGTAGACAGTAAAGCCCTGGAAGGATAAATGGGGTTACTAAGAGCAGCTTCAGGTAGGGAACTCCCTGGTTAGGACTCTGCCCTTTCACTGCCATGGGCCCAGGTTCAATCCCTGGTCACGGAAGTAAGATCCCACAAGCCGCGCAGCACGGCCAAAAAACAGAAACAAACAAACAAACAAAAAACCCCAACAGCTTCAGGTATGGCTGGATCCAGGGGCTCCAGCAATGCCATCTAGACTTCGTCTCTCTCTGTCTCTGGGCTCCTGGGGTCCCACTCCCCACAGAGTGGCAGAGATGGCTCAGGTGCCCCCCGCCCCGCTCAGCAACTCCTGTGGAAGAGGGACTCTGCATGCGCCCACCCGTGGACCCAGAAGTCCAAACACACAGGCAGATGTTTAGTGGAACAGTAGGTTTCCAAACCACAGCTGTCCACCGAAAGTGCTGACCATGGGCCAGGCCCAGAAGCACCGAGCGTCCACTTAGCCCATCTCGTGCCCTCACAAGGCCAGAGGTGAGTCCATCCTTCAGGTGAGGAGGGGCTCAGAGCAGGAAAGCCACCTGTGTAAGCCTGCCCAGCTTGCTAGACTGTGGCCCAGGGATGTGGATCGGGGGTCCTGACCCCAAAGTCTAAGATGCAGCCCCCAAGCTCTCCCGCGGGCTTTAGGAGCGATCCGGGAGCCCTTGGGAGTATAGCAGTCAGTCATCACCCTAGCGCCAGGGTCTCTGCCCACCCCGTGTTCCTCCTATTTGGGGCTGGTGCTTCAGGTGAAGCTCCTTGAACTGGGGCACTTGTCGGGCACAAGAAGAGCCACAACCCATGGGACAAAACACAGCCTTTTTATTCTGAGCAGGGTCTTACTTAGGGGCAACTGGAAGATATTGGGGATGCTGTGGGTTCAGTTCCAGACCCTGCAATAAAGCGAGCATCCCAATAAGAGAAGTACCACAGTAAAGCCAGCCACACGAATTTTTTGGTCCCAGTCCAACTACAAGTCATGTTTACGCTATAACGTAGTCTAATGTAGCTTATTTTTAAGCATAGCATTCTGCTTAAAAATAAACAATGTACAGAACTTAATTTAAAAATCCTTTATTGCTAAAAAACGCAAGAGTTGTAGTAGTAACATCAAAGATCACTGACCACAGTCACTATGACAAATGTAATAATGATGAAAAAGTTGGAGGGCTTCCCTGGTGGTGCCGTGGTTAAGAATCCACCTCCCAATGCAGGGGACACGGGTTCGAGCCCTGGTCCGGGAAGATCCCACATGCCACGGAGCAACTAAGCCCGTGCGCCACAACTACTGAGGCCGCGCGCCTACAGCCCGTGCTCCACAACAAGAGAAGCCACCGCAATGAGAAGCCTGCGCACCTCAACCAAGAGTTGCTGCAACTAGAGAAAGCCCGCGCACAGCAGTGAAGACCAAACGCAGCCAAAATAAATAAATAAAAGAAAAAAAATTTTTTAACTTAAAAAAAGGAAAAGTTTGAAATATTTCAAGAATTACCAAGATGTGACACAGAGACAGGAAGTGAGCAAATGCTGTTGGAAAAATGGCTCAGATAGACCCGCTCAATGCAGGGTAGCCACAAACATTCAACTTGTAAAAAATGCAATATCTGGGCTTCCCTGGTGGCGCAGTGGTTGAGAGTCCGCCTGCCGATGCAGGGGATACGGGTTCGTGCCCCGGTCTGGGAAGATCCCACATGCCGCGGAGCGGCTGGGCCCGTGAGCCATGGCCGCTGAGCCTGCGCGTCCGGAGCCTGTGCTCCGCAACGGGAGAGGCCACAACAGTGAGAGGCCCGCATACCGCAAAAAAAAAAAAAAAAAAAAAAAAATGCAATATCTGAGAAGTGCAATAAAACAAAGTGTGCCTGAATTCTAAAACAAATGTAAACTCAATTATTTTTAAAATTTATTTATTAATTTTGGCTGCATTGGGTCTTTGTTGCTGCGCGCGGGCTTTCTCTAGTTGCAGCAAGCGGGGGCTGCTCTTCATTGCGGTGCGCGGGCTTCTCATCACGGTGGCTTCTCTTGTTGCAGAGCACGGGCTCTAGGCGGGTGGGCTTCGGCAGTTGTGGCTCGCGGGCTCTAGAGCGCAGGCTCAGTAGTTGAGGCGCATGGGCTTAGTTGCACTGCGTCACCAGGGAAGTCCCTACACTCAGTTTTTAAATATGAACACACACACTCGTGCAACAGGACAGCTACAGTGGGCTTTGGCCTGGAGAATGCCCCACTGCCTCTGCTCCCGGCACCCCACGGCACCTCGGGTGAGGCTCTCAGGAGTCTTCCCTCAGTTCCTGGGATGCAAGGTTGGCCGGGAGATGCTGGAATAGAACACCCAAGATCCAGGGAAGGGCCTGGGGAACATGGGCCTCGGGGTCCCCTCTAGCCCACAACAGCCTCCACTGAGGAAGGAAGCAACGTGTCTTGGGCCAGCCCCCGAGGGCATGGCGTCTCAGATAAGCTCCGCCGTCCAAGGAAAATAGCACCACTCCCCAACGTGTGCCCTCACTCACCCTGGCCATGGGGACTCTGACCATGGCCACAGCCAGGCCACAGGGCCCTCCCCCATAGCTGGGTCACAGGATGTCCCCAAGAGACCCAAGGACTTTGGGACACAGCTCGTCGTGGTTTTTAGTTCCCTGTTCCATCCAGCCTGCCCAGAACCCAGAGCTTTCCTGACCTTGAGATGCAGAGGACCTCGGCTACAGGGGTGTGACCACAGGTAAGGTGCCGGAGAGCGGACCACGGGGTGGGAGGTGGGGACCCCCCTGTGCTGGCTCAGAAAGCCCCCAGTTTATGCTCGCTCATAGGACTGGCGCTCCGGGATTGAGCGTCTACACTGCGTCAGGCTCTGTGGACCCCAGGCAAACGGTCCCACCCAAGCCCTGTCCTCAGGAGCAAATCCCGATCCAGTGGGTGAAGACTCATGAAAATAACCACGACGTCTAACCATAAAGGCGGGCCCAGAGGTCGGGGTGCAGGGTTGCAGAGGCTCCCAGGAGGGGAACCCCGAGAGTGGAGGGGCCTCCACCCCAAAACAGTCCACGCTGTGGACTCTAACAAAGGCGGAAAGAAGCCCCCAGATGCATTTAAAACACGGCTTCCAACATCGTCGTAAATCAACTATGCTTCAGTAAAAATTAAAGAAACAAAACAAAACAAAAACAAAAAAACCCGCGACCTCTGCTGGGCTTGCCCGCAATGTAACTTCCTTCGCTACGCTTGCTGGTTTTGTCTGAATTTCTGTGACGCGGTGGGGGATGAGGCATTTTCACCTGTGTGAAAAGATGTAACCAGTAAACACAAATATTTTGTTTTTCCCCCATTGGCCTCGAAGTGAAAATAAAAAATGTTGCTTTGCCACAGAGGCAGAGAGGCCCAGGCCACCCACGACCCACCTACAAGAGCGGCCCCAACCCCCGGCTTCTCTGCCTTGGTTTCCCCTCTTGGGAAGCCCAGAGGCCGCCAGCTCAGCTGTGGCCAAGAGGAGGGTGCCGGGTCAGAAGACCTGGCCCTCCCTGGGCCTCTCCCCAGCTGTGCCCCTCCAGGTCCCTGGGGCCCTGGCCCCGGCCTGTGTGGCTCTCAGGATCACCACCCTCCTGACCCTGCTGTGTCTGGACGAGGGTCCCCAGCGGGCTGGGTCGGTCCCGTTGGAAGGGGTCCATGGAGCGAAGCCGTTTCCTGGCTCTGGGCTGCACGGAAATGGGGCCTCCCGCTGGACGTGGGGTGGGAAGGCTGCCCCCGCCCCCCCCCACTGGGGTGCAGCTCCAGCAGAGAGTGGCCTCCCTGAATCTCACAGCACCTCCCTTCTTGGGGGGCCTTTCGGGACACAGGCCAGGGGTGTCCATCACCCCAGGGCCCAGTTCAGGACTGAGCAGCACGTGACGGGGTGGAGAGCAGAAATCAGTGGTGTGGGGCATTGGCAAGGGCCTCCGGAAGAGAGGCACTGGTCCCTACCACGTCCCAGTGGGACGCTGGTCCAAATCTCAGCCCTGTCCCTCTGTCTCCCAGAGTCCCGCACATGTCCTTGGAGCTGGTGCCTTTCTGGGCCGTGCGTGGCAGGGGAGGAGGGCCCCTTCTTCCAGAACCTCCCAGATGGGCCACCCCTGCCCCCGGCGGGGTCTGCGAGCAGGGGCTGGGCCACTCCACGGGGGCCGGCTCCCTGCGGTCCAGAGTCTCCTTTGGAACCAAAATCGCCCACCTTTGCACGAGAAGATGAACTGACTGAGAAAAGGCCAAGATGTGGTGTCAGTCCCCGCTCGTCAGGCTGGGACACTGGGTCTCAGAAGAGCAGGCGGTGTGCCCCGCGCCCCCAGCTCCCTTACGGCACCTTCAGTTAAATGGAGGAGTCGCACGCAAGGACCGATGTCAGCCGCACGGGGACCTGAGCAAAAGGCCAGAAGACTTGAGAAGCAACCGTTTTCCTCGTTCTGCGGAAACAGGAAGCACGGCTCCCTTGAGGACCCCTCAGCCGTCTCTCTTGGGAAGAAACGCCCAGAAGAAAGGACTCAGAGGGGCCTGGAGAAATGCTCCGTCCTCACTTTTCACCTGAGTCACAGGGAACGTGAACCCACCCTGATTTAGTTTCCACTTTAAAGCCAACTTGGGATGTTTGTAACCCACACTAATCCCTCTGGGTTGTTTTGTCCTTTCCTCGGAAACGCTGAGCCCATGGGCTTGGATGTACGCAGTGGTGCAAACACAGCACAGTTTGCCAGTCGGAGTCTGTGTCCGGGGCCAGAGCAAGTTCAGGTTTCAGCGTCGTTGTCGCATTTTAGCAGAGCGTTCGCACCCTGTGGAGGCGGCAGGTCATCTCCCGGCCTGAGGAGGGATAGGCCCTGCATCGTGGACCAGTGGGCACAGAGCAGAGCCCTTTAGCTGCCAGAGAGCCCGGGTGGGGGGGGCGGGGGACCAGAGCAGTGCTCTCCCCACCAGCTGTGACAAGCCGAGTCCCACCCCACAATCTAACAGACAGCAAGCCCTCTCATCATGTTTCAGCTAAAGAGGGACCTGCTGTAGCCACGTGCCCGCCAGTGGGCGTGGAGGCAGGTGCGGCAAACCTCCCGCGCTCCTTCCCGAGGAAGCAGGACCCCGAGACGCCCCCACTCACCTCGCCGACCCCCCCTTTGCCAACTTCACACAGCCTTGCGCAAAGCTTGTGAAGTTCAAAAACCAGTTTTCTCTGTGTTAAAACCCATTGTGTTAGTCTCCTGGCCAGAAGTCCGAGGTCGAGGTGTTGGAGGCTCTAGGAGAAGGTCCTTCCTGCCTCTCCCAGCTCCTGCTGGTGGCTGGCAGTCCTCGGTGTTCCTGGGCTTGTGGCTGCACCACCCTGATCTCTGCGTCTGTCTTCACGGCGCCTGCTCCCAGGTCCAAAATTCCCTCTTCTCAGGACACCAGTCACTAGATGGGAGCCCACCGTACTCCAGTCGGACCTTATTTAAACTTGATCACATCTGCAAAAACCTTATTTCCAAGTAAGGTCACATCCATGGGCTCCAGGAGGAAACTACCTGATGTATCTTTGGGGGATACAATTCAGCTCATAACACCCACAAGTAGCAAGTGACAAACGAGGAGCTGCTCCCGGCGGGCAGAGCTGGGCACAGTGAGGGAGACTGGGCCGGTGCACGATGTCAGACTTGTCCGATTTTATTCCAAAGGCCCACCGTGGGCCGCCAGGCTAAAGGCACAAGAGAGCCCTTGGCACCCGTGGCCGGTCCCCGTGGGAGCAGAGCGGGGTGTGCTGGGGCCACTATGCCTAGACGTCCCTCACTTCCTGGGGTCTCTGCCTCCACCCCCCGCCCCCCGTCGCCTCCTCACAGAAGCCTCCTGAGCTGACCTCGCCCAGCGGCACCCGGCGCTCACCTCCCGCCAGCCCCTTCACACAACCGGGAAGGAGCTATGTCCTCTGAGCCCACGAAAGGCCGCCTCCCCTCCCTGGCCAGGGCACCCGTCCTGCTCGACGCAGAGCCAGAGATATTCTCAAACCCCGGCTTAAACCCCTGCCACGGCATCCCTGTGCTCCGGGCGCCAGTCCATTTCTCAGCTGGGGGTCAGCTGGGCCGCGGGCCAGGCTCAGCCCGTGGAAGAGGTCGGGGCTCAGGTGGCCTCCTAGCACTGACACTGGTGCGTAACTGCTGCCTGGGGGTTGCAGCCCTGGCCCGGTGAGGGGCCCAGGCACAGGGACAGACAGATGGACGGATGGATGGACGGCACACCGCCTCAGGTCCTCTGGGACCCGCTGGCCCCCTGCAGCCGCTGGTGTCGGACATCGGAGTGATAAGGCCTCTCCCTGCCCCCGGCTTTGCCAGGCTCCCAGGCTGCGGGGGCAGAGCACGGGCGTCTCCACACAGATGGCGTCTGCTTTGCGTCACGTTTCTCCCCTTGAATTTACCCCAAGCCTTGCTGTTCTAAGTGAGGAACAGATGTTAGTCCAAGCATACTCAGGACCCCAGCTCTGGGGAAGGGAGGACGGGCCCGCCTGCGAGTCAGGGTCCCCAGGGAGAGGGGGGAGGCGCCCCTCTCCCCCAGTGCCCTGCACAGCGGGGTGTGGCCGAGGGAGAACTTCCCCCACACTCCCCCGGCACTAGCAGAGCCCTGGGCCCCTGTCGCCCCTTCTCAGCCCTGCCCACAGGCATGGGAACCAGCTTTCCTTCCACGAGATGCGTGGGAACCAAAGAGGGAAAAAAACCCATGAGGCCCTTCACCCCAGCCTCATGGGTGCCCACGCAGATGCTCAGCGCACAGTAGACACCCCGGCAGGTCCCGCGTGGAGGTGAGGAGGGGCGGTGGCCGCCCCCCAAAGGCCGCGTGCCCCTGGGAACCTGCAAGCTAATCCCATCACGGCCTGCTGGTTCCCACAGTGCCAAAGCGTGTTTATCCTCCCTGTGCCTAAGCAATAGTCGGTCTGATTTATGCTGTGCAAAGACCCTCCAGCGGCTGCAGGCCCCTGGGGCAGGCTCTGACGGCCGAGCGGTCCTCTCTCCAGCTGGGGCCACGTGAAAGACGGCTTTCCTTGCTGATTTTTGAGGATTATTGCAATGAATGTTTACCCACGAGATGCTGATTATGAAGATAAGGAGGCTGGAAAGGCCGAGGAACAAGGGACGCGAGAGGGGGTTGCAAAAGCCCCTCTGGATCGCAGAAGCTCTGGTCGCAGGCTCGGCCCACTGGCATTTGCCACCGAAGTGCCTGTTTTTATTTAAATGGCCCAGAGCAAGCCTCTGACTAAACTAACATTCCCACGCCAACACTCAGCAGCGCCTCTGGTTTTTGGCAAATTTTTTCCTTAGCTGTCAAAGCAGAAATATAGAAAAATTCTGGTCTTACTTAAGGATTGTTGGGGTTTTTTCCCTTCCCCCTGGAGACGTGAAAATAACTCACAGATGTGCCATACCTGCTAATGCCTGTGCTCCGTTTACCTCGGGAACGCGATTCCCTGCGCTCCCTGTAACCCAAACCCTGATTTCCAGGCCCGTTTTCTTTGTAACAGGGGGCCGCTGGGGGGAGTATGGGGGAGGGGGAAGCCCTAGACATGTTTAAATGTGTCTGGAGCAAATGGGAAGAAACCCAGGCGGCCCTGAGAAACTTGCTGAGGGGCTGAGGCTCCCCTTGAAGGCCCGCCTGGGGGACGGGGCAGCCGGTGGGGATGGGGGTGTGGTGCAGAGAGCGCGGGGGACAAACGGTCTGAGGGGACTCCTGGCTTCCTTCCAGCAATCCCCGCTGGGGCAGAAAGAGTTTGCTGTGAGAAGCCTATACCTTCCCTGTAAAAATAAAAATGGACTTTTTTTAGAAGGTAATTTCCAGCTATTTTTAACCCCGGAAAGGAAGAAAGGGAAGGAGGGAGGGAGGGAGGGAGGGAGGAGGGAGGGAGGAGGGAGGAGGGAGGGAGGACGGAAGGAAGGAAGGAAGGAAGGAAGGAAGGAAGGAAGGAAGGAAAGAAGGAAGGAAGGAAAGAAGGAAGGAAGGGGGAGAGGAGGGAGCCTGGCCGGCTCTTCCCTGGGTGAGTGACTCAGGTCTGCAGAGGCTCCTACTGAAGCTTGAGGGATGGGGCCAAGCAGTTCCCCGCCCACCCCCCCACCCCCGTCCCCCTGGGGCCCTTTCTCTTTGGAGAAAGTTCTGAGCTGCAGCCAGCAGGGACAGCCCCACTCCCAGCCGGCTCTGCAGGGGTCCCAGGATCCCCGGGGGGTGGGAGGGGGAGACCTAGACCGGGCTGGGCTCCACAGTCCCCTCAGAGCATCAGTGTGCATAAAGTGGGCACGGTGACAGCGCCCCTGCTGCAGCCCCTCCGCCAGCCCCTGCCAGGAGAGGTGAGCTCGAGCCCAGCCCCGCCCCACCGGGGTCCCTCCTTGATTTCAGCAGAGGCCCAGCCTGGAGTGCCCTGGAGTCTGGGCAGGCTCTTCCTCCTCTGAGGACAGCTGTCCCCCAGCGGCATCCAGAGGTGGGCCACCGAACCCTGCGTGATCCAACCCCAGGCCCAGTTCCGCCCAGGCTCTGTGGGCAGCTGAGGGGGTCGGGGGGCCTGGAGAGGTCCAGGCAGGCTCCTCCTTCTCAGAGCTTGGGAGACCAGGCCCAGGGCCCCCTGCCGTTGGGGTCAGTGCCCTGAGCAGTTAGTCCAGGGGCTCCTGGGGAGAAGCAGGGGGTCTCTGCCGGGGCCTGTGCTCCTCTGGCTGCCCCGCAGCCCATTCCTCAAATGACAAGGACCAGGGCCAGTCCTGCGGCCCTCAGAGCCCACACCAGCCGGGCCGCATCGGCTCACCTGCTCAGGGCGGCAGCTACCTGTCAGGGGACTTGCCCGGGCAACACGCTCCCCAGGCTCTGTGCCTGCCTCTGAGATGCTGACCTTCCTTCCTGGGCTTCGTGGGCAGCAGGGGGGCTCACAGCCAACCTGCTTCCTGGCCCTGAGCTGCCAAGAGGCCTCGGGGCTTCCGAGGAGTGACCACTGTGGGTGACAGGTGAACAGGACCCTCAGCAGGGCAGGGCCTGGTGCAGGGTCCCGCATTATGGAGCTGTCTGTTAGCCGTGGGTCCGTCTGCATCTGTTGGAGGGGGCAGGACACACAGTGACAGGTCCCTACATCCGGGACCGCATCCCGCAAGGAATACCGTACGATGGTGCAGTAGTTGGGAGGCCCAGGGGCTCTGTGACAGCTTCCCGGAGGAGGTGAAGGCCGATGAGGGTGGGGTCATTTCAGCAGAGGACGTGACACGCAGACAGCAGAGCGGGGAACTGACCCACTGCAGGTGGCCTGGGATGCAGGGCACCAGGGGGCCTCCCCCACCAGGCCTGGCAAAGCTGGCCCAGGGGAAATGCCGGCACCTGCAGGTGGCCCCAACCGGCCCACTCCCAGCACAGACAGGTGGGTGCACATCCGGGCCTGGGCGACAGTGGATCCCTGCCTGGGGGCGAGGGCGGGCAGGAAAGCAAACTGTAGACCCCAGCCTGCCCCTTCCCTTCTCAGGATGAGGGGACGCCCTCCAACGTCGGCCTGAATCCAACCTTGGGAAAGAAGATCGAGGAACTAGCGGAGCTTCCACACGCAAGCGCACAGGGACGCCCAGCCCGGGGTCCAGCCCGGGGGTGCTGGGGAGCCAGCCCTGGCCCGTCCACCTGAAGCCATGCCACACAGCCACTGAAACCACGTCCGGGAAAAACGCCCAAACCTCTGGAAATGTTCTGGCTTGGTTTCAAGTAGAAAAAGGTAGACAGGACTTTGGAACTCGCTTGATAGTGGAGGAGACTGAGCCCAGGGAGCAGGGATGGTCCGTCAGGGGGCCTGCTGGTCACAGAGTCCGGTGCCGGCCTGGGCCTGGCTGTGGTGGGGTAGGAGGCTGGACACGTCTCAGGCCCCTGGGCTCTCTCTTTGCAAGCAGTTCAGATACGTTTGACAATTAGCTTCCAAAAGTGGACAAGCCCTACCCCTGGTGTTCTGGAATCGCCCCACAGCTGCCCTGGCTGGCACGCCCCCCACCCGGTCAGGCTGGTGTGCCCATCACAGGCCCCCCATTCTCAGGCCCGCCCCCGAGCCCTCACCCCTCCTCCCGACACCCTGTCTCCTCTGCCTCAGGGCCGCCATCACCCACACCAAGCTGTTAGCAGCACATGAGGGCAGGGCGGGAGCGGCCCTGTCGTGGTCACAGACAGCCTGCCACAGGCTTCCGGAGCCCGTCTGCCTGCTGCAGAGCTGGGCGGGGACCTGGGGGACCCAGAGCCAGTCTTGTCACAGCATCTCGGGAAAGTCACGCGCATCACGCTACCCCGACCCCCGGGATGCGGGGGTCACAGGGGCGCATCTGAAGTGCCAAGAACAACCATTGTAGGAAAGAGAGGAGCTGGGGCCCCAGGACCAGGAGTCTCGGCCTGGCTGCACCTTAGAATCGGGGGAGCTTTAAACATGCTCCCCCCACCCACCAAGTAGGCCAAGTCACGCTGGACCCCCTGCAGGAGGGGACTCGGGTGGGTTTTCTTTGCGGGGCAGGAATGGGCCAACGTCAGCTCAGCCCATCCTGACGATGGCATCCCTGTATCTCTGGAGGCAAGAGACGGGGGAACTGACCCAGCTCAGCCTCGGGTGTAGAGCGTGAGGGCCTTCTCTCCCTCGGGGCCCGGCAAGCTGGACCCTGGAGAAGAAAGCGGCCGCTGGACACTCACCTCTGGGAGCCGGGCCTGCAGCCTCACCGCCACTGGTCCCACGTTCTTCAGACAGCTTGGGGGCTCTTCCTTCAGCGGCCTGTGCCGGGGACTTCCCTGCGAACCTGGCCCCAGCGCCCAGCATAAGGCAGGCAGGAAGCCCAAAGTGGTGTCCCATCGCCGTACCCTGATCCAACTTCTGGCCATCCCAGGCCCCACCCTCCCATTGGGCTTTGGAAGCGGCCAGCACCCTAAATTCCCCTCCCCTCCCTGTTTCTCCTTATCTTCCCCAACATCCCCCAGCCACGGCTGCCCCTAGGCTGCCCATCCTGTAAGAGGAGGTCTCCAGGATCTAGGCCGTGGGGACCCCCAGTCCACTCCTCCCTCAAACCCCCTGGCCTGGGAAGCTTGATAAAGAGAGAAGGGGAGGCCAGAAACCCCCGGGGTCTAATTTGTGAATTTGTGAACGAAAAAGCTCTGTGCCCACTTGCCAGGGCCTGGAGGGGAGGGAGGCCCAGCCCAGGCCCTGTCCTTGGCCTCACACAAGCCCCTCCCCAGCCCCAGGCACTTCTGGCTTTCTCAGGGTCTCCTCGGGGAGCCCCAGTTGCCCACGGGATATCCCAGGAAGCAGGTGGCACAGGGCTTAGAAGTTTGGGAGGCCTAGCTGCGCTGTCTGTACCACGGGCTAATGAGAGCACCCAGCTCCTGGGCAGAGGCCCAGGTACTAGGCACAGCCGGGCAGACCCAGGTAAGACTCCCCTCCTCCCAGGGGCCCTCCGCCAGGGCTGCCCCTTGACGGAAGACTGAGAACTTGCTCCCAAGCCAGGGCTGGGTGGGCCTTCACTTTCGGCCTGGGGCTTATCGGCAGAGATGCTAGCTCTGATGGAGGGCACACAGGCAATGGCTCCGGAGGACTGCCTGGCCTGAGGTCCTCAGTCCATCCCCTCAGGAGCCCTGAGACTGTGAGCTGGAGGGAGGTATGGAGGCACGTCGCAGCCCCCCTCTCCCTTCTACGGAGAATCTGCCCCTCCAGGCTGCCTGGCTGCCATTCTATAAACATCTCTGCTGCCTCCAGACGCCTCGTCTCCTGGGCACTGACCCCAAGAGAAGTTCCCCCAGGCTCTGAGAAGCACCGCCGGCTTCTGGGAGGCGGCAGGCCAGGGTGGCTCCAGTGGCAGCTGCCCGGGGGCCTGAACCGGCTGTCCCTCCTGTGCTCCCAGCAGCAGCCCAGCTGCCACCAGTGCCCCGCAACAGGTGTGCCAAGAAGGGCGGGCTGGGGTCAGGAGTGCGATCTGCCCACCACCAGGCAACCCCACTCTGCCCACCTCTCTGGGCCTCCCTGGCAAGGGCTGCTTCTCAGCCAGCCTCTGGGATTTCTGCATTCCTGAGGGTTCTCCTGCCCCGGACCCTTTGCCTTGCTAGGTCCCTCTCAGCCTTTAAGGCTCCCCTCTGGTATCACCTACTCCAGGAAGCCCCCACCCCCATCCCCACCACAGGGTGGTGCCTGTACCCAGTGCGAGGCTGTAAACTTTGGTTTAGTAGGGTCTATGGCAGGCATTTTGGGTGCCCAGCACTTAACCCGGGCTGGCACAGGATGTCCAAATCTGGCATCGTGGTGGAGAAATAAATCATCCAGAAGGAGCACATGGGAGGGGCCCAGGGCTGCTTGAGGGCTAGCACCAGGTCTGCTCGGC